>JAPXFY010000022.1:56638304-56665804 GCA_030674185.1 Monoplex corrugatus
TGACATATAGTTTTCCGCTATTTTAAACATGTTTTGTTGTCATTGCTGTCTCTACTCGGTCTGTCTGCTCTCTCTCTGTCTCTGTCTCTGTCTGTCTGTCTGTATCTCTCTGTTTCTGTCTCTGTCTCTGTCTGTCTGTCTGTCTTTGTCTCTGTCTCTCTGTCTGTCTCTTTCTCTCTTTTTCTTCTTTTCTTCTTCTTCTTCTTTTTCTTCTTCTTCTTCTTCTTCTTCTTCTTCTTCTTCTTCTTCTTCTTCTTCTTCTTCTTCTTCTTCTTCTTCTTCTTCTTCTTCTTCTTCGTCTTCTTCTTCTTCTTCTTCTTCTTCTTCTTCTTCTTCTTCTTCTTCTCCTTCTTCTTCTTCTTCTTCTTCTTCTTCTTCTCCTTCTTCTTCTTCTCCTTTTCTTCTTCTTCTTCTTCTTCTTCTTCTTCTTCTCCTTCTTCTTCTTCTTCTTCTTCTTCTTCTTCTTCTCCTTCTCCTTCTTCTTCTTCTTCTTCTTCTTCTTCTTCTCCTTCTCCTTCTCTCTTCTTCTTCTCTTCTTCTTCTTCTTCTCCTTCTTCCTTCTTCTTCTTCTTCTTCTTCTTCTTCTTCTTCTTCTTCTTCTCCTCTCCTTCTTCTTCTTCTCTTCTTCTTCTTCTTCTCCTTCTCTTCTTCTTCTTCTTCTTCTTCTTCTTCTTCTTCTTCTTCTTCTTCTTCTTCTTCTTCTTCTTCTCCTCCTCCTCCACCTTCTTCTTCTTATTCTCCTCCTCTTTCTTTTGATCTTCTCCTCCTCCTCCTTCTTTTTCTGTTTTTGACTTGTTCTTCTTTGGTTTCTTCTTTTTCTTCTTCGAACTTGTTGCTGCTGATGTTGTTATAACTGCTGCTATTGCGAGCAGCTGCGTACTACTACTATTTTTTACTACTACTGCTACTTTTACTACAACCACTACTGCTGCTACCATTTGCTGTAGCTGATTCTACTACTGCAACTATTACTATCGCTTCTATTGCAACAGCTGCGAATGTTTACTCTCCACCATCTTCTGGACACTCATGCTCCAGCCACAACCCGTCTTTTACCTGACCGCCCCCCTACCCCCTGGCTCACTCATGAGATCGCCTGTGCAAAACGTGCCCGCCGCAGAGCAGAGCGCCGCTGGCGCAAATCCAAACTCACTGTACACAGGCAACTTTTCCAAGCCTCTAAAACAAAAGTATCCACCCTCATTGCATCAGCAAAAACAAGCTATTTCCAAACCAAAATCCTGAATGCCTCTTCTTCAAAAGAACTCTTTACAACCATGAATCATCTCCTTGGCACACGAAAAGATTTACCTCTCCCAACAAAACATACAAATGAAGAACTCCCATCTGTATTCTCCAACTATTTCACCACCAAAATACAAACTCTTCGTGACAGGCTTGACAGGACACCCTGTCAACCATGCCCACCTGACCCTTCCTTCTCTGGCACACCTCTTACTACTTTTACCCCAGTCTCACAAGAAGAAATTCTCAACACAATCAGATCCATGTCGTTCAAAACCTGCGAACTGGATCCTCTTCCAGGTTCTGTCTACGCCGACTGTCTCCCTACTCTCCTCCCATTCATCACTGACATCATCAACACTTCTCTTCAAACTGGAACTGTCCCAGATTCTTTCAAGTCTGCTATTGTTCACCCTCTCCTCAAGAAACACAATTTAGATCCAAATGAACTGAAAAATTACCGGCCTATCTCTAATCTCTCTTTCTTGTCAAAACTCCTTGAAAAAGTCGTCCTCAACCAGCTGAACTCTCACCTGTCTGCCAACAATCTCCTCAATCCTTTCCAGTCAGCCTACCGCCAGTGCCATAGCACTGAAACTGCCCTACTACACATTCTCAACAATCTCCTCCTTGCAACTGATACTGGCAAAGTCTCTCTCCTCACACTCCTTGATCTGTTTGCAGCCTTTGATACCATTGATCATGGTATTCTCCTTTCTAGACTTCATCATACTTTTGGCATCTCTGACATTGCTCTGTCTTGGTTCACTTCATACCTATCAAACAGAAAACAAACCGTTCTCATCAATGGCACTTACTCTCAACCTGCATACCTGACCTGTGGTGTTCCACAAGGATCTGTCCTTGGCCCTGTTCTTTTCACTCTTTACACCTCCCCCCTGTCCACCATCACCAACTCCCATTCTATAAAACATCACTTCTATGCTGATGACACCCAACTTCAAGACAGTGACTCACCTGATAATATACAGCGCCTGTTGACTCGCACCACTGAGTGTTACTCGGACATTAAGAACTGGATGACACACAATAGACTTCAGCTTAATGACGACAAAACAGAAGCTATCCTCATTGGCACCCGTCAGAAACTTTCTCAGCTGCCTCCTCTTTCTCTCCCATTATGTAACACATCAGTCCCAATTTCTGATTCAGCTAAAAACCTTGGTGTCTGCATTGACTCTACCCTCTCCATGAACAACTTTGTTTCTCAAACTGCCAGATCCTGCTACTATCATCTCCATCGTATAAAGCTGATCAGGAAGTATCTCTCTGTCGAAACAACTGCAAAACTCGTTCTCTCCTTCATAATGTCTCGCATTGACTATTGCAATTCACTCCTGTCTGGTCTTCCTGCCTCCACCATTCACATCCTACAGCGCATTCAAAACAATGCTGCACGCCTTGTACTCAAAAAGAAAAAAGCTGACCACATATCTCCTCTCCTGGCACAACTTCACTGGCTCCCTGTATCAAAGCGCATACAGTACAAACTAGACACCATGTGCTACAAAAGCCTCAATAACGCAGCCCCCGATTACCTGTCAAGCCTACTTGAGATCTATGTTCCCTCACGTACCCTCCGCTCTGCCTCTGATCCTCTGACTCTTCGCTTTCCACGCACTAAGCTCAATACCTATGGTCCACGAGCCTTCTCTGTTTCTGGTC
Source organism: Monoplex corrugatus (assembly GCA_030674185.1). Lineage (NCBI taxonomy): Eukaryota > Metazoa > Mollusca > Gastropoda > Littorinimorpha > Ranellidae > Monoplex > Monoplex corrugatus. The sequence continues at coordinate 56,641,236 of JAPXFY010000022.1, forward strand.
CACTCTCCTGGAACAAACTTCCTCTCTCAGTCCGTCAGCAACCTACTTTTGTCTCCTTCAAGTCCGCTCTCAAAACTCACCTTTTCTCTCCTGCATAAAATCCTAACCTCACTCAACCCTCCCCTCTGCAGCCTGTCTCCGCTCGGAGGGAATCACATGGTTATAATATATAATTGTATGCTATGCTCTCTATAATTTTCCATTGCTTTTATTCTTGCTTTTATTGCTTTTATTGTTTCTCCCCATTTATAGCCATGCGTGTGTGTGGGTGTGTGTGTGTGTGTGTGTGTGTGTGTGTGTGTGTGTCTGTATGTGTGCGTGCGTGTGTGTGCGAGCGTGCGTGCCTGCGTGTGTGTCTGCTTCAGCGCTTAGATTTGATTTTATCAAGATTTTGCGCTATATAAATATTGTAATTATTATTATTATTATTTACGACTAGCGGCACTGCTGTTGCTGCAACTGTCCTTGATTTTGTCATATAGTTTTATAACGACCATTACTTCTGTTCTTCCTGCTGTTGTTGTTTTCTGCTGCATATTTGTGACCCGCTCTGACTAAAGGTACAATAAGTCGGGTGAGGCCTTCTGCTGCTGTGGGCTGAAAACTCTGAACAGGGACAATAAGTCGATTTTGAGTTTTCTGCATTTTCATGCTGTATAACCACTTTTACACCATGTCCTAACTTAAAGTCAAATTCAATCGATAAGTATCATTTTTTTGTTTTAATGTTTTCTTCTCCTTTCAAAATATTCACAAGTTCCATAACATTTTGGTGATTAAAGTATGCTTTTCTTAAATTTATTTTTCTTTTTGTTGTTTTTGGATGGATGGACAATTAAGCAAACAAGGGAAGTATGGAATTTCAGCTGATTTGGTTGATATTTAATGCTTGTTTCTAAGGAGTTTCTGACAATACCTTTCCAATTCAGGCCTATTCTCTTCAACACTGTTTTTCTCAAAATGGCTGACTTGACCACTCTCATCTTTGAAAGCCAGTAATTTTGTTTTGTTTTTGTAGCCTGAATCTCAACTTTAATACCATTTGAAAGCTGAGATTCTAAACTTTATAGTGATACCAAAACCTAAAAATGCATAAACTGAGACTTATTGTGCCTTTCGTGACAATGGGTCACATTTGTACAACCATCACCACTTCTGCTGTTGTTGTTATTGTCCTTGGTTTTGTTGTATGTGTGTACAGGTAGCACTACTACTGTTGTTGTTGTTGTCCTTGTTTTGTTGTATATTTGTACAGGTAGCACTACTATTGTTGTTGTTATTGTCCTTGTTTTTGTTGTATATTTGTACAGGTAGCACTACTATTGTTGTTGTTGTTATTGTCCTTGGTTTTGTTGTATATTTGTACAGGTAGCACTACTATTGTTGTTGTTATTGTCCTTGTTTTGTTGTATATTTGTACAGGTAGCACTACTATTGTTGTTGTTGTCCTTGTTTTGTTGTATATTTGTACAGGTAGCACTACTATTGTTGTTGTTATTGTCCTTGTTTTTGTTGTATATTTGTACAGGTAGCACTACTATTGTTGTTGTTGTTGTCCTTGTTTTGTGTTTTATATTTGTACAGGTAGCACTACTATTGTTGTTGTTGTTGTCCTTGTTTTGTTGTATATTTGTACAGGTAGCACTACTATTGTTGTTGTTGTTGTTATTGTCCTTGGTTTTGTTGTATATTTGTACAGGTAGCACTACTATTGTTGTTGTTGTTGTCCTTGTTTTGGCTGTTGTTGTTGTTGTCCTTGTTTTGGCTGTTGTTGTTGTTGTCCTTGTTTTGGTTGTTGTTGTTGTTATCCTTGTTTTGGCTGTTGTTGCTGTTGTCCTTGTTTTGGCTGTTGTTGTTGTTGTCCTTGTTTTGGCTGTTGTTGTTGTCTTTGTTTTGGCTGTTGTTGTTATTGTCCTTTTTTTGGCTGTTGTTGTTGTCCTTGTTTTGGCTGTTGTTTTTGTTATCCTTGTTTTGGCGTTGTTGCTGTTGTCCTTGTTTTGGCTGTTGTTGTTGTTGTCCTTGTTTTGGCTGTTGTTGTTGTCTTTGTTTGGCTGTTGTTGTTATTGTCCTTTTTTTGGCTGTTGTTGTTGTCCTTGTTTTGGCTGTTGTTTTGTTGTCCTTGTTTTGGCTGTTGTTGTTATTGTCCTTGTTTTGGCTTGTTGTTGTTATTGTCCTTGTTTTGGCTGTTGTTGTTGTCCTTGTTTTGGCTGTTGTTGTTGTGTCCTGTTTTGGCTGTTGTTGTTGTTGCCCTTGTTTTGGCTGTTGTTGTTGTCCTTGTTTTGGCTGTTGTTGTTATTGTCCTTGTTTTGGTTGTTGTTGTTATTGTCCTTGTTTTGGCTGTTGTTGTTATTGTCCTTGTTTTGGCTGTTGTTGTTATTGTCCTTGTTTTGGTTGTTGTTGTTGTTGTTCTTGTTTTGGCTGTTTTGTTTACTGTCCTTGATTTGGCTGTTGTGTTATTGTCCTTGTTTTTGGTTGTTGTTGTTGTTGTTCTTGTTTGGCTGTTGTTGTTATTGTCCTTGTTTTGCTGTTGTTTCTATTGTCCTTGTTTGCTATGTTGTTGTTATTATCCTTGTTTTGGCTGTTGTTGTTGTTGTCCTTGTTTTGGCTGTTGTTGTTATTGTCCTTGTTTTGGCTGTTGTTGTTATTGTCCTTGTTTTGGCTGTTGTTGTTGTTGTCCTTGTTTTGCTGTTGTTGTTATTGTCCTGTTTTGGCTGTTGTTGTTATTGTCCTTGTTTTGGCTGTTGTTATTATTGTCCTTGTTTTGGCTGTTGTTGTTGTCCTTGTTTTGGCTGTTGTTGTTATTGTCCTTGTTTTGCTGTTGTTGTTATTGTCCTTGTTTTGGCTTTTGTTGTTATTGTCCTTGTTTGGCTGTTGTTGCTATTATCCTTGTTTTGGCTGTTGTTGTTATTGTCCTTGTTTTGGGTGTTGTTGTTATTGTCCTTGTTTGGCTGTTGTTGTTGTTGTCCTTGTTTTGGCTGTTGTTGTAATTGTCCTTGTTTTGACTGTTGTTGCTATTGTCCTTGTTTTGGTGTTGTTGCTATTATCCTTGTTTTGGCTGTTGTTGTTGTTGTCCTTGTTTTGGCTGTTGTTGTAATTGTCCTTGTTTTGGCTTTGTTGTTATTGTCCTTGTTTTGGCTGTTGTTGTTGTTGTCCTTGTTTTGGCTGTTGTTGTAATTGTCCTTGTTTTGGCTGTTGTTGCTATTGTCTTGTTTTGGCTGTTGTTGCTATTATCCTTGTTTTGGCTGTTGCTGCTTTTGTTCTTGTTTTGTTACCTATTTGTACAACAAACAACAGTACTGTCGTCTTTTTTGTAAATTTTTATAGCTACCACTATTGCGACAACTGCTACTGTCATTATTTTGGCTGCGTACGTTTGCAGCTAGCAATATTGCTGTTGTACTACGGTTCTTGTTTTGGCTGTATACTTTCATAAGTAGCAGTATTACTGTAACTGCTACTGCCCTTATTTTTGCTGCATACTTTTAAAAACAGACCTGTTATTGTAACTGCTACTGCCCTTATTTTTGCTGCATACTTTTACAACTATTAATACTACTGTTGTAGTACTGTTCTTATTTTTGCTGCATACTTTTACAACTATTAATACTACTGTTGTAGTACTGTTCTTATTTTTGCTGCATACTTTTACAACTATTAATACTACTGTTGTAGTACTGTTCTTATTTTTGCTGCATACTTTTACAACTATTAATACTACTGTTGTAGTACTGTTCTTATTTTTGCTGCATACTTTTACAACTATTAATACTACTGTTGTAGTACTGTTCTTATTTTTGCTGCATACTTTTACAACTAGCAATATTGCTGCAACTGCTACAGTCCTTGGTTTGGCTGCATGCTTTTACAACTAGCAATATCGCTGTAATTGCTATTGTCCATGCTTTAGCTTAGCTCTGATATGGCTCTACGCAGTCGGCTGGGCTTTAAACAACGATAACAATAACAGTAACAATGTTTTGGTTACATACTTTTCAAACTAGAAATACTACCCTTGTGCTAATTTCCATTTTATTTTTCTGCATACTTTAGAAAATAGCGATATTGCTAGTTTTGTTATTGTCCATGTTTTTTTGTTTTTTTTTGTTTTTTTGTTTTTGCTGCAGCTGTTGCTGATGTTACTGTTGATCATTGTCGTCGTCCTTTCTGTTGCGGCTGGGGCTTTTGTGACGTGCCATTGTCTGTTTTTTTGTGGTTGTTGAAATCGTGCAGCTGGTGTTTTTCTACACTTTCTGTGGGCCAGTTGTTCGGTCGTATGCCTGTGTTGTGTGGGAATTTTCTGTAGCTGTTTTACTCTGCGGTGTTGTGTTAGGTGTAAGGATGATCTAAGCGTACATAGTATCCCTCCCCTCCCCCCCCCCCTGTGTATAAGTAATATGTACGTTTAGTTACTTATTGCACAGCTAGGTAGTATTGTCTAAATATGACCTGAGTTCTCTCTCCCTGTGTCTCTCTATGTGTCTGTGTATGTCTGTGTGTGTGTCTCTGTCTCTGTCTGTCTGTCTGTCTGTCTCTCTCTGTGTCTATTCCTCTTTCTCTCTTTTCCTCTCTCGTTTTCTGCCCACCCTTTCTGTCTTTTTCCCTCCCTCTCTTCCCTGTTTTTCTTTTTCTCTCTCTTTCTGTCTGTCTCCTGCTGTACCTGCTTCTCTATGTTCGTCTGTCTGGGTGTCTGTGTGTCTGTCTCTGTGTCTCTGTCTTTGCTGTCTGTCTGTCTCTCTCCGTGTCTGTCTCTCTGTCTCTGCCTCTGCTGTCTGTTTCTTTGTTTGCCTCTCTGTCTGTCTGTCTCTGTCTCTGTCACTCTCTCTCTCTCTCTTCGTATTTCGCCTCTCTGTTTCTGTCTCTGTCTCTCTGTCCCTGTCTGTCTGTCTGTCTCTCTCTCTGTCCCTGTCTCTGTCTGCATGTTTGTCTGTCTGTCTGTCTGCCTGTCTGTCTGTCTGTCTGTCTGTGTGTCTGTCTCTCCCATCCCTCTTTTTGCGCTTTTTTGCTGACATCAAAAGGATACGATAATAACACTCGTGATGTCCCAACGCCCCCCCCCCTCCCTAGGTTGCCCCCACCTCCACCCGCACCCACCCCCACCCCGCCCTCTCCTATCCCTCCCCTCGTTTATCAAGGTGTGAAGACAGGCGTAGGGGAGATAACTTCGACAGCTCAGTGTTTTGTTTTGACCTGCTCTTGATCCGATACCTGCGTGCAGTGTACACGTGTGTGTGTGTAGCCTCTGTAAAAAATCAATTAAAACTGGGGGGGGGGGGGGGGGGCTGCCCACAAGGCGTGGAAGATTAAACGTTTAATTCGGATGAGAGTGAAAACCTGTTCTCCCAGTAGGCTATCTTCAAAGAGGTTCAGATGTATTAATTTTGTTCCCTTTCATATCGTGTGGAATTGGTTTTTGTTTTGTTTTTGTTTTTGTTTTTGTTTTATTTTTTTTATTTTTTTTTTCAAACTTTGTTCACTGATGGCTTTAATATGCAGACTGTGCAGCAAGATACTGCCTGCAGAGTGTACGAGAACAATGTGTATACTGGCATCTGAAAATTGGAGCACTGGAAGGGGTAGGGGCGGTGAGATTGAGTGCGCTTATGTGTTTGTTTGTACATGTGTGTGGGTATGAGAGAGAGAGAGAAGAGGAGAGAGAGAGAGAGAGAGAGAGAGCCAGACAGACAGACAGACAGATAGAGGGAGAGAGAGGGGGGGGGAAGAGAGACAGGAAGAGAGAGAGGGAGAGAGAGATAAAGAGAGACATAGACACAGAGAGACAGAGACAGAGAGAGACAGAGAGATACAGAGAGAGACAGAGAGAGACAGAGACAGAGAGAGACACAGAGCCAGAGACAAACAAGCAAATAAATAGGCATAGACCAAACAACAAAACCAACAAACAAGACAGCAAGTAAATAAGCAAACAAGCAAACAAATAGACAAGCAAGCAAACAAATAGACAAACAAGCAAACAAATAGACAAACAAGCAAATAAATAGACAAACAAGCAAACAAACAAACAAACAAGCAAGCAAGCAAGCAAGCAAACAAACAAACACAAACAAAGAAACGAAAAGGAGAGGGGGAAATCAGGTAACACCTGATTTAATAACTGAGAGTATATTGCCTACAGGAGACCCAAGAACCAGTTTTATCATCTGCATAAGATCAAAGGGAAAGGAAGAAAAGATTATAATCTGTATTTCCAAGGGCGATAACTATGCTCAGGCATGTTCTTGGTTTGTTTGCTTGTTTGTTTAATTGTTTGTTTGTTTGTTTGTTTTTTCGTCTCCTGCTTGCACCAAAGAAGACCATGACATTGCCGACTAGAATCTAATAAATACTTTAAAAACAAAAACAAAAACAAAAAAGAGAGAGAATGATCTCCAGGGAGAGACTGCCAAGTAAAGTGGATCTATGTAGACCAGTCGCCGTGGTGTAGTGGTTAACGCAACGGACTACCGACTGGAAGGTTGTGGGTTCGAATCCCCGTCAGTCCCTTCAAAACTATATCATTGTGGGATTTTTCGGCTCTAACCGGCTCCTACCCGGAGTCGGGCGTGCTATGGGTCATTGGGAAGACTGGGACCACACAGTCGAGTCTCATCCACTTCAGGGATGCGTCATTGAGGGTGTTGCTCAAACCTTCTGACCAGCACCGCAGGTGTCTGTATCTCTCGGGCGTGGTTGACGCCAGGATATATTATGATTGTAAGCATAGAGTAAAGCCTTGTCACGCAGTCTCAATCCTAGATGGAACTCCATAGCATCATGATTATCATCCTCATCGACATCATCATCATGGCACTGTAAAAAGAGAGAAAAAAAAGACTGCCAATTTCTGTGGCCTCTAAAATGGCGTAGAAAATGGGACGAAAAAAAAAACAAAAACGGTGAGCACAAATGTAACCTCTCTGAGCGCAATGATCCTTAAAAAAAAAAAAAAAAAAAAAAAAAAATCTATGTACGGTGTACTTGTCAGTCGCAAGAGAAGACAGCTCTTTTTTCCCCCTCTCATTTTAGACATTTTATGAAGAAAGAGAAATTAGAGCACCTGGTCACGACAGGAAAGCTGGAGGAAAAGAGAGCACCAGGGAGAAAATATTGGACGGACTTGCAGGGTGGCTGAGGATAGAGAGGGTGGAAGATGTACTTGGCAGCGACAAGGGATAGATTCATATGGAGGGCCATGATCACAATCACCACGCGGCAAGGCACTTGATGATGATGACGAGAATATTTCTGTTTCTTTGTTTATTTCTTTGTTTAAATGTTTGTTCATCTGCTGCTTGTCCCAAACGTTAAAAAAAACAAAAAACGAACGAACGAGTATTATTATGTGCGTTTACTTTACTCTAAGTACGACAGTACTGCCTACTGTAAACAAGTGACTGTTGACACGTGGCGGATTGAGTGACCAGCTTGCATGTAAATGTAGGTAGCAGCTGTTAGTGTGGATGTACAGGTGGGAAAGTCAGGTGTGAACCACTGTATTGTTCTGGGATTCAACCGTTTGCTATGCTTGTGGATGTGTGTTGGTTTTGGAGTTTGTTTAACAGGGATTCGTCGCACTGGGACAATTCCATAAACGCTCCAATCATATCGCCAGTAACTGGCTGGCAGACTCCTTGAAAAGAAAACAAACGAGATAGTTTTGATGGAGGCAGACACATGAAGATCATTGATAAAGAAGGTTAGAGAAAGACAAGCAATGTTTATAGGCCATTTTGTGAGGAAAGGGGAATTAGAGCACCTGATCACAACAGGAAAGCTGGAGGGGGGAAAGAGAACACCAGGTAGACCCAGTGAAAAAATATTGGACGTTCTTGCAGGATGGCTGAGGACAGAGAGGGTGGGAGATGTGCTTGGCGGTGACAAGGGATTCGTATGGAGGGCCATGATCGCCTACGCCACGCGGCAAGGCACATGACGATGATGATGATGACGAGAATATCTCTGTTTCTTTGTTTATTTTTTTGTTTTAAATGTTTGTTCATCTGCTACTTGCCCCAAACGTTCAAAGAAATAACGAACGAACGAGTATTATGTGCGTTTACTTTACTCTAAATACGACAGTACTGCCTACTGTAAACAAGTGACTGTTGACACGTGGCGGATTGAGTGACCAGCTTGCATGTAAATGTTGGTAGCAGCTGTTAGTGTGGATGTACAGATGGGAAAGTCAGGTGTGAACCACTGTATTGTTCTGGGATTCAACCGTTTGCTATGCTGTGGATGTGTGTTGGTTTTGGAGTTTGTTCATCAGGGATTCGTCGCACTTGGACAATTCCATATGCGCTCTACTCAAATCGCCAGTAATTGTCTGGCTAACTCCTTGCAAAGATAACAAACGAGGACAGTTTTGATGGAGGCAGACACAAGAAGATCATTGATAAAAAATTTTTTAAAAAAGATTAGGAAAAGACAAGCAACATTTATAGGCCATTTTATGAGGAAAGGGGAATTGGAGCACATGATGATAATGATGATCAGTATATGTACGTTTACTTTACTCTAAATACGACAGTACTCATCATCATCATGTACCCTGCCGCATGGCGTTGGCGATCATGGTCCTCCATACGAATCTTATCCCTTGTCCTGCAAGTACATCTCCCACTCTCTCTGTCCTCAGCCATCCTGCAAGTCCGTCCAATATTTTCTCCCTGGGTCTACCTGGTGCTTTCTTTCCCTCCAGCTTTCCTCTTGTGACCAGGTGCTCTAATTCCCCTGTCCTCATAAAGTGACCTGTACTGCCTACTGCAAATTAATATCTGACTATTGACACACGCGGATTGAGTGACCAGCATGCATTTAAATCACTAAATGTAGGTAGCAGCTGTTGGTGTGGAAGTAAAGGTGGGAAAGTCAGGTGTGAACCACTGTATTGTTCTGGGATTCAACCGTTTGCTATGCTTGTGGATGTGTTGGTTTTGGAGTTTGTTCAACAGGGAATCGTCGCACTGGGACAATTCCATATGCGCTCCAATCAAATCCCCAGTAATTACCGGGCAGACTCGTTGAACCTTTGAAAAACCTCACATAAATTTGGATTTAGGATTTTGTTCGAGAGGGAGTCATCGCATTCGGACAACTCCATATGTGCTCCATCCAAATCTGCCAAGAATTATCTGGCAGACTCCTTAAGCCAGCGCAAAACCCTATGTGCTGGCAAGGCTTTGAAATTGGGGAAGGGAGGGGGGGGGGGTACTTTTGAAACACTAAACTGACACCACCAGAATGATGGAAACATGAAGACGGGCAGCCAACAGGCCAGATTTTGTACTCGAGATACAAGATTTTGAGTCCATGGCTGTATCAAGAGAACCACCCAACACCTTACCTACTGGTTATAAAATAGGGAAAGGTGATGGGGGAAAAAAGGGATTTATGCAACACAAAGGCACATTTTAGTGCCTTTCTCCAAGTGGACGAAGCAGCAGGGAAGTTTCAGTCTTTTTCACATAATTTTTGTACCTGGTGATTGAAAACAAGTTTGACTGCCCGCGCCCAAGCAAACACAAACCAGAAGAACAAGAAAACCAATATAAGCGCTACTGCTCATGACGACATGGGCATTCCATTTCTTACCCACTGGACGAGGCGGCAGGGAAGTTTTTAGTCCCGTTTTTATTATCCATTGTTTGGTGTCTGTGATCTGTCTGTGACCGTGCGTTCGCGCCTGACAAAGGCTAGTTGGCCGAAAATTTGCGCTTGTTTTGTTTTGTCTCGTTGGATGCGCGCTTATATTGGTTTCCTTGTTCTTCTGGTTTGTACCTGGTGATTGTTTGTTTGTAATCTTACGCTTGACAAAGGCCAGTTGGCCGAAAATTTGCACCTGTCTTGTCTTGTTGTATTAAATACGCGTTCTGATTCTTTTTTCGTGTTTTTCTGGTTCCACTAAGCTGACGCCACTTGAAGAAATGGAATGTTAAGATGGGCAGCCAGCAGGCCAGTTTTTAACCCTTTGGCTCCCGCACCCTATCCATTAACTGCAAAAACTTAACCCTTTGATTCCCTCACCCTATCCACCAGCCTCCTACCTTCAGGGTTGGCAGTCTGACTGGCTCTTGTCATAGACGTTTGTGGACGTGAGTTCTTATGTCTCCGAGTTTAAGCAAGCTTTCTTCAACTGCCTATCTTAACCCTTTGACTCCCTACATCCTGTCCACCAGCTACCCCGCAGTGTCAACCATGCTGGCAAAGCAAAAACTTAACCCTTTGACTCCTGCAACCTATCCACCAACTACAAAAACTTAACCCTTTGACTCCTGCATCCTATCCACCAACCACAAAAATTAACCCTTTAACTCCCTCACCCTAACCACCAGCTTCCTGGTGAGGGAGTCAAAGGGTTTAAGTTCTTGCTTTGTTAACATGGTTGATAATGAAGGATGCTGGTGAACAGGATGTGGGGAGTCAAAGGGTTAATTAAAATGCTACAATCATACTGGTAGCGTCAGTGTTTTGTAGGCTACGTTCCGACCTCCTCCCCATTTCAACATCCTACACTGCGCAGGCTCGAGGCGTTTGTCAGCTGACTGCTGGTAGATCTGGGCAGAGCGTGTATGAACTTGTGCGAGTGCCACGAATTCCTCTTGAATAATCTCCAGGTTCGCTTGGTTCAGTAGAAACCACCGGAAGCGAGTTAAAGTTACTTCCCTTGGACACTCGCTTTTTGTGAATCAAACAAAATGCTTTTTTCACACTGGACGGAGCAGCAGGGAAGTTTCAGTCTTTTTCTCCTAATTTTTGTATCTGGTGTTTGTTTGTTTGTTTGTGATCTTACGCTTGACAAAGGCCAGTTGTCTTGATGTATTGAATACGCGTTCTTAGTCTTTTTTCGTGTTTTTATTGTATTTTATTTTGTTTATTTATTTATTTATTTATTTAATTTTTTTTGGTTTTTTTTGCTGGTTCCTGTTTGCTTGAACGCGGGCAGTCACACTTGTTTCAGAAAACAAAATGCTAGTTCAGCTAATTGGCTTTGGCTTACCTGGACGAAGAAGATTTTGAAATCCACCTCCCTGACCAAGTTTTTGCAGGTGTGGTTTGCAAAATGACGAAGTACCATCAAGACTGACACCATCTTACGCTTGATGAAGCGATTTGTGGAATAATGTGTCATTCTGACAGCCGAGAAACAAGATTTAAGGTGGTAAGGTCGGTTGAGTGGACGAAACTTGAAGCAGACGATTTTTCTTTCCGTAATTTCAGCCTCAAAACCAGCGAGAACGCTTCAAATATGTGTGTGTGTGTGTGTGTGTGTGTGTGTGTGTGTGTGTGTGTGTGTGTGTGTGTGTGTGTGTGTGTGTGTGTGTGTGTGTGTGTGTGTGTGTGTTGTGTTGTGTGTGTGTGTGTGTGTGAGTTTGTGTGTTTGTGTGAGAGAGAGAAAGAGAGAGAGAGAGTGTGTGTGTGTGTGTTTGTGTGTGTGTGTGTGTGTGTGTGAGTGTGCGTCTGTGTATATGTATATATGTGTGTGTATATGTGTGGTGTGTGTGTGTGTGTGTGTGTGTGTGTGTGTGTGTGTGTGATAGAGAGAGTCTATATGTGTGTGTGTGCGCGCGCGCACGCGCGCATGCCTGTGTACATGTGTATATGGGGGTTACAAACTGCATTCAGTATTCTTTCCACCGATATGCCTGCAGGCTACATTCGTCGATGAAAAAAGCAGTTTAACTCTCTCTTAGATTTTGTATAAGGATAATAATAATAATAATTATAATAATAATAATTACAATATTTATATAGCGCAAAATCTTGATAAAATCAAATCTAAGCGCTGAAGCAGACACACACGCAGGCACGCACGCTCGCACACACACGCTCGCACACATACAGACACACACACACACACACACACACACACACACACGCCCACACACACGCATGGCTATAAATGGGGAGAAAGAATAAAAGCAATAAAAGCAAGAATAAAAGCAATGGAAAATTATAGAGAGCATAGCATACAATTATATATTATAACCATGTGATTCCCTCCGAGCGGAGACAGGCTGCAGAGGGGAGGGTTGAGTGAGGTTAGAATTTTATGCAGGAGAGAAAAGGTGAGTTTTGAGAGCGGACTTGAAGGAGACAAAAGTAGGTTGCTGACGGACTGAGAGAGGAAGTTTGTTCCAGGAGAGTGGACCAGAAACAGAGAAGGCTCGTGGACCATAGGTATTGAGCTTAGTGCGTGGAAAGCGAAGAGTCAGAGGATCAGAGGCAGAGCGGAGGGTACGTGAGGGAACATAGATCTCAAGTAGGCTTGACAGGTAATCGGGGGCTGCGTTATTGAGGCTTTTGTAGCACATGGTGTCTAGTTTGTACTGTATGCGCTTTGATACAGGGAGCCAGTGAAGTTGTGCCAGGAGAGGAGATATGTGGTCAGCTTTTTTCTTTTTGAGTACAAGGCGTGCAGCATTGTTTTGAATGCGCTGTAGGATGTGAATGGTGGAGGCAGGAAGACCAGACAGGAGTGAATTGCAATAGTCAATGCGAGACATTATGAAGGAGAGAACGAGTTTTGCAGTTGTTTCGACAGAGAGATACTTCCTGATCAGCTTTATACGATGGAGATGATAGTAGCAGGATCTGGCAGTTTGAGAAACAAAGTTGTTCATGGAGAGGGTAGAGTCAATGCAGACACCAAGGTTTTTAGCTGAATCAGAAATTGGGACTGATGTGTTACATAATGGGAGAGAAAGAGGAGGCAGCTGAGAAAGTTTCTGACGGGTGCCAATGAGGATAGCTTCTGTTTTGTCGTCATTAAGCTGAAGTCTATTGTGTGTCATCCAGTTCTTAATGTCCGAGTAACACTCAGTGGTGCGAGTCAACAGGCGCTGTATATTATCAGGTGAGTCACTGTCTTGAAGTTGGGTGTCATCAGCATAGAAGTGGTGTTTTATAGAATGGGAGTTGGTGATGGTGGACAGGGGGGAGGTGTAAAGAGTGAAAAGAACAGGGCCAAGGACAGATCCTTGTGGAACACCACAGGTCAGGTATGCAGGTTGACAGTAAGTGCCATTGATGAGAACGGTTTGTTTTCTGTTTGATAGGTATGAAGTGAACCAAGACAGAGCAATGTCAGAGATGCCAAAAGTATGATGAAGTCTAGAAAGGAGAATACCATGATCAATGGTATCAAAGGCTGCAGACAGATCAAGGAGTGTGAGGAGAGAGACTTTGCCAGTATCAGTTGCAAGGAGGAGATTGTTGAGAATGTGTAGTAGGGCAGTTTCAGTGCTATGGCACTGGCGGTAGGCTGACTGGAAAGGATTGAGGAGATTGTTGGCAGACAGGTGAGAGTTCAGCTGGTTGAGGACGACTTTTTCAAGGAGTTTTGACAAGAAAGAGAGATTAGAGATAGGCCGGTAATTTTTCAGTTCATTTGGATCTAAATTGTGTTTCTTGAGGAGAGGGTGAACAATAGCAGACTTGAAAGAATCTGGGACAGTTCCAGTTTGAAGAGAAGTGTTGATGATGTCAGTGATGAATGGGAGGAGAGTAGGGAGACAGTCGGCGTAGACAGAACCTGGAAGAGGATCCAGTTCGCAGGTTTTGAACGACATGGATCTGATTGTGTTGAGAATTTCTTCTTGTGAGACTGGGGTAAAAGTAGTAAGAGGTGTGCCAGAGAAGGAAGGGTCAGGTGGGCATGGTTGACAGGGTGTCCTGTCAAGCCTGTCACGAAGAGTTTGTATTTTGGTGGTGAAATAGTTGGAGAATACAGATGGGAGTTCTTCATTTGTATGTTTTGTTGGGAGAGGTAAATCTTTTCGTGTGCCAAGGAGATGATTCATGGTTGTAAAGAGTTCTTTTGAAGAAGAGGCATTCAGGATTTTGGTTTGGAAATAGCTTGTTTTTGCTGATGCAATGAGGGTGGATACTTTTGTTTTAGAGGCTTGGAAAAGTTGCCTGTGTACAGTGAGTTTGGATTTGCGCCAGCGGCGCTCTGCTCTGCGGCGGGCTCGTTTTGCACAGGCGATCTCATGAGTGAGCCAGGGGGTAGGGGGGCGGTCAGGTAAAAGACGGGTTGTGGCTGGAGCATGAGTGTCCAGAAGATGGTGGAGAGTAGTATAGAATTCATCGGCAAGGTTATGTGACTTTTCAGAAAGGAGACGGGAGGCATCAGATGAAAATGTGGAGAGGTCGATAGATTTGAGATTGCGTCGAGTCACTGTGCGCATGGTACGGGAAGGAGGAGAAATGTCGAGAGAACAGAGAATTGCAGAGTGGTCAGATGGAAGGGCTGAAGTTAGACGGGTAGAAAGAACTAAGCAGTTGTCAGTAGCGGAATTGTGATGATCACGAGAAATGATCCAGTCAAGAATGTGACCTTTTTGATGGGTTGGTTCAGAAATGTGTTGAGTCATATTGTGATTGGACAGAGAGTTGATGATATGTCTTGTGTCATAACGGTGAGTGTTGTCATAGTGGACATTGATATCACCTAGAATGATGAGATTTCCAGGTAAGAGGCAGTAGTGGTCAAGCAATTGGTCAAAGTCAGAGAGAAACATGGATGTGGTGAGTTTGTTGGCAGAGCTAGGTGGGGGTCGATAGACACAGGAGAAGGTGATGGGGTGAGGGGTGGATTGGAAGGATACTTCAACGTGCTCGAAAGAAGGATGGGAGAAAGGCAGAGACTGCGAGAAAGATAGGCGGGAATGGAGTGAGTCGTTGTAGAGGATGGCGATACCGCCACCTCGGGATGAGCGATGGAAAGAAGCAAGCCTGTAACCACTCGGAGTGAGGCTAGCAAGTATAGGTTCGTGACCAAGGGGGTTAAGCCATGTCTCCGTGATAAAAGCAATGTCAACATGCTCATCTGCGACAAAGTCAGCAATAACATCGGCTTTGTCACCAGTGCATGCCGACTGAGCATTAAAAAGGCATAGTTTCAGCCTATCACAGTCATATGGTGGCGGCTGAGGTGGCGACGAAGGCGGCACCAACGGGACAGAAGGCGAGAGCGGCACCGGCGGGACAGAAGGCGAAGGCGGCACCATCAGGACAGAAGGCGAAGGCGAAGACGGCAGAGGAGGAGACAAAGCTTGCAGCAGCGAGGTCAAGGGCAGGGGCAGTGGAGGAGAAGAAGAAGCAGGAGACGAAAAGTGGCGTCGGGCAGGAGGCAGGTTGTGCCAAAGACGGTGGAGACGTCCACCACGACAACGTAACCGGTCCCATTCTTAACCCTTGTCCAACATCAAGACAAACCTTATCATCATGATCAGTATTTCTGCGAGAGTGAGGGCTGGGGTTAGAGTAATGGTTAAATCAGGGTTAGTGTTAACACAAATTGTGCAGTCCAGTCAGTATTCATGTGTAAAGAGATCTACAGGACTGTGAGAGACACAAACTACATCTTCAGTCTGACATGGACATTCAAAACTATCTCCTTGGCTGTGCATCTTTTATCCTTTGACTTCCGAACCCTGTCTACCAACACCTTATATGCGCTGTCAACCATGCCAGCAGAGCAGAAACTGAACTCTTTGACTCCCTCACCCTATCCACCAGCTTCCTGCTGTGGATAGGGTGAGGGAGTCAAAGGGTTAAATTTCTGCAGTTGGTAGATAGGGTGAGGGAGTCAGAGGGTTTAAGTTTCTGCAGTTGGTAGATAGGGCGCAAGAGTCAAAGGGTTAATGTTTCCGTCATTCTGGCTGCGTCAGCTCAGTGTTTCAACAAAGGATTTTCCCAGTTTGTACACCTTACCAGCATAGATGTTTTTTCATAGGCTCAGAGGGGTCTGTCGGATAATCGCTGGCAGCTTTAGACTGAGCGGATATGGGATTGCCCAAGTACGGCGAATGACAGCTGCAAAAGTTTATAATTATGTACACATGCATAAGGCGGATCAGGCAGAGAGCTTCGGCTACAACACGAGTTGCTGCTTCATTTTTGAGATGCGAGGTGTATGGTGTTTATGTAAGGTGTATCTGTGGGCGGTGTGTGTGTGTACATGTATGTGTGTTCCGGGTTGTTAATCAGTCACCGGTCTTATGATTATGATGGTGATACGGTGACGGGTCACCTGTCGGTTTATCATCACTGATAAAACTTGTAATATATATACTCACCTTTCTCTCTCTCTCCTTCTTTGTCTCTGTCCGTCTGTCTGTCTGTGTGTTTGTCTGTCTGTCTGTGTGTCTGTGTGTCTGTGTGTTGGTTTATCATCAGCGATAACACTTGTAATATACACTCACCTTTCTCTCTCTCTCTCCTTCTCTGTCTGTGTGTCTGTGTGTCTGTCTGTCTCTCTGTTTGTCTGTCTGTCTGTCTCTCTGTCTGTGTGTCTGTCTGTCTCTGTTTGTCTGTCTGTCTGTCTGTCTGTTTGTCTGTCTGTCTCTGTTGGTTTATCATCAGTGATAATACTTATGATATACACTCACCTCTCTGTCTGTCTCTCTGTCTGTCTGTTGGTTTATCATCAGCGATAATACTTTTGATATACACTCACCTCTCTGTCTGTCTGTCTGTCTGTCTGTCTGTCTGTTGGTTTATCATCAGCGATAATACTTATGATATACACTCACCTCTCTGTCTGTCTGTCTCTCTGTCTGTCTGTTGGTTTATCATCAGTGATAATACTTATGATATACACTCACCTCTCTGTCTGTCTGTCTGTCTGTCTGTTGGTTTATCATCAGCGATAATACTTATGATATACACTCACCTCTCTGTCTGTCTGTCTCTCTGTCTGTCTGTTGGTTTATCATCAGTGATAATACTTATGATATACACTCACCTCTCTGTCTGTCTGTCTGTCTGTCTGTTGGTTTATCATCAGCGATAATACTTATGATATACACTCACCTCTCTGTCTCTCTCTGTGTTTGTCTGTCTGTCTCTACCTATCACTGTATCTCTCTGTCCCTGTCCCTGTCTATCTGTCTCGCTTCCTCCTCTCTGTCTCTGTATTTGTGTGTGTGTACCCCTTTGTGTATGTGTGTGTGCGTGTGTGTACCCATTTGTGTGTGTACCCCTTTGTGTGTGTATGTGTATGTGTGAGACTGTGTGTGTGTGTGTGCGTGTACTGTGTGTGTGTGTGTGTGTATGAATATAAATGTGTGTGGATATGAATGTATGACTGTAGGGAGAGGGAGAATATATATGTGTGCGTGTGTGTTTTAGTTTGTTTTGTGTGTGTGTGTGTGTGTGTGTGTGTGTGTGTGTGTGTGTGTGTGTGTGTGTGTGTATGTGTGTGTGTGTCTGTCTGTCTGTGTGTTTTCGGACACGCGAGCGTATATGCCTGCGCATATTATATATATATATATGATTATGTACGCGTGTGTTAACTTTGTCTTTGCCTCTATGCACACCTCTTTTATCTTCAACCCAAACTAATCCAATTTGAATTGTATTCATTTTCATGCATATTATATATATATGTATTATATGTGTGTGTGTGTGTGTGTTGTGTGCAGTCACGACAGTGAAAGAGCGATGCAAACCAACGAGCATCTAATGGTCACGTGAAAGTGTCCCGTAACTGTCTTCTCCAACTGTCACGCTGCTGAACACACAGAACCGAGCTACTGAAGGTCACACACAGTGACACACAGAGAGAGAGAGAGAGAGAGAGAGAGAGAGAGAGAGAGAGAGAGAGAGAGAGAGAGAGAGAGAGAGACTTGGAAGTTGACAAGGAGAATCAAGGAGTACCTATACTTATAAATACCACCATCTTTTACCACTGTTGTTCGGATCGCTTTTCGCGCAGGAGTAGGTGATAGACAAAAGAAAGAAAGAGAGAAGAAGAAGAAGAAGAAAAAGAAGGAGAAGGAGGAGAAGTAGTAATAGTAGTAGTAGTAGTAGTACTAGTAGTAGTAGTAGCAGCAGAAGAAGAACAAGAGCAACTCTGAGAAGAAGAAGAAAAAGAAGGAGAAGAAGAAGGAGAAAAAGAAGGAGAAGAAGAAGAAGAAAAAGAAGGAGAAGAAGAAGGAGAAAAAGAAGGAGAAGAAGAAGAAGAAGAGCAACTCAGAGAAAAAAGAAGAAAAAGCAGAAGAAGAAGAAGAAAAGTCACTCAAAGGGAAGTAGTAGTAGTAGTAGTAGTAGTAGTAGTAGTAGGAAGAAGGAGAAAAAGAAGGAGAAGAAGAAGAAGAAGAGCAACTCAGAGAAAAAAGAAGAAAAAGCAGAAGAAGAAGAAGAAAAGTCACTCAAAGGGAAGTAGTAGTAGTAGTAGTAGTAGTAGTAGTAGTAGTAGTAGTAGTAATAGTAGTAGTAGAAGAAGAAGAAGAAGAAAAGCATCTCACAGAAGAAAATAAAATTTTAAAAAAAGAAAGAAAGAAAGAAGAAGAAGAGGACGAGCACCGCCGTAAATAACACAATCGATCATATCACCTTCACTTCAAATAAAAAATTTAAAAAAATCAATTTTATCCACCACTGTTTACATCGATTTTTTGCGCAGGAGTAGCTGATAAAAAATGAAATAAAAGAGAAAAAAAAAAGGAAAAAGAAAAAGAAAAGCAACTGGGTAAATAATAGTAATACGATCAGACACATCACCTTCACTTGCAAAAAGTACGCCCATTTTCTCCACCACTGTTCGCATCGCTTTTTGTACTCCTAGGAGTGCTGATCGAATATCACGAATGATAAGAGAAGAAGAAAAAAAATCATGCAACTTAAACAACTCGACCATTCACATCACGAGCCACCATAGGTACAACATAACCAACACTTCCCCAAACTACGTGTTGTTTTTTTCTGCTTACACAATTAAGTAACTTTTCACAACGATAACGTAACCCAGCCTTGATATGGCTCTACGCAGTCGGCTGGACTTTAAACAACAGTAACAACAATAATAACGTTAACCTTCAATTCTGAACGCCACGGCGTGAGGCCGTCTTCTGCAGCCGTTGGATAACGTGTGTGTGTGTGTGTGTGTAGTTTTTTTCCCTCCGTGCATAAGACACAAAGAATCAAGTTCTAACGTTTCAACTTCTTCAGTCTCTAACCGTTGGATGAGTGGTTTCGCCATGGAGTGTGTGTAAAACAAGAAGGATCGAAAGCTTCCAGACATTACGTTCTTCTGCCGTTGAATAACGTTAGGAACAGGACCGTGTGTGTGTAAGACAGAGGAAACCCAAGTGTCGTTGCCCGTGTGTATCTGTGCTTATCCCCTCCCCCACTCCCCCCCCCCCGAAATATTTGGATATGTGTGTGTAGTGTGATATTTTGTGAAGCGTTGATAACTAGGCCGACATGTGTGAATTATTGATGTGTATTTGTTACAGTGTCTGATGTATTCAAAAGCGGATCAGGAGTGTAAAGGAATTCCAGTCACGTAACTGTCGTTGTGAGACGAAAAAAAAACATTTTTCGTATTCGTGAAACTCAAACCCATAGCTAGAAGAAAGAAGGAAACTCAACTCACAATATGTAGAGAGGACTCCATATGTTTCGTTTTAGCTATAGCTATTGCAGAGTTTAAAAAAAATATTAATGATACCACTAAACCTTAACTGAAGTAAAAAAAAAAAATAAAAAAATAAATAACAGAAGACGAAGAACACAATATGTGAACAAATAAAACTTCGTTCCCATATTTTCGCCAACTCGTCTTGAAGAAGTGAACAAAATTATTCTTTTGAGAACATCCATTGTCATTTCAACTGGAAAGGAAAGCAGAAAGAACTCACACCATGTAAAAATATAAGAAATATCCTGAATCGGATCTGGCCATTACTGTGGAAACAGAATTACCTCCGACACCAGCACGGAGTAGAGAGAGTGAGGGGAGACCACTCACAACATGTAAGCCAAACGACAAACCCCTAAACCTCCACTCCGTGGAAAATCAGAAAGGAAGCAGTCTCAGAGGAGAGGGAAACGGATAATCATGGAATCTGAAAGTCCTGGAGGCACGCTCCTGGTTTTGGAACCCAAGTCTTTGAGGTCTTTTACGACCAACGACGAATACCTGTTTGCCATGAAGGAGGACCTGGCCGACTGGTTCGCTTGTCTGTACAAGATGCAGATTGAAGCTGACAATTTTCTCACCGTCTTGGAGACTGGCGTCATATTATGTCGTCATGCTAATGAGGTAAGTGTTCATTTGACGTCATTGTTTGTGTTCTGTTTGTTAACTAAGTCAAAGGACTCTAAAACAAGTGTGACTGCCCCCGTTCAAGCAAACAGGAACCAGAAAAATAAAACACGAAAAAAAGAATCAGAACGCGTATTTAATAGAACAAGACAAGACAGGCGCAAATTTTCGGCCAACTGTCCTTGGTCAAGCGTAAGATCACAAACAAACAAACACCAGATACAAAAATTAGGACAAAAAGACTGAAACTTCCCTGCTGCTTGGTCCAGTCTTTTTCTTCTTATTTTTGTATTTGGTGTTTGTAATCTTACGCATGACAAAGGCCAGTTCACCGAAAATTTGCGCCTGTCTTGTCTTGTTGTATTAAATACGCCTTCTTATTCTTTTTTAGTGTTTTTTTTCTGATTCCTGGTCATTGTTTGTGTTCTTTTTGTTAACTAAATCGAAAGAACTGCTAGCGTTCAAGCACCTACGGACCAGAAACACGCGAAAATTGAATTTTAAAAAAAAGTCGCAAATGTTCGGCAACTGGCCTTTGTTAAAAGTATGCAGAAAACAACAAATGACACAAATACTAGAGAATAACACAAATAACACAAATAACACAAACGTTAGAGAAAGGAAAAATAGCAGCAAGATTTTTCTGATGTTTTGTTGAGCAGAGAAATGTTGTTGTCTTTTTGTGTAGGCTAAGCTTGACAAAGGCCAATTTAAACCAGAAAAAAAACACGAAAGAAGAATATGAACGCGTATTTAATACAACAAAACAAGACAGGCGCAAATTTTCGGCCAACTGGCCTTTGTCAAGCATAAGATTACATACAAACAAACAAACACTAGATACAAAAAAATTTGAAAAAAAGACTGAAACTTCCCTGCTGCTGTCTTCAGTGTGAGAAAAGGCCAATTTGTCTGCCTTGTTCTGCGTATCGAGTGTGCGTTCTGATTCTGTTTCGTGTGTTTGTAGTTGTTTGTGTTGTTGCAGGTCTTTCTGTCTTCTTCTTATTTTGTTGTTGTTGTGTGTGTTGTTTTTGTTGTTGTTGCTTCTTCTAAAAGTATTTGAAATTTAGCATTTTGTTTGATATTGCAGCTGTCTGACTGTGCGTTATTGTTGTCGATGTTTGTTGTTGTAGTAGCTGTTGTTGCAGCAGCTGCTGCTTGCTGTTGTTTTTGAAATTGATGCAGTGGATGTTGTTGTTGCTGATGTTGGTATTTATTGTTGCCGCTGTTGTTACTGGTGCTGTTGTTGTTGTTGTTGCTTGTTTGTTGTCGTTTTTGTTCTCGTTAAAGGTCAAACCATTGATTTAAGATGGCGACGTTTTTAAGTGCATGTGGATATGTGAGTGTGCGTCTGTTGTGTGTTTGTGTGTACGTGTGTGTGTATGTACGACATGACTGAAACTCCTATGGAACAGATTTGTACTCAGGTCTGTTTTGTTGTTGTTGTTGTTGTTGTAAATTTATGCCCTGATGAAGAACCGAGCATAATGGGCAGTGCCAGAGTCATATCCTTTTGATTACGTACTCGGATGTATTATCATATGTACTCAATTTTCCTCTCCAGTTTTTGTTGTTGTTGTTGTTGTTGTTTTTGTTGTTGTTTGTTTTTGTTCTTCTTTTTTGTATCAGGGTCAACGAGGTGTTGTGTGTGTTTATGGTAGTTGGTTGTGTGTGTGTTTGAAATGGTTGTGTGTGGTTTTTGAAATGGTTGTGTGTGTTTGAAATGGTTGTGTGTGTTTGAAATGGTTGTTGTGTGTTTGAAATGGTTGTGTGTGTTTGAAATGTTGTTTGTGTGTGTTTGAAATGGTTGTGTGTGTGATGGTTGTGTGTGTTTGAATGGTTTGTGTGTGGTTGTGTGTGTTTGAAATGGTTGTTGTGATGGTTGTGTGTGTTTGAATGGTTTGTGATGGTTGTGTGTGTTTGAGATGGTTGTGTGATGGTTGTGTGTGTTTGAAATGGTTGTGTTGATGGTTGTGTGTGTTTGAGATGGTTGTGTGTGTTTGAGATGGTTGTGGTGTTTTGTTGAGATGGTGAGATGGTTGTGTGTGTTTGAGATGGTTGTGTGATGGTTGTGTGTGTTTGAGAGGTGTGTGTGTTGTGTTGAGATGGTTGTGTGTGTTTGAGATGGTGTTGTGGTGGTTTTGTGTGTGTTTGAGATGGGTGTGTTGTGTGTGTTGAGATGGTGTTGGTGTTGTGTGTTGTGTTTGAGATGGTTGTGTGTGTTTGAGATGGTTGTGTGTGTTTGAGATGTGGTTGTGTTGTGTTTGAGTGGTTGTGTGATGGTTGTGTGTGTTGATGTGAGATGGTTGTGTGTGTGTTTTGAGATGGTTGTGTGTGTGTGTTGAGATGGTTGTGTGTGTTTGAGATGGTTGTTGGTTGGTTTGTGTGTTTGATGTTGTGTTGTGTAGTGGTTTGAGATGGTTGTGTGTGTTTGAGATGGTTGTGGTGGTTGTGTGTGTTTGAGAATGGTTGTGTGTGTTGTGAGATGTGTTGTTTGATGGTTGTGGTGTTGAGATGGTTGTGTGTGTGTTGAGATGGTTGTGTGTGTTTGAGATGGTTGTGTGTGTTGAGATGGTTGTGTGTGTTTAGATGGTTGTAGTGTTTGAGATGGTTGTGTGTGTTTGAGATGGTTGTGTGTGTTTGAATGGTTGTGTGTTGAGTGTTGTGTGTGTGAGATGGTTGTGTGTGTTGAGATGGTGTGGTTGTGTGTGTTGAGATGGTTGTGTGTGTTGAGATGTTGTGTGTGTTTGGATGGTTGTGTGTGGTTTGGTGGTGGATGTTGTGTGTGGTTGTGTGTGGTTGTGTGTGTGTGTGTTGTTGTTTGTGTTGGTGGATGGTTGTGTGTGTTTGGATGGTTGTGGTTGTGATGGTTGTTGTGTTGTGTGTGTGTGTTTGGTGGTTGTGTGTGTTGTTGATGGTTTTGTGTTGAGTGGTTGTGGTGTTGATGGGTGTTGTTGTGTGGTTTTGTGGTTGGTGTGTTGTGATGGTTGTGTGTTTGGATGGTTGTGTGTTGTTGAGATGTTGTGGTGTTTGGATGGTTTGTGGTTGGTGGGTTTTTGTGTTGGATGGTTGTGTTGTGAGTGTTGTGTGTGTTTAGTGGGTTTTGTGTTGGTGGTTTGTGTGTGGTGGTGGTTGTTTGTTGGATGGTTGTGTTGTGTTGTGTTGGTGGTTTGGTGTGTGTGTTGGTGGTGTGATGGTTGTGTGGTTGTGGGTGTTGTTGTGTGGTTGTGTGTGTTGGTGTTGTTGTTTTGAGGTTTGTGTGTGTTTGGATGGTTGTGTGTTGTGTTTGTGGTTGTGTGTGTTTGTGTTGAGGTTGTGTGTGTTTGGTGGTTGTGTGTGTTTGTGAGGTTGTGTGTGTGTGGTGGTGTGTGTTGGTTGGTGTTGGTGTGTTGTGGATGGTTTGTGTGTGTTGAGATGGGTGTGTGGTTTGTGATGTTGTGTGTGTTTGGTGGTTGTGGTTTGGTTGGTGTTGTTGTGGTGGTTTGGATGGTTGTGTGTGTTGTGTGGTTGTGTGGTGTGTGGTGGTGTTGTGTGTGTTGATGGTGTGTGTGTGGTTTGGAGGTTGTGTGTGTTGGATGGTTGTGTGTGTTGGATGGTTGTGTTGTTGGTGTTGGTGTGTTTGTGGGTTTGTGTTTGGTGTTGTGTGTGTTTGGATGTTGTGTGTGTTGTGGGTTTGTGTGTGGTTTGGTGGTGTTGAGGTGTGTGTTTGGATGGTGGTGTGTTGAGTGTTGTGTTTGATGGTTGTGGTGTGTTTGGATGGTTGTGTGTGTTGGATGGTTGTGTGTGTTTGGATGGTGTGTGGTTTGATGTTGTGTGTGTTGTGTGTTGTGTGTGTTGGATGGTTGTGTTTTTGTGTGTTGGTTTGTGTGTGTGTTTGTATGTTGTGTGTGTTTTGTGTTGGTGTGTTTGTGTGTTGTTGTGTTGGATGTTGTGGTGTTTGGATGGTTGTGTGTGTTTGGATGGTTGTGTGTGTTTGGTGGGTGTGTGTTGGATGTTTGTGTTTTGGGTTGTTGTTTGGATGGTTGTGTGTGTTGGTGTTGTGTTGTTTGGATGGTTTGTGTGTTGTGATGGTTGTGTGTGTTGAGGGTGTGTGTGTTGGATGGGGTGTTTGGATGGTTGTGGTGTTTGATGGGTGGTGTGGTGGTTGTGTGGTTGGGGTGTGTTGTTGGTGGTGTTGTGTTGGTGGTTGTGTGTGTTGGTGGTTGTGTGTTGGTGTTGTGTGTTTTGGATGGTGTGTGTGTTTGGATGTTGTGGGTTTGGGTGGTTTTGGATGTTGTGTGTGTTTGAGGTTGTGTGTGTTTGGATGGTGGGTGAGGTTGTGGTGTTTGGAGGTGTGTGTTTGGATGTTGTGTGTTTGGTGTGTGTTTTTGTGTGGTTGATGGTGTGTTGTTTGGAGTGTGGTTTGGTGTTGTGTGTTGGATGGTTGTGTGTGATGGTGTGTTGTTGAGTTTGTGTTGTGATGTTGTTTGGGTGTGTGTTATGTGTTGTTGAGTGTTGTGTGTGGATGTGTGTGTTG
>JAPXFY010000022.1:56670804-56673304 GCA_030674185.1 Monoplex corrugatus
GGGAGAGAAGGAGATCTGCAGCATGCTGAATTCAGTTAAACTTCCATCCAAGACTGGAACTTGTGACTTGAAATCTGTAAAAGAGTCTCTCTGTGTCTCTGTCTTTGTCTTTATCAGATTATGCCTCTTTGTTTTACTTTGTCTCTCTTTCTGTGTGTCTCCTTTTCTCTCCCTCTCTCTCTCTCTCTTTGTCTCATCTCTGTCTGTCTCCTCACACACACACACCCGTCTCTTTCTGTCTCTCCGTCTCTTTCTCTCCCTCTCTCTCTCTCTCTTTCTCTCTCTCTGTTTCATCTCTGTCTGTCTCCCACACACACACACACACCCGTCTCTTTCTGTCTCTCCGTCTCTTTCTCTCCCTCTCTCTCTCTCTCTCTTTTTCATCTCTGTCTGTCTCCTCACACACATATCCCTGTCTCTTTCTGTCTCTCCGTCTCTTTCTCTCCCTCTCTCTCTCTGTTTCATCTCTGTCTGTCTCCTCACACACACACACACCTGTCTCTTTCTGTCTCTCCGTCTCTTTCTCTCTTTCTCTGTCTTTCTTTCTTTCTTCCGTCTTCTTTCATTCCTCTCTCCCTGTCTGTGTGTCTCTCTCTGTCTCTGTCTCTCTGTCTGTCTCATCTCTCTCTCTCTCTCTCTCTCCCTCTCTATCTGTCTCTCTCCTTTCTCTGTGTGTGTGTGTGTGTCTCTCTCTCTCTCTCATCTCTCTTTCTTGGTCTCATCTCTCTCTCCTCTCTCCTCATCTCTCTCGGTCTCATCTCTCTCTCTCTCTCTCTCTCTCTCCCTTTCTCTCTCTCTCTCTGTCCTTTCTCTCTCTCTCTCATCTCACTCTGTCTCTCTCCCCCCCCTCTCTCTCTCTTTTTCTCTCTTGTCTCACTTCTCTCTCTCTGTTTCTTTCTGTCTGTTTCTGTCTGTCTGTCTGTCTGTCTGTCTCTCTCCTTCTGTCTGTCTGTCTGTCTGTCTCTGTCTCTGACTCTGTCTCTCTCTCTCTCTCTCTCTCTTTCTTTCTTTCTGTCTGTTTCTGTCTGTTTCTATCTGTCTCTGTCTCTCTCCATCTGTCAGTCTGTCTGTCTGTCTCTCCCTCTGTCTGTCTGTCTGTCTCTGTCTCTCTCTGTCTCTCTGTCCTCTCTTCTCTCCCTTTTTTCTGTCTCCGATCTTTGTTGTCGTGTTCTAGATAACGTCTGTTGGTTTATCTAGTGCTGACATCAGTGTGGTCTGATACTGTCCCTCCGTCTGCTCTTTTTGTGTGTGTGTGTAAAGTTAGGGGGGTGTTTTCTGTTGTTTGTTTGTTTGTTTGTTTATTTATTTCTGTCTTTCTTTCTTTCCTCTTCTTTCTTTCTTTCTTTCGTTCTTTGTTTGTTTGTTTTTTCTTTCTTTCTTTCTCTCTCTCTCTTTCTTTCTTTCTTCTTTCTTTCCTTCCTTCTTGTGATTTCGTTTGCTTGTTTGTTTGTTTGTTGTTGACTTTTTTCCTGATTTGCTGAACGCTTCGTTGGTATTTGGTGTGTGTGTGTGTGTGTGTGTGTGTGTGTGTATGTGTGTGTGTGTGTGTGTGTGTGTGTGTGTCGTGGTGTGTGTATGTGTGTGTGTGTGTGTGTGTGTGTGTGTGTGTGTGTGTGTGTGTGTGTGCACGAGCTCGCGCGCGTATGTGTGTGTGTGTGTGTGGCACAGAGAGAGATAGAGAGAGAGTGTGTGTGTGTGCACGTGCGTGTGCGCGTCTGTGAGTGCGTGTGTTTGTATGTGTGTGACTCTGTGTGTGTGTGTGTGTGTGTGTGTGTGTTGTGTGTATGTGTGTGTATTGTGGTGTGTGTGTGTGTGTGTGTGTGTTGTTGTGGTGTGTGTGTGTGTGTGTGTGTATGTATAATGTGTGTGTGTGTGTGTGAGTGTGTAACAGACAGACAGAACTTAACAGCTGTAAGAAAAAGAAGCATACAGAGACAGCCTGGCTACTGTTTCTAGAAATTGGAGAGAAAGAGAGAGTAGGGAGGGAGGGGAGAAAAGAGAGTGGGGGAGGGGGAGGAGGATGGAGAGAGAGGGGAGAGAGAAGGGGAGGGGGAACTTGTTTAGGTCCAAACCCAAGATTCTCAGTGGCATATGTCGTAACCTTTTCGCTGACACCGTGTTTAACCTCTCTCTCTCTCTCTCTCTCTCTCTCTCTCTCTCTCTCTCTCTCTCTCTCTCTCTCTCTCTCTTCTCTCTCTCTCTCTCTCTCTCTCTCTCCTCTCTCTTTCTGTGTATGTGTGTGTGTGTGTTTGTCTGTGGTTTTGTGGTGTGTGTGTGTTTGTGTGTGTCTGTGTGAGTGTGTGTGGTGCGTGTGCGTGAGTGTGCGTGCATATATATGTGTGTGTCTGTATATATATATATATATATATATATATATATATATATATGTGTGTGTGTGTGTGTGTG
This sequence comes from Monoplex corrugatus, assembly GCA_030674185.1. NCBI lineage: Eukaryota > Metazoa > Mollusca > Gastropoda > Littorinimorpha > Ranellidae > Monoplex > Monoplex corrugatus. The sequence continues at coordinate 56,673,211 of JAPXFY010000022.1, forward strand.
TGTGCGTGCATATGTATGTGTGTGTCTGTATATGTGTGGGTGTGTGTGTGTATATGTGTGTGTGTTTGTGTTGTGCATGTGTGTGTGTGTGTGT
>JAPXFY010000022.1:56683304-56685804 GCA_030674185.1 Monoplex corrugatus
AGTTGGTTGGTTGCTTGGTTGGTTTGTATTTGTTTTTGTTTCTCTCTCTCTCTCTCTCCCCTCCTCTCTATGTCTCTCTCTCTCTCTCTCTCTCTCTGGCTGTCTCTCTCTTTCCCACCCTCCCTCTCTCTCCCTCACTCTGTTTGTCTCTTTGTCTGTCTGTCTCTGTCTCTCTGTCTGTGTCTGTCTGTGTCTCTCTCTCTCTCTCTGTCGTTTTCTCTCTCTCTCTCTCTCTCTCACTCTGTCTGTCTGTCTGTTTCTGTGTCTGCTTGCTGTCTCTGTCTCTCTCTTGGTGTGTGTGTGTGTGTGTGTGTGTGTGTGTGTGTGTGTGTGTGGAGAGAGAGAGAGTGAGATGTGAAGTGTGTGTGTGTGGTGTGAGAGAGAGAGAGAGAGAGAGTGTGGTGTGTGTGTGTGTGTGTGTGTGTGTGTGTGGTGTGTGTGTGTGTGTGTGTGTGTGTCTGTGTCTGTCTGCGTATGTGTGTGTGCTTAATAATGTATAATGATAATAATGATAATGATTTTTCATTCCAACCACAGAAGCTATCAGTTAACAGCCACTGCTGTCAAACTGCCGATGCTGGCATGCCGGGCGTATTCATACGTATTGCATTAAAACCACCACTGACGTGACTTACTAGAATTTTCACGCTGTATTTTGATATTCTGCAAGTGCATACGCACGAAGTGGAGTTGAGCATTAAGAATTAACGATGGGTTGTCATAAAGCCAGCACGGGACTTACGTGCACTCACACACATAACACACACGCAACACACACACACACACACACACACACAACACACAGCTCAACACACACACGACACTACTCACACGACACACAACACACACACACACACACACACACACACACACACACACGTACACACACACACACACGACACAACACACACACACACACACACAACACACACACACGCGCGCGCGCCGCGCCACAGTCACACACAAATACACACGCATACACATACACACATTTGTGTCTTTTCCTGAACAAGCTGATGAAGCCCGATTGTTCTAAATTTCTCATTTTCTCTTGTTCGTTAATTAAATTGTTTGATGTTACCTTATAATTATAATGCAATGCCTTTATCATTTCATAAAATTCATCTACCCCATAGACACCTATCTATCTTATTTATCTAGTTAGTTAGTTAGTTTGTTAGTTAGTTAGTTAGTTAGTTTAGTTAGTTATCCCTATTTGTCTAAAAGCACATATGTGAATACATATTAAAAGACATGACGAACGAATACACTCATACACACACACACACACACACACACACACACACACACACACAACACACACCACAGCACACACACACACACACACCACACACACACACACACACACACACACACACACACACACACACACACACACACACACACACACACACACACACACACACAACACTTGTGTCTTTCCATTGTCTTAAAACTGCCCTTGTCATAACTGAAGTCTTTGTAGCCTTTTATAACAGTTCAGCCTAGTGGCACATTTTGTTTTTAACCCTTTGACTCCCACACCCTATGCACCAACTGCAAAAACTTTACCCTTTGACTCCCTCACCCTATCCACCAGCTTCCTGCAGGAAGCTGGTGGATAGGGTGAGTGAGTCAAAGGGTTAAGTTTTTGCTTTACTAGCATGGTTGATAATGCAGGATGATGATGGACAGGGTGCGGGAGTCAAAGGGTTAATGTTACGACTTCAAACTTCAGTTCAGTAGAAGTTGAGTGTCTGTCTATCAAAATATTTGAAAGATATGGTATATTTGTACATCACCCCCTCCCCCTTTCCCCCCCCCCCCTCACACACACACACACACTGAAATTTACACTTTCACAGAGAGCGGCATTGTATACGACGGAAAAAATATGCTGACACACTTTTATACGCAACCAAGTGCAACTTGAAGCTGCTGTTGTGTTTCAATGCTTTCCTTCTCGCCGTCCAGTTTTAACCCTTTGACTCCCGCACCCTACCCACCAACTGCAGAAACTTAACCCTTTGAATCCCTCACCCTATCCATCAGCTTCCTGCAGGAAGCTGGTGGTGGGTAATGGTGAGGGATTCAAAGGGGTTAAGTTTTTAAGAGCTTTTCTAGCATGGTTGGAAATGCAGGATATTGGTGGCCAGGGTGAAGGATTCAAAGGGTTACCTTCTTAAAAGCGTGGTTGACATTGCAGGATGTTGGTAGGTCAGGGTGCGGGGAGTCAAAGGGTTAAAACTTACAATGTACATGAAGTTTAAAGGTCTGTCTGTGCATTTTTCATGAAGGTGGCGGAAACTCTGACAAAAGATGTAGCAATTCTGTCGGCAGTCGGTTTGCAAAGACCAGTTCCATTTTCTTCTGTTTACTGAGCTGTTGGCGAAAGATGAGAAGACTTTTGTTCCTGTTCTCTGTCTGTCTGTCTCTGTCCCTCTAGTCTCTCTGTCTCTGTCTCTGTCTATCTCTGCCTCTGTCTCTCTCTGTGTCTGTC
>JAPXFY010000022.1:56695804-56700804 GCA_030674185.1 Monoplex corrugatus
AAGGGGGTTTGAGGTTATTCATCAAATTAGGTTATTCAAATATCTAATTTTATCCAAATTGTACAGCAAGAATCGTTGTCGTCGTCGTCGTCATCATCATCATCATCGTCGTCGTCGTCGTCATCATTATCATCATCATCATCATCATCGTCATCACAGCAAAAATATCCTGACCGCTTTTAACTTGGGCAAAAACGACCAGTCGCCGTGGTGGTGTAGTGGTTAGCGCAACGGACTACCGACTAGAAGATTGTAGGTTCGAATCCCCATCAATCTCTTGAAAAATCATCGTGAGATTTTTCGGCTCCAACCGGCTCCTACCCAGAGTTGGGCATGCTATGGGCTCACTGGGAAGACTGGGACCACACTGTCGAGTCTTCATCCACTTCACAGATGCGTCATTGAGGGTGTTGCTTGAATCTTCTGACAAAGACACCACAGGTATCTGTATCCCCCGGGCCTGGTTGACACCAAGATAAATTATGAACGTGAACGTAGAGTATAGTGCTGTCGCGCAGTCTCAATCCTAAATGAAACTCCATCGCATCAAGATTCTCCCCTGAATCGCTGTCGTTCTCATCGCGTTGTAAATTTTGTGTCAGCTTCTGTGGTATTGAAAATGGGACCAAAAAATTCAGCACAAAGAAAATCCTCTACGTGCGATGATCCTTAAAAGATATCAACGAAACTGATCAGAAATGAAACACAAATGTAACAAGAAAGGCAACGGTAATAATAATGATGATATTTATAATGCATTAAAACTTGACAAACAAAGCAAAAACTTAACCCTTTGACTCCCTTACCTTTGATAAATTCTTGCCTCCCTCTCTCTCTCTCTCTCTCTCTGCCACACTTTCTACTTTCAATTCTCCTGGGTTCTAGCCGCAAACTGTGTTAATTTGAAAGTTCTACAACATGGAGATACTTCCTACGTGACTCTCAAGAGTTATGTTCTTTGGTTATATTATAAAAATTCTCCCTACTTCCCTCTTATTTCTTTGGTATCACCCAGTATCATTGTTCACTCAGAGAGTCATTTACTATGAAAAATAAACAACTGACGGTGCAAGGCACATTCATTCTGAGAGGGTGGAGGGGGAACAGGAGGAAATGTGGCAAAGGGGTGGTGGTGAGGTGGGAAATCACTGCTGGACAAAAGTTATTACTGTTACTGATCCTCTGACTTTTCGCTTTCCATGCACAAAGCTCAATACTATGGTCCACGAGCCTTCTCTGTTTCTGGTCCACTCTCCTGGCACAAACTTCCTCTCTCAGTCCGTCAGCAACCTACTTTGTCTCCTCAAGTCCGCTCTCAAAACTCACCTTTCTCCTCTCTGCATAAAATCCTGACCTCATTCAACCCCTACTGCAGCCTGTCCCACTTGGTGTGGAATCACATTGTACTATTGATATAATATTTTCTATAATTATGTTGTCTTCTATATTTATCCATTGCTTGTGTGTGTTTGTGTGTCGTGTGTAGTAGGTGTGTGTGTGTGTGTGTGTGTGTGTTGTGTGTGTGTGTGTGTTGTGTGTGGTAAGGTGGTTATGATAGTCCTGTAATTGGTGGTTGATGCGGATTGTAGTGTGTATGGCTTGGTGGTTTTCTTACGCGTACTTGATAAAGAGTTTCATACCTAGTAATCTGACGTGGCCTTTGTCGCTGTTGTTTTTTTTTTTTATTTCTTATGTGTTTCTGTCTGTCTGTTTTCTTCCTCTCCTTTTCTCTCTCCTCACTCTCTCCCTCCTTTCTCGTCTGTCTGCTTCTCTTCTCTCTCTCTCTCTCTCTCTTCTCTCTCTCTCTCTCTCTCACTCTCTTTCTCTCTCTCTCTCTCGTTCGTTACTGTTCTCTCTTTCTCTCTCTCTTCTCTCTCTTTTCTCTCTCTCTCTCTTTCTCTTCTCTCTCTCTCTCTCTCCTTCTCTCTCTTTCTTCTGTCTGTCTCTGTTCTCTCTCTCTCTCTCTCTCTTTCCTCTCTTGTTCTCTGCTCTCCCTCTCTCTCTCCTCACTCCTGTGTTCTGTCTGTCTGTCTCTCTGTCTCTATTTCTGTTTTGTCTGTCTGTTTCTAGGTGTTCAAAAGCATCATTGTACTTCACACTTTCGTTTGGGACAAGGATGAAAAGTGTAAATTATCTGAACATGAAATCGTTGTCTCTGTCTCTGTCTGTCTGTCCGTCTGTCGGTATATCTGTCTATCCGTCCGTCTGTCTATATGTCTGTCTGTCTCTCTTTCTTTCTCTCTCTCTCTCTGTCTCTCTCTCTCTCTGTCTCCCTTTCTGTCTGTCTCTCTTGCTCTCTCGCTCGCTCGCTTGCTCTGCTCTCGCGCTCTGTCTGTCTGTCTGTTTTCTTCTGTCTGTCTGTCCTCTCTCTCTCTCTCTCTCTCGCTCTCTCTCTGTGTCTTTCTCTCTCTGTTTCTTTCTCTCTGTGTCTCTCTCTCTTTCTCTCGCTGTCCCTGTCTCTATCTGCTCTCCGTCTCTGTCTTTGTCAGTCTGTCTGTCTGTCTGTCTCTCTTTCTGGGAGCAGCTCTCCATCTTTTTCTCCCATCAATGTCTGTCTGTCTTCTCTCTTTCTGGGAGCAACTCTCCATCTTTTTCTCCCATCAACTTAGCAGTTCACACGCCCATTTTCTTCGTCTCTCTCCTCTTTCGCCCCCTTCCCACCCCACATCCGCACCCTCCATCCAGTCTCATCCATTATAAAACTGTTTCCACCTCCATCAAGGAGGAACATTTTGTCTAAAATTATCATCCATCTAACATCTTTCGGCAAAGCATGCAGGCAGCATCTTTGAGGGTTTTTTTTTTTTATTATTATTTTTATTCGCCCCTTTGCATCCTATCTCTTGAGCAGGACTGGCACCAGCGTCCCATATTTCATGTCCAGGTCATGAATTATAAGTCTGCTGCCAGATGTTTTTCCTCTCCCTCCTCCTCCTTCTTCTTCCTCTGTCGTAGCCCCCCCCCCCCCTACCCCCCCTTTTTTTTTTTTTTTTTTTTTAACCAGATCGAGGGGAGGGTATAGACACGTTTATGAGTCTGCGCGTTTTGTCTGTCTGTCGTGTGTCTGTGTGCATTCTTTGTTTGTCTGTCTGTGTGCATTCTTTGTTTGTCTTCTGTCTGTGTGCATTCTTTGTTTGTCTTGTCTGTGTGCATTCTTTGTTTGTCTGTCTGTGTGCATTCTTTGTTTGTCTGTCTGTGTGCATTCTTTCTTTGTCTGTCTGTGTGCATTCTTTGTTTGTGTGTTTGTGTGCATTCTTTGTTTGTCTGTGTGTGCATTCTTTGTTTTGTCTGCTGTGCATTCTTTGTTTGTCTGTCTGTGTGCATTCTTTGTTTGTCTGTCTGTGTGCATTCTTTGTTTGTTGTCTGTGTGCATTCTTTGTTTGTCTGTCTGTGTGCATTCTTTGTTTGTCTGTCTGTGTGCATTCTTTGTTTGCTGTCTGTCTGTGTGCATTCTTTGTTGTCTGTCTGTCTGTGTGCATTCTTTGTTTGTCTGTGTGTCTGTGTGCATTCTTTGTTTGTCTGTGTCTGTGTGCATTCTTTGTTTGTCTGTGTGTCTGTGTGCATTCTTTGTTTGTCTGTCTGTCTGTGTGCATTCTTTGTTTGTCTGTGTGTCTGTGTGCATTCTTTGTTTGTCTGTCTGTCTGTGTGCATTCTTTGTTTGTCTGTGTGTCTGTGTGCATTCTTTGTTTGTCTGTCTGTGTGCATTCTTTGTTTGTCTGTGTCTGTGTGCATTCTTTGTTTGTCTGTGTGTCTGTGTGCATTCTTTGTTTGTCTGTCTGTGTGCATTCTTTGTTTGTCTGTGTCTGTGTGCATTCTTTGTTTGTCTGTGTGTCTGTGTGCATTCTTTGTTTGTCTGTCTGTGTGCATTCTTTGTTTGTCTGTGTCTGTGTGCATTCTTTGTTTGTCTGTGTGTCTGTGTGCATTCTTTGTTTGTCTGTCTGTGTGCATTCTTTGTTTGTCTGTGTCTGTGTGCATTCTTTGTTTGTCTGTGTGTCTGTGTGCATTCTTTGTTTGTCTGTGTGTCTGTGTGCATTCTTTGTTTGTCTGTCTGTGTGCATTCTTTGTTTGTCTGTGTTCTGTGTGCATTCTTTGTTTGTCTTGGTCTGTGTGCATTCTTTGTTTGTCTGCCTGTGTGCATTCTTTGTTTGTCTGTCTGTGTGCATTCTTTGTTTGTCTGTCTGTTGCATTCTTTGTTTGTCTGTGTGCATTCTTTGTTCTGTCTGTGTGCATTCTTTGTTTGTCTCTATGTGCATTCTTTGTTTGTCTGTGTGCATTCTTTGTTTGTCTGTCTGTGCATTCTTTGTCTGTGTGTCTGTGTGCATTCTTTGTTTGTCTGTCTGTGTGCATTCTTTGTTTGTCTGTCTGTGAATTCTTTGTTTGTCTGTCTGTGTGCATTCTTTGTTTGTCTGTCCTGTGTGCATTCTTTGTTTGTCTGTCTGTGTGCATTCTTTGTTTGTCTGTCTGTGTACATTCTTTGTTTGTCTGTCTGTGTGCATTCTTTGTTTGTCTGTCTGTGTACATTCTTTGTTTGTCTGTCTGTGTGCATTCTTTGTTTGTCTGTGTGTGTGCATTCTTTGTTTGTGTGTCTGTGTGCATTCTTTGTTTGTCTGTCTGTGTGCATTCTTTGTTTGTCTGTCTGTGTGCATTCTTTGTTTGTCTGTCTGTGTGCATTCTTTGTTTGTCTGTCTGTGTGCATTCTTTGTTTGTTATCTGTCTGTGTGCATTCTTTGTTTGTCTGTCTGTGTGCATTCTGTGTTTTGTCTGTCTGTGTGCATTCTTTGTTGTCTGTCTGTGTGCATTCTTTGTTTGTCTGTCTGTGTGCCTTCTTTGTTTGTCTGTGTGCCTTCTTTGTTTTGTGTGCATTCTTTGTTTGTCTGTGTGCATTCTTTGTTTGTCTGCCTCACTTGCTGATTCATCTTTTTCTTTCTGCCTATTTTTCTGCCTGTCTTTTCTGGCTGTCTGTCTTTCTGGTTGTCTGTCGGCTTTCTGTCTGTCTCAGT
>JAPXFY010000022.1:56710804-56715804 GCA_030674185.1 Monoplex corrugatus
ACAGCACAGACAAGACAGACCATACACACAACACATGATACACTCTACACCAAGACACAACCCCACAACAAACACACACACATCACAACAACACTCAACAACATTCGATGAGGATGATGATAATCATGTGCTATTTCCTTAGGATTGAGACTGCGTGACAGGGTTGAACTCTACGCTTACTATCATGATATACCTGGCGTCAACTAGGCGCGAGAGATACAGGCACCTGCGGTGCCGGTCAGAGAATTTTGAGAACACCCTCAATGACGCATCTATGAAGTGGATGAGACTCGACTGTGTGGTCCCAGTCTTCCCAATGAGCCCATAGCACGCTCAGCTCTGGGTAGGAGAGCTAAAACTTACACACAAAAATATAAAAAATAAATAAAATTAAATTTAAAAAAAAAAAACGGCCGAAATTACCTAAAATTGTTTCCGCATATCTTATTTCCCTAGAGCCAAAAATGCACTTAATGCATGATTGTAACAATTATCAATCCTAAGAGACAGTACGTAAGACTTTATCGAACTCATACAGATGAACTGACCACAAGGCAGAAAATGATAGGAAGACATGACAGAAAGCAAAGGAGGAAGACAGAAACAAAGAGAGTGACAGAAAAGAGGAAAATTTCTACACAGAATTTCGAAAGGTGGAGATACTATTTATACCGAAAGAGTCCCGTGGTATCCTAACGGGGGTTAGGTACAGTGCAAGAAGTGTTGGACAGGGCGGAAGAGAGAGAAAGGGTTAAGGCTGAGTTTTACTATGGTGACTGACAGTACAGAAGCTGGTGGACAGGGTGAGGAAACCAAAGAGTTAAAACTGTCCTATACATAAACTTGAAGCCCGCTTTCGATAAAGATTTCACTGGGTACGATCTTGTCGCTTGGGTGAACATGTTTGCGGAGTACCCTGGTTCACCCAGGATGTTTTCCTGTATAAGTGGGACTGTTTTGTTTAGTACCCATCACGCCCTTTATGCCTTTGTTTTCTTTGTCATCGGGGGGTGGGGGTGGGGGTGCAAGGTTCAGGTTGTCCCTTAACCTTCAGGTCGTAGAGGACTGAGGTGGTAGAGACCACAGTAGGGATAGTTTTGGGTCGTACGATTTCGTTCGTCCCTTGAAGAAAGCAGTACTATATCTGTCTGTCTATCTGTCTGTATGTCTATCTGTTTTTGTCTGTCTATCTGTCTATCTATCTATCTGTCTGTCTGTCTATCTATCTATCTGTTTATCTGTCTGTCTATCTATCTATTCTTTCTTCTGTCTGTCTATCTATCTATCTTTATACTGTCTAGTCTATCTATCTATCTATCTGTCTATCTTCTGTCTATCTATCTTCTCTCTTCTATCTATCTATCTATACTGTCTACTATCTGTATCATATATATATAAATATATATACATATATGTATATATGTGTGTGTATGTGTGTATTGTGTGTGTGTGTGTGTGTGTGTGTGTGTGTGTGTGTGTGTGGTGTGTGTGTGTGTGTGTGTGTGTGTGTGTGTGTGTGTCAGAACCATGTCTAAATAAAGCTTAAGATTGTCCTGTGACCCAGAGGTTGTAAGGGAGTGAGATGGTAGAGACCTTGAGGTGAAGGGGAATGAGGTTAGTAGAGACCTCTACGGGGACATTTTGTGATTCCCGAGTTCGTTTGTACCTCGAAGAAATAATCCAAACAAAACACCACCACACACACAAAAACACACAAAAAACACAACACAAAAACACAACACCACAAAAACAACCAAAAAAAGACAAAAAAAAACACATCAAAAACACAAATAAAACCACAAAAAACAACTCAAAACACAAAACACACACACAAAAAACACACTCAAAACAAAAAAAACAACACAAAAACAGGACAATACATTTAGTAAACAAAGCTTGTCCCATAACCCTGAGGTCGTAGGGGAGTGAGGTGTAGAGACCTCAGCTGTTCTCGGGCCAGCATTACGATGGCGGTGCCAATCCCCTCTTCCTGGCTGTTCAGACTTTAAGGTTTTCTTCAAGAGAGATTCGTGTTCAGAGAATTCCATATGCGCTTCACCCAAATCTGCCAGCATTTTTTTTTCCTGCCCATTTTTTTGTTTTGGCCACCTTAACGGCCACAGAAGCTGAAGAACTGGTAGATAGGGTAAGGGAGTCAAAGGGTTAAGTTTCTGCTTTGCTGTCATGACTGGTAGTACGAGAAGCAGGTGGACAGGGTGAGGGCGTGAAAGGGTTAAGTTTTTACATTGCTATCGTAACTGATATGCAGGAGCTGATGGATAGGATGAGGGAGGGAAAGGGTTAAGTTTGTGCTTTGTTGTCTTGGATAGTAGTACGGAAGCAAGGGGGCAGGGTGAGGGCTTGAAAGGGTTAAATTTCTGCATTGATATCAAAACTGATAGTGCAAGTAGCTGGTGGACAGGGTGAGGGCGTGAATGGGTTAAGTTTCTGCTTTGCTTTCACAACTGATAATGAAGGAAGCTGGTGGATAGGGTGAGGGAATGAAAGGGTTAAGTTTTGCATTGCTATGGTTACTGTTAATGCAGAAAGCTGGTGGACAGGGTGAGGGTGTGAAATGGTGAGGTTTCTGCTTTGCTTTCATTGATAATGAAGGAAGCTGGTGGATAGGGTGAGGGAGTCAAAGGGCCAAGTTTATATTGTACATCGTGGTAGTTATATATATAATATATATATATAAAATTATATATATGTGTGTGTGTGTGTATGTATGTATGTATGTATATATATATATATATATATGTGTGTGTGTGTGTGTGTGTGTGTGTGTGTGTTGTGTGTGGTGTGTGTGTTGTGTGTGTTGTTGTTTGTGGTTTTGTGTTTTTGTTTTTTGTTTTTTTAGGATCATGGCACTCATTGAGGTTACCTTTGTACTCACCTTTCCCCACCCACCCCCACCCCCCTTTTATTTTTGTCCCATTTTCCACGCCACTTTAATGGCCACAGAAGCTGGAACAATTTTTACAATGCGATGATGATGATGATGTCGATGAGGACGATAATCATGATGCTATTGAGTTTCGTCTAGGATTGAGACTGCGTGACAGGGCTGTACTTTACGCTTATTATCATATTACATCCTGGCGTCAACCAGGCCCGAGATATACAGACACCTGCGGTGCTGGTCAGAGAATATCTGAAACAAAACCCTCAATGACGCATCCGTGAAGTGTGGTCCCAGTCTTCCCAATGAGCCCATAGCACGCGCCTAACTCTGGGTAGGAGCCGGTTAGAGCCGAAAAATCCCACAATTATTTTTGAAGGGACTGATGGGGATTCGAACCCACAACCTTCCAGTCGGTAGTCCGTTGCGTTAACCCCTACACCACGGCGACTGGTTACATAGTGATAGTTAATGCGGTAGGCTGGTGGGTTGGGTGAGGGAAGTTAAAGGGTTAAATTGAGGGAAGTTAAAGGGTTAAATCTGTCTGACTCTGAAAGCGAAGGACTCGCACCTTTGAGCAGTACCTGTAGATACTTTCTCTGATGTTCTCTGGGTCTGTTCTTCGAGAGACGTACACACTGGTTTGATCCTAAATTGCCCGCGGGTCTTGCAGGAGCAAAAGAGATAGTTATCGTTAAATGGCCGACTGACTTCAGGGGAGGGAATCAGGCGAGCTTGTTACGGTTCTTGGTTTACTATGGGGCAAAGCCACGTTGAGCTCCCGCGTTACCTCTTTCTGTCTCTGTCTCTCTCTCCTCTCTGTCTTTGTCTCTCTCTCTTCTGTCTGTCTGTATCTCTCTCTCTCTCTCTCTTTCTCTCACACACCTCTGTCTCTATGTCTAGTTCTCATCTCCCTCTCTCTTCTGTCTGTCTCTCTCTGTCTCTGTCTGTCTGTGTGTCTCTGTCTCTCTCTGTCTCTGTCTCTCTCTGTCTCTGTCTGTGTGTCTCTGTCTGTGTGTCTCTGTCTCTCTCTCTCTCTCTCTCTGTCTGTCTCCGTCCGTTTCTCTGTCTCTCTCTGTCTGTCCGTTTGTCTGTCTGTATCTCATTCTCTCTCTCTTTCACTCTCTCTCTCTTTCTCTGTCTGTCTCTGTGTGTCCGTGTTTCTCTCTTTGTCTGTCTGTCTGTCTGTCTCTCTCTCTGTGTGTCTCCCTCTCTCTCTCTCTCTTTCTGTCTGTCTCTTTCCTTTGTCTCACGCTCTCTCTTTCTGTCTCTGTCTGTCTCCCTTTCTCTCACTCTCACTCTCTCTCTCTCCTCTCTCTCTCTCTCTCTTCTTTATATATATATATATATCTCTCCTTTTCTCGCTTCTCCTTCTCTCTCTCTCTCTCTCTCTCGCTTCTCTCTCTCTCTCTCCCCCACCAGCCCATCCGCTGTCTCAATTTCCAAATCCAACCAGTAAGACAAGACACAGCACGTCCGTGAACCAAAGATTGGAGTCCACTTCATTTTCCCGTCGTAAAGGTGACGACGGCTTAATTTTACGGTTTACACAAAGACCAAGGGGGGGGGGGGGGGTGATGGGGGTGGGGGGGTTGGGTGGGGGGTGGGGAGGGGGTGTCAGTCACTTTGCTTTACAATCTGGGTACTAGCAAACGGTTAACGACGGATTTCAAGGTGGGTGGCTCGCTTACCGTTGAAAGTCATCAACATGTAGCGGCTTGGACGTCACCACCGTTTGGTTCCTGACTGAGGGAGATAGTAGATACAGAGAGAGAGGGGGGGGGGAGAGAAAGAGAGAGAGTGAAAGTGAAAGAGAGAGAGAGAAAGAGAGAGAGTGAAAGTGAAAGAGAGAGAGAAAGAGAGAGTAAAAGAGAGAGAGAGAGAGAGCAAGAGTGACAGGGAGAAAATGAGAGAGAGAGAGAAGGAGAGAGCGACAGACAGTGAGAGAGAGACAGAGACAGAAAAAGAGACAGACAGAAAGACAGTGAAAGAGAGACACAGAGAGAGATACAGAGAGAGACACAGAGAGAGAGAGAGTCAGACAGACAGACAGACAGAGTCACAGAGAGAGACAGAGAAACAAAGAGAGAGAAAGAGA
>JAPXFY010000022.1:56720804-56723304 GCA_030674185.1 Monoplex corrugatus
CACACACACACACACACACACACATACTTTTGTTTGGCGCGTAGGCGCGATCAGAGCAAACACAGTACGATAGGCAGGCTAGCTACCTGTTGATCACCTTCACCCATACCCTTCAAATTATCGATCTGGAAACAACTGTGACATGGGGAAATCGTGATTCCCTGATACTTCAAAGCTAAAATCACACGTTACACTTTATTGTTTATGGTGATATGTTTCACTTCAAACTTTTATGGTAATATGTTGTATTTCATGGTTTTATGGTGATATGTTACAGTTCATAGTTTTATGGTGATCTGTGTAGTTTTATGGTGATGTGTTACAGTTCATAGTTTTATGGTGATCTGTGTAGTTTTATGGTGATATGTTACAGTTCATAGTTTTATGGTGATCTGTGTAGTTTTATGGTGATATGTTACAGTTCATAGTTTTATGGTGATCTGTGTAGTTTTATGGTGATATGTTACAGTTCATAGTTTTATGGTGATCTGTGTAGTTTTATGGTGATATGTTACAGTTCATAGTTTTATGGTGATCTGTGTAGTTTTACCCTGGTGATATGTTACAGTTCATAGTTTTATGGTGATCTGTGTAGTTTTATGGTGATATGTTACAGTTCATAGTTTTATGGTGATCTGTGTAGTTTTATGGTGATATGTAACATTTCATAGTTTTATGGTGATATGTTACATTTCATAGTTTTATGGTGATATGTTACATTTCATAGTTTTATGGTGATATGTTACATTTCATAGTTTTATGGTGATATGTTACATTTCATAGTTTTATGGTGATATGTTACATTTCATAGTTTTATGGTGATATGTAACACTTCATAGTTTTATGGTGATATGTTACATTTCATAGTTTTATGGTGATAGTAACACTTCATAGTTTTATGGTGATGTTACACTTCATAGTTTTATGGTGATATGTTACATTTTCATAGTTTTATGGTGATATGTAACACTTCATAGTTTTATGGTGATATGTTACATTTTATAGTTTTATGGTGATATGTTACATTTCATAGTTTTATGGTGATATGTTACATTTCATAGTTTTATGGTGATATGTTACATTTCATAGTTTTATGGTGATATGTTAACATTTCATAGTTTTATGGTGATATGTTACACTTCATAGTTTTATGGTGATATGTTACATTTCATAGTTTTATGGTGATACTAACACTTCATAGCTTTTATGGTGATAAGTTACATTTCATAGTTTTATGGTGATATGTTACATTTCATGGTTTATGGTGATATGTAACATTTCATAGTTTTATGGTGATATGTTACAGTTCATAGTTTTATGGTGATATGTTACAGTTCTATAGTTTTATGGTGATATTTACAGTTCATAGTTTTATGGTGATATGTTACATTTCATAGTTTTATGGTGATATGTTACAGTTCATAGTTTTATGGTGATACGTTTACATTTCATAGTTTTATGGTGATATGTTACATTTCATAGTTTTATGGTGATATGTTACATTTCATAGTTTTATGATGATATGTTACATTTTATAGTTTTATGGTGATATGTTACATTTTATAGTTTTATGGTGATATGTTACATTTTATAGTTTTATGGTGATGTTACATTTTATAGTTTTATGATGATATGTTACATTTTATAGTTTTATGGTGATATGTTACATTTCATAGTTTTATGGTGACACTAACACTTCATAGTTTTATGATATGTTACATTTCATAGTTTTATGGTGATATGTTACATTTTATAGTTTTATGGTGACACTAACACTTCATAGTTTTATGATGATGTTACATTTCATAGTTTTATGGTGTATGTTACATTTTATAGTTTTATGGTGACATAACATTTCATAGTTTTATGGTGATATGTTACATTTCATAGTTTTATGATGATATGTTACATTTTATAGTTTTATGGTGACACTAACATTTCATAGTTTTATGGTGATATGTTACATTTTATAGTTTTATAGGTGATATGTTACATTTTATAGTTTTATGATGATATGTTACATTTTATAGTTTTATGGTGATATGTTACATTTTATAGTTTTATGATATGTTACATTTTATAGTTTTATGATGATATGTTACATTTATAGTTTTATGGTGACAGCTAACATTTCATAGTTTTATGGTGATATGTTACATTTCATAGTTTTATGGTGATATGTTACATTTCATAGTTTTATGTCGATACGTTACATTTCATAGTTTTATGTCGATACGTTACATTTCATAGTTTTATGGTGATGTGTTACATTTCATAGTTTTATGGTGATGTGTTACATTTCATAGTTTTATGGTGATGTGTTACATTTCATAGTTTTATGGTGATATGTTACATTTTATAGTTTTATGGTGATATGTTACATTTTATAGTTTTATGATGATATGTTACATTTTATAGTTTTATGATGATATGTTACATTTTATAGTTTTATGGTGACACTTAACATTTCATAGTTTTATGGTGATATGTTACATTTCAT
>JAPXFY010000022.1:56738304-56740804 GCA_030674185.1 Monoplex corrugatus
CCACCCCACCCCCATATACACCTACACCCCCCCTCTCTCTCTCCTGCTTTGTCACCACCACCACTACCACCACCATCCCTACCACCCCCCACGCACACACGCACACACACGCCTCGTGGGTAACAGTAGAGGTGATACGACTTGTACTTTTCCGTTGGTGCGATATTTGTGCTTGGGAAATTGCTTGAAGTCTTTTCCAGCGAGTTCTGCGCTACTGTGTGTGACACAACTAGTTCGTGTGTGTATAATTATGTGTGTGTGTGTTGGAGGTGGATGTGTTGTGAAAAAAAAAAACTTTTTTGTTTGTTTGTTTCTTCCTGATTTACTTTTTTGCATCCTGAACCAGGGAATTCTAATGTCTGCACTTGGGAATTATTGTTTCCAGCAAAAAGTTGGATGTGTCGCGCATTATGTGTTTGTGGACTTGAATATATACACGGGAATCTGGTTCGTAAGAAGACACATAAGTTTGTAAGACACAGACTGGTTGTACTGGGTGCAAAGAATATTCTCTGATATGGGCCGATTGTGTCATATAAATAGAATTATTATTGTCGGTGTTGTACTGGGTGCAACGATTATTCTCTGATATGGACTATTTGTGTCATATGAATAGAATTATTATTGTCGTTGTTGTACTGGGTGCAACGATTATTCTCTGATATTGACTGTTTGTGTCATATGAATAGAATCATTATTGACGTTGTTGTACTGGGTGCAACGATTATTCTCTGATATTGACTGTTTGTGTCATATAAATAGAATTATTATTGTCGGTGTTGTACTGGGTGCAACGATTATTCTCTGATATTGACTGTTTGTGTCATATGAATAGAATCATTATTGACGTTGTTGTACTGGGTGCAAACAACATTCTCTGATATTGACTGTTTGTGTCATATGAATAGAATCATTATTGACGTTGTTGTACTGGGTGCAAACAACATTCTCTGATATTGACTGTTTGTGTCATATGAATAGAATCATTATTGACGTTGTTGTACTGGGTGCAAACAGCATTCTCTGATATTGACTGTTTGTGTCATATGAATAGAATCATTATTGACGTTGTTGTACTGGGTGCAAACAACATTCTCTGATATTGACTGTTTGTGTCATATGAATAGAATCATTATTGACGTTGTTGTACTGGGTGCAAACAACATTCTCTGATATTGACTGTTTGTGTCATATGAATAGAATCATTATTGACGTTGTTGTACTGGGTGCAAAGAATATTCTCTAATATGGACCGTTTGTGTCATATAAATGGAATTATTATTGACGTTGTTGTACTGGGTGCAAAGAATATTCTCTAATATGGACCGTTTGTGTCATATAAATGGAATTATTATTGTCGGTGTTGTA
This sequence comes from Monoplex corrugatus, assembly GCA_030674185.1. Taxonomy (NCBI): domain Eukaryota; kingdom Metazoa; phylum Mollusca; class Gastropoda; order Littorinimorpha; family Ranellidae; genus Monoplex; species Monoplex corrugatus. Next base: position 56,739,673 of record JAPXFY010000022.1, read on the forward strand.
CTGAGTGCAAAGAATATTCTCTAATATGGACCGTTTGTGTCATATAAATGGAGAGTTATTATTGTCGTTGTTATTAACTCCCCTACATTCTCCCATAGCGGCATCGTTCCATTTGGATCTATAAAATCTATCAATAAAAAGGCCGCTTGTTATACATCAGTTGAAACTGTAAACATTTATGTACGTTATGGTGTTTAGTTTGATAATATATGTTATGATATAAGTTAATATTTGACGAAATGGCATGCTGTCTGGTAAATGTACTGTCAGTTTCGTGAAAAATCATAAATTTCATAACGGAAAAGAGTTTAAATCGGAGATATAAGATCAGTAATCTAAAACAAAAATGGCCGCCCGCCTTCAAGCGAGCAGGAACCAGAAAAACACATTTTTAAAAACTTTTATTGTTGTTTAAAGCCCAGCCGACTTCGCAGAGCCACATCAGGGCTATAACCGCTTCAAAACACAAAACTTCAACAGGGAAAAAAAAAAGAAAAAGAAAATTAAGTACACATATCAATGCATTCGCGCACATAATCTAAGGACATGTCCCCGGCGTAGGACCATTCCGTCCGATTTATTGCACAGGGGAGATTAAAAAACACACCTGAATACAAATATAAGCATACATAAGGACACCAAAACATTTATAAAAACAGGCATAAATTACCTAAAATTGCTTTCGCATATCTCACCTCCTTAGAGCCAAAAATGCACTTAATACATGTACCCAATTATCAATCCGAAGAAAAAGTACGTAAGACTTTATCGAAAAAAATGCAGGTGAATGGACCATTAAGGCAGAAAATAAGTAGAAATGACAGAAAGCAAGGCAACAAGGCAGAAACAAAGAGAGTGACAGACAAGAGGAAATTTCTAGCACAGAATTTCCAGAAGGTGGGGGATACTATTTATACTGAAAGAGTCCCAGGCAACCCAACGGGGAACAGAAAAACACAAAATCAGAATCAAAACACGTAATTAATGTAACGTGGCAAGATCTGTAAGTAAGAAATTCAGACAGTTGTGTGTGCGGTTGCTGCGTGTATACTTGAGAGAGAGATTTCTCCTGATTTACGATCTCATTCGGTGCCTGGGAGTTCAAATGTATGCGGTTGAAAAGAGTTAAGTG
>JAPXFY010000022.1:56755804-56770804 GCA_030674185.1 Monoplex corrugatus
GAGTGAGGGTGGGTGGGTGGAAGGGACCTTTCAAACAATAAGCTGACACCACCAGAACGATGGAAATATTCTGATAGGCGGAGAACAGGCCCGTTCTTAAATATCTCAGGCTGGGATTGAACTCGAGACATCAGATCTTAATTCCACGGCTCTCTGAAGAGAACCAATCATGACATATAAAATGTATGATAATTGAATATTAACCCTTTGACTACCGCAATGTGTCCATCAACTGCAAAAACTTAACCCTTTAACTCCCTCATCCTATCCACCAGCTTCCTGCAGGAAGCTGGTGGATAGGGTGATGGAGTCAAAGGGCAAAGTTTTTTGGTTTGCTAGCATGGTTGGCAATGCGGGATGCTGGTGGACAGGGTGCGGGAGTCAAGGAGTTAACAGACATAGTCTGGACTTATTCCATATGCGCTCCACCCAAATCTGCCAGCAGTTATCTGGCGATCTTCCTAAACCTGCGCAACCCCCTACATTAACATTTAAGTATCTAATGAAATAGGACGATCAGTTTATTATTCCCACAGTTCTCTCTATCTCATCATCGTCATCATCAGGTGTCTTGCCGCATGGCGTTGGCGATCATGGACTTCCATCTGTCTCTATCTCTTGTTGCCTCAAGCATCTCTTCCACCCTCTTTGTCTTCAGCCACTCTGCAAGTCCGTCTAATATCTTCTCCCTGGGTCTACCTGGTGCTCTCTTTCCCTCCAGCTTTCCCGTTGTGACCAGGTGCTCCAAATCCCCCTTCCTCATAAAATGGCCTATAAATGTTGCCTGTCTTTTCCTAATCTTCCTTATGAGTGATCTACTTGTGTCTGCCTCCATCAAGACTGTCTCGTTTGTTTTCTTTGCTGTACATGGTATTCTCAACATTCTTCTTAGAAACCACATCTCGGCTGCCTCAATCTTGTTCTGGCTTGATTGGTTCTATATAACATTCAAGAAGTCTCTTCCTGATGTTGATTGATAGGCATTTGTTGGTAAGAATGCTTTTCATCTGCTCTCTCTCTCTCTCATAGCAACCCAATTTCCGAGCGATAAAATCCATGAAACACAGTTAATTTAGCACAAAGTTCCACAGTCGATATTTTATCCGTTTCTTTCTTCCACAATAGCGTGCCTATGATCAAGCCCCAGATTTAGCCCCGCTACCGGGCCTCAGGGGCGGTAACTCTCAGCTTTGTTGTGGCCGAAGCAGACGGCGAGAGTGGGTATTGGCTCAAGTCTATCAGATATTGATTTCTGGTTCTCCTGTGGTCGTAGAACCCCAATAATACAGGTGCAGAAAGCTGCTTACCTGGTTTTCGATACAGCCGGCGCCGATGGCTAATCCACTGCTGAGGCCGGTGTTGTAGTGGTGAGTCGGAAATAGCTTTTGGGGTGGGGGGGGGGGGGGGGGTGCTTGAGAAACAATAGAGGCTTTTGTTCCAAGAGTCGTGGCTTGAGGGGAGGAGGAAAGCAAGGAAATCTGGTTTTTTTACCTTTTTTTTTATTCATTTATTAACAGGAATAGACACCAACAAACAATGTAGTAACAAAACAAAACAAAAACAAATAATAATAATTTCAATTCATAATAATTGTTCACATAAAAAAAGAAAAGAAAACCTATAGCCTACAAAACATATAAAACAATATTGTAATCAATGATTTCATTATGTACATCAATATTCAAGAAACATGTCATGAAGAAAGTCTGCTTTCTACACAGGGAACATTGATCTATAGTTGTTCCACTGAACGTTAAAAAAGGACAAGCGAAAGTTTATTTGGGCATTATATTGTTCAATTTTGAATCTCTGGTTTAGCATTCTGTGGAAAGTATGTATATTTGGAACACACTTGTCTACTTTGCATTTATATATAAATGATTTTGCAAAACAAGCAAGGAAATCTTGCCTGTAGAGTTGAATTGTTCTGTTCTATTTTGTTTTGGTGAGTTTAACTCTTTGACTACCGCGTCCCGTCTATCAGCATGCTGCGTTGTTAACCATGCCAGCAAAGGAAAAACTTAACCTTTTGAATCCCTCATCCTATCCACCAGCTTTCCTGCAGGAAGCTGGTGGATAGGGTGTGGGAGTCAAAGGGTTAAGTTTTTTTTAATTCTCATTTCCCTAGAGCCAAAAATGCACTTATTACGTGTACCCAATTATCAAAGCTAAAAGAAAGTATGAAAGACTTTATCGATCACATACAGGTGAATGGACCAGCAAGACAGAAAATGACAGGAGGAAATGACAGAAAGACAAAGGAGGAAAAAGAAACAAAGAGAGTGACAGGAAAGAGGAAATTTCTTGCACAGAATTTCCAGAAGGTGGGGGTACTGTTTATACTAAAAGAACCCCCGGAACCCCCACAGGGGAAGGGGGGGGGGAATGTCTGAGACTCAACGCAGACTTGGTCAGTTTATGATTGTACCCACCCGGTAAGGAGACGACAGCACAGATAACATGTCAGACTGTTTGATGCTGTCTGTGTCAGCATTTGCCTGTTTGGGAAAATCCACATGTCCACAGAGAGAAAATCAAATACTATCTCCAAAACAAATTGACCGCCATATTTCGTAGAAAACAGGAACCAGAAAAATGTTTTAAAAAAAAAAATTTTAAATAAAAAAAAAAAAATCAAGAACGAGTATTGTATGTCTCAAAACTGGTCAGGTGCGAATTTTCGGCCAATTGGTCTTTGACAAGTGCACACACAAAAAAACAAAGAACAAAATTGTTACACAAAATTCAGAAGAAAAACAGCAATACTTACATGTACACGGTGTTTTCATTGAGCAGGAGAAACTGGGCGAAAAAAAGTGTCTGTTCTCTCTCTCTCTCTCTCTTCTCTCTCTCTCTCTCTCTCTCTCTCTCTCTCCTCTCTCTCTCTCTTCTCTCTCTGTCTCTCTCTCTCTCTCTCTCTCTCTCTCTCTCTCTCTCTTTCTGCCTCTCATTCTCTGTCTCACTTTCTTTTCTTTCTTTCTTTCTGTGTCTGTCTGTCTCTCTTGTCTACCCCTCTCTCTCTCTCTTTTCTTTCTCTGTTTCTCTCTCGCTGTCTATATCTCTCCCTGTCTTTCTCTATCTCTTTTTGTGTATGTATGTATGTGTGTGTGTGTCTCTCTCTCTTTCTCTGTCTCTCTATGTCGTTCTGTTGCCCCCCCCTTCCCTCTTCTCTCTCTCTCGTTTTCTTTTCTTTTTTTTGTTTGGTTTTTGTTTGGTTTTTTCTCCCTCTCTCTCTCTCTGTCTGTGTCTCTCTCCCCCTCTCTCTCTTTCTCTCTCTGCCTCCCTTTCTCCCTCCCTCTCTCTCTCTTTCTCTCGCTTTTCTTCCTTCCTTCTTCCCATTCCTGTCTCTCATCGATCTGATCTGATCTGATCTGATCTGATCTCTTTCAAGTACGGAGGGCAAATACAGATCGATAGATAGAGGATGCTTGGTAGGAGATCCTGGGGGTTCGAAGGCCATAGTAATCGGGATCACACCTACACCCCCCCCACACACACACACACGTCCCGCACAGGCTGACGCACGTTCGCACGCGCAAACCACACATGGATACACGCACAAATAAGTCACCCCACAGCAACTTTCTGTTTCTGTCTGTCTGCTCTGTGTGTCTGTTTTCGTTCTCTCCGCTCCTCTCTCTCTCTCTCAACACACACATACACTCTCTCTCTCTCTCCGCAACACACACACACAAACACACACACATCTCTCTCTCACGCACACACACACACACACACAAACACACACACACATGCACACACAACACACACACACACATTCTCTCACGCACACACAAACACACACACACACAAACACACACACACACACAAACACACACACACACACACACACACACACAACACACACATTCTATACATCATACAGTAAGGTCTCCTCAAGTCTCGCGGTCCTAATCCTGATGAATGTCCACTTAGGATAACACATCGGACGCCCTCAAGTTCAATTCCTGTCTCGTGTCTGCGGATGCCTGGCTTGCCTCCACGGCTGTGGACAACAACATCACACATGCGACTACGTCTCAAACCAAACCCGGGGACAGTGATTGGTTGATATTTTGGTTGATGCAGCAGACATCTTGCTTATGCATATGTATGAACCGTGACCTGCGAGAACGGAATCAAACGATCGAAAACCTAACACTAATAATATCCCCCACGTGCGTGTCATTCATTATGTCTTAAATATATTCTGTCTTATCTCCTGGTAAGTCTGTAAGCGCGTCTTTCCCGCGTGATTGCGTCCGGTTGTTCCGACGGCTAGATCTATCCGCATTTTTTTTTTTCCGCACTATTTCCTCAGCAGTATTTGCCCAGAGTGACGGTAAAGAAGAGTTTTCAACATGCCTTTCGATCCTGCGACACTGCTCCTGCATGTCATACATATGCATAAGCAAGATGTCGGGCCGCATGACCCAAAATATCAGCCAATCACTGGCCCGGTTTGGTTTGAGCTGCAGTCGCATGTCGACATTACTTCTGCACAGTTCTCACATTCTGTGATTTCTTCTTCAAAGGGGTCAGTTACTTTCCTCGTTGGTGACGTGAAAAAGATACATGCCTACGTCAGTTGTGAATATTGCGTCATTTGATAGCGCGTTAGTGCTTTTTGTCTAAAAAAAATGTGTCAAGTTGGGTTTTGTGATTTTGTGAAGGATCTTAATATATAGTTTGATAATCCAAGTGTGTCAGCGTGAAACGTACATGAATTACTGGACTGGGAAATAGAGGATGAATCGAGGGAATGAATAAATAAGAGACGCGACAACAGACTATCACCACATTCACCCATTCCATTACCATCCAGGGTGGATCAGAAAACCAAATAAAGCATCGGTTTCTCACAATGCTTTAAAATTATTGAAGGCTTTTCAAAAAATTTTTTCCCGCTAGTCCTCGTATATATACTCTCAGAGGGGTTTAGGACTTTAAACATTCACTCAACTAACTAACTAACAGACTATCAAACCCACAACGTGTTTTCATAGAGTCAACCATTGTACACATTGAGGAATCTAGTGAACAGGTCTTCAGTGCGGCCGGCGCCACAATTTCTCGTCAGCGTGTTAACCCTTTTACTCCCACGCCCTGTCCACCGGCATTGCCAACCATGCAAGCAAAGCAGAAAACTTTAACCCTTTGATTCTTGCACCCTACCCACCAGCTTCCTGCAGAAAGCTGGTGTGGTGGATAGGGTGACAGAATCAAAGGGTTAAGTTTTGGCAGTTGGTGGATAGGGTGCGGGAGTCAAAGGGTTAAGTTTTTGGCAGTTGGTGGATAGGGTGCGGGAGTCAAAGGGTTAAGTTTTGGCAGTTGGTGGATAAGGGTACGGGAGTCAAAGGGTTAAGTTTTTGGCAGTTGGTGGATAGGGTGCGGGAGTCCAAGGGTTAAGTTTTGGCAGTTGGTGGATAGGGTGCGGGAGTCCAAAGGGTTAAATTTTGGCAGTTGGTGGATAGGGTGCGGGAGTCAAAGGGTTAAATTGTGGCAGTTGGTGGATAGGGTGCGGGAGTCAAGGGTTAAGTTGTGGCAGTTGGTGGATAGGGTGCGGGAGTCAAAGGGTTAAGTTTTTGCAGCTTGGTGGATAGGGTGCGGGAGTCAAAGGGTTAAGTTGTGCGCAGTTGGTGGATAGGGTGCGGGAGTCAAAGGGTTAAGTTGTGGCAGTTGGTGGATAGGGGTGCGGGAGTCAAGGGTTAAGTTTTGGCAGTTGGTGGATAGGGTGCGGGAGTCAAAGGGTTTAAGTTGTGGGCAGTTGGTGGATAGGGTGCGGGAGTCAAGGGTTAAGTTTTGGCAGTTGGTGGATAGGGTGCGGGAGTCAAAGGGGGTTTAAATTTTGGCAGTTTGGTGGATAGGGTGCGGGAGTCAAAGGGTTAAGTTTTGGCAGTTTGGGGGATGGTGGGGAGTCAAAAGGGGTTTAATTTTTGGCAGTTGGTGGATAGGGTGCGGGGTCAAAGGGTTAGTTTTTGGCAGTTGGTGGGATGGATGCGGGAGTCAAAGGTTTTAAATTGTGGCAGTTTTGGGGGATAAGGGTGCGGGAGTCAAAGGGTTAAGTTTTGGCAGTTGGTGGTAGGGTGAGGGAGTCAAAGGGTGTTTTTTTAGTGAAAAGAGGAGAGGAACAGACGCTGTTTAGGCTAATGAAAAGAAAAAAAAATACTTGATAATAATTTAAAAATTACACACACACCACACCACGCACGCGGGGCGCGCACAACACCACACACACACCACACACACACTCACGTACACACACACAGCGTACGCGCGCGCGGCCACACTACCACAAACACTCACAAACTCAAATCTAAGCACCCTTTTAAAAAACAACAACAAACAAAACAAAAACAATTATGCCTTTACAATACATATTTATACATATATAGTTTCATACATACATCCATACATAACATACATAATACATACAAACTACGTTATATATACACATCGATAGATTTTATACACACACACATACACACACACGCGCGCACACAACAACAATTTATTGTATATATACATACATATATACAACACATACATACATACATACACACACAAAATTTACACACCACACAACACACCACACACAAACACACACACACAACACCACACAACCACACACACATACATACTTTACATCATATATAACGGGAAAGCTTAAAAGAAAGATAACCCCAGCAGATATTTCTTTTTAGATGACGGACATAGGTCAACAGCGTACGTGACTTTGGTCAAGCCAATAAAAATTTTCTTAGTGTGAGACAGTATACACAATGTTATTTGTTGGTCACTGTAACACGTACTCTTTACTGTTTGATCGTCGGCGCTTTTGAAGTGAGATCAGTATGCCTTGTCTCAGTTGTACGTGTATGTGCCGGGGTTGTTTTCAGGGGTGAGTATAGTTTATACAATCCCCGCTTGGTAAGGTTAGAGTAATAGTATATTATTGGAAAAAAAGAAAATAATACTTATATAAAGTTATTAGTAATAATAATAATGATAATAATAATAATAATAATCAATTAATAATAATAATAATAATATTAATCAGTAAAAGAGAATAAGATAATAAGAAAGTAAAATAATTTTACCCTAGCTTAGCAAATTCATCAACGTTATTTCTAACATCGTACACTTTGATTGGAAGGGGGGGGTGGGGTGGGGGTTGGGAGGAGACTCGACAAAAAAACGAAACAAACAAAAAGGCTAACAAGTAAAGTAGAATTTAAGCAGCATTTAAAAAAAATTGTGCATATTGATACTGATGTTTTCTGCCTTACACATTTGATTCAAATTTCTACATTTCCAGGACTTGCCATGAGATCGATGCTTCGCTTTACACATTGGATTTAAAATTCTGCATTTCCCACGATTTTCATGAGATTTGTTTTCTCCCTTTTATACATTAAATTTTGATTTAAAATTTAACATTTCCACGATTTCCCCCTTTGCAAAGAAATGTTTCCTTCTTTCAGATCAGTCATGCTGTACATTTAGAGACCCACGCAAAAACATGCAAATTCACCCATGTACATGGCATTTAGTGGTAGAATAGAATATGAATGTATACATTACATGCAACAAATATTATTACAAGGGTTTTTTCTAGATTTCTTGTTTGTGGTGGGTTTAGAATGAACGTTTTCAGATTTCCTATATATCGTTTTTGTTTGTTTGTTTGTTTGTTGTTTGTTTGTTTGTTCTCGGGACCGTCAGCCTGGAATAATAGACTTCCGCTCTGCCCTTTCGCCTAACACCTACCCTTTCTGCTTTTAAATCCAGTTTAATTAAAAACTCACCTCTTTTCCCACAATACTCCTCGACTACTTCTCCCTCTCGGTGTTATTAAGTATTGTAAGATGGTTTTGTCGGTTGTATCTAATGACTGATGCGTGAGTGACTTATGATTTGAAATGTCATGGGTTTTGGTGCCTGCATAAATCCTGTAATTAATATTATGATTATCGTGAACATTTGTACTCGGTCTCTCATCGCGGGTGGTTCTGCATTTCTCTGCCCCTCGTTATGCTGCCATCGCCTCGGTGTCGTCACGCTCATCCCCCCTCTGCCTTCTCTGTCTCTGTTATACGCCTCCCTCTGACTGTCTCTCACGTCTCCCCCTCGGTCCTTCTCTGAATCTGTAACCTGCCTCTGTGCTCTCACTCTTCCCTGGTCCTCTCTGTCTCTGTTATGTGCCTCCTCTGTCCGTCCTCACTCTCCCTCTGTCCTGTCTGTCTCTGTTAGCTGCCCCTCCCTCTGTCCGTCTCTCACTGTCTCATATGTATTGTATAATTGTATATGGTGTTATGCGTGGTTGTTCATACTCCCATTAGTCCCTCCACCCACCCCACCCCCTTCGCTGCCCATTTTAGGCTCGTAATGCATAGTTTTGCGTCCAGCTTTAAGGAATCTACCTAGATATTGCTGGGTATTGGGTGGCGCCGTTGAATAGTCCCGAGTGCGATTGAATTCCTCTGGAATAAAGTCCAGACTCGAACTCACAATGGGCTATGGCCTAGTGAAATAAACATCTAAATTTTCTGTCCCTCTGTCCCTCTGTTTTTTGTCTCTGTCTCTCTCTGTCTCTCTCTCTGTCTCTGTCTCTGTCTCTCTCTCTGTCTGTCTGTCTGTCTGTCTGTCTCTCTCTTTTTCTCGGGTCTCTGTTTCTGTCTGTCTGTCTCTCTCTCTCTGTCTCTGTCTGTCTGTCTCGGGTTTCTGTCTGTCTGTCTTCTCTCTGTTTCTGTTGTCTGTCTGTCTCTCTCTCTCTCTGTCTGTCTCTCTCTCTCTCTCTCTCTGTCTGTCTGTCTGTTCTCCCTCTTTTCTCTCTCTCTTTCTCTCTCTCTCTCTCTCTCTCTCTCTCTCTCTCTCTCCCCCCCCCCCCCCCCCCCAAGTGTCTGTGTACGTCGTGGGCGATTGTGTGTGTCTGTGGTGTGCGCGTGGTCATGTATGCGCGCTTTTGCGTGGGCACATACATGTGCAGCGTGTGTGTGTGTATATGTGTGTGTGTCTGTGTGTGTGTATGTGTATGTATGTGTGTGCGTGCGTGTGTGCATGTGTGTGTGTGTGTGCGCGCGTGTGTGTCCGGTGTGTCCCCCAAACACGCCATCACGATCTCACGTGCACCCCTCCAATAATAACTAACGCTCATGGTGTGTTTTGCCATTGTCAGGTCACCGAAACACGCAGGCCTCCTTAAGCCCGGGCGCGAAAACACCAGATCATCAGGAGAGCCTCCACCTCCGCCCTCGTCGCCCAACGGGGCGCCACCCCTCCTCCCCCTCACCCGCCCCTACCCCCAGCAACAACCCCACCTCCCCGCGCAGAATGTCTTTCAGCCGCACCGCCCCCTCCTCGCCCTTCTCCCAGGGCGGGACGAGAGGTTCGAACGCCAGCCCCGGCACGTTCAGCAAAGGACCCAGTCCTGCTCGCAGCGCCAGTCCCGGCTTCATGAAAGGCTCCGAGCCCGATGCGGAGCGTCAGCCCTACCCACGGGGCCAACGGGGTCGGCGGTTACCCTCCCCGGCCCCTCGTCTCACACTTCCCAGGGATTCGCGGGAATCGTCGGTCGGGAGATCTTCAACGTCCGGAAGCCTCTCTCGACCCTCCTCCCCTGCGCTGAGTTCTTCGCTGAAGCAGTCGTACGAACAGCAGAGATCTCAGCAGCCACCAAAGTCTCCACAACAACAACAATATCAACAAAAGTCTCCACAACAACAACAACAACACCAACAGCAGATGCGGTCACCGCAGCCGTTACCACACATCAGGCGATCCAGAGATGTAAGTCCCCGTCGCCTGCCCCAGTGACTCGCTGCGTCTCTCCGGCGCTGTCGGGGAATCGAACCCTGCCCCGTCCCTTGAGCCGCGGGGCCTCGGGCATCCCCAGGCCCCAGTCTCCTGCGTCTGCGCCCGCGTCTGCGTCTGGGTCGGGTTCGAATTCTGCTCGTCGTCAGCATGTTATGGCCAGGTGAGTGAGAGAAGAGAGAGAGAGCGAGCAGTGGGATGGGATGGGGTGTGTGGATGGAGGGAGGGTGTGTGTGTCAAAGAGGTGAGATATGGAGTAAGAGATCGAGAGAGAGTTTTTTATTTATTATTATTATTATTATTATTATTAATTTTATTATTATTATTATTTTCTTGTAGCGGAGAATAGGCAGAGAGATGAAGAGAGAGAGAGAGCATGAATGTATGTCTTTATTTTCCTTTTCGTCGGTTTCCCTTTATAAATGAACGGTGAATGAAAGAGAGAGAGAGAGAGAGATGTGTGTGTATGTGTGTGTGTGGGGGGGGGGGGGGGGGTCCTGATGTGCGTGTAAGTAATTGTTGCATGCAGAACGAAGAATTTTTAAGATAAAAACTACTATCTGCATGTCTGTCTGTCTGCCTGCCTTTTGATCTTTATTTGTATCTGTCAGTCTGTCTGTCTGTCTGTCTCTTTCGCTGTCTGTCTCTGTCTGTCTGTCTCATTCGCTGTCTGTTCCTGTCTGTCTCTGTCTCTCTGTCCCTGTCTCTGTCTGTCTCTCTCTCTCTCTCTCTGAGTCTCTCTCTCAATATCAGCTAGATAGCCATTAACTTGATTACGCTGGCTGGCTCTTTAAAACCCTTTGACTCCCGCATTCTGTCCACCAGCATCCTGAATTGCCAAACCATGCGAGCAAGGCAAAAACTTAACCTCTTGATTCCCTCACCCTGTCCACCAGCATCCTGAATTGCCAAACCATGCGACCAAGGCAAAAACTTAACCCTTGGTTCCCTCACCCTGTCCACCAGCATCCTGAATTGCCAACATGCGAGCAAGACAAAAACTTAACCCTTTGATTCCCTCACCCTGTCCACCAGCATCCTGAATTGCCAAACCATGCGAGCAAGGCAAAAACTTAACCTTTGGTTCCCTCACCCTGTCCACCAGCATCCTGAATTGCCAAACCATGCGAGCAAGGCAAAAACTTAACCCTTTGGTTCCCTCACCCTGTCCACCAGCATCCTGAATTGCCAACCATGCGAGCAAGGCAAAAACTTAACCCTTTGATTCCCTCACCCTGTCCACCAGCATCCTGAATTGCCAACATGCGAGCAAGGCAAAAACTAACCCTTTGGTTTCCCTCACCCTGTCCGCCAGCATCCTGAATTGCCAACCATGCGAGCAAGGCAAAAACTTAAACCCTTTGACTCCCGCACTCTGTCCACCAGCATCCTGAATTGCCAACCATGCGAGCAAGGCAAAAACTTAACCCTTTGACTCCCGCACTCTGTCCAACCAGCATCCTGAATTGCCAAACCATGCGAGCAAGGCAAAAACTTAACCCTTTTGACTCCCTCACCCTGTCCACCAGCATCCTGAATTGCCAATCATGCGAGCAAGGCAAAAACTTAACCCTTTGATTCCCTCACCCTATAGAACAGGGTGATGGAGTCAAAGGCTTATGTTTTTGCAGCTGGTGGATAGGGTGTGGGAGTCAAAGGGTTTAAGTTTTTGCTTCGCTAGCATGGTCGACAAAAAAAAGTAGGATGCTGGTGGACAGGGAGCGGGAGTCAAAGGGTTAAATTAATGTTTCCATCATTCTGGTGGTGTCAGCTTCCTGCCCCCATTTCAAGATCTTGTCAGGACATAGGGTTTTGCACCAGACGGCAGATGCACATCAGAAAATAGCCAGCAGAATCGGCCAAGCCAAACAGCATTCAAGAAGATGAAAAAACATTCTTACCAACAAATGCCTATCAATTAACATCAAGAAGAGAGTCCTTGAATACTGTTATACGGTTGTGAGGCGTGGGCAGTCAACAATTAAAGCCAGAACAAGATTGAGGCAGCCGAGATGTGGTTTCTTAGAAGAATGCTGAGAGTTCCATGGACAGCCAAGAAAACAAACGAGACAGTCTTGAGGGAGGCAGACACAAGAAGATCATCCATAAGGAAGATTAGGAAAAAAGACAGGCAACATTTGTAGGCCATTTTATGAGGAGGGGGGAATTGGAGCACCTAGTCACGACTGGAAAGCTGGGGGGGGGGGGGGGAAGAGAGCACCAGGTAGACCCAGGGAGAAGTTACTAGACGGACTTGCAGAGTGGCTAAAGACAAAGAGGGTGGAAGAGATGCTTGAGGCAACAAGAGATGGAAACAGATGGAAGTCCATGATCGCCAACGCCATGTGGCAAGCACCTGATGATGATGATGATGATGATGATGATGCTAGATAACTGCTGTCAGATTTGGGAGGAGCGCATATGGAATTGCCCCGAGTGTGTTGAATCTTTCTTGAGCGAAATCCGAACTCTTACACACTGCCAGACCATCCACAACCCTAACTCCTTAGCCCCGCCACCCCCCACCCCTCACCCCCACCCCACCCCTCACCCCCACCCCATCCTCACTCCCACCTTACCCCTCACCCCCACCCCCACCCCTCCCAGCACTTTGCGTGAGCTGGTGACGTAGAAGATTCCTGCGTCTTTTTCGTATAGGTGGAAAGAATGATTATGGGAGAGGAGGGTTTGGTCCCTAAATTATAAACCTAATATTTACAGGTACTTTTATTCTTGTCCCCCCCCCCCCCCCCCCCCCCCCCCCGACCTTCGCTGTCCGTTTCTGTGTGGGTTGTAATTGTTGGTATTTCTTGTGTCGTAGTTGGTAACGGGGGGGTAATGTCTTCAGTATAGCGTCATTCATAGTAAAGCTGGTGTTTCATTAACGGAAGAATGTAGCATAGTTCACACAGACACTCCTAAATTATCAGGAAGGATTTTCTCTGGTCTTTCTGTTTGTTTGTCTGTGCGTGTGTGTGGTGTGTGTGTGTGTGTGTGTGTGAGGGTGTATGTGTGTGTGTGTGTGTGAGGGGGGTTGTGTGTGTGTGTGAGGACTAGGGGGTTGTGTGTATGTGTGTGTGTGTGTGTGTGTGTGTGTGTGTGTGTTTTGTGTGTGTATGTGTGGGTTTTTTTTTTCATAGGTTTGTGTGTGTGTGTGTGTTTGTGTGTGTGTGTGTGTGTGTGTGTGTGTGTGTGTGTGTGTGTGTGTGTGTGTGTGTGTGTTACATGCATACACACATGTACATACATGCATATATGCATACATACATAACATGCATAACATACGTAACACACACATTCATACATACATAAAAAAAAATAGTAACATATATACATACATACAGTAATACATACAGTAATACATATACAGACATACATATATACATAAATAAATGAATAATCGAATACATAAATGTATAAGTAAATTAGTTGATTAATAATTAATGTTAACCTTTGACTCTCGCGCCCTGTCCACCAATTTCAAAACTTTAACACTTTGACTTCCTCACCTTGTTCACCAGTGGCCGGCAAGAGGCGAAGTGGATAGGCTGAGGGAATCAAAGGGTTAAGTTTGCTTTGCTAGCATCGATGAGAATGCAGAAAGCTGGAGGACAGGATACGGGAGTTGAAGGGTTAAGGGAGGTAGGGAAGGAAGAAAGGAAGGAGGGAGGGAGGGAAGAAAGGAGGGAGGAAGGAAGGAAGGAGGGGAAAGAAGGAAGGAAGGGAAAAGGAAGGAAGGAAGGAAGGAGGAAAGGAAGGAAGGAAAGAGGGGAAGGAGGAAGGAAGGATGGAAGAAAGGAAGGATGGAGGGAAGGAAAGAAGGAGGGAAGGTAGGAGGGAAGGAAGAAGGAAGGAGGGAAGGAAGGAGGGAAAGAAGGAAGGAAGGAGGGAAAGAAGGAAGGAGGGAAGGAAGAAAGGGAGGAAAAGACGGAGGGAAGGAAAGAAGAAAGGAGGGAAGGAAGGAAAGAAAGAAGGAGGGAGGGAAGGAAGGAAGGAAAGAAGGAAGGAGGGAGGGAAGGAAAGAAAGAAGGAAGGAATGTCCATCCTAACTGCAAAAACTTAACCCTTCGACTCCCGCTCCCTGTCCATCAACTACAAAAACTTAACCCTTTGACTCCCGCTCCCTGTCTGTCAACTACAAAAACTTTACCCTTTGACTCCACTCCCTATCCATCAACTGCAAAAAATTAACCCTTTCACTCCCTCAACTGCAAGAAGCTGGTAGGTAGGTTGAGGGAGTCAGTGGTATAAGTGTTTGCTTTTCTAGCATGATTGACAACGCTGAATGCTGGTGGACAGGGTGGGGAGTCAAAGGGTTAACATTTATTAGTTTTTCCCATACCCTCTTTCCCCTTCAAGATCTTGCCAGCGAATGGGATTTTTGTGCGAGGCAGACACAAGAAGATCATTGATATGGAAGATTAGGAAAAGACAAACAACATTCATAGGCCTTTTCATAAGGAAAGAAATTAGAGCACCTGGTCACAACAGGAAAGCTGGAGGGAAAGAGAACACCAGGTAGACTCAAGGAGAAAATATTGGACGGACTCGCAGAGTGGCTGAGGACAGTGAGGGTAGAAGATGTGCTTGCGGCAACAAGGGATAGATGCATATGGAGGGACCTGATTCGCCAACGCCATGCGGCAGGGCACATGATGATGATGATGATGATGATGATGATGATGATGATGATGATGATAAAAGGAGTCGGCCAGATCAATGACTGGCGTATTTGGGGTGGAGCGCAATGGGTTTGCCCGAGCACGGCGAATCCCTCTTGAAGAAGCAACTGTAATAGTATGCCGGGTTTAATAGTCTGTGTCACTGGTGGTATAGTTGACACAGTGTAGTGGGTCGTTGTTTTACGAGGGCAACATTGTCTACTTGTTTCAGCTTGTGCTTTTGTATTGTTATTTCTGGAAGGGTCACCTTGTTACCGTATTTGGTGTAATAGGTGCACTGGTGTGTGTGTGTGTGGGGTGGGGTGGGTGGGTGTGTTTGGTTGGCGTGTGTGTTTGTGCGTGTGTGTGTTGTTGTGTTTGTGTGTGTGTGGGGGGGTGTTTGTGTTTGAGTGTGTGTGTGTGTCCTTATCTGTGTATATGTGTGCTTGTGTCTGTGTGTGTGCCTATGTCTGTGTCTCTTTGTGTGTGTCTGTGTCTTTGTCTGTGTCTGTGTATGTTTATGTGT
>JAPXFY010000022.1:56775804-56783304 GCA_030674185.1 Monoplex corrugatus
AGCCCTGTGGTTCTTGTCTGTAAAATGTGTATCACGGGTATAGCCCTGTGGTTTGTGTCTGTTAAATGTGTATCACGGATATAGCCCTGTGGTTCATGCCTGTAAAATGTGGATGACGGGTATAGCCCTGTGGTTCATGTCTGTCATGTGTGTGTCACGGGTATAGCCCTGTGGTTCATGTGTGTCAAATGTGTATCACGGGTATAGCCCTGTGGTTCATGTCTGTCAAATGTGTATCACGGGTATAGCCCTGTGGTTCATGCCTGTAAAATGTGTATCACGGATATAGCCCTGTGGTTCATGCCTGTAAAATGTGGATGACGGGTATAGCCCTGTGGTTCGTGTCTGTCAAATGTGTATCACGGGTATAGCCCTGTGGTTCATGTGTGTCAAATGTGTATCATGGGTATAGCCCTGTGGTTCGTGTCTGTCAAATGTGTATCACGGGTATAGCCCTGTGGTTCGTGTCTGTCAAATGTGTATCACGGGTATAGCCCTGTGGTTCATGTCTGTAAAATGTGTATCACGGATATAGCCCTGTGGTTCATGTCTGTAAAATGTGTATCACGGGTATAGCCCTGTGGTTCATGTCTGTCAAATGTGTATCACGGATATAGCCTGTGGTTCATGTCTGTCAAATGTGTATCACGGATATAGCCCTGTGGTTCATGTCTGTAAAATGTGTATCACGGGTATAGCCCTGTGGTTCATGTCTGTCAAATGTGTATCACGGATATAGCCCTGTGGTTCATGTCTGTAAAATGTGTATCATGGGTATAGCCCTGTGGTTCGTGTCTGTAAAATGTGGATCACGGATATAGCCCTGTGGTTCGTGTCTGTAAAACGTGTATCACGGGTATAACCCTGTGGTTCATGTCTGTCAAATGTGTATCACGGGTGTAGCCCTGTGGTTCATGTCTGTCAAATGTGTATCACGGGTATAGCCCTGTGGTTCGTATCTGTGAAATGTGTAACACAGGTATATAGCCCTGTGGTTCGTGTCTGTTAAATGTGTATCACGGACATAGCCCTGTGGTTCATGTCTGTAAAATGTGTATCACGGATATAGCCCTGTGGTTTGTGTCTGTAAAATGTGTATCACGGACATAGCCCTGTGGTTCGTGTCTATGAAATGTGGATCACGGATATAGCCCTGTGGTTCATGTCTGTCAAATATGGTTCACGGATATAGCCCTGTTGATGATGACAGATGCATGCCTCTGCTTGCACGCTCAGTGTTGGTGTTTCTTGTGTCGTCTCGTCACGCTCAGATTGCTTGTCATGGGTGTTACTGGTATTTTATGTGGTTCGCACACCTTTTTGTTGTTGTTAAACAGAGCGGAAGCTGCATGTTCATTGTATCACACCTCTTCTCCCTCCCCCTCCCCGCACATCCATCCATTCAGCCACACACACACACGCATGGCTACCACCTCCAACCCCACTTCTCCCCACCTGCATTTTGGTCCACGTGTCAGCAAGCCCAGGTTTTATTATACAGTTCAAATCCGTTTGGGTTTCTTTTGTATTTTTCTTTCCTTGTTTTTCACGGTATACCCACCAACCCTCAACCCCCTACACCACCTTTTTTGTTTTGTTTTGTCTTGCTTTTATCTCCCAACCAGTATTTGCTTTATTTACACACAATGACACACACACACACTACACACAAACACACGCATACACAAACACACATAAACACATACACACACATGTATATACATACATATATACATAACACATACATACATACATACATACATACATACATATATACATACATACTCACACATACACACACATACACACACAAGCGTGCACGCGTACACATACGCACGCACATACATACACACACACGCACGCACACACAAACACACATTACACATACATACACACTCTCTCCCCCCCCCTCTCTCTCTCACACACACACACACACACTCACACACACACACACACACACACACACGCACGCACGCACACACGCACACACACACACACACACAAAGTATTCTGCGTGTCTGTCAGTTTGTCTGTCTGGCACCAGACGGACAATCTACCTGATCAAACTACCTGACGCAATTATAGTGTCATTCTGGGGTCCCGTCGGTAACAAAAGGTGGCCGAGGCGCTTTGTTATGCGATAAGCCTCAATGAGTCCAGACTGCCTGGCGCGTTTTCTTTACGATTACCATCGTCCCCTTTGAGGCTTTCGTGCTGTTTGCTTCTCGCGTAATTTCAGTTTCGTATTTGTTGTTTAAAGTGTGTAGGGTGAAGTAGTACCAATCCTGTTTGTACACCTGGAGAACTGTCATACGCATGTGGACTGTGCGTCCCTCCCCCCACCCCCATCCCCCACTTCCGGTTTTTCAAAGGGTTTTCTGTGATTGTGATTATTTTATGTTCCTTCATCGTTTAAGACTTGCAGGGTTGTCGTTATTACGTTTTGGATTATTGTTTAGTCGTTATTACGCTTTGGATTACTATTTAGTCATTATGTTTTGGATTATTATCTAGTCATTATTATGTGTTGTTGTTGTTTTTTTTTAGTCATTATTATGTTCTGGATTACTGTTTAGTCGTTATTATGTTTGGGATTATTGTCTAGTCGTTATCATGTTTTGTTTAGTCATTAGTATGTTTTGGATGATTATTAAAAAATTAGTCGTTATTATGTTTTGAGTTATCATTTACTCGTTAGTATGTTTTGGATTATTATTTAGCCATTGCTATGTTTTGGATTACTATTTAGTCATTATTACATTTTGGATTGTTGTTTAGTTATTATCGTGTTTGGGATTATTATTTAGTCATTATTATGTTTTGGTTTATTATTTAATCATTATTATGTTTTGGATTATTTGGTCATTATTATGTTTAGGATTACTGTACAGTGGTTATTGCATTTTTGATTACTATTCATTCGTTATAACGTTTTGGATAACTATTCATTCGTTATTACGTTTTGGATTACTATTCATTCGTTATTACGTTTTGGATAACTGTTTATTCGTTATTACGTTTTGGATTACTATTCAGTCGTTATTACGTTTTGGATAACTATTCGATCGTTATTACGTTTTGGATAACTATTCAGTCGTTATTACGTTTTGGATAACTATTCGATCGTTATTACGTTTTGGATGACTATTCAGTCGTTATTACGTTTTGGATAACTACAGTGAAACTCTGTTATAGCGAGAGCGGACGGCCCAGGCACATTTTCTCGCTATTGCCGAGTTCTCGTTATTCCCAAATGACGAATTTACCAAGGGAAACAAAGGGAAATAATCTTGGCACCGGCGCCGTCGATGTGTTCATAATTAATCGATAGTGTCCCTTGATTACACACCGCACAAGGACGCGCCTTTCGTTGTTTTTCTTTGTTACCGGCCACCACGAAATGTGCCCTACCGGGAACTTGACGACGAGGTGGGGGTGGGGCGAGTGGCGAGAACTTTTATGACCAGGAAGGATAGAAAATCTCTCGTTATTACCGAGATGATTATCCACTAACTCTCGTTAAACCCAATGGTTTATTCTTAAAGATTAAGAAGGATAAAAAACGGGGATTGAAAAATGTCTCGTTACTACAGTGTTCTCGTTATTACAGTTGTCGTTATTAATGGACTCCACTGTACTTTCAGTTGACGTGTCCGTCATTTACATGTTGAGATGTGGTGGTTGACCAGCTTGGGGTGGGGATTGAACAGTTTGGATGGATGGGTGAACACTCTGGGGTGGATGGGTGAACAGTGTGGGGTGAGTGGGTGAACAGTACGGGTGGGTGGGTGGGTGATTTCTCTCTCTCTCTCTCTGTCTGTCTGTCTGTCTGTCTGTCTGTCTGTCTGTCTGTCTGTCTGTCTGTCTCTCTCTCTCTCTCTCTCTCTCTCTTCTCTCTCTCTCTCTCCCCGTCTGTGTGTGTGTGTGTGGTTTGTTTGTTTGCTGTTTGTTGTCTGCATGTTTGTACGTTTGTCATGGTATCTGTCTGTTTTTGTTTTATCTACTTGTGTGTGTGTGTGGGGGGGGGGGTTGATGTGTGTATGTGTGTGTATGTGTGTGTATGTGTGTGTGTGTTCTTTTTTGTGTCGTTGTTTTGTTTTGATTTGTGTGTATGTGTATATGAGTGTGTGTGTGTGTGTGTGTGTGTGTGTGTGTGTGTGTGTGTGTGTGTGTGTGTGTGTGTGTGTGTGTTCTTCTTTTGTGTCGTTTGTTTTGTTTTGATTTGTGTGTGCGTCTGTGTGTGTGTGTGTGCGCGCGTGTGTGCGCGTATGTGTCTGTGTGTGTCAGTGTGTATGTGTCTGTGTGTGTCTGTATGTGTGTTCTTCTTTTGTATCGTTTTGTTTTTAATTTTTGTAGTTTTGTTTATGTGCGTTATTCGTTGTATTGATTTCTGGCATCGTGATGTATGGACATTTATTTGGGTGTGTACTTGTGTTTCTATAGATGTGTGTCTATGTCTGTGTGTATATCTACTATTTATTATTTATTTATGTACCTACCTATTTCTTTCTTTCTTCTTCAGAGGTAGATGGTAGGCTTGGGGAGCTATGATAAAGGAGACATTATTTTATCATGTCGACAGACAGCTATTTTATCATGTCGACAGACAAGTATTTTATCATGTCGACAGACAGCTATTTTATCATGTCGACAGACAGCTATTTTATCATGTCGACAGACAGCTATTTTATCATGTCGACAGACAGCTATTTTATCATGTCGACAGACAGCTATTTTATCATGTCGACAGACAGCTATTTTATCATGTCGACAGACAGCTATTTTATCATGTCGACAGACAGCTATTGGTATTGTTATTATTATTGTTATGTTTGTTTAAAGCCCAGCCGATTGCATAGAGCCATATCAGGGCGATAACCCGTTTCAAAACGTACAATACTTCATCAAGGAAAAAGGAAAAGAAAAGAAAAGAAACTACACATATTAAGGCATTTGCGTGCTTAATCCGGCGTTGACCACTCCTTAGACTACATGTGGTACTGATTGGGGGTGGGATGAGGCATTTTCTGATGTGAGATAAGTTTATAGTCTGTAACTGATTGTGCTTTTTATTCAGTGCTTTTTTTTTTTTTCAAGATAAGATTCACAGATTCCCCCCCCCCCCCCCCCCCCCCCCCCCCCCCCCCGTGGGGATGCCAGGGGCTCTTTCAGTATAAATAGTATCCCCACCTTCTGGAAATTCTGTGCTAGAAATTTCCTCTTTTCTGTCACTCTCTTTGTTTCTTTCTTCCTCCTTTGCTTTCTGTCATTTCTACGTATTATTTTCTGCCTGGCTGGTCCATTCACCTGTATGTGTTCGACCAAGTCTTACGTACTTTTTCTTAGGATTGATAAGTGGGTACAATATAACGTTTTTGGCTCTAGGGAGGTGAGACATGCGGAAGCAGACTCGTTTATGTTTTAGTGTCCTTAGGTCTGCTTAAATTTGTATTCAGGTGTGTTTTTTTAAATCCTCAGTGTGATAAATTGGACGGAATGGTCGGCGGCGGGGGTATTTTCTTAGATTATGTGCGCTAATGCATTGATATATGTACTTAATTTTCTTTTCTTTCCTTTTTCGCCCCTGTTGAAGTTTTGTATGTTTTGAAACGGTTATAGCCCTGATATGGCTGTACGCAGTCGGCTGGGCTTTAACCCTTTTGACTCCCGCACCCTATCCACCAACGGCAAAAAATTAACCCTTTAACTCCCTTGCCCTATCCTGCAGGAAGCTGATGGATAGGGTGAAGTAGTGATAGAGTTAAGTTTTTGCTTTGCTAGCATGGTTGACAATAAAAGATGCTGGTGGACAGGGTGCGGGAGTCAAAGGGTTATTGAACAACAACAACAATAACAACATCAATACTCGTAACAATAACAAAAACAACAACAATAATAACAACAACAACAACAACACCAACAATAATAACAATAACAAAAACAACACCAATAACAACAACAACAACAATAACACCAACAATAATAACAACAACAATAACAACAACAATAACAATAACACCAACAATAATAACAACAACAATAACAACAACAATAACATCAACAACAATAACAACAACAACAACAACACCACCAACAACAACAATAACAATAAAATTCACAGATACACGCATCATCTCTCTACCATACCAGCTGTACGGATCTGACGGGTACACAAGTTTCACTTTCTGTCCCACTAGTCATGTTTACCCACCTGTTCAATATTACCTTTTGGTGTGTGGAATTTCAAGCCGGGTCGAGTCGTTTGACGCGCTTGATTAGAGACCTCCAGTTGCCGCTAGACTGGGGATACGGTACTGCCAGTTCTGAAGTTAGAACCAATTCAAACATAGGTTCCACACGCGCTTACACACACACACACATACACACAAACAAACACGCGCGTACATACACACACACACACACACATACACACACACGCGCGCACACACACACTCACAAACAAACAAACACGCGCGTACACACACACACACACACACACACTCACTCACACACACACACACACACACACACACACACACACACACACACACACACACAACACACACACTCACTCACTCACAAACACGCGCGTAACACACACACACACACACACACACACACCTCACTCACAAACAAACACGCGCGTACTCACACACACACACACACACACACACACACACACACGAACAAACAAACAAACACGCGCACAGAGAGAGGAGGGAGAAAGAGACGGGGGGAGAGAGAGAGAGCGGAAAAAGAAAGGATAAAACAGAGAGAGAGAGAGAATGGGGAGAGACAGAGAGAGAGAAGGGGGAGAGAACGAGGAAAGAGAGAGAGAGAGGAAAAGAAAGAGAGAAGGGAGAGAGAGAGAAAGAAAGAGGAGGAGAGAGAGACAGGGAGATAGAGAGGGGGAGAGAGAGAGAAAGAAAGAGAGAGGGAGAGAGAAAGAGAGAGGTGGAGATAAAGAGTGAGAGGGAGAGAAAGAAAGAGAGAGAGACAGGAAGAGACAGAGAGGAAGAGAGAGAGAGAAAGAGAAAAAAGACAGAGAGAGACAGAAAGAGAGAGACATATAGATCTCTCTCTCTCTCTCTCTCTCTCTCTCTCTTATATATATATATATATATATATATATATATATATATATATATATATATATATATATTTATACATGTATAAATATATATACTACGCACAAAAAGTTAAGGATCACTTGCACAAAAATTCATAACTTTCAAAATTAGAAAGCCAATGCGTTGAAGTTTGGCAAACATTTAATTCCATGCTTTAGTGATAACGATACACAATTGCCTTCAATTTCGAGCAATCGTTTGGTGTGTACATTTGATCAAAGTGGGTACGTATCGAAATTTGATTTCCCAAAGTCATTGAAATCACAAGACAGGGCATTCTGATGCTCCCAAAAGTTCAGTAATGCATGTAACCGCCATGGCTGTTCTGGCACTCGACGCAGCGAGTCCTCATCGAGTTGACCAGGTTGGT
>JAPXFY010000022.1:56788304-56795804 GCA_030674185.1 Monoplex corrugatus
GTTTGTGTTTATGTTTTCGTAATAAGAATGGGTTGCGTTTGCTATAATTCGTGTCAGTTGTAGACCTGTTCTTTGTAGTTCTTGTTGTTGTTGTTGTTGTTGTTGTACTTCTTCTTCTTCTTCTTCTTCTGCTTGTTGTTGTTGTTGTTGTTGTCAACGTGAGTTTGTCTGTTTCGTGTATAACAAGGTGGGTGTGTTACCAGCCAATATTGATAAAATGATGATAACACTCACACATACTCACCCCCCCCCCACAAACACACTCACACACATGCATACATGGTATATATACACACAGACAACACACACAGTCACACACACACACGCGCACATACGTACACACACATACACACACACTCAAACTCACACACACAGACAGATATATATATATATATTATATATATATATTATATGCATACACTCACACACACACACACACACACACAGATATATATATATATATATATATATATATATATATATATACATATATATGTATATAAACACACACACACCACACAAACACACACATACACACATACACACACTACACACACACACACACACACATGCATATACACACACACAGACACTCACACACACACACACACACACACACACACACACACACACTACACACACACACTACACGCACACACACAAACACACTCGCGCACACACACCACACACACACACGCACACACACACACACACATACACACACACACACATACACACACACACACACACACACACACACACACACACACACACACACACACAACCACACACACACAGAAGTCTGGAAAAAAAAACCCAAAGCTTTCTTTCTTTCTCTTCTTTTGACATGGATGGGCAGCTGTAGGCAAAACACTCGAGTTTGTTTTCATCATTTTAACAATGAACAGTCCTGTTGTTTTATCGAAAGGCTGTTATTAAGAGTTGGGGTGCTTTCTTTCTTTTTGACAAAAGTTGTTAGGACCGAACGGCTAATGTGACATTTTCTGCGTACCTGACATTTTCCAAAAACTACAAGTAAAACACAGACGAGTTTAGTGGTTAACGCAACGGACTACCGACTGGAAGGTTGTGGGTTCGATTCCCCATCAGTCCCTTCAAAAATCATTGTGGAATTTTTTGGCTCTAACCGGCTCCTACTCAGAGTTGAGTGTGTTTTAAGCTCGTTGGGATGACTGGGACTAACACAGTCGAGTCTCAGCCACTTCGCGGATGCGTCATTGAGGGTGTTGCTCAAATTTTGTGACCAACACCGCAGGTGTCTGTATCTGTCGGGCCTGATTGACGCAAGGATATATTATGATAGTAAGAGAAGAGTACAGCCCTGTCACGCAGTCTCAATCCTAGATGGAACTCCATACCATCATGATTATCATCCTCATCGACATCATCATCAAAGCATTGTAAAAAAATTGTCCCCGCTTCTGTGGTCATTAATCCTTTGAATCCTGCGCCCTATCCACCAACTGCAAAAAACTTAACCTTTTGACTCCCTCACCCTGTCCACCAGCTTCATGCTGGAAGATGGTGGATAGGGTGAAGGAGTCGAAGGGTGGGTAGGATGAGGGAGTGTAAAGGGTTAAGTTTTTGCATTGCTAGCATGGTTGATGATGCAGGACGCTGGTAGGGTGCGGGAGTCAAGGGGTTAAGGCAACGCAGAAAATGGGCAGAAAAAAAGGATGAGCATAAAGAAACTGCGTAAGGGCGATAATTAAAAAAAAAAAAAAAAAGAAAAGAAACAAGACACAAGGCTTCTTTTCTTCTTTTTAACAAAGTTGGAATGTCAGAAATGTGTGGCAAATGTGGGCATCGTTCCGTTAACGCAGAAACACACACCCAGCTGGATTATTTCCCCCTCCTTTTTAGACAACTTCAGTTTGATCAGAATATTAGTACAACAAAGGCGAGTAATGTTTTTTTCCTTGACAAAGAAACACACATCAATGTCGAATCTTTTCCGCCTTTATCGACATAAGTCTGTTTGTTGAAAGCACACAACAAATGTTTTTCATTTGCTTTGTTTTAAATGCAAAGTAAACAAAGGCAGGACAAACCCCAGCGCTGGACAAATGTGTTCTTTTCCCTTTGTTTCCAAAACTATAGTTGGTTTGCCCAGAACACACAGCAGTTGTGGAATGTTTTTCTCTTCCTGGAGTGGTCGCCCCTAGAGTAACAACACTCAACCAGAGTGGAGCTTGTCTTTCTTCTTCTCCTTCTCCGTCTGCTTGGCCCGGTTAGTCTGTGAAAAGTGGTGGGCATAGAATGATGTAAGCCTTCTTCCGGCTTTTGTAGTGCGGCACAAAGTGTTTAGAAGCCTTCTCATTGGCTAGGTTAGTCTGTGAAAAGCGTTCGGAACAGAATGTCTTAACTTAAGCCTTCTTTGGCTTTTCTAGTGCGGCACAAAATGTTTAGAAGCCTTCTCATTGGCTTGGTTCGTCTGTGAATAACATTTGGTATAAAATGTTTACAAGTCTTCATCTTGGTTTGGTTTGTCTGTGAAAAACATTTGGCACAAAATGTTTACAAGTCTTCATCTTGGTTTGGTTTGTCTGTGAAAAACATTTGGCACAAAATGTTTACAAGTCTTCATCTTGGTTTGGTTTGTCTGTGAAAAACATTTGGCACAAAATGTTTACAAGTCTTCATCTTGGTTTGGTTTGTCTGTGAAAAACATTTGGCACAAAATGTTTACAAGTCTTCATCTTGGTTTGGTTTGTCTGTGAAAAACATTTGGCACAAAATGTTTACAAGTCTTCATCTTGGTTTGGTTTGTCTGTGAAAAACATTTGGCACAAAATGTTTACAAGTCTTCATCTTGGTTTGGTTTGTCTGTGAAAAACATTTGGCACAAAATGTTTACAAGTCTTCATCTTGGTTTGGTTTGTCTGTGAAAAACATTTGGCACAAAATGTTTACAAGTCTTCATCTTGATTTCGGCTTAGAATTCTTTTTTAAGCCTTCTTTTGGCTTTTATAGTGAGCCATGAAATGTTTAGAAACCTTGTCATTAGCTTGGTTATCTGTGCAAGTCTTCATCTTGGCTTGGTTTGTCTGTAAAAAACATTCGGCACAAAATGTTTACAAGCCTTCATCTTGGCTTGGTTTGTCTGTGAATAACATTCGGAACAAAATGTTTAGAAGCCTTCATCTTGGCTTGTTTTGTTTGTAAAAAAAACATTCAGCACAAAACGTTTAGAAGCCTTCATCTTGGCTTGTTTTGTTTGTAAAAAAAACATTCAGCACAAAACGTTTACAAGCTTTCATCTTGGTTTGGTTTGTCTGTGAATAACATTCAGCACAAAAATGTTTAGAAGTCTTCATCTTGGTGGACTGTGAAAAATATTCAGCACAAAATGTTTGCAAGTCTTCATCTTGATAGACTAT
Source organism: Monoplex corrugatus (assembly GCA_030674185.1). Lineage (NCBI taxonomy): Eukaryota > Metazoa > Mollusca > Gastropoda > Littorinimorpha > Ranellidae > Monoplex > Monoplex corrugatus. Next base: position 56,791,706 of record JAPXFY010000022.1, read on the forward strand.
GAAGAAAAATTTTCAGCACAAAATGTTTGCAAGTCTTCATCTTGGTGGACTTTGAAAACTATTCGACACATAATGTTTACAAGCCTTCTTCTTGGCTTGGTTGGACTGTAAGAACTATTCAGCACAAAATGTTTACAGGCCTTCTCTTTGGCTGGTTAATGTATAAAAAAAAAAACCATCGTTATAACATATTAAAACACCTTCTTTGCTTGCTTAGTCTGGGAAAAAACTCTCGGCACATCATGGTTGAAAATGTCTTTGTATCGATGTTATGTGTGTAAACACTTGGCACAAGATGGTTTAGACCCTTTTTGTATTGATATTATGTTACTCTTTGTCAGACAGTCATATGGATAATTGTTTCGTCGTTTTAAGTCGTCAGACGTGTAATTTTGTTATGTTGTACAAGATGGACCTGTATAAGGTGTGGTGTGAGACAGCTGCTGTTTTGAGTGTTGGGGTTCCAATCCTCTTCTTCTGAGTGCTTCGCTTTTTTTTTTATTTTTTAAGTGGTATGGCGTTATCAGGAATAATCGGCACGGTTGGTGTTACAATTGTGTGTGTGTGTGTGTGTGTGTGTGTGTGTGTGTGTGTGTGTGTGTGTGTGTGTGTGTGTGTGTGTGTTGTGTGTGTGTATATGTGTGTGTGTGTATGTGTGTGTGTGTGCATGTGTGTGTGTATGTGTGTGTGTGTGCATGTGTGTATGTGTCTCTCTCTCTGTATGTGTGTGTCTGTGTGTGTGTCTGTGTGTGTGTGTGTGTATGTGTGAGTGAGTGTATGTGTGTTGTGTGTGTGTATGTGTGTGTGTATGTATTTCTGTGTGTGTGTATGTGTGAGTGAGTGAGTGTGTGTGTGTGTGTGTGTGTGTGTGTTTGTGTGTGTGTGTGTGTGTAGATATGTTGTGTGTGCACGTGTTTGTTTGTTGGGGGGGGGGGGGGTAGAGGAGTGAATGCGCGCGCGCCCAACACGTTTTGTGAACAGGGTGAACAAGTTTTACATTATCCAGGTCGTTCCTTCTTTTCAAATATGGAATCTATATCTATACTGACAGATACCTCCAGTTTTGTGTAATATTGATGTTTGAGAGATGGGGGGGGGGGGAGGGGACAGATACCTCCAATTTTGTGTAATATTGATGTTTGAGAGATGGGGGGGGGGGGGGAGGGGACAGATACCTCCAATTTTGTGTAATATTGATGTTTGAGAGATGGGGGGAGGGGGACAGATACCTCCAGTGTTGTGTAATATTGATGTTTGAGAGATGGGGGGGGGGGAGGGGACAGATACCTCCAATTTTGTGTAATATTGATGTTTGAGAGATGGAGGGGGAGGGGACAGATACCTCCAATTTTGTGTAATATTGATGTTTGAGAGATGGAGGGGGGGGGGGACAGATACCTCCAATTTTGTGTAATATTGATGTTTGAGAGATGGGGGGGGGGGAGGGGACAGATACCTCCAGTTTTGTGTAATATTGATGTTTGAGAGATGGGGGGGAGGGGACAGATACCTCCAATTTTGTGTAATATTGATGTTTGAGAGATGGGGGGGGGGGGGACAGATACCTCCAGTGTTGTGTAATATTGATGTTTGAGAGTGGGGGGGGGGACAGATACCTCCAATTTTGTGTAATATTGATGTTTGAGGGATGGGGGGGGACAGATACCTCCAGTGTTGTGTAATATTGATGTTTGAGAGATAGGGGGGGGGGGGACAGATACCTCCAGTGTTGTGTAATATTGATGTTTGAGAGATGGGGGGGGGGGAAGATACCTCCAGTTTTGTGTAATATTGATGTTTGAGAGATGGGGGGGGGGGACAGATACCTCCAGTTTTGTGTAATATTGATGTTTGAGAGATGGGGGGGGGGGACAAGATACCTCCAGTTTTGTGTAATATGATGTTTGAGAGATGGGGGGGGGGGGACAGATACCTCCAGTTTTGTGTAATATTGATGTTTGAGAGATGGGGGGGAGAGGGGGAACAGATACCTCCAGTGTTGTGTAATATTGATGTTTGAGAGATGGGGGGAGAGGGGGGACAGATACCTCCAGTGTTGTGTAATATTGATGTTTGAGAGATGGGGGGAGAGGGGGAACAGATACCTCCAGTGTTGTGTAATATTGATATTTGAGAGATGGGGGGAGGAGGGGAACAGATACCTCCAGTGTTGTGTAATATTGATGTTTGAGAGATGGGGGGAGAGGGGGAACAGATACCTCCAGTGTTGTGTAATATTGATGTTTGAGAGATGGGGGGAGAGGGGGAACAGATACCTCCAGTGTTGTGTAATATTGATGTTTGAGAGATGTGGGGAGAGGGGGAACAGATACCTCCAGTGTTGTGTAATATTGATGTTTGAGAGATGGGGGGAGAGGGGAGACAGATACCTCCAGTGTTGTGTAATATTGATGTTTGAGAGATGGGGGGAGGAGGGGAGACAGATACCTCCAGTGTTGTGTAATATTGATGTTTGAGAGATGGGGGGAGAGGGGGAGACAGATACCTCCAGTGTTGTGTAATATTGATGTTTGAGAGATGGGGGGAGAGGGGAGACAGATACCTCCAGTGTTGTGTAATATTGATGTTTGAGAGATGGGGGGAGAGGGGGAACAGATACCTCCAGTGTTGTGTAATATTGATGTTTGAGAGATGGGGGGAGGGGGGAACAGATACCTCCAGTGTTGTGTAATATTGATGTTTGAGAGATGGGGGGAGAGGGGAGACAGATACCTCCAGTGTTGTGTAATATTGATGTTTGAGAGATGGGGGGAGAGGGGGAACAGATACCTCCAGTGTTGTGTAATATTGATGTTTGAGAGATGGGGGGAGAGGGGGAACAGATACCTCCAGTTTTGTGTAATATTGATGTTTGAGAGATGGGGGGAGAGGGGAGACAGATACCTCCAGTGTTGTGTAATATTGATGTTTCCGAATGGGGGGAGAGGGGAGACAGATACCTCCAGTGTTGTGTAATATTGATGTTTCCGATATGGGGGGGGGGGGGAGCAGATACCTCCAGTGTTGTGTAATATTGTTTCGATAGATGGGGGGAGAGGGGGAACAGATACCTCCAGTGTTGTGTAATATTGATGTTTCCGATATGGGGGGGGGGGGAGAGATCTCCAGTTGGGGAGGGGGGGGAGTACCTCCAGTGTTGTGTAATATTGATGTTTCCGAAATGGGGGGGGGGGGGGAGACAGATACCTCCAGTGTTGTGTAATATTGATGTTTCCGATATGGGGGGGGGGGGGAGCAGATACCTCCAGTGTTGTGTAATATTGATGTTTCCGATATGGGGGGGGGGGGGAGAGCAGATACCTCCAGTGTTGTGTAATATTGATGTTTCCGATATGGGGGGGGGAGGGGACAGAAGGTGGGTGAGGGGGGAGGGAGGGGGAACAGATACCTCCAGTGTTGTGTAATATTGATGTTTCCGAGATGGGGGGGGGGGGGAGCAGATACTCCAGTTGTTGTGTAATATTGATGTTTACGAATGGGGGGGAGGGGGACAGATACCTCCAGTGTTGTGTAATATTGATGTTTCCGAGATGGAGGGGGGGGGGGACAGATACCTCCAGTGTTGTGTAATATTGATGTTTCCGAGATGGGGGGGGGGGGAGCAGATACCTCCAGTGTTGTGTAATATTGATGTTTCGAGAGTGGGGGGGGGGGACAGATACCTCCAGTGTTGTGTAATATTGATGTTTCCGAGATGGGGGGGGGGGGGGACAGATACCTCCAGTGTTGTGTAATATTGATGTTTGAGAGATGGAGGGGGGGGGGACAGATACCTCCAGTGTTGTGTAATATTGATGTTTCCGAGATGGTGGGGGGGGGGGGGGACAGATACCTACAGTGTTGTGTAATATTGATGTTTGAGAGATGGAGGGGGGGGGACAGATACCTCCAGTGTTGTGTAATATTGATGTTTGAGAGATGGAGGGGGGGGGGACAGATACCTCCAGTGTTGTGTAATATTGATGTTTCCGAGATGGAGGGGGGACAGATACCTCCAGTGTTTTGTAATATTGATGTTTCCGATATGGGGGGAGGGGGAACAGATACCTCCAGTGTTGTGTAATATTGATGTTTCCGA
>JAPXFY010000022.1:56800804-56808304 GCA_030674185.1 Monoplex corrugatus
CACTAACACAAACACACGCAGGCACACACAACACACACAGACAGACACATACACATACAACACCACCACACGCAACATACACGCACACTCTCTCTCTCTCTCTCTCTGTTTCTGTATCTCTGTCTCTGTCTCTCTCTCTCTCTCTCTCTCTCTCTCTCTCTCTCTCTCTCTCTCCTCTCTCTCAAAGGGGAAAGAAAATGAGTCATTCTCAGTAGCCGGATCAGTACATCGTTAAAGCCTTTCTGCCGTGAGGAGCGAGGGAGAGAAAAGGAAATGGTGCTTTTTTTTTCTTCTGTCCATTGATTCCTATAACCTGCACCTTTCAGGATCTTTCTATCAAAGAACAAGAAAAGAAGGCCAAAAGGTTTGCCTTTGAACTTATTGACATCCTAGGAGAACCGAGGTAAAGAGTGAACAATCAGAGTCATCTCGTGTATTTTGAGGTTGGCTTGTAAACACGTGTGTGTGAATAGTCAAATGTTTTGCTGCTTTTGAAAAGACGAAAGAACGAACCAAGCACAGAGTAAATAGGTGAATTGAGGGTTGGTTTGTATGTTTTTGTTTGGTTGGTTGGTTGGTTAGTTGGTTGGTTGGTTGGTTGGTTGTTTGGTTGGTTAGATGGTTGGTTGGTTAGATGGTTGGTTGGCTGGTTGGTTGGTTGGTTGGTTGGTATATACACACATGCATGCGCGCACAAACACACAACAACACATACACACGCACAAAACACACAACACACACACACACACACACCACCCACGACCACACACACACACACACACATCACACACACAATACACACACAAACAAGACACACACACACACAAACAATACACAACACACAACACACACAAACACACACAACACACAACACACACACACAAACACACACACACACACACACAAAACACACACCACACACACACACACAAACACACACAATCACACACACACACACACACACACACAACAACACACACACACACACACACACAACAACACACACACACACACACACACACACACCAACACACACACACACCACCACACACACACACACACACACACACAACACACACACACACACACACGTTAAACACAACACAACCACACACACAAAACACAAAATCACACACACACACGACACACACACACACACACACACACACACACACACACACACACACACACACACACATACACAACACAACACACACACACACAAAATTAACACAGACACACACACACACACACACACACACACACACAACACACACAACACACACACACACACAACACACACACACACACAAAATCACACGATCACACAATCACACACAAACACAAACACAGACACGGACACACACACCTCCAGTTCCAGACTACAACAACGCCTCAAGGCACGCTGTTTGAGAACAGAAAAACCCAATGGTGAAAGCTGACCGATAGCTTACACACTACAGTAACATGTTTGTACTGTAAGGGAAGGGGGGCCTACCTGTCTTTTGTTCCTCGTAAATTGGATTTTGGTCTGCAACAAGTATGGCTAGGTTTGGTGTGTGTGTGTGTGTGTGTGTGTGTGTGTGTGTGTGTGTGTGTGTGTGTGTATGCGTGTGTGTGTGTGTCTGTGTGTTGTGTGTGTATGTGTGTGTGTGTGTATGTGTGTGTGCTGGTTCTGTGAGCGTTGTGTGTGTGGTGTGTGTGTGTGTGTCTGTGTGTTTGTGTGTGTGTGTGTGAGTATGTGTGTGTGCATGGTTCTGTGAGCGTTGTGTGTGTGCGTGCGTGTGTGTGTGTGACTCTGTGTGTGTGATTGTGTGTGTGTATGTGTGTGTGTGTGTGTGTGTGTATGTGTGTGTGTGTGTATGCGTGGTCCTGTTAGCGTTTGTGTGTGTCTGTGTGTGTGTGTGATTGTGTGTGTGTGATTGTGTGTGTGTGTGTGTTCGTGTCTGTGTTTAATGTGCGTGTGTGTCTGTGTGTGTGTGTATGTGTGTTCTGTATGTGTGTGATTATGTGTGTGTATGTGTGTGTACGTGGTTCAGTGTGTGGTGCGTGTGTGAGCGTTGTGTGTGTGTGTGTCTGTGTGTGTGTTGTGTATGTTTGTGATTATGTGTGTGTATGTGTGTGTACGTGGTTCAATGTGCGTTGTGTGTGTGTGTGGTGTGTGTGTGTCTCTGTGTGTTGTGATTGTGTGAGTTTGTGTGTGTGATTCTGTGTGTTGTGGAGTGTGTGTGTGTGTGGCGCGCGCGCGCGTGTGTGTACGTGTGTGTGTTTATGTATACGTATGCGTGTGTGAGTGTATGTATGTGGTATGAGTGTAGTGTGCGTATATTAGCGTATGCGTGTGTGTGAGTGTGTGTGCGGGCGCGCGCGCGTGTGCGTATGTAAGTGTGTGTGAGTGTGTGCCTGCATAGTTTGGTGGTGGGGTGTATGTGTATGTGCATGGGGGTGTGCGTATGCGTATGTGTCGGTGTGTATATGTATACATATGTGTCCTTTGATCGTTTGTGAGTGCGTGCCTGCGTGTGTGTTTGTGTTTAAATCTGTGTATTTTTGTGTTTGTGTGGGAGCATAGTCGTTGTGTGTATATTGTATGTGAATGCATACGAGCTTCTCTCTCTCTCTCTCTCTCTCTGTCTCTCTGTCCTCTCTCTCTCTCTCTCTCTCTCTCTCTCCTCGCTCTCTGTCTGTCTGTCTCTCTCTCTCTCTCTCTGTCTCTCTCTGTCTGTCTCTCTCTCTGTCTGTCTCTCTCTGTCTCTTTCTCTGTCTCTCTGTCTCTCTCTTTCTTTCTCTCTAGCTTTCTGTCTGTCTCTGTCTCTCTCTCTCTCTCTCTCTCTCTCTCTCTCTCTCTCTCTCTCTCTGTGTGTGGATGTGTGTGTGCCTCTGTGTGTGTGTGTGTGTGTGCGTGTCTGTCTCTGTCTCTCTCTCTCTCTCTCTGTCTCTCTCTCTCTCTCTCTCTCTCTCTCTCTGTGGATGTGTGTGTGTGCCTCTGTGTGTGTGTGTGTGTGTGTGTGTGTGTGCGCGCGTGTCTTTCTTCCAGTCTTGTTTGATTTCTCTCTTTTCTTTTGTCATGTTCTTTCTTTATTTTTTTTTTCTGTCGGCTTCCATTATACCATACCGCCAGAACCCAAGCCATTTTCTTCTTTGGTTAGAATTAATCCACACACTCTTTGAGCGTTTGGTCAAGAGATGATGGGTCCTCTGGTCTCTCAAATTGAAAAGGCTGGGCCACCTACCTAGCTTTTCTGTAATGTCGTGTGTCTGTGGGGGTGGGGGTTGAGTTTGTTGTGTGTGTGTGTGTGAGAGAGAGAGAGAGAGAGAGTGTGTGTGTGTGTGTGTGTGTGTGTGTGTGTGAGTGTGTGTGTGTGGGAGGGAGGGGTGAGTTTGTGTGAGTGTGTGTATGTGTGGGGGGAGGGGGAGTTTGTGTGTGTGTGTGTATGTGTGTGAGGTGGGTGGGGTGAGTTTGTGTGTGTGTGGGGGGGGGAGGGGGGAGTTTGTGTGGGTGTGTCTGTGTGAGTTGCGCGCGCGTGTGTGTGTGTGTTTGTGAGTGTGTGTGTGTCTGTCTGTTGTGTGTGTGTATGTCTGTGTGTGTATGTGTGTGTGTGTGGAGGGGGTTTCGTGTTTGTGAGAGAGACAGAGAGACAGACAGAGAGAGAATGTGTGTGTTTGTGTGCGTGTGTGTGTGTGCGCGCATGCGTGGGTATGTTTTTTTTCTGTATTTGTCGCGTGTGTGTGCGTGTGTATGTGTGCTGGCATGCGTGGGTGCGTGTTTTTCTGTATTTGTCTTGTGTGTGTGAATGTGTGTGCGTGTGTGTGTGTGTGTGTGTTTGTACGTTTGTGTGTGTGTGGTTATGTGTGAGAACATGCGTGCGGGCACTTGTATGCATGTTTGTGCGTTCGTGTGTGTATGCGTACCTTTGAAGATTTGTGTGTATCTCTCTCTCTCTCTCTCTCTTCTCTCTCTCTCTCTCTCTCTCTCTCTCTCTCTCTCTCTCACACACTCTCCAACAATCTCTCTGTTTCTGTCTCTGTGTCTGTTTGTCCAACTATCTGTCTCCTGTATCTCTCTCTGTCTCTGTCTGTCTGTCTGTCTAACTGTCTCTCTCTCTTTCCTGTCACTCGCTTTGTCTCCCTCTGTCTGTCTGTCTGTCTTTCTCTCTCTCTCTCTCACTTGCTCTTTCTCTCTCTCACTTGCTCTCTCTCTCTCTCGCCTCTCTCTCTCCCCCTCTTCCTCTCTCACTTGCTGTCTCTCTCTCTCCTCTCTCTCTCTCTCTCTCTCTCTCTCTCTCTCTCTCTCTCTCTTTCTCTCTGAGTGTGTGTATGTACGTATATATGTGTATGTATGTGTATGTGTGCGCGTGCGTCCCCACCCCCCACTATCGCCTTCCCCCTTACCTTCGGCACACAGTTTGCAAAGCTGACAGAACCCATCGTGACCCCCCCACCTGTCCCTGTGTTCAAACACTTGATAGCCACGCGTTGTGGTCAAGAAAAGTCCTTCATCAATAAGCCAAAAGGACCACCCACAGGTGTAGCTGTCTGACCAGTCCACTTTATCAATAATCAGCCAAAAGGACCACCCACAGGTGTAGCTGTCTGACCAGTCCCCTTCATCAATAAGCCAAAAGGACCACCCACAGGTGTAGCTGTCTGACCAGTCTCCTTCATCAATCAGCCAAAAGGACCACCCACAGGTGTAGCTGTCTGACCAGTCCCCTTCATCAATAAGCCACAAGGACCACCCACAGGTGTAGCTGTCTGACCAGTCCCCTTCATCAATAATCAGCCAAAAGGACCACCCACAGGTGTAGCTGTCTGACCAGTCCCCTTCATCAATAATCAGCCAAAAGGACCACCCACAGGTGTAGCTGTCTGACCAGTCCCCTTCATCAATAAGCCAAAAGGACCACCCACAGGTGTAGCTGTCTGACCAGTCCCCTTCATCAATCAGCCAAAAGGACCACCCACAGGTGTAGCTGTCTGACCAGTCCCCTTCATCAATAATCAGCCAAAAGGACCACCCACAGGTGTAGCTGTCTGACCAGTCCCCTTCATCAATAATCAGCCAAAAGGACCACCCACAGGGGTGTAGCTGTCTGACCAGTCCCCTTTTATCAATAAGCCACAAGGACCACCCACAGGTGTAGCTGTCTGACCAGTCCCCTTTTATCAATAAGCCACAAGGACCACCCACAGGTGTAGCTGTCTGACCAGTCCCCTTTTATCAATAAGCCAAAAGGACCACCCACAGGTGTAGCTGTCTGACCAATCCCCTTTTATCAATAAGCCAAAAGGACCACCCACAGGTGTAGCTGTCTGACCAGTCCCCTTCATCAATAAGCCAAAAGGACCACCCACAGGTGTAGCTGTCTGACCAGTCCCCTTCATCAATAATCAGCCAAAAGGACCACCCACAGGTGTAGCTGTCTGACCAGTCCCCTTTTAACAATAAGCCAAAAGGACCACCCACAGGTGTAGCTGTCTGACCAGTCCCTTCATCAATCAGCCAAAAGGACCACCCACAGGTGTAGCTGTCTGACAAGTCCCCTTTTAACAATAAGCCAAAAGGACCACCCACAGGTGTAGCTGTCTGACCGGTCCCCTTCATCAATAAGCCAAAAGGACCACCCACAGGTGTAGCTGTCTGACCAGTCCCCTTCATCAATCAGCCAAAAGGACCACCCACAGGTGTAGCTGTCTGACAGTTCCCTTCATCAATCAGCCAAAAGGACCACCCACAGGTGTAGCTGTCTGACCAGTCCCCTCATCAATAAGCCAAAGGACCACCACAGGAGTAACTGTTTGACCAGTCCCCTTCATCAATCAGCCAAAAGGACCACCCACAGGTGTAGCTGTCTGACCAGTCCCCTTCATCAATCAGCCAAAAGGACCACCCACAGGTGTAGCTGTCTGACCGGTCCCCTTCATCAATCAGCCAAAAGGACCACCCACAGGTGTAGCTGTCTGATCAGTCCCCTTTATCAATAAGCCAAAAGGACCACCCACAGGTGTAGCTGTTTGACCAGTCTGCTGTCACATTAGTGGCACAAAGCAGCAGGGAAGTTGTTAAGTCTTTTTCTCCTAATTGTTGTGTATGTATTTGGGGTTTGTTCGTTTTGTGATCTTTCGTCTACGCTTGACAAAGGCCAGTTGGCCGAATTTTTTCGCCTGTCTTGTCTGGTTGTGATCACTCACAAACACATTGCAGTTTCATTTAGTGCCTTTCTCCAACTGGACGAAGCAACAGGGAAGTTTCAGTCTTTTTCACATAATTTTTGTATCTGGTGTTTGTTTGTTTGTAATCTTACACTTGACAAAGGCCGGTTGGCCGAGGGTTTGCGCCTGTCTTCTTCTGGTTCCTGTTTGCTTGAACGCGGGCAGTCACACTTGTTTTGGATTTTGTCTGGTTGTATTAACCCTTTGACTCCAGCACCATGTCAACCAGCATCCTGCATTATCAACCATGCTAGCAAAGCAAAAACTTTTATCCTTTGGTTCCCTCACCCTATCCACCAGCTCCCTACAGGAAGCTGTTGGATAAGGTGAGGGATTCAAGCGGTTAAGTTTTTGCAGCTGATGAACAGGGTGCAGGAGTTAAAGGGTTAAATACGCACTTCTGATTCTTTTTTCGTGTGTGTGTGTGTGTGTGTGTGTGTGTGTTTTCTGGTTCCTGTTTGCTTGAACGCGGGCGGTCGTACTTGTTTTAGATGTCACATCAGAGGCCTGGTGGGCCTACCCGTCTTCCCGCCTTCCTGTCTGAGAGCGTGGGTTCGAGTCTTGTTTGAGAAAAACTCTGTGTGTGTGTGTGTGTGTGTGTGTGTGTGTGTGTGTGTGTGTGTGCGTGTTTGTGTGTGTGTGTGTGTGTGCATGTGTGTGTGTGTGTGTGTGTACGCATGTTTAAAATTGTGCGTGTGTGTATGTGTGTATCATTATGTGTGTGTGTTTGTGCATGTAGGTGTGTGTGTGTGTGCATATAAGTGTGCGTATGTGTGCGTATATGTGTGCATAAGTGTGTGTGTGTGTGCGTATGTGTGCGTGTATGTGTACATACGTGTGTGTATAGGTTTGTTCGTTCGTTCGTTATTTCTTTTAACGTCTATTCACATATGTGCTTTTAGACGAAAGGTTTTTGTGTGTGTGTGTGTATAGGTGTGTGTATGTGATTGTGTGTGTATAGATGTGCGTGTGTATATTGCACGTGTGTACGTGTGTGTGCGTGTATGTGCATGTGGTGGTGGTCTTTCATTTAATGTCTTTTCACTAAAGTCATTTTAGACAATGTGGATTGATCACACACCTACATCCACATCCACACTCACGCACACAGAGTGTGTGTGTTTGTGTGTGTATCTGTGTGTATGCGTATATGTGCGTGTGTGTGGGCGCGTGTGTGTCTGTGTGTGTCTGTGTGTGGTGTGTAGTGTGTGTGTGTGTCTGTGTATATGTGCGTGTGTGTGGGCGCGTGTGTGTGTGTCTGTGTGTGGGGGGGGGGGGGTGGGTGGG
>JAPXFY010000022.1:56813304-56815804 GCA_030674185.1 Monoplex corrugatus
AAGTCGTTTACAGTCACAATCTTCAAATGGATCGAAAGTTTTATGTCGTTTACAGTCACAATCTTCTTCAAGTTGATTGAAAACTGTAAATCACTTATAGTTGACACTCCTCAGGTTAATTGACAGTTTTATATCACAATTAGCAATCTTTAAGTTGACTAAAAGCTTTATGTCATTTAAAGTTGACAATCTTCAGGTTAATTGACAGTTTTATATCACAGTTAGCAATCTTCAAATGGGCTGAAAGCTTTATCAGTTTATGTCATTTGAAGTTGACAATCTTCAGGTTAATTGACAGTTTCATATCACAATTAGCAATCTTCCAGTTGACTGAAAACTTTGTATCACTTACAGCTGACAATCAGGGGGTTAATTGACAGTTTTGTACCACAATTAGGAATTGTATTAGCAATCTTCAATTGGACTGAATGAAAGCTTTATATCATGTACAGTTGACACTCCTCAGGTTAATGTAGTTTTATATCACAATTAGCAATCTTCAAGTGGACTGAAAACTTTATATATCACTTACAGTTGACACTCCTCAGGTTAATTGACAGTTTTATATCACAATTGGCTATCTTTAAGTGGACTGAATGAAACTTTTATACCACTTACAGTTCACAATCCTCAGGTTAATGTAGTTTTATATCACAATTAGCAATCTTCAAGTGGACTGAAAACTTTTTATCACTTACAGCTGACAATGTTCAGGTTAATAGTTTTATATCACAATTAGCAATCTTCAAGTGGACTGAATGAAAATTTTATATCACTTACAGTTGACACTCCTCATGTTGATATTAGTTTTGTATCACAATTAGCAATCTTCAGGTGGACTGAATGAAAGCTTTATATCACTTACAGTTGACAATGTTCAGGTTAACAGCTTTATATCACAATTAGCAATCTTCAAGTGGACTGAAAACTTTATATCACTTACAGCTGACACTCAGGGGGTTAACTATCAGTTTTATATCACAGTTAGCGATCTTCAAGTGGACTGAATGAAAACTTTGTATTACTTACAGCGGACATTATTCAGGCTAATATACTTTTTATATCACAATTAACAATCTTCAAGTGGACAGAATGAAAGCTTCATATCACTTACAGTTGACACTCCTCATATTGATATATATATAGTTTTATATCACAATTAGCCATCTTCAAGTGGACAGAATGAAAGCTTCATATCACTTACAGTTGACACTCCTCATATTGATATATATATAGTTTTATATCACAATTAACAATCTTCAAGTGGACAGAATGAAAGCTTCATATCACTTACAGTTGACACTCTTCATGTTGATATATATATAGTTTTATATCACAATTAACAATCTTCAAGTGGACTGAATGAAAGGTTTATATCACTTACAGTTGACACTCTTCATGTTGATGTATAGTTTTGTATCACAATTAACAATCTTCAAGTGGACTGAATGAAAACTTGATATCACTTACAGTTGACACTCTTCATGTTGATGTATAGTTTTGTATCACAATTAGCCATCTTCAAGTGGACTGAATGAAAACTTGATATCACTTACAGTTGACACTCCTCATGTTGATATATAGTTTTGTATCACAATTAACAATCTTCAAGTGGACTGAATGAAAGCTTTATATCACTTACAGTTGACACTCTTCATGTTGATGTATAGTTTTGTATCACAATTAACAATCTTCAAGTGGACTGAATGAAAACTTGATATCACTTACAGTTGACACTCTTCATGTTGATGTATAGTTTTGTATCACAATTAGCCATCTTCAAGTGGACTGAATGAAAACTTGATATCACTTACAGTTGACACTCCTCATGTTGATATATAGTTTTGTATCACAATTAACAATCTTCAAGTGGACTGAATGAAAGCTTTATATCACTTACAGTTGACAGTGTTCAGGTTAATAGCTTTATATCACAATAAGCAATCTTCAAATGGACTGAAAACTTTATATCACTTACAGCTGACTATCAGGGGGTTAACTGTCAGTTTTATATCACAGTTAGCGATCTTCAAGTGGACTGAATGAAAACTTTGTATTACTTACAGCGGACAATATTCAGGCTAATATACTTTTTATATCACTATTAACAATCTTCAAGTGGACTGAATGAAAGCTTCATATCACTTACAGTTGACACTCCTCATGTTGATATATAGTTTTATATCACAATTTGCAATCTTCAAGTGGACTGGATGAAAGGTTTATATCACTTACAGTTGGCAGTCAGCCCCCAAACAATCCACAGCCAGCAACGCTGGAATTGTAAGCTTGTTATAGACAAACTGTGTGATAAACTGGGAGACAGTCAGTCCGGCATTACGGAGATATGTGTGTGTGTGTGCTAGATGAAATGCTGTGTGTGTGTGTATTATCAGGAGTACCGTAGTGGGCCATGGGGTGTATGGTATGTGACCTGATAAAGGAGTTCTGTGGTTATGTGTGGGGGCTCGTGAGTGGGTTTGAGTACGTGAGTGGGTTT
>JAPXFY010000022.1:56820804-56865804 GCA_030674185.1 Monoplex corrugatus
TTTTGTTTGTTTATTTTTTGTTTTCTTTTTTGTTTTGTTGTTGTTGTTTTTTGTTTTGTTTTGTTTTTTGGTGGAGCGAATGTGCAAGTGACCCAATGCAAGGAATCTCTCATGGACATCATTTAAACAAATTCGGAACTCTTGTTATCTTAGCACTTGGGCATGATCGTGGCTATCAGGTTTTTGGTGGAGCGAATATGCAATTGTCCCAATGCAAGGAATCTCACATGGACATAATACATTTGGAACTCTTGTTATCTTATCACTTGGGCATGAGTGTCTATGGCGGGCTGTGGCTTGACTGTACTGGATCGTGATATGACTGACTGATGGCAGCCGTGTGGTGCATGGGAAAGGTGGATGGACTCCGTTTGTTGGGATTGTGTTGAATCTTGGTTGTCAGTCTGTGTGATTAAATTTCATTTTGTTTGTCGCTCTTGTCTCTGGTTTCGCTCTTTGTGAAGCGCTGGATATTATTGAAACGTCTTTTTGCCTGCGGTTTATCTCCAGTTTAGAAAAAATGAAGGAGGCGCGCGCGCGCGTGTATTATATATATATATATATATATATATATATATATATATATATATATATATATATATAATTATATATATATATATGTGTGTACGTACATATGTACGTACGGACACACATATATACATGCGCATGTACGTACGTACATACGTAAGTCCATACATATATACATACATGCATGCATGCACACATATATGCATACACACATACATCCATACATACATAGTCCATACATACGTACATACATACGTAGGTACATACGTATGTACGTCCATACATACGTCCATACATATGTCCATACATACATAGTCCATACATACGTCCATATATACATACGTCCATACTTACATACATACATACATACGTCCCTACATACATACGTCCATACATACATACATACATACACACACACATACATACGTACGTACGTACGTCTATAGATACGTACATACATACGTAGGTATATACGTACGTCCATACATACGTCCATACATAGGTCCATACATACATACGTCCATACAAACATAGGTCCATACATACGTCCATACATACATACATACACAAACATACATGCATACATACATACATACACACATACATACATATACACACATACATACATACACACATACATACATACAACATACATATATGTACATACATACACACATACATACATACATACTACACACACATACATACATACATACTACATACATACATACATACATACATACATACATACATACATACATACATACATACATACATACATAGATGAGTGGCAGAATGGTTCAGACGTCCCCCTGTCAGTAACTTAACTCAAGGTTCCAGGGTTCGTTTCCCGTAGAGGCCACCACTGTTCTCACTTTGACCGGAAAATTTAACTGAACGTCTGGTCCTTCGGAAGGGGACGAAAAACGAGTGGGGTTCATGTGCCTTCTGGCCTGCGCACGCTAAAGATCCCACGGCAGTTGAAAATCGTCAAGAGCGGGGCATCTGCCTGGCTGCCCTAGTGTAAAACGTGGGAGAGATAGGATGATTTCCCCAGGTTCTTCTCCATAAAGACTGATTAGCCTTCTTGCCTTTCTGAAAACTTGGTTAAAAAAATTGGGTGGCGCTGCACTGCGGCGAGGCGCTCTCAAAGGGGAGAGCAGCCAGGAGTTGTACATGGTTAATCCACTGTGACAAAAGAAATGACTAGGAATAGGAATAGGAAGCATGGTGTATCTTCTTAAACTCGTCTTATAATTGTATATCTAGAATAACACAGATTTTTCTTCAGTATCACCTTACAAAAATTAATTGACACTGTTTGTGTCTTAGTGAAATTCCACCTTCATGATTGTCACATTCTGTTCACAAAATGTTTAACTCTCCGTACTTGTCTTTGGCTTTATTTAAAGTCTATGTTCCCTCACGTACCCTCCGCTCTATCTCCGATCCTCTGACTTTTCGCTTTCCACGCACTAAGCTCAATACCTATGGTCCACGAGCCTTCTCTGTTTCTGGTCCGCTCTCCTGGAACAAACTTCCTCTCTCAGTCCGTCAGCAACCTACTTTTGTCTCCTTCAAGTCCGCTCTCAAAACTCACCTTTTCTCCTCTGCATAAAATCCTGACCTCACTCAATCCCCTCTGCAGCCTGTCTCCACTCGGAGGGGAATCACATTGCAATATATAATTGTATATAATATGCTCTCTATAATTTTCCATGGTTTTTATTCTTTCTCCCCATTTATAGCCGTGTGTGTGTGTGTGTGTGTGTGTGTGTGTGTGTGGTGTGTGTGTGTGTGTGTGTGTGCGTGTGTGTGTGCGTGGGTGCGTGTGTGTGCGTGCGTGCGTGCGTGTGTGTGCGTGCGTGCGTGTGTGTGTGTTTCAGCGCTTAGATTTGATTTTATCAAGATTTTGCGCTATATAAATATTGTAATTATTATTATTATTATAGTTTCTAGACTGCCTACGACACATTTATTGTCGGTGTTTTAGTGCGTCCATTATTGAAGTACTGACTATTTTGTTATGCTTCAGAGAGTTTCGTGTTACAAAGTACGTCAAAGCGTAGCTCTGTGTTGGTCCTCTAGTCGTGCTGTTTGAGCACCATGCTCAGAGTTTCAGTTTCAGTTTCTCAAGACGACGTTTCCGTGTTTGGAACGAATTCCATAATGCACAAACGTCACAGGTGCCAAGTGTATGGTGACCGTGGCACATGCCTTAAGCCTGCACGTAAACCCATGAGCTGGCCAGGTCCTAAGGCCCTACCTAGACTATGTTTTACCCAGTCTATATTTTATACTGGTATTGTATCAGCCTACCACTGGAATAATCTTGGTTACATGTAAACGACATGTCTCAGAATGCAGTGGTTGTGAGCTTCATCCTCGGAATGACCTTTTTTGTTTGTTTTGTTTTGAAATGTTGTCGTTGTTGTTGTTGTTGTTGTTGTTTATAGCAGGCTAGCTGGTTCTTGTACTAGAGCCGTCCTCTTCAGATTTCATGTCTCGAGTTCGGTTCCCGCCCTCAGCCTAAAAAGGACTGGTCTGTGTGCTACCCATCTGAATGTTTTCATTATGCTGGTGGTGTCAGCTTAGTGTTTGATAGGTTCTGTACCTCCCACCCACCCCACATCCACCCCCCACCCACCACCCACTTCAAGACCTTGCCAGTGCGTAGGTTCAAGGAGTCCGCCAGTTAACAGACAGCAGATTGGGTAGAGCGTACATGGAATTGTCCGAAATGTACGAAGCCCTCTTCAACAAACTTTAACCCTTTGACTCCCGCACCATATCCACCAACTGCAAAAACTTAACCCTTTGACTCCCTCACCCTATCCACCAGCTTCCTGGGCAGGAAGCTGGTGGATAGGGTGAGGAAGTCAAAGGGTTAAGTTTTTGTTTTGCTGGCACTGTTGACAATGTAGGACGCTGGTGGAGACGGTGGGGGAGTCAAAGGGGTTAAGTTTTTGTTTTGCTAGCATGGTTGACAAAGCAGGACGCTGGTGGAGAGAGGGCGGGAGTCAAAGGGTTAAACTTCAAGCTTAAGCGCTGTGTTGTGAATTCACAAAGGACCATTGTTGCATGCCAAAAAAAGGAACCGAAATAGATGTCTGGAGCTTTCACGTGGCCGTTTCATGCTTTCACTGGGTCTTTTTGATGTTGTGAGCTTTAGTTCTACACGTTTAAAGTTCTCTTAGCATGCAAAGGTCTGTTGTTGTTGACTGGAAATACTTTTCGTTTTTCTCCTTTCAGCGTTGGTGGTATGTTGTTTTGTGTTTTATTCTCTTTTTTGCAATATCTTAAAAAAAAAACGCGTGCGCGGGCACACACACACCACACACACACACACACACACACACGCACGCACGCACCACGCACGCACGCACACACACATATGCACACACAACAACACGCACGCACGCGCACACGCACCAACACACACACACACAACACACACACACACACACACACGTTGTTTCATATGAGGTGTCTGCGTATGTCTGTGTCTATCTGTCTGTCTGTCTGTTTCTCCTCTCTCCTCTTCTCTTCTTTCTCTCTCGGTGTGTCCCTGTGTCTCTCTCTGTCTGTCCCTGTCTGTCTGTCTGTCTGTCTTCTCTCTCTCTCTCCTCTCTCTCTCTCTTCTCTCTCTCTCACTCTCGTGTGTCCTGTGTCTCTCTCTGTCTCTGTCCCTGTCTGTCTGTCTCTCTCTCTCTCTCTGTCTCTCTGTCTCTGTTTCTGTCTGTCTCTGTCCCTGTCCTTTGTCTGTCTGTCTGTCTGCTCTCTCTCTCTCTCTCTTCTCTCTCTCTCTCTCTCTCTCTCTCTGGTGTATCTCTCTCTCTCTCTCTCTGTATCTCTCTCTCTCTGTATCTCTCTGACAAAGATGCGGAAGCAAAAGTGTGAAATGTATGCTGTATGTTTTCACTCTGTTGTGCATGTGTTGTGTTGCATGTAATTGTGTGTGTGTGCGTGCGGTGTGTGTGTGCGTGTATGTTGTGACTGTGTGCGTGCGTGCGTAGTGCGTGCGTGCGTCGCGGCGGCCTGTGTGTGTGATGTCAGTGCATGCGCACGTGTGAGGTTCACCAGTGACGAACCTTTCCAGATAATTTTTCGTATAATGTGTATAATAGAGGTTCAACCAGTGACGAACCACCTTTGGTTATAACATTTTACCTTGTTAAATTGTGACTATTTATGAGGTTATCAACCATGACGAACCATCCTTTGGTTATAACATTTTACCTTTGTTATAATTGTGTACTAATTAGAGATTATCCAATCAGCGACGAACCATTTCTGGGAAAGCATTTTCAAAGGCCTTATTGTCACTGTTACAGGTCCATCTCTTTCGACGCACAGCGCAGAAGCAGCACACCCGGTAACGCCGCCTCAAGATCGATAGACAACCTGGACAGAATGGCCGACACGGAGGTGGCGGACATGAACCAAGGTCAAGGTCAGAGTGGAGGTCAGGGCGACAAAGAGATCAGCATTGACCAGATCAGCACCATGACGCTATCAGAGTTCAAGCAACTCATCAGCAGCAACCTCTCCGTGCCCCCGCCTGAGGAATCTGGGAATGGAGCGACGGACGCCGGGCGAGGTCGTGACCCCAGCAAAGAGGTCATGGGTCAGATGAAGAGGTCGAGCTCCGTGGACACCCAGAACTTGTCGTGGAGTTCTGTGAGGGACAAAGCGAGGTCTGTGTGCAACTCCCTGGCGTCCACAGCGTCCAGCCGCCGGACAAGCGGAGGCAGCGCAGCTAACATCATCGCCAGGAGAAATTTGCCCAAGTCACCGGCTACGGACCCCAACAGGTCCAAAACCCCGTCGTCCAGTGTGGAGAGACCCAAAACCCCATCAGGTGTCGGAGGTGGGTCAGAGCGGCCCAAAACGCCCACGTCAACTTACCGACCCAAAACTCCTATCGTGTCGGCCTATGCTTACAGACCTAAGACCCCAGTGTCTGCTGGTGGTGGTGGTGGTGGTGGTGTTAGTGGTAGTGGTGGAGATGGGCCACCCAACAGACCCAAAACTCCCACCAGGCCAAAGACTCCGACTTCTATCGGCGGTTCCAGAGGACCTGCCGTTCATTCCAGGAACAGTGACGGTGTCAGGCCCAAAACCCCGACGAGAAACAGTGAACGGACGGTCAGGCCCAAAACGCCCTCAGGTCAGAGTTCAAGGACAGACAGTGCCGTCAACCCACGTGTCCAGAACACCACTGTGATCAGCACTGCAGACTGCGTCACCACCACCAACCCTCGTGTGAAAAGTTCTTCCTTTGTGTTTACAGACGAATCAGACTCCGCGTCCGTAGAGAACTCAGACCTCGATTCCAAAACTTCTGCAGGACTCGGGTTCAGATCCAGATCTTTCGCCTCCTCCGTGGACAACGAAGAATGCAGTGTTAGTCTGTCTCTCCCTCTGTCTCGTCAATCTCAGAGCCTTGCTGATGACTTAGATGGGGATAATTCCGAGATCGCTGATGTGATGGATACGGTGCCAGCCTCCCTGTCTGTGAGAGATCGTCCCTCCACTCCCAGTAGAATCCCTAAACCCGCCTTCACACCCCGCCCAGCCACGCCCAGCTCTGTGGACAGCACCAAGTCTGCCCCTGTGGGTAAATCCAGCGGGAGTCACACCGTGCAGAGAGCCCTGCCACGACCCTCAACGCCTCTGGGCCGATCCTCCACAGAGCTCCATCTCTGCTCAGAGGGCGGGGCAGGCAACGAGAGACCTCCCGCCACCCCCAGAAGACCTTCCCTCCCAGCCCGCAGCACCACGCCCAGTTCCAACAAGACCTACACGGAACTGTTTTACGCCCGGCGATCGCAGACTCCAGGTCCCGAAAGCAGTTCTTCGTC
Source organism: Monoplex corrugatus (assembly GCA_030674185.1). Taxonomy (NCBI): domain Eukaryota; kingdom Metazoa; phylum Mollusca; class Gastropoda; order Littorinimorpha; family Ranellidae; genus Monoplex; species Monoplex corrugatus. The sequence goes on from JAPXFY010000022.1 coordinate 56,827,197, forward strand.
TTCCTCTTCCGCCGTCAGCCAGGCCAGACCTACCACACCAGGCCCTAGCACATCTACAGGCGGGCTGAAAACGCCAGCCGGGCAAAGAAGTTCTCTCGCTAAAACCGCAGATGCTAGCAGGCTTCGTAAAGCGAAGAGCGTGACCAACCTTCTGCATGATACGGGGAAAATGTCCCTGGCTGACACGTCTGCGGGTGAACCTAAACCGCGACGTAGCAGCGTCACTCCACGAGCGGTCTCCACAGACACCCAGCTGAGGCTGCAGAGACAGAACGCTTGTGATGCAGGAGGGGGAGAGGTCCTTATGGTGTCTCGCAACAAAGCAGGCCACCACTGCGTACAGGTCACTGACCAGCAGAAAAACGTCACCTACACCTCGTCAGGCATCCGGGGTCGATCGCAACCGGCAGCGTCTGCTGATGGTGACAGAGTGCGAAGTAAAACACCAGGACCCGGGGTGGGCACAAGGTACCAGCCACGAAGCATCATCCGAAAGCCTAACCCAGCGTCAGGTGCGAAGGGGGGAGGCGCTCAGAGCAAACTGGTCAACCGAACAGAGGCGTGGGTGGACTCAACTCTTAACGACCCCAAGCGGAAGCAGTTGCCGGCGAGACCACGACGACCCATGACCCCCAACTCCCTGTCCGTTGCGGAGAGCGAGCTCCTGTCACGTCCCCTGGAAGAGATCCAGGCGGCGCTGCCCTCCCCTGTCAGCGGTCTTCCGACCCCCAACCCTGAGGTCATCGAAGCGCCGCCGGAAGATCCAGAAATGTTCAAGAAGATGGAGCAGCTGTTCGAGAAGTACCGCGAGATGGAGCTGAGAGCGTCCGTGTGTGAGACACCCGGCGGAGGCGGTCACCTGGGTTACGACAACACCAGCAGGTCGTCAGGCAGTCACATGAGCAGTCAAGGTCAAGGTCAGCCTTTGTACAGTCAGTCCATGTCGTCCCGGTCCACGTCTTCGGCGAGGAACGGCGTGACCAACAGCGCGTCCTTCTCCTCCGGCATCTCCTCAGGGCTGTCTCATCAGACGGACAGTTCGCGAGGCACCAGCGTGGAGAACGACCGCTTCTCGAAAGAGGCCTCACCCGCTGCTGCCGCTGCCACGGCCCCTTCCCATCACAGCAACGGTGCCGCCAGCAACAACGGAGAGTACCACGAGCTGAACATCACCGACGACTCGGCTTGCGTGTCCATCACGCCTCGACAAGAACACCAAGGAGCTCCGGCGGTGTCGGCGGACGACATCATCAGCGTGGATGAGAAAACCATCACGAACGATCCCACAGCGCTGGTCTCGAAGATCAAGGAGATTCTTCAAGTGAGGCCGCGCAAAGACGACCCCGCGAAAGCGGGTACGCGAACCCGCATCCCCGCTCCGGCGTTTCTGTCCCGACGGTCCAAGTCTGTGTCGAACATCGTGCGCGAGAGTAGTCTGTTCACCGAGTCTTCGTCTGTGTCTGCGCGGGAATCTGTGCAGAACGGTGTGGTGGATCCGACACGCGACGACTCGACGAACAGTGACGTCAGCAGCGAGTACAGTCGTTGCGAGACGCCCGTGCCCAAACTGGCGCAGCCGTTGACGACCGGACGTTCGACGCTCTTCCGGCGGGAGAGGTCAGTGGGAGGTGAAAGGTCAGGGGGCGTAGGTCGCTCCGTGTCTCAGGACGATCATGTCTCCAACTGCAGTTCGCAGTCATCGTCCTCCAGACGCTTTTGGGACGAGGACGGGGAGTATGTGTGATTGAGGATTTGAGGATTGAGGTCGGCTTCGTCATAGACAAGATTTCGTTTTATCGGGGACGTCTTTACGCTGATTTTTATATGTCCATTTTGCTCTCTATGTCTGTATGTCTGTCTGTCTGTCTGTCTTCTCCTTGCTGTCTATGTCTGTCTGTCTGTCTTTTCCTGTCTGTCTGTCTGTCTGGCTCTGTTATTACCTGGTAGTTGAGGGAAGAAGGGGGAAGGGCTTTCTGTCTTTTCTTTGTTGTTGTTGTATGTTTGTTTTGTTTTTGTTTGTTTGGTTTCCTTGTTAGAGAAGATGCTGGTTGGGTCAGGGTAGGGGTGTATTTGTTTTGTTTTGTTTTGTTTTGTTTTGTTTTGTATTGTGTTGTTTTAAGCTCCCAGTCGTGTTGTGAAGTGGTGCGTTTCATGTGATCTACTACCATGAAGGTTTGCCAAGTTGTGAATTTCCTGTAGTGTAATGATTTATAATGATGCGTTTTGTCCATACTATAGGTTGGTGAATCCTGTGTGGATGTGTCTGAATGTACGAGGGGGGAAAGATGGTTGAAGAATGTGTTTCATATTCAGAATGACCAGATTGTTGATAAAAACTCTATAGAGCGACCAGGATACAAACAGACATGCAACACACACTCACACACATGTCCATCACATTTTTTTTTTTTACGATCAAAATTGACAATTTTCAAATACCCCCCTTTTTTTTTTTTTTTTTTGTGTCTAAAATCACTTTAGTGAATAGACATTAAATCGAAGACCAACCAACTCACACACACACACACACACACACACACACACACACACACACACACACACACACACACACACACACACACACACACACATACACACATGCACACACACACACACACACACACACACACACACACACACACACACACACACACGCATTATTGGTATAAAATTGTATATATACTACAATACTCCAGCTTCCAGTTAAATGGTTTGAGTCATATGCAACAGACTTTTTTCAATGTAAATGAAATAGTCAAGCCATTTCAATAATTTTGTCTTTATAAAATATACTCCCCACCCCCACCCCCACCCCCACCCCAAAGCCAGATTTTGTTCTTTTCAAGGTTGCTGTCACTCTAAAAGAAGCATCATATGAAATAAAACTTGATGTGACAATAGTAAACTGTCTTAACAGTGAAAACGGTATGCAAATATTGTCAAGAAGTTTTTGAGAAAGTATTGTTTACACACTGTCATGAAAATATGCCGGTTTCAGGCTTTGTTGTTGTTGTTTTTCTTTGGTCTTTGTGACCTTGACCCCATGACCTCAAAACTTATGCATTCACGAATCCTCTTCGTTCCACACCCTTGACCCAAATTTGATAAAGGTCCATCCGGAAATTGCTGCCGAAAAAAAAAAAAAATTCTTGCTGACACATTTTTGTCACATATAGACACACATCTCTCTCCGGTCTTTATGAAACTGTTTCCTTTTTTTTTTTTTTTTTTTTTTTTTTAAGGATATCGGAAAATGAACTTGTCTTTCAAAACCACTACCTCCGTCAGCTAAGAAATGAAGGGATATGCACTATGTGCATGGAAATCCTTTAACCCTTTCTCACCGTTGCTCTGTCTACTACATTCACGCAGGAAGCTGGTGGATAGGGTGAGGGAGTGAAAGGGTTAAATACTTGTCTGTCTGTTCCATGTGATGCACCAAGGTAATTTATTCTGCTAATCGTGTCAGAATCTGCTGAATCTGAAATGCTATAAGCTCTCCAATGTTTCACTTAAGGCATGGAATTCTTCTTCCAGATTGTCTTTAAAGCTTGTTTTCCCTGTAATAATCCCTTGGGAAATGAATTTAAACATCTGTGTGTGAAATGTTATGGATGGATATTTTGGCAAAGCTACCAGAAGTCTGACTCGTTGTGTTTTGGTTTTATTATGGCATTTATAGGTAGGTGTTGGCAAATTTCTGCGTCCATTGATACCTGTCTGGTGTAAGTTTTTTTTTTTAAAATTTCTTGAGAACGATGAAATTAGCCTCTCTCTCTCTCTCTTCTCTCCTCTCTCTCTTCTCTCTCTCTCGCTCTTCTCTCCTTTTTTTCTCTCTGTCTCCCTCCCTCCCCCTCTCTCTCTCTCTCTCTCTCTTCTCTCTGTATATATTTTATTTTATTTTTTTTTATTTGTTGTATTATTTTATTTTTATTTGGCATGAGGTAAGATTTGAAGCAAAACGTGGAAAACATCAGTGTTGAAGCAGTAGCAACACCGTCAAAAGTCCCTTCTGAAAATTCGTGGTTTATGTATTTATTTATAAATGTATTTTCGGATCAGCAGATGTCTTCTGATGATATTAAAGTACGCGTGTGTGAAGTGATTGTACTATTTCGCTGCATCTTGTTGTAAATGTTTTTGGTGTAGTTTCTGTTTATGAAGTTGTGATATGAAACTTGTTACGTGGATTTTTTTTTTTCAATCAAAAGTTTGGGTGTAGCTTTCATTGTTTGAAGCAGACATGTATTAATATGTCTGTGAAAATTGCTAAAGCCGCTCTTTTCATTATTCAGCTTTCATTGTTATAAAATGAACGGCTGCATTTGAGTGACTGAAAAAATTCGGCTATAATGATAATGGACAAGTCCCATCATGTGATCAATTATTATAATTATGCGTCAATTCTGTATCCTTGGCTTTCAGCTGCTGATAATTACTGTTTTGAAGAGAAATATTTTTACATCAGTATATGTGTATCAGTCAGCCAGAATGGGAATTTCGTGTGTGTGTGTGTGTGGTGTGTGTGGTGTGTGTTGTGTGTTGTGTGTGAGTGTTGTGTGTTGTGTGTTGTGTTATATTGTATGTGTGTGTGTAGTGTGTGTGTGTGTGTGTGTGTTTGTGTGTGTGTGTCGTGTCGTGTGTTGTGATGTGTGAAGTTACAATGTTGTCAGAAAACTGTTACTTAAACTGATAACACGAATACATAAACGATGATGTCTGTCATGTATGTATTTTGAAACTTGCTATACATTGAAAACTGGTACATGTCATAAGGAAATAAGAACATGTATAGTCTTCATCAATAAAGGCACACGACAATGTAAACATTATTTCTCATCGTTACAGAATCATCATAGCGTGAAATTGTGATCATTCAAACAACTGTGGTACATACCCTGCCAGGGCCTGTGATTATGATAGAGCCGTGGACTCAAGATCCCATATCTCAAGTTCAAACCCGAGCCTGCAACATTAAAATCTGGCCTGTTTTGCCCATCTTAACGTTTCCATCATTCTGGTGATGTCGGCTTAGTGTTTCCAAAGTCCCTCCTTCCCCTCCTTCCCCAATTTCAAGACCTTGCCAGCGCATAGGGTTTTTGCGCCGGCTTAGGAGTCTGCCAGATAATTCTTGGTAGATTTGGGTGGAGCACGTATGGAATTGTCCGAGTGCATGATCCCTGTTGAACAAACTCCAAACTGTGATTGACCATCACTTACAGAGAGTTCTGTACTCTAATGCTAATCTTTAAGTGTCATGTGGGCTGGTTTTCTTGCATGGCACCATTGCTTGTTAAAGGACCTGCAGGCTTGGTATAGACATTCAGCCCTGTCTTTCGGACGTACCCACCGAGTAATGGTTGAAGCCTACCGGAATAGGGCTAGGGCTATTAAGGGGTCCCCGAGTTCGTCAAACACAGGTGTGGTGATGAGCTTCAGGTTCAATTCCGTACAGTACAATGCCTCTTTAGGCTGCTTATCCTTATTTTTTCATTATCATATCTGAATCCAAAACATTGACATAAACAGAAAAAAAATGAAATGATAGACCTATTTAAAACTACAGACAAAGCGAAATTCGCAACTAGGTATTTGAAGAGAAGATCCGAAAAAAAATACAAACATTAGGGGCGTAATCGCGGCTTTGGTCATGGGTAAGATATGAATCGAATGTTTGTATGTGGTGGAGGCAATATTTCGGCGGGGGAATTGTGAACCTGCAATTTGAATATGTTGCAGCCATATGAGTATGTCTTGTCATTAAAGATGGATCCCGGTACGAGGAGAAGGTGGCTGTTTGAATCGGAGATGCCTTGCAATGAATTTGTGAGGTTTTTTTCATCTGGCAACCGTTTTGAGGCAACCCATTTGATTGGGAACTTCTGGCTGCTATGTGGGGATTCGATTTTGTCGTACTTTTTTCTATATGCAGGTGTAATATGAAATCAATTTGAAGTAAAATACGGCCGTACGGCAACTTTTTACATGAGGATCTGTTCCAGATCAGTAGCAAAACAACGTCGGAATGTGCCGACGCCATAGGCCTACTACCGGCGCAACAGAACGCTGTACAAGTTTCAGCTCGGCAAGTTTTACGTTGTCGGACAAAGACTAGATCTAGCAATCAACAGATCAAGTTCTGTTTTATCTGTGACACTGTATTTTTGAAGAAAAGGACAACTGCGTTTGAACTCGATTCGGAGTTGTTAGCCGAAGCTAGATCTAGATTCGTCAACCATTTCCTCCCGAGATCATGCTATTTGTATGTCTCAGTGTAGATCTGCTCACCCCACGACGGGCGAGCTTACTACTAAAAATACTATGTGCTCGACGTGCTTCGCCGGGCCGTGGAAAATGGGTTTGCCCAAACAGAGGGGTGCGCATACCCGCCTCCTCAACTCTCTCTCTCTCTCTCAAATAAATGAATGAATGAATAAGTCTAAATATTTTTTTTTTCAAATCAACAAACAATTCTGTGCAAGTTATTGTACTTTCCTTGACATGAATCTCTCTCTCTCTCTCAGAGAACAAGAAATGAATAAATAAGTAAATAGGCCACAATACATTCATATCCAAGTTGTTAACAGGCATGATCCTCTCTCTCTTTCTCTGTCTCTCTCTCTCTCCATCTCTCTCTCTCTCTCTGACAACACACACTCTCTCTCTCTGACAACACGCACACACACTAACACACACAGAGATTTAGAATGTCACAAAACAAAATCTTCTGTTCATTGTTATAATATTCTTCATTTAGGTTTTGAAACTGAATAGAAGGCTATGAGTTGTATTATTTGTAAAGTAGGCCATCCATTAGCTTATGTAGTTGTTTCAATTTGTAGTCAATATCTGAAAAGGATAGGCCCATTGTCATTAATTTGTTTTAAAGGGAAGATTGCATCTTATTTAATAGTAGCCTGTTGTTATTGATTTGTATTAAAGGGCAAGAGTACACTGGAAATACTTAGCAGGATTGCTCTGCTTTGGTGGATTTTTTTCAGTAATATGCTAAAAATCAAAGTCGCGAGTTTGGGCTTAATGTTAAAGTAATGTTATTGTGAAGACTATGCATTATGGTTTCCTTTCCTTTCCAATCTCTCAATGAATAGTATATATTATGCAGAAATTCATATATTTCTCTATTGTAGGAGTTAAGTGACCTGTTCCTGAATGGTGAGTGGTCCCATATCCTTCCTGAAGTTTTCTTTGGATGCTGGCTGTGCTAAGTGTTTGGGGACTTGACTCATCCACAGACAGTTTAGTCTATTTTTTAAAGACTGATGTATAAAATAAAAATCAAATGTAACGTACATAAATCTTGTCTGTTATGTTTTTCTCTGTGTGTGTATATATGTGTATGTGTGTTATGTGTGTGTGCATGTGTATGTGTGTGTGTTTAGTTTTTAGTAGAATTTTGATCGGATGATATTTTTGGACAGACTGCAGCATAAAAGCATGCAGTAATTTTTAATATTTCAATTATTTAAGTGATTCCAGAAGTCATTGATTCTCAGATGTCCTTTTATATGTACAGAAACTGATGAAATATTAAAAGTTATTCATAAGACTACTGAAGTAGCGAGTCGTGACTTTTTTGGTTTAATTTGCAGTAATAAGACACTTGAACGATGAGCAAAATGATTTTATATCTATCTCTTGAAATGATTGTTTTGTTTCTAGCTTCATTTTTGTCTGTTATTAATTACAATATGGGCAATTATTAATGAAACACTGATAAAACATCCAAAATATCACATGTTTCCTGTAATAAGACAAAAATGGCTCGTCACAGAGTTCCAATAATGGTTTTATTCAATTCGGCACGCCAAAATACATCAACGACCAAAATTTCATGACTTTTGATCCGGTCTGTCTCTCACAATTACAAAATAAATGTCATTTCCAGCAAAATCAGCATACCATGCCATTTGATGGGTTTGTTCTGTGACACTTGTCCTTCTTTGTCCCACTAAAACGTGGTACCAAAATTTAAGAAATTTTTGACGTTCAATATGGAATATCCAGAATCGATTGATCCGTTTGAAAAATTCAAACTGCTTGTTGACTCAAAGAACTAATATCTTCAATTACATATAATTTTTAACTCACAACCAATTTCAATTTTAGGTGCGGCATGGCACTTGGTACCTCAGACTTCAGCCCTCTAGGTCTTTCTGGAGCGTCACCCCACCCCGTAGTATATGGCTTGAAGACCTACCCGGTGAGTTTAGGGGGCTAGGGCTTTTTAGGTGGCTCTTATCCACCCGATAGTCTGTTGTACGACACACAGGGTGTTTGGTAGATGAAGCATTGCCAGGTGCTACCCCATTCCGTCTTCATAGTGCCCATTGCCTGTTGGTCAGGAACTGCTTATTCCTCGTGGCAAGCCTGGCTTATTTCACAGCTAATATCATATCTGAAGTCCAAAACAAGTGCGACTGCCTGCGTTCAAGCGAACAGGAACCAGAAAAAAACACGAAAATAGACTCAGAACGCGTATTCAATACAACCAGACAACACAGGCGCAAATTTTCCGCCAACTGGCATTTGTCAAACGTAAGATCACAACAAACAAACACCAAATACAAAATTAGGAGAAAAAAACTGAAACTTCCCTGCTGCTTTGCGCAGTGGGATAAGGGGACTAAATGAAATCGCAATCTGTTTGTGAGTGATGGTAAGAAGAGGGGAGGCAGATATGATGGCAGAGGGGAATTGAGATGAATCCTGCAATTTGAAAAGTGGTCATGCCATATTAGTATTGTTTTGTCTTGAAGAGGATCCACGGTTGTAACGAGGAGAAAGGTAAGGCTGTTGTGAATGGATCGTGCCTTGTGCAATGAATCCTATGTGAAGGTTATCTGTTATCCACTACCTGCAACCCGCTTGGTTGGGGATGGTCAAATCACTACTGAGTTGGGAGGTAGCCTTACCTGGCTTATATGCTAATGTGGGGAGTAGACTTGGGGGGTTGTCCGATGTTATCGTAGCTTGGAAAGCATTGACAGTGGCTAAATCATATCATCATCATCATCATCATCTCATCATCATCATCATGTGCCTGCTGCATGGCGTTGGCGATCAAGGTCCTCCACACGAATCTATCCTTGTCGTGCAAGTAGCCTACATCTCCACCCTCTCGGTCCTCAGCCACCCTGCAAGTCTGTCCAGTATTTTCTCCCTGGGTCTACCTGTGTTCGAACTCTTTCCCTCCAGCTTTCCTGTTGTGACCAGGTGTTCTAATTCCCCTTTCCTCGTAAAATAGGATATAAATGTTCCTGTCTTTTCCTAAGCTTCTTTATCAATGACCTTCTTGTGTCTGCCTCCATCAAGACTGTCTCGTTTGTTTTCTTTGCTGTCCATGGAACTCTCAACAGTCTTCTTAGATACTACATTTCGGCTGCCTCAATCTTGTTCTGGCATTACTTGTTGACTGTCCACGCCTCACAACCGTATAACATTATCGATTCTATATAACACTCAAGAACTCTCTTCTTAATGTTAATTGATTAGGCATTTGTTGGTAAGAACGCTTTTCATCTTGTTGTAAAAATACTGTTTTGGCTTGGCCGATTCTACTGGCTATTTCTGATGCGCATCTGCCATCTGGTGAGATAACCGTTCCCAGTATTTAAACTGGCTAAATGAAAACCAGAAAAACAGTCATCCATTGTCGCATGACGTGACTCACTGAGGTGAGGATAATCATGCCACTGATAAGTTGGAGGTAACTTTTCCCAGGCTTTTATGCTAATGAGCAGGGTCATGACAACATCCTTGACATGGGGAAGCCCTGGCCATGGTTAAAATATCAACTCGAAAAACACAGGAAAAGAGAATAAAAGTTCACAGTTAACCCTTTCACTCCCATCTTCCTGTCTGATCAGTATCTTGAGTTCAATCCCAGCTGGCAACATGAAGAAGAGATTGGCCTGTATGCTGTCCATCTTAACCCTTTGACTCCCGCACCCTGTCCACCCGCTTCCTGCATTGTCAACCATGCTAGCAAAATAAAAACTTAACTCTTTGACTCCCTTACCCTATCCACCAGCTTCCTGTAGGAAGTTGGTGGATAGGGTGAGGGTGTCAAAGAGTTAATTTTTTCACAGTTCGTGAGTAGGGTGCAGCAGTCAAAGGGTTAATGTTTCCATCATTCTGAGTGACGTGGCTTAGTACTCATTATATTCTAGTTTATTTTAACCCAATGTGGGGCTCGAACCCATGACCCTGGAATTAAGAGACCCATGCTTTACTGACTGAGCTAACCGGGCTCACAATTTATTTAACCCTTTCACTCCCTCACTCTATCCACTAGCATCCTGCATCGTCATCAGTGATAGCAAAGCAAAAATTTAACCCTTTCTGACTCCCCACCTATCCGCCAGCTTCCTGCAGGAAGCTGATGGATAGGGTGAGGGAGTCAAAGGATTAAGTTTTTGCTGTTGGTGAGTAGGGTGCAGTAGTCAAAGGGTTAATGTTTCCATCATTTGGTGGTGTGGTTTAGTACTAATGATATGTTTACTTTTATTCAAACATTGGCAGTCCCTGTGAATCAGATTCAGTTAGCGTCTAGTCATTGGTCCTGACCACACGTCTTAAAACAGAAAGCCAGCGAGATTTGGTTATTTGACAGCTGCTCTGGATGATGACTTGTGTGTGATGTGAACATGGAATACTCTGTATATTACCACCATCACTTTTTTGTTGTTGTTGTTTGTTTTCTGTATTGATCCGATCTTCAGAATTCCTGGTAACTTTTGTACCACCTAGCGGACCAACTTGAAGATGATGGCTTTAAGTTTAAACCTTACCGCTTGATTCTTTTCATTCTCCTTACAAAACGTGGAGAAGAGGTTGGTTTCAGATCAATTGTAGGCAGTGTGTGTGTATGTGTGTGAGTGTGTGTATGTGTGTGTGTGTGTGTGTGTGTGGTGTGGTGTGTGTGTGTGTGTGTGTGTGTGTGTGTGCATGTGTGTGTGTGCTGTGTGTGTGTGAGTGTGTGTGTGTGTGTGTGTGAATGAGTGTGTGTGTGTGTATGTGTGTGTGTGAGTGTGTGTGTGTGTGTGTGTGTGTGTGTGTGTGTGTGTGTGTGTGTGTGTGTGTGTGTGTGTGAACAAGTGTGTGTGTATGTGAAAGTGGCCAGAATTGTGAGAGTTTTTCAGCTTTCACTTGTCAAGCATGTTTGCAGGCAAAAAGGAACAGATAACTGGAGAGTTTTATTAATTTTTTGTATTATTGATTACTGTTTTCTTCCTCTTTCTCCCATTTCTTGGTGACTTTTGTGCCCCTCAGTATGTATGGCAGTCATGAAGGACATTTGATTTATGTCCCTCAATACGCATAGCAGTCATAAAGGACACTTGACTTTTGTGCCCTCAATATACATAGCAGTCGTGAAGGACATCTGACTTGTGTCCCTCAATACGCATAGCAGTTATAAAGAACGCTGGACTCTAGGGCCCCTCAATACGCATAGCAGTCATAAAGAACGCTTGACTCTAGGGCCCCTCAATACGCATAGCAGTCATAAAGAACGCTTGACTCTAGGGCCCCTCAATACGCATAGCAGTCATAAAGAACGCTTGACTCTAGGGCCCCTCAATACGCATAGCAGTCATAAAGAATGCTTGACTCTAGGGCCCCTCAATATGTATAGCAATATGAAGGACACTTGACTCTTGGGCCCCTCAATATGCATGCAGTCTAAAGGTCTGTCATCACTCCAGGCAGTACTTGAAACATATATGTGGGGTCTTCATTTTGGTCTCTATTTAACTAACAATACAGGACAGGTTGTGGATATGGTGAGGATGGAGGTGAGGAGGTGGCTTTGGTGAGCATTTTAACATTGTGATGCAGTGATGTTGTACGAACGACCCGAGTTCTGCAGTACGTGATGTCAAATGTCAGAGGTCAGTTTGGCAGTTGTGTTGGTTTTTTTTATTTTTTAATTTTTTTAATTTTTTATATAAGTATAACTTATAAGACTCCACATCGTAATTGTTGTCCTGTTTGGAATGAAATGTAATGACGCTCGGTCAGTATGCAATCTTTCAGTCACTGCTATTTTTGTGATATTATTATAATTGTGTGAGGGAGAGGGGGGTTGCTGAAATAGTTTATGTTTGTGTGTGTGTGTGTGTGTGTGTGTGTGTGTGTGTGTGTGTGTGTGTGTGTGTGTGAGTGTGTGTGTGTGTGTGTGTGTGAGAGAGAGAGAGAGAGAGAGAGAGAGTATGAAAGTGTGTAAATAACTAAGGATTTCTCTGAATGCAATTCAGACATAAATGCATTTGAATTGTTTGTTTGGAGTTTGTTCAAGAGGGATTCATGCAAGCTCAGTCAATTCCATATGCACTCCACCCAATTCTGCCAGCAGTAACCTGAGCCTGCGCAAAACCCTATGCACTGGCAAAGTCTTCTCCTCCTCCTCCTCCCCCTTTCCCATTCCCCCCACCCTCCGCATTTCAAGACCTTGCCTGTGCAAAGGGTTTTGCGCAAGCTCAAGGAGTCTGCTGAATAATTGACAGATTTCGACAGAGCACTTAAGGAATTGCCTAAGTTGATGAATCCCTCTAGAGCAAAATCCAAACAAACACCAGTATATTTTATTTTCCAGTAACAGCTTTTGAAAGGTATTGGTCTAAATAATAATACTGTGAGGCAAAACAAACACGATGAATAAAGTTTAGAAAAGTACTAATTATTCCACTTAAATCTTTACTCTGCAAAAAAATCAAATGTCCGCATTAGCAATTGTCAGCATATCATGTTTTTGATCAAAAAAGTTTCTACAGTAAAAGTGAAAGGCTGGTATAATTGTTCACATCAAACCATGAAGCCGCCCTACATGAAAGAATCAAAATGTTTTTTGTTTGTTTGTTTTTTTTGCTGGGATTTACCGTCCCTTCTTTTCTATATCCTATTAATGGTGATAGATAGAATTTGTTCTGTATTTATCTGCCTGCATGAAACGTGTACAGAAGGAGTGTGGGGGGGGGGGGGGGGGGGAATTTGCATAGAATGTCTAGTCTTCAGGAATTGTCTTAGGGGTAGACAAGGTTCTGTGTTTTAGTTTCCCCCCCCCCCCCTACCCGTCTTTTAACCTTTTGACTCCCGCAACCTATCCACCAACTGCAAAAACTTAACCCTTTGACTCCTTCACATTTCCTGCAGGAAGCTGCCAGATAGGGTGAGGGAGTCAAAGGGTTAAGTTTTTGCTTTTGCTAGCATGGTCGACAATGCAAGAGGCTGGTGGACAGGGTGCAGAAGTCAAAGGGTTAACCTTTTCATCTCTCACCCTGTCTACCAGTTTTGCATTATCAGCCCTGATAGCAAAGCAAAATCTTAACCCTTTAGACTCTCTCCCTCTCACCCTCTCTGGTATTGTTCTACATTATCGTGATAGCAAAACAAAAATTTAACCCTTTTAATGCGACAGTATCCACCAGAAAGCTTGGTGATCAGGGTGATGGAGTGAAAAGGTTAAGTTTTTGCAGCTGGTGAGCAGGGGTTTGGAATCAAAAGGGTTAATGAATAGATTAGGTGCAGTAGAAAGTAGTCTGTGAACAGAGGTAAATTATTTGAGTTTCTTGCAACAGAGTCTGAACAAACCATGCAACAAAATTTACTGCTGCTGTACAAGAGCAGAGTACCATTTATCTACTTTCTTTCTTTCTTTATTTCTTTCTTTCTTTATTTGTTTGTTTATTTATTCATTTATTTATTTGTTTTATTGATTGTTTATTTATTTATTTGTTTATTTCACACAAGAGAAAGATTTGGAGTGGTAGTAGTGTCTGGGCATTCATAGGAATAACTGAAAGACAGTCTGTGTGATTTTACTGATGTATCTATCTATCACCCATTAACACCCTCAGCCTCCCTTCCCTTCCCCACCTTCGTTTGGTGTGTTGGGGATGGGGGGGGGGGGGGGGGGGGTTGGACTGCAACGAAAATCTGTTTCTTATTTTCAAAAAAACAAAAGCTCTGATTAACTCAGTTTTTGTTTTTTGGGGTTTTTTTGCTGTTCTGCATTTCATTTTGATATAGAGCCGTGGACTCGAGATCTGATATCTCAAGTTCAATCCCAAGCCACAACATTAAAATTTGGCCTGTTCACAGCCCGTCGTAAATGTTTCCATCATTCTGGCAATGTCAGCCTAAGTGTTTCATAGGTTCTTCTCTCTCTCTCCCCCTTCCCCTTTTCAAGATCATGTAAAAATTAAAAAAACAACAACAACAGTGTTTTGCACAGACTCAGGGAGTCTACCAGATAATTGCTGGCAGATTTGGATGGAGCATGTATGGAATAGCCTGAGTGCGATGAATCCCTCTTGAACAAACTCTGCATTCAGTATGTCAGCTTTCTCACGCCTCGAATAGTCAGTACATCCACCAAAGGCAACTGTTTATGTTCTTCTTGACCTCAAGGGGGCGTTTCTATTTCATTTGGTGACAATACGCCTAAAACTGGATGCTGGATTATGTGGCCTGAAAAAAATATCTTCGCGTAAATCCGAGTATGGTCAAACGCCTGAAAAGAAAGTTGCAACGATTCTGAATACGCACATATTGAAAAATACCAAACATCGTGTGTTCTCTGAAAAACTCCAAAATGCTGTCGACACACCTGAGACTGCATGTTGTGGTGTTGTTTACTCCCATGATAATGTCATAGAATCCCCACATCAGCTGCTCTTCCATTTTGATTTTACTTGTAATGTGCTGTTGCTGGTCTGGTCTGATCCTGTCGTGTCATTCCAAAGGCTTGTCTGTGATGGTAGTGTTTGTAGGAACTCATTGCGAAATAGTTGTATTTATTGATTTCTCATTTTTGTTGGGTGTCATGTTATATAATTTTGGACAAAATGCATAATTAAATCATTGTGAAAGACTGTTGTGTACTGTGTGTACAGTGTGTGTGTGTGTGTGTTTGTGTGTGTGTTGTGTGTGTGTGTGTGCTTTCTGTGTGTATGTGTGTACATACACATGTGTGAGTGTGTACATGTGCATGTACAGTGTGTGTGTGTGTGTGTGTATGTGTGTGAGTGTGTGTGTGTGTATGTGTGTGTGTGAGTGTACTTGTATGTGTGTATGCATGTCTGTGTGTATATGCACATGTGTGATGTGTTTGTGTGTGCATGTACTCTGTGTGTGTGTGTGTGTGTGTGTGTGTGTGTGTGTGTGTGTGTGTGAGTGTACTTTGTGTGTGCAAATATATATATATACGTGTGTATGTGTATAAGCACGTGTGTGAGTGTGTATGTGTGTGCATGTACAGTGTGTGTGTGTGTGTGTGAGTGTGAGTGTACTTTGTGTGTGCCAATGTGTGTATGTGTCTATGCATGTGTGTGTGTATGTGTGTGCATATACAGTGTGTATGTGTGTGTGTGTGTGTTTGTATAATTGTGTGTGAGTGTACTTTGTGTGTGCAAATGTGTATGCGTCTGTATGTGTACGTGTGTGAGTGTGTATGTGTATGCATGTACAGTGTGTGGTGTGTGCATGGGTGCGTGCATGTTGTGTGTGTGTGTTCGCATGTGTGCGTGTGTGTGTGTACTTTGTGTGTGCAAATGTGCATGTGTGTGAATGTGTATATGCATGCATGAGTGTGTATGTGTGTGCGTATACAGTGTGTGTGTGGTGTGTGTGTGTGTGTGTGTGTGTGTGTGTGTGTGTGTGTGTGTGTATGTGTGTGTGTGTGTGTGTGTTTGTATAATTGTGTGTGTGTGTGTACTTTGTGAGTGCAAATGTATATGTATGTGTATGTGCATGTGTGTGAGTGTGTATGTGTGTGCATGTACAGAGTGTGTGTGTGCATGTATGTGTGAATGTGTGTGTGTCTGTGTGTGTTTAAGTACAAGCACATGCTTGCATATGCACACATGTGCACACACCCAAGAACATGAACTCACAGAAACTGTACTTCCACACTACAGCAAAAATAAACACCTTACTACACAAGGTCAAACTGACATTTAATCATGAAAAATATTTCATCACATTGGCACACATAATTCTGCGAATCAGTCTGAATGATTGACATGGCATCATCTTTTGTCATAAGTATCAACTTTTAACTTCAAACTTCATTACACTTTCTTTATTACCCAAGATAGTAGAGTTTTGGTCCCACTGAACCTATATTACAGCTTGCCGCTCTTCACACATCTTTTTTTTTTTTCATAGTCTGATTGATTCTTTCGACAGAGCCGTATCCTCAAGATTTGATATCGAGTTCAATCCCAGCCTGCAACATTAAAAAAATGGCCTGTCAACCGCCCATCTTAACGTTTCCATCATTCTTAGTGTTTCACTGGTCCCTCTCACTCCCCCTACCCATCTCAACACTTTGTCAATGCGCAAAGTTTGTGCAGGGTCAGTGGAAGACTGTGCCAGATTACTGCTGGCAGATTTCAGTGGTGCGCATATGGCATTGCCTGAATGTGATGAATCGCATCTGAACAAACTCCGATCTCCACACGGTATATACGTCCTTGCTGTATGGCACAAGCAAATACAATATACAATGCAAATCCTATCGTCACTGTACACTGCATCTCAATTATTATGCACTAAAATAAAAAGGTAAAACTTGTCCCATAACCCTGAGGTCACAGGGCAGTCAGATGTTAAAGACCTCAACTTTCCTCAGGGCCAGCATTATAAGGGTGGTGCACCTCTCTTCACCCCCACCTTTCCTAACTTTAACCTTTTGACTCCTGCTCCCTATCCACCAACTGCAAAAATTAACCCTTTGAATCCCTCACCCTATCCATCAGCTTCCCGCAGGAAGCTGGTGGATAGGGTGAGGGAGTCAAAGGGTTAAGTTTTTTGCTTTGCTGGCATACTGTAGGATGCTGGTGGACAGGGTGCGGGAGTCAAAGAGTTAAAGAAAGTTCATTACACATTACATCACCCAAAATACAAATAAAGAAAAAAAAATGCCCATACAAAAACCAAGCCACTATAAACAGCGTCTGGATACGAATGGGAAATAACTCATCCATCACTACTAAGAAGCAGAATATAAATTGCATGAAAATCTAAAAAACAGAATAAAAACTGCATGAAAATCTCAGAAACAGAAGAAAAATTGCATGAAAATCTAAACAGAAGAACAAAAACTGCATGAACATCTAAACAGAAGAACAAAAACTGCATGAACATCTAAACAGAAGAACAAAAACTGCATGAACATCTAAACAGAAGAACAAAAACTGCATGAACATCTAAACAGAAGAACAAAAACTGCATGAACATCTAAACAGAAGAACAAAAACTGCAAGAAAATCTAAGAAACAGAACATTAAACAGCATCATGTCCTAGAAAGCAGACTAAACACTGCATCAAAATCTAAACAGAAGAATAAAAACTGCATCATATCCTAAGAGGCTGAATATAAACTGCATTATGACTTAAGAAACGGAATATAAACTGCATCATGTCCTAAGAAGCAGAAGAAAAACTGCATCATGTTCTAAGAAGCTGAATATAAACTGCATCATGTTCTAAGAAGCAGAAGAAAAACTGCATCATGTTCTAAGAAGCAGAATAAAAACTGCATCATGTTCTAAGAAGCAGAATTAAAACTGCATCATGTTCTAAGAAGCAGAACAAAAACTGCATCATGTTCTAAGAAGCAGAACAAAAACTGCATCATGTTCTAAGAAGCAGAACAAAAACTGCATCATGTCCTCAGAAGCAGAACAAAAACTGCATCATGTTCTAAGAAGCAGAACAAAAACTGCATCATGTCCTCAGAAGCAGAACAAAAACTGCACCATGTTCTAAGAAGCAGAACAAAAACTGCATCATGTTCTAAGAAGCAGAACAAAAACTGCACCATGTTCTAAGAAGCAGAATATGAACTGCATCATGTTCTAAGAAGCAGAATAAAAATTACATAAAAACATAAGCAGAAGAATAAAAACTGTATCAAAAGCAGAAGAGTAAAACTGCATTATGTCCTAAGCAGCAGAATAAAAACTGCATCAAAATCTAAGCAGAAGAGTAAAACTGCATTATGTCCTAAGCAGAAGAATAAAACTGCATCAAAATCTAAGCAGAAGAGTAAAACTGCATTATGTCCTAAGCAGAAGAATAAAACTGCATCAAAATCTAAGCAGAAGAGTAAAACTGCATTATGTCCTAAGCAGCAGAATAAGAACTGCATCAAAATCTAAGCAGCAGAATAAGAACTGCATCAAAATCTAAGCAGCAGAATAAAATTGCATCAAAATCTAAGCAGCAAATAAAAACTGCATCAAAATCTAAGCAGCAGAATAAAACTGCATCAAAATCTAAGAATAAAACTGCATCAAAATCTAAGAATAAAATTGCATCAAAATCTAAGCAGCAGAATAAAACTGCATCAAAATCTAAGCAGCAGAATAAAAATTGCATCAAAACTTAAGCAGAAGAAAAAAACTGCATCAAAATCTAAGCAGAAGAATAAAACTGCATCAAAATCTAAGCAGAAGAATAAAAAGATGCATCATGTCCTAAGAAGCAGAATGAAAACTGCATCAAAATCTAAGCAGCAGAATAAGAACTGCATCAAAATCTAAGCAGAAGAATAAACACTGCATCAAAATCTAAGCAGCAGAATAAGAACTGCATCAAAATCTAAGCAGAAGAATAAACACTGCATCAAAATCTAAGCAGAAGAATAAGAACTGCATCAAAATTCTAAGCAGCAGAATAAGAACTGCATCAAAATCTAAGCAGAAGAATAAACACTGCATCAAAATCTAAGCAGCAGAATAAGAACTGCATCAAAATCTAAGCAGCAGAATAAGAACTACATCATGCCCTAAGCAACAGAATAAAAACTATATCATGTTCCAAGCAACAAAGAAAAACTACATCATGCCCTAAGCAACAGAACAAAAACTATATCATGTTCCAAGCAACAAAAGAAAAACTACATCATGCCCTAAGCAACAGAACAAAAAACTATATCATGTTCCAAGCAACAAAAGAAAAACTACATCATGCCCTAAGCAACAGAACAAAAACTATATCATGTTCCAAGCAACAAAAGAAAAACTACATCATGCCCTAAGCAACAGAACAAAAACTATTCATGTTCCAAGCAACAAAAGAAAAACTACATCATGCCCTAAGAAACAGAATAAAAACTATATCATGTTCCAAGCAACAAAAAAAAACTACATCATGCCCTAAGAAACAGAATAAAAACTTATCATGTTCCAAGCAACAAAGAAAAACTACATCATGCCCTAAGCAACAGAATAAAAACTATATCATGTTCCAAGCAACAAAAGAAAAACTACATCATGCCCTAAGCAACAGAAAAAAACTATATCATGTTCCAAGCAAGCAAAAAAAAACTACATCATGCCCTAAGAACAGAATAAAAACTATACATTCCAAGCAACAAAAAAAAACTACATCATGCCCTAAGAACAGAAAAAAACTTATCATGTTCCAAGCAACAAATAAAACTCATCATGCCCTAAGCAACAGAACAAAAACTATATCATTTCAAGCAAAAAGAAAACACATCATGCCACTAAGCAACAGAATAAAAACTATATCATGTTCCAAGCAACAAAGAAAAACTACATCAGCCCTAAGCAACAGAAAAAACTATATCATTCCAAGCAACAAAAAAAAACTGACATCAATCCTAAGCAACAGAAACAAAACTATCAATTTCCAAGCAACAAAAAAAAACTAGCATCATGCCCTCAAGCAACAGAAAAAAACTTATCAGTTCCAAGCAACAAAAGAAAAACTACATCATCCTAAGAACAGAATAAAAACTATATCAATTCAAGAACAGAATAAAACTGCATCATGCCTAAGAAGCAGAATACAAACTGTATCATTTCTAAGCAAGCAAAAAAAAACTATCATGCCTTAAGAAGCAGAATAAAAACTGTGTGACAAATCTAGAAGCAGAATACAAACTAATCATGTCCTAAGAAGCAAGAACAAATAAAACTAAGAACAGTACAAAGAACATGAAGAAGCAGAATACAAACTATCACATTCTAAGAAATACAAATGACAGATTAAAACATACACATGTCCTAAAACTAAGAAGCAGAAAAAACTTAATCATGTCCTAAG
The DNA here is from genome assembly GCA_030674185.1 of Monoplex corrugatus. Lineage (NCBI taxonomy): Eukaryota > Metazoa > Mollusca > Gastropoda > Littorinimorpha > Ranellidae > Monoplex > Monoplex corrugatus. The sequence continues at coordinate 56,847,298 of JAPXFY010000022.1, forward strand.
AACAGAGCAAGAAAAACTGCATCATTCTAAACTAAGAAGCAGAATAAAACTGCATCATGTCTTAAGAATGGCAGAAGAAAAACTGCATCATGAACTAAAAGCAGAAAAAAACTAATCATGTTCTAAGAAGCAAATAAAAACATCACATTCTAAGAAGCAGAAGAAAAATTGCATCAAGTCCTAAGAAACAGAATAAAACCTGCATCACAGTCTAAGAAGAAAAAAAAAATCTGCACCAAGATGTAAGTAACAGAATTAAAAATGTTACCTCCCTTTTTACTCCCATTCCTATTCGTGGAAGGGGCTGGGATTTTGCACGATCATTAAGCTGAGCTGGTCATGGCATCAATGCTTGTGATTTTTGTTTAAATACCTGAGCACTGCTATGATGTATCAACTACAAAGTGTGGGAATGAACACTTCATTGTCAAATATTGAGTCAGCTGTTTTGACAGTAAGACCAGTTTAAAACATCGCCATAAGTATACAGATTATCAGATACAGTCACAGATAAAATCCACAAACACAAAATAATATCTCCAGTAAAATTAATACATTCGTTGTCGTTTGTTGTCAAAATAGATAATCAATTTTCCTGAACATTAACTCCTTTTGACTCCTGCACCCTGTCCACCAGCATCTTGCATTGTCAACCACGCTAGCAAAGCAAAAACATAACCCTCTGATTCCCTCACCCTTCAGTACAATTGGGACTCAGTGAATAATCAGGCATTCCACACAAAGTGATAAAAATAACTCTTGTACAATCTGGAGTTTAGTGAATGCTTTCCAAAAAAGCTGGTGTACTTCCTTTTGCTCTCATTCAAAACAGTCAACCATCCTTCCACACATGTCCATTCCCAAAAGATTTACACTACAGTATACATCGCTTCAAGTCCAACTGATCATAATAATTTATTACTATTAAGTCTTTAAAGCCCTGTCGACTGCTCAGAGCCATATCATGGCTAAGGTTTCGTTCATACTGGCACTCACGACTGTCGTGCGGACGTGAAAAAACGTATTCGTGTGAGAAAAGGTGTTCATACTTATCAGCACGCTGTCTGTCCTTGAGGAAGAAGGGAGGCTAGTGCTGCTTATTTTCTGATAAACATAGCACTGACAAGGCCACAAAAACTGATTTTGTGGTGGTGGTGGTGGAAGAAAAGAAACATGAAGCATCGAACAACTCGCCGTTTTTCTGTGCACCCAATTAACAGATCACGAAAGGTGCATGGAGAGTATTATCATTTAATTCCTGAACTGCTGTCAGATAAACAGAAATTTGCAGAATATCTGAGAATGACGCCTGATATGTACAATCATTTGCTGGAGCTACAGTCTCTTGATCCGCACACACGAACAGAAGCGTTTTAGTATGAATGCCCAGAAGATGGCCAGTGATAAAAAAGAAGGGTTGGCCTCGCCCTTACGACTCTTGTCTGTCCGCATGCATGAAAGAAGTGTAGCAAGCAGCACGCACGACCGTTTTTGCGGGAGTGGTCATGCGTGCTGTCTGTGGCAGTATGAACATCTTCACAGTGCAAGTAAAAATAAAGAGGAGTTTTTCCCACCCGCATGATTTTTGTCTGTCCGCACGACAGTCGTGAGTGGCAGTACTAACGTACCCTAATACCGTCTCAAACAAAACATACATGTCTCACACATCACAGACCCTGAAGAAAAGAAAAACTGGATAAGAACAGTAAGTACACATATCCCTGCATTCACACACACAAAAAATAATCTATAATCTGGCACTAACCATTCTACCCAATTTATCTCCAGAGGGATTATAAAAAAAACCCAACTTAATACAAATGATTAACCCTTTTGACTCCCTCATCCTGTCCACCAGCATCCTGCAATGTTAACCATGCTAGCAAAGCAAAAACATAACCCTCTGACTCCTTAACCCTATCCAACAGCTTCCCACAGGAAGCTGGTGGATGAGGTGAGGGAGTCAAAAGGTTAAGTTTTTGCAGTTGATGGATAGGGGAGGAAGTCAAACGGTTAACCAAAACTAAGTAGGCCTACATAAAAATCATCCATACAAAAACTGGTCCAAAACTGGAAAGTACTAAAATAACAACCATCCAAGCTGTTCACAGTTAACTCTCTGACTACCGCACCCTGTCCACCAGCATTCTGTATTGTAACCATGCTAGCAATGCAAAAAAATCAAGCCTTTGGCATCGTCAGCTGGCTATTTGACCAACTTCCCTGCAGACATGCCAGCTGCCACTGACTACTTTCCTTGGAAACGTGCATTTTTAGGCCACTTTGAATTAATTTTCGAGGCGCCCCAAATGACTAACATCAACATGAGGGTATGGTTAGAAAGGTAATTTAATCCTCTTTTAGGATATCTACAGTATAAGGTTTGTTCAGACATGCTTTGAGGTTATTTGTGCAATGAAATATCATGGTTGAGGAGCATTTCAGACAAGCATTTCATCCATTCAGCAGATGTAAACAAAACAGAAAAAAGAGACGCCAATTCTCCATGACTTGTATCATCTGATCGGAAGCTCAGAAAAGTACACACACACACAAAAAATTCCACAATCCTGAGTGAACAGCGACATAGCGCATTCACAGGGCACTCCATTTTGCTTTTGTTTCAGTGAAGCACGCGGTTTCGGGTGACGTTCTCGCGCCCGAAAAATTCTTCAAATAGACTTTTTACTCGCGAAATCACTCTACGTATTTGAATGTACTTGATACTAGAGTTTTTTTCCCTTAGACCATAACTGGCTTCACGTAGGAATTTTCTAATGCAAAACGCTAGAATCCTAGCGTTACGTTGTCAGCGGTGAGCTTGCTGAACGCTATACCCCTAGCGTCCGGCGCCTGCGGTTCTCCGCGAGAACACTAGCGGGCTAGCGTTATGATGTGAAAAAGTTAAAGGATTAAGTTTTTGGAGTTGATGGCTAGTGTATGGAAGTAAAGGGTGAAATGCAGTTAATATGTACACCCAATCATCAATACAAATAGACAGAAAATATGTAAAGCTTTGTGGAAAACACACATTGTGGAAAACACACATTGTGGAAAACACACACTGTGGAAAACACACATTGTGGAAAACACACACTGTGGAAAACAAACATGTGGAAAAAACAAATTGTGAAAAAAAAACACTGTTAAAACACCACATTGTGGAAACACAAAATTGTGGAAACACACACCGTGGAAAACACACATTGTGGAAACACAATGTGAATGAACAACAAGGACAGAAAATGTGAAAGAAGAGATGAAAAAGCGAAAGAGTAAGACAGAAACAAAGAGGAGACAGAAGAAGAAAGTTCTAGAATTTCAAGAAGCAGACACTGTTTAGCGCAAGAGCCCCTGCATTCACCATGGAGAAGGCATCACAGTCAATTCAGTTAAATCAATATCCACCTGAACTTAAAAGTGCATATACTGGGTTCGCACACACACACACACATCCTTCTCACATCTACTGTAAACACAAATAAACAAATTTTTATTAAAAATAACAAAAATAAAAAATTTTGATGGATAAATCATCTGTAAAAGTCAGGTAGTTATATCAAAGTCTTGTGCATTAAAAAAATTTTACACACAGAGAAAATTCTTTGGCTGAATCCACTTTCATTATCAACAGAAAATAATAATAATAGTAACAGTAATAATAATAATAATAATAATCATAATAATAATAATAATAATAATTATAATAACAATAACAATAACAGTAATAATAATTATTGCGCTTAATCTTTAAAAACAAAAACTAAATGCTTACAACGGCAAACATATGTATACAGAAAACAAAACACAAGTTCAACATCACCAACACCATACATTCAACAGTCACACACACACATACACACACACACACACACACACACACACACACACATACACAGAGCAAGGCAACAGGGGAGAAGGGATGAAATATTAGCTTCTTTCACTGAAAACTGGTCAGTTATGTTCTATTTCACATAACTATCTACACTACACTTCTTTCATACATGTTCAACCGTATCATTTTCACTTCAGCAAAACTTTACGAATTCTGTCTTTGATTGAAAACTGACTCTTTAAATATATGTCTTACGAAGAAATCGTACAAATATCATATATTGTACAAAATGTAAATTGCACTTTTTTTTACACAAGTTCAGCTGTGTGATCTTTGACCGAAGTTCAATGGCATACAATTTATGAAAAAAACAAAAACAAAACAAAAACAAACAAAAAAAACGAAGTTCAATTTTAGTGAAAAATCATTGTATTATGTCTTCAGATCAGAAAGGAAGTATTTCCAATTTTAATGGAAAATTATGTTATAAAGTCTTTAGATCAAAAATACAAATATATCTGATTCTGGTGAAGGACCACATTATATTGTCTTTAAATCAGAAATGAAGATATTTTCAATTTTACATGCAAAATTACATTACAATGTTTTTGAATCAGTTTTGATGAAAAATTTGTAAATAATTTCAATTCTAATGAAAAGTTACATTAGAAAATCTTTAAATCAGAATTACACAAATATTATCGATTTTTAAATGAAAAATCGTGTTGTCTTTCTTAAGTTTTTAACTGTGCAGTTCTCATTTTGGCAGAACAAAAACAAAAACAAAATAAACAAATTTAAATCTGTCCTTGGCTGAAGTTTAACCCTATAGGGTATACACAAAAATAAGAAACATTTTTCAAACATATACTTAACCCTTTGACTCCCGCACCCTATCCACCAAGTGAAAAAAATCAACTCTTTGACTCCCTTTCCCTATCCACCAGCTTCCTTCAAGAAACTGGTGGACAGGGTAAGGGAGTCAAAGGGTTAAGTTTTTGCTTTACTAGTGGCTGACTATGCAGGATGCTGGTGGACATGGTATGAGAGTCAGAGGGTTAAAAAGATATACTACACAAGTGTTTAAAAAGTAAAAAAAATCTGTCTCTCATTGAAATTCAACTGTAAATGATACGTGATTAAATATACAAAGTACAACTTTTTTGGTAAAAGCAATCAAACCAACCACCAACTGAATAGAATAAAAGATAAAAAAAAAAAGAGAAAAATACCCACAACAGATATATCATGACAGACATGAATTAATCCTTTCACTCCCTCACCCTATCTCCCAGCTTACTGCAGAAATCTGCTGGATAGGTGAGGAAGTGGAAGGGATTTTTTTAAACCACCGAGATTTGATCACACAAGTATCTTTTCTTTTCCTTTTATCATTCTGATTTTTCTTGGGTACATATATACATATGTTTTTGCCCACACTGTGTGGTCCGTGTGTTGCTGCACAGTCTGCATACTTTCACCTTCGGTGGGCAAGCATGTCAGGTATGTTTTCATGCTTCCATAAGCCAACAGACCCTGACATGACTTAGAATATTTAACATACATATTTGATGTTCTATATGTATATACAAACAAAGCGGGTTCAGGCACTAATTTGTCGACTTGTGGAAAATATCTCCACCCTTTACTGTCCAAGAGGGACAGTCGAGAGGCCAAATATCTGCGTGACATTGAACGTGATGGGAGTAAACTTCCACAGGTCAGGCTGACCGACATGCGAGGTGGCGTTAAAGTCGCTCTTGCTCCATTGGAAGGGCGGTTGCTGGTCCCAAGTGGGGCCGCCCACAGCGATGAATGTCAGGTCCTTCATCAGTCTGCTGGCTGTCAACTGAAACACATTTCAAAATGGAAACAGGAACTACAAAAAACATGAAAAAAGAATCAGAACACATATTTAATAACAAGACAAGACAGGCGCAAATTTTTGGCCAACTGGCCTTTGTCAAGTGCCAGATCACAAACAAACAAACACCAGACACAAAAATTAGAAGAAAAAGATTGGACGGAGCAGTAGAGAAGTGTCATTTTTTTCACCATTATTTTTGTATCTGGTGTGTTGTTTGTTTGTGATTTTAACACTTGACAAAGGCCAGTTGGCTGAAAATTTGCGCCTGTCTTGTCTTGTATCAAATATGTGTTCTTATTCTTTTTTCATGTTTTTTCTGGTTCCTGTTTGCTTGAACGCGGGCAGTCACACTTGTTTTGGATTTCATTTTACATTTCAAAATAATCATGGCTCCTTCTGTCTGATTAGGTAATGGATGGTTAAGGACGCGGATGTGGAACACTGTCAGCTGTGGCTGAACAGCCAATTCTTAAGTGGCAGTTCTTGGTCACTGTTGCAGCTTTCTTTTCCCCTCTCTTCTGCCCATCCAGAGTCGAATTCATTTCTCCTCTGCAGTGGTGATGCTCGCCCTTTGACTCCTGCACCCTGTTCACCAGCATCCTGCTTGTCAACCATGCTAACAAAGCAAACAATAAACTCTTGATCCCTCATCCTATTTTCACCAGTTTCCTGCAGGAAGCTGGTGGATAGGATGAGGGAATCACAGAGTTCAGTTTTTGCAGTCGGTGGATAGGATAGGAGGCAAAGGGTTAAGGACACAGATGTGGAACATTGTCGACTGTGGCTGAACAGCTAATTTTTGACTGGCGTCCTTGGCACAGTTGACCCACATGAAGGCTGATGGCTGAGGCTGGGTGGTCATTGCTGCTGATTTCTTTCTCTCTCTCTCTTCTACCCGTCCACAATCAACTTCGTTTCTCCTCTACTGCTTACCAACCATGCTAGAAAAACAAAAATTAACCTTTGACTCCCAAACTCTATCCGCCAGCTTTCTGCAGGAAGGTGTGGATAGGGTGCGGGAATTCAAGGGTTAAGTTTTTGCAGTTGGTGGATAGGGTGCAGGGATTCAAAGGGTTAACTTGTCGCCAGGAAAAGTAATCTGTAGTGTCTCTTCCCAGATGTCCACCTGATATCAGCAGACTACAGATCACCTTCGTAAACATCCCTGTATTGTAGCAGTGGGCGCCCTGTGGGCCAAGATCCCGCAACAAGCTCTCCATACAGGATATATTTTGAGATATGTTTTAATAACAATTATTCTTGTTCTTGATTGTTATTATTGTTTAAAACTCAGCCAACTGCACAGAGCCATATCAGGGCTATAACATTTCAAAATGTACACAACATCTGGTTGGAGTGTGCACAGCTCAACTAACAGCTCGAGTTCTCTGAACTCAACTAAAAAAAAAAGTCTCATTATGTTTAACCGTTCAGTGCTTCTGACCGAATATTCGGTCGGAAGAAACGTACTTATGCCATTCAGTGCCATAGCCAGAAACCCAATTTCAGTGACGTATGAGATATCAACGGAAACTTCAGTATTCCCTCTAGCACATCGATGCTAATTATGTATGTGTGACATTTTACGGTCTTTTCTGCCCGTGCGGTTGAAAATGTGACCCCCTAAACTGATTACTATTCAGCGAGTGTAAACAATGGCGGACAGACTCGCTTCGACACCAAGCGTCGGTCAGACCCCAAAAACAACTTCTGCAGCAAAAGTAAGTTGCAGAAATCATTACTTGTGGAGCTGATTCTGATTTGCAGTCTGTCGATAAGAGTGAAAATGACGATAATTTGGCGCATGCAGGCGATATTTCGTGTTGATGTCCGAAGTCGGACTTGACCCAGATACGAGTCGAAGTAACATTACTAGCACTGGCGATCGTAAAAACGAAAGTACTGCTGCTCCTGGTGTGTTGTAAAGTATACTGAACAAGAAAATTTATAGTGTTGTGGGGTTTTCTGGGCTGGATGAAGAGATGTGAATTTTTTTTATATTTTAAGTCAAGATGTTTAAAACTCCGTGGCACAGGCAATTCACTTGTTTATTTACACTTTGGCAGCAAAGGGGTTAATGTGTACTGAGTCCTAACAGTTGTGGAGAATATGCTACACAAAAATGATTTATGCTTCATAGTGTTCAAAAACTGTATGAAAACATACATACAACACCACAACTACATCTCAAATACACAGACACACATCATAACATACCACATCAAAACAACACACAGAAAACAGGTACACACCACACACATACATAGATATGCACTACACCATACCACACCACACACATACACAGATACACACCACACCATACCACATCATGCACACACACAACACACACCACATACACATACACAGACACAGACACAGACACACAGACACACACACACACACACACACACACACACACACACACACACACACACACGATACCATTCCATACCACACCATACACGTACAAGAAAGACACACAACACCATACACACACACACTACACCACATCACACACACCACACCAAAGCACACCACACTATGCCACACAACACCACACCACACTACACCACACACCACATCACACCATACCACACCACACTGCACTATACCACACCACACCAAAACACACCACACTACATACACAACTAATCACCCCACCCCACTCCACACCAAATCATACCACGCCACATACCGTATCAAACAACATACACACACACCACACGATAATATAACACACCACACCATATCACATCCATACAAACACAAAATCACTCATCACACCATACGGCACCACACTCACACATGTCACCCCTAATCACACAAACGCACATACTAAAACCCTTCTCACAACAACTCAGCATCACATCAATATGTCAAAGGCTTCCCAACCCCTACCCCTCCAAAATACTGAGTCTCCCTGTACTCTCCCACAAAGCTTTGTGGGAAAAACTCTGATTCCCCCCCCCCCCCCCCCCCCCCAAAATACTGAGTTTCATGGCACAGTGAATTTATAAATATTTAAACAGATTGGGAAAAAAACCTAGCTCACTTTCATATCTGTCCCTCCATGATTGCGATGGCCCAGCGAACCAAAAGGGTACTTCCCGTCTTTAGGGTTGAGGTCACTGCGTGCTGAAATAGCGTTCTCTCCACTGTAAGGAGGAGTGCAGTTGCACCGAGCCAAGGGGTCGTGTTTGAAATCATTGTACCTGCACAACACAATGACAAAATAAGACTACACAAGACAGGCGCAAATTTTCGGCCAACTGGCCTTTGTCAAGCGTAGACATAAGATCACGAACAACAAACACCAAAATGGCCTTTGTCAAGCGTAGACATAAGATCACAAACAACAAACACCAAAAATTCGAAGAAAAAGACTTAAACTTCCCTGCTGCTTAGCCTAGTGTGAAAATAGGACTAAAATGACTAAAATGACATCATAAAGTATTTGTGAGTAAACATGATGTCTGTTCCAGTTTCAGTTTCTCAAGATGACGTCTCCGCGCTCGGAATGGATTCCATATGCACTAACGTCACAGGTGCCATGTGATGGAGCAGATCCAGAATAATCACGGCACAAGCCTAAAGCCTGCACATACATCCACGAGCCGGCCAGGTCCTGATAAATTTGCCAACAGCACCTGGTGTTCCCAGGCGGTCACCCATCCAAGTACTAACCAGGCTTAATGTTGTTTAACTTTAGTAATCAGACAAGAACCAGTGTTTTCAACGTGGTACGGCTGTATGATTTCTTTTTGTATTAAATACGCGTTCTGATTCTTTTCTCATCTTTTTTCTGGTTCCTGTTTGCTTGAACGCAGGCAGTCACACTTGTTTTGGAAATGACACAACACCTGTCGACATGGCAAAGTGGTTAAGCAACAGACTATTGATTTGGCAGTCATGGGTTCGAATTCCTATCTATCCCAAAAACTACTGTGATCAGCTCTTGCCCAGAGTTGAGCATGCTATGGGCTTGTTGGAAAGATGGGGGTCACACAGTCAAAGCTCATCTACTTTGTACAGATGTGTTATTGAAGGTGCTGCTATAATTTCCTAATACTGCATGTTGCTGTATCTCTCAGGCCTTGACACTAGGACACGGTAAAGTTCGGGATATTGGGCGCACCGGTACATAAGGCGCACCCACTAAATTACAGAAAAATCTGAACTACATTCACACATAAGCCGCACTGGTTTATAAGCCGCACTTTTTCAATGGCCAGGTCGATCGCCTTCAACTTCAAGGCTGCTTCGTAGGCATTGCATCACATTTTCGGCATGATGAGGGTGTACGCTTGAGCAGAGCAAATCTGAATACTAATCCAAATGCTTCAATGTGTGCGGATTTGATTTAAAAACGTGAACAGTTAACAGTTAACACTTTAACGTGAACAGTTAACACTTCAACATGCGATCCTACACCAAAAAACTACTGGTAAACAGATTTTGGCTGAGTTGAGCAGCTATGCATATTGAAAATGGTAAAGTTGTTCATCCTTGGATCGGGGTATTTAATGTCCTAAATCTAACCGCATCTTCTTTTCCGCAGGTTTGACACTAGAGAAAAAAGAAGCGCGATTAAGCCCTGTCTAAAAGTTTCAATCCAAAATGAGACTCCATCGATCATCACTATCATGCATTCTCACCATCATAGCATTGTGAGAAACTGTTCCAGATTCTGTGGCCCTTCATGTCCTGCTGTCACAGTGATCTCAATTTTGGTGGATGTGGAGGTGTGTTGGACAGTTGAAATATGTGGAGTAGGGCTTGTCACAGAAGATAGGACAGGGAAAAAGAACAAAAACAGGCACACACAAAAAAACAACACACAAACAGAATTAGAATATATGTATTTGTGTCTTGATGGAGGCAGACACAAATAGATCACTCATAAGGAAGATTAGGAAAAGACAAGCAACATTTATAGGCCATTTTATGAGAAAGGGGGATTTGGAGCACCTGGTCACAAGGAAAGCTGGAGGGAAGGAGAGCACCAGGTAGACCCAGGGAGAGAATGCTGGACGGACTTGCAGAGGGGCTGGGGATGAACGAGGGTGGGGGAGATGCTGGGGGCAACGAGAGATAGAGATGGTTGGAAGTCCATGGTCGCCAACGCCATGCGGCAGGGCACCTGATGATGATGATGATGAGTGACACTAAGTGTCGTCCATAAACATTACACATGCCATGAAATAAAGTTCAAACTGTCTTGAACCTGTGCTTACAATCCTTACTGACCCTGCAACACGGTTTTGATGATGCCAAACGTTTTGATGGTGCTGAAACGCAATCTTAAATCAACTGATGAATGTGCTTTCAGTTGCATGATGCCATTTATTTGCAGCTTGCTGCCAACTGATCTGAGGGATCTCCCACCCTTTGGATCTCAAGTCACAGTTAACCCTTTATCACCTGCACCCTGCTTATCAGCTGCAAAAACTTAATCTGTTCACTCCCTCACCCATCCACCAGCTTCCTGCGGAAGTTCACGGGCAGGTGAGGAGTGAATGGGTTATTTTTGCTTTGCTGTTTTGTTGACAATGCAGGATGTTGGCAGAGAGGGTGAGGGAGTCAAAGGGTTAAAGACTTCATTGAGGGCAGGATGTTCATACACAGAACTGAAGATGAAACCAATTCTGAGAGGGGCCATAGTCCACATGTCATTCCAGCTGAGCTTCTCTTGTATATATATGTCTGTAAGTTTCGTAATATAAGTACTGTGATATGTGTGTATAGTATGATATATTAATGTTTCTGTACAAGTTACATTGTGTCTTGTCAATGTGTAATATGTAGTGGATCCAAACTGTTTGGAGAGTAGCGTACACAACATGATCTACTGATATTATGAATCCTAAATTACGGAGATAACAACAATGATCTTCTGATATTATGATCCTAAATTGGAGAGTTAACAACAATGATCTTTGATATTATGAATCCTAATGTTGGAGATAACAACAAAGATCTATGATATTATGATCCTAAATTTGGAGAGTAAACAACAATGATCTACTGATATTATGAGTTGTGTATATTACAGAATAGCACTAAACAACAATGATCTACTGATATTATGAGTTGTGTATATTACAGAATAGCACTAAACAACAATGATCTACTGATATTATGAGTTGTGTATATTACAGAATAGCACTAAACAACAATGATCTACTGATATTATGAGTTGTGTATATTACAGAATAGCTACTAAACAACAATGATCTACTTTATGTTATGAGTTGTGTATATTGGAGAATAGTACTAACAACAATGATCTACTGATGTTATGAGTTGTGTATATTCGAGAATAGTACTAACAACAATGATCTACTGATATTATGAGTTGTGTATATTACAGAATAGCACTAAACAACAATGATCTATTGATATTATGAGTTGTGTATATTACAGAATAGCACTAAACAACAATGATCTACTGATTTATGAGTTGTGTATATTACAGAATAGCACTAAACAACAATGATCTACTGATGTTATGAGTTGTGTATATTACAGAATAGCACTAAACAACAATGATCTACTGATATTATGAGTTGTGTATATTACAGAGTAACACTAAACAACAATGATCTATTGATATTATGAGTTGTGTATATTACAGAATAGCACTAAACAACAATGATCTATTGATATTATGAGTTGTGTATATTACAGAATAACACTAAACAACAATGATCTATTGATATTATGATTTGTATATTGGAGAATAGCACTAAACAACAATGATCTACTGATATTATGAGTTGTGTATATTGGAGAATAGTGCTAAACAACAACATCTACTGATATTACGAGTCCTGTATATTGGGAGTAGCTTCACTATTGAGCCGCACGAATCATATGATTCGGTGGTCTAGGATAGACGATGTCACAACGAATCTAATGATCCAGTGCGTTCTAGAACATCCTGTTAAAGATGACTGGCTTAATCCAAGGTAAAATAATGTCTGAGGTAAGCTTCCAACCATTACAGTGTGAAGATTTGCTCCCTTTGACCGTTTAGTGTCATGTAAAATTAGCCGTGAAAGATTTCTCATTTGCGCAAAAATGTTTTGACTTCTAACTGAATTTCTATAACTTTGTGACTTAGCATTGTGCATAACTTGTATTTTTGATATGAACTTTCATCAGAACTACAATTTAAAACAGGTAAATTGAACAATTTTGCTAAACTGATAATGTGATTTCGGTATATATAGTCACCATGCTATTTTTAGAAAAAAAAAGTTTCTTCTTTCACTTACCATTTTGAATAATGATTTAAAGACAGAAAATGAAGTTATATTGTAGAATAGTGCTATACAATAATGATCTACTGATGAGTTTTGGATATTGGAGAACAGCACTAAACAACAGTGATCTACTGATACTGGAGAATATCACTAAACATGTTAACTCTTTGAAGACATAATATAGTTGCCTTGCACAACCACTGTGGACGCGATCAACGGGACCTGCCACAACCCTTGGTGACGCACGATTTTGGGGGGTTTTCAAAAAATTCTCAAAAATACAGATTTTACAGCACAAGAACATATTTTATATCAAAATAAAATTCAGTTTACGCTCTTTGAGCTGAAGCTACATACAAGGACAATACATCTATTCTACCTACCTTCCTAGAAGGTGAAATGGGGTAGGGTTTTGACTCTGGGAAAGAAGTTTTTGATTGACAGTAATCCAACACATAAAGTCAGTGAAACACCCATTCTTGACCAGGTAATCCAGAAATCCAGGTAAATCACAAGTCCTTGGTATGACCAGAAGATATAAAAGAACAAACACAGCTTTGTTTTCACATAGGTGAAGCAGCAAAATGATTATGATGATCCTTTGAAGAACAAGAAGAACAAGAAGAAGGCCTAAATGTCGCCATTTTGGTGCAAGGACGGTCACTCCGGTTGGTTTGGATAAAAGCAAGAAACTGTGACTAATCGGGATAAAATCGATGCGAGGGAAGTAACAAACACTTCAGAAGATACCAAAGAGTGTTCCTATATGTGTAGTTAGTTCCCTTAGACCAGCGACCGGCTTGCATCTATTTTTAAAAACTGCAGCGGAATATCCTCTATCACGTCTCTAATGGTTTGGCCAGCTGCAGCGGAATGTCCACTGTTACGTCTCTAATGGTTTGGCAGCTGCAGCGAAATATCCGCTGTTACGTCTCCGAAGAGTTAACAATGATCTACTGATGTTATGAGTATTACATATAATTTCAGCCAATAAACTAGACTGCAGTCACCAAACATACCAACAGATCAAAGCGACACACTGACCTCATAAGTCGGGTCATGGAATCAAGATCCTTGACCTTGACATGGTCACGCTTGAAAATCAGCGCCCGAGGGGCCTTGTCGTACGTAAACCAGTCTCCATACTTTTTCACATTTGCCTGGTTTCCGCTGGCGTTGAAAATCTCTGGGAAATATCTGCACACAAAGCAAGTATTTGTTGTCAAGCTGGAGGCTTTGGGGTTTCTTTATTCTTTGTTTCACTACAGGACTATAGTAACTATAGAACCATCTTTGTTCAAGAGGGAAATAAATAGCTGCCGTATCTATCCTTAGTTTAACCTTTTAATTCCCGCACCCTGTCCATCAGCATCCTGCACTGTCCACCATGCCAGCAAAACAAAAACTTAACCCTTTGACTCCCTCACCCTATCCACCAGCTTCTTGCAGGAAGCTGATGGATAGGGTGAGGGAGTCAAAGGGTTTAGTTTTTGCAGTTGGTGGAAAGGGCGCGGGAGTCAAAAGGTTAAGATGAAGTTTCGTGTGACTTTTTCTTTGTTTATGACATACATACATCTTTCTTTATGTCCTACAACCTGTGTATGTTTATATATTTATAAATCTCATGTATTCTTGACAGTGACTGCACTGCAAGCACACAACCCTTTATTGAAAATGTGGAAGTTGCGCATGCATTCTCAACTTTTAATCTGTGATACAGATTATTCTGCGTTGCTTACATTGTTTGTCATTGTGACTTCTTAACAATGAATCAAAAGGAAAACAAAAACAAAAAAAATTGTACTCACGGAATATTGTAGCTGGGGAAGTAACCCTGTTGGTTTAGTACATGGGTGACATCTGCCCACTTGATCATCCCCCTTTACAACACAGGCACATGACAAATTCAATTATTATAAATTTTATTTATGTGCAACTGGCAGTACAGGCATACAAAGTAAATTACATTGTTTTTGATTAATGACAGCACAGGTACACATAATAAAGATACATTTCTTAATATTGTCAGTACATACACAAGAAAGAAACAATTCTTTTTGGTTTTTGGTTTTGTTACCACATAGAAGAAAATACATTTCTTGTTGCTAATAGAGGTCAGTGAACAAGAGCGACAAACCATGAAACAGCACAACGGACCATATGAAAATCTACTGACAACAGTTAGGAACATAAAAATACTAGGCATAGTCATGTAACAAGATAAAAATAATAATACTGACATTAGTAAGGCGCCAAATCTTGATTCAAGAATCAAATCAAGGCGCTCGCTCTCATCGATCATTAAAGCAATCACTATCGATATCTAATTTTTTAACTCTTTCTGCATTTATTTATTTCTCTCTCGCCTCACTTTTTTCATCTAATCCGTTAATCCCCTAGTTAATCATTATTTCACTTCGCCTTTTGACTCTGTTTAGTTTCCACATTATTCTGCTTACTAGTGCTTCAAATCGTCCTTCACACACACATCGCTTTTTGAATGAAACTGTTAAGCAGTGGTCTGTAAGCGAATACATTGCTATTTGTGCTTAACGGTGAGCATTCACAGGCATAACTGTCAGATTAGCACTTTTTTGTGATATTATGTATGTTTATGTCTCTTTTTTTAATTGCATGATTAAAATTTATAATGCAGACTGTTACATTCATTGTACCCAGAATTTTAGTTGATTTTACTGTAAATATTGAACATCAGTTTTGTGGACGCTCATTGTAACAAGATTTTTAGTCTATTTCATTGTATATATGAATATGAATTTGATCATTTTAAGTTTGAAAAAAAAAAAATCACCAACAACCATGAAACAACCCGGCACAAAGCGCACACAGAGGGTACGGGGGTAGGGAGGGGAGACAGGATAGGATAAGATGGTGATCCTTGACCCAAGACGTCATCCTTCCTCTGTCTCACACAACCACACAAGATCCAATGATCTTGTTAAATCGATCCTCCAGGAAGCTGTTGGGTGCTAGGAAAGGCAGAAAAAAAAATAGGGACTTATAACACTGTGAAACGGACAGAGAAGCCATTTGCAGAGACCCAGGCTTTGGCACACAACCAACATATCTGGAGGAATCTGGTGTACAGTTTCTTACGTGCATGCCCCAATGACTTCACAGAATGTACGATAAAGAAGAAGAAGAAAAGTCACATGGTTCAGATTCAGCTTCATATTGCTTATAGCCCAGCTGACTACTAGAGCCACATCAGGGCAAACACCACATAAAAAATAATACACAAGTTTCAGTAAAAAGACAACAGTAAAACACAAACTTCACCATTATCCTTTTAAGTCAAAAATTCATTTAAAAAAACACTGTCATATGTAAAATCAAAGGGACAAAACAAAAACACAACCCTACCCAATACAATTAACATCCAACACACAAAAATATGCAATACCAAAATACAAAATAAATTTCTGGCGTGTATATTCTGGTCTATCTGAATCATTCACTGAAAGAATCTTATTTAATAAATAAGTTATTCCAAAAATAAATGAATAGATAGATAAATAAATACAAACATGAATAATGAACAGTTAAATGGACAAATAAATTAATAAATCAGAAGTGAAACACGGCACACAAATCCGAGATACTTTAGTTGGCCACTTTCTGCCAGCTATTAATAGCGTGCCCCTTCCCTTCCACTCCCCACACCCTTTTCACCCGTCCTTTTATGACTAGTGTGGGAGTAGAAAGACGCGCTACACTGACGGACTTTGGTCGACCCTGCCTGGCTAAAAATAGCACAAGCAGGCGACGCCGGCTCTACTAAAGGGTGGCAGAATGGCTGGGAAAATGCAGCTGTGGAAATCATACACACATACATGAATAAATGAACACTTAAATGAATAAATAAATTAATAAATCAGAAGTGAAATCACAAATATTACAAATACACACACAAAAAAAAACAAAATAATCATTTAAAACAAACAAAGATACAAAAGGGCAATGAACAGAAACAACAAAGTCAAGGAGAACTACAGAACAAAGAGGAAAGAGGAGACAACTCACGGAATCTGATCAAGGACGGTGAGCACACCAGGTGGCTGTGTGGACATGCCTGGTTTGAACTGCTTATAGTCAACCACCATCCATTCGTTGTTGTAACTGTAATACATATCGTCGTCATCGTCATCATCATCATCACCACCATCAACATCATTTTCATTTTCATCATCATCACCACCACCAACATCATCAACATCACTTTCATCTTCATCACCATGACCGTCATTATCATCATCACCATCACCGTCACCATCATCACCATTATCACTATCACCATCAACAACACCATGCAGTCACTTTTGTAACTGTAATCTACATCTTCATCATCACTGTTGTCACCACCATATCATCATTATTATCGTGACACGTCATCAGCATCATCATCATCCATTCACTATTTCAACTGTAACTCACATCTTCATTATCATCACTGTCATTATCATGCATTAACTTTTGTAACTGTAACCCACATCTCCATCATCACATCATCGTCGTTACCACACCATCGTCATCATCACACCATTATCATCATCATCCATTCACTATTTCAACTGTAACACACATCTTCATTATCATCACTGTCATTATACATCACCACCATCACCACCACCATCATCATCATCACCACCATCCATTATCATCACCACCACCACCACCACCACCCACCATCGCGTCATCATCATCACCACCACCACCATCATCATCACCACCACCATCATCATCAATCACAATCACACACACCACCATCATCATCAGCACAGCATCACCACCACCCACCACCACCATCATCATCATCATCATCACACACCACCATCACCACCATCACCATCACTATTCATTCACTGTCGTACCTGTAGTACTTGTCACATCACGCATGCTTCATTCACACCGAAACCTAAGATGCACACTATTGCAACAACACTGAGGCGTGCGGTCAGCTCGCCCAACAGACTCAGTTCTCTGTGCTCCACTACAAAGTCTGATTATGCATGTAACATGCAGCGAGTCCAAACAAGCTGGGAGAATAGCACTACACAAGAACAATTTGATCATCATCATCAAGTGCCTTGCTGCATGGCACTGGCGATCATGGCCCTCCATACGAATCTAACCCTTGTCGCCGTAAGCACATCTTCCACCCTCTCTGTCCTCAGCCACCCTAATCCGTCCAAAACTTTGTCCAAGGATCTAACTGGTGTTCTCTTTCCATCCAGCTTTCCTGTTGTGACCAGGTGCTCTCATTCCCCTTTCCTCATAAAATGAAGAATAATTCATATACGTAAAAAGACTTACGTGCCACTGTTGTGCATGCTGAAAGTGGTGGCCCATTCCTGGCCGGACGAGGCCAAGCGGTTGGCCACCATGGTGCGAATGCCCTCCAGGACGGAGCTGGAGGTCACGTACTGCCAACGTGACGAGTTGCTGTTGCCGATTGTTGTCTCCATGGAAACCTGTCAACAAATTTGCATGATCTGCCTAAGACTGAGCAGTGAACACAG
>JAPXFY010000022.1:56870804-56918304 GCA_030674185.1 Monoplex corrugatus
TAAAAGAAAACTTGAAAACACTTCAGTACTCAAAGACAGTAGTATTGAAATAGGGGATGGTGAAGGGAAAAAAGATGTCATTAGAATCAATTTATGTAAGAGGGCTTCAATTCCATGTAAGCTCCAAACAAATATGCCACAAACGCAAGATCACAAAACAACAAAGACAAAAATTAGGAGAAAAAAACTCAAACTTCCTTGCTGCCCTGTCCAGTAGGAGAAAAGGACTAAAATGAATGATGAGCGTCAGTGGTTCATGAGAGGCTGCGACTGAAGGGGCATGGTGGTGGTTTCCTTATTCCCTTTCCATACCTATATTTGACCGAGACTGCATGACTGGGCTCTACTTTCTTTCATAATATATCCTGGCATCAACCAGGCCTGAGAGATACAAATATGCACAGTGTTGATCAGTAAGCTTGAGCAACATCCCCTGGGAAGGAGCAGTCATCATCATCGTGTGCCCTGCCGCATGGCGTTGGCCATCATGGCCCTCCATATGCATCTATCCCTTGTCGCCGCAAGCACATCTTCCACCCACTCTGTCCTCAGCCACCCTGCAAGTCCGTCCAATATTTTCTCCCTGGATCTACCTGGTGTTCTCTTTCCCCCCAGCTTTCCTGTATCAACACATTGCAACTAAAAAAAGAAAAAAAAAAAGAAAAACCCTGTCCACCTTTGATTCCTACACCCTATCCACCAACTGCAAAAACTTAATCCTTTGACTCCCTCACCCTATCCACCAGCTTCCTGCAGGAAGTTGGTGGGTTGGCTCAGGGAGTCAAAGGGTTAAGTTTTTGCTTTGCTCGTATGGTGGACAATGCAGGATGCTGATGGACAGGGAGTGAGAGTCAAAGAAGTTAATATGGCATAGGAAATCAGACAGCAAAACAACAACAACAACAACAACAAAGAATGAAAGAAACAAACGAAATAAAGAAGAGGCTCTTACTAGAAGCTCATGGGGTCAATGTTGTCGTTGACTGTCAACGGCACGTGGCCGTTTATACTATCGGCCAGTCCTGCCGCTTGGTACAGAAACAACATCACCTGTAACATTAACAACCATAATAACATTGATGATGATGATGATGATGATGATGATGAAGATGATGATGATAATGATGATGGTGGTGATGGTGGTGGCGGTGGTGGTGGTGATGATGATGGTGGTGGTGGTGGTAGTGATGATGATGATGATGATTGTAACAACAACAATAGAAATAAAATAAGAAGAAGAAGACTAATAATAATAATATTACATATACTGTGAGATAAGACTGGTTAGATGTGACTGAGGATGTCTCAGACACTGTGAGATAAGACTGTGAGGTAAAATTGGTTAAGATTTGAATGAGGATGTCACAGACATTGAGATAAGACTGGTTAGATGTGAATGAGAATGTCACAGACACTGTGAGATAAGACTGGTTAGATGTGAATGAGGATCTCTCAGACACTGTGAGATAAGACTGGTTAGATGTGAATGAGGATCTCTCAGACATTGTGAGATAAGACTGGTTAGATTTGAATGAGGATGTCTCAGACACTGTGAGATGAAATTGGTTAGATGTGATTGAGGCTGTCTCAGACACTGTGAGATAAGACTGGTTAGATGTGAATGAGAGATGTCTCAGACACTGTGAGATGAAATTGGTTAGATGTGAATGAGAGATGTCTCAGACACTGTGAGATGAAATTGGTTAGATGTGAATGAGGATGTCTCAGACACTGTGAGATAAAACTAGTTAGATGTGAATGAGGATGTCTCAGACACTGAGGTAAAATTGGTTAATATTTGAATGATGTCGCAGGAACTGTGAGATAAATCTGGTTAGATTTGAATGAGGATGTCTCAGACACTGTGAGATAAGACTGGTTAGATTTGAATGAGGATGTCTCAGACACTGTGAGATAAGACTGGTTAGATTTGAATGAGGATGTCTCAGACACTGAGATAAATTGGCTAGATGTGAATGAGGCTGTCTCAGATACTGTGAGAATAGTGATGCTGATATCCAGCAACTGTTTCTATGGGTTACAGAATGAGAGAAAAGGGCAGAATTAGACGCATTGTACGATGGAATGATCATGAAATTTCCTCTCATTATTTTAATTATGGTTTGTATACTTCAAACAAAAACAAAAATCATAGCTGTAGAATGTTTTGTTAATCTATACAAATTTTAATGAAGGCTCCCAAGCAGAGTTCCAGAAGTGGCAGGCTTATTCTTGGCAGTGAATAGATTAATGATAACAAAGGACAGGCATGATAGTTAAGTGGGTCTCACCTGTCTCACCTGTTGGCATCACCAAGTTCAGTGTTGGCCGCTACACTCTTTGACATCCCACCTCCCTCCAAGCCGCTATGTCTTGACTTAAGTGGATAACTTCTTGACTATTCAGGCCACTGATGTTGGTCATGTTCTCAATGTATGAGATCGGAGGTCTGCCTTTCTTCCTTTCTTTGAAAGATGGTTGCCATGAGGTCCATGTTCTTGTTGCGTGGCACATGGCCAATATATTTTAGTCTTCTCTTGTTGATGTCTGCAAGTAGTTTTCTGGTGGTATCAAGTTCTTCCAGGATACTTTCATTAGTTCTTCTGTCTGTCTGTCCATTTGACAGGTAGCAGTCTCTGATAAAGCCACATCTCTGCTGCCTCAATTCTACTGCAATCAGCTTTTCTCAGAGTCCAGGCTTTACAGCCATAAATCATGACTGGCCAGATCAAACATTCTAAAAGTCTAATTTTCAGGCCACTTGGTATGCCTCTGTCTTTCCAGATGTTGTTGAGTTGGACCATTTTTTGCTTTGCCATTCCAATTCTTATTTTGATGTCTTTGAAACAGGTTCCATCATCAGAGTCAAGTGGGTAAGATACCAAATTACCAACTGGAATGTCTAGGTTTGATCCTGCTTGGTGAGCAAAGGGTAGAGATGTTTCTGATCTCCCAGGTCAAAGTGTGTGCGTACCTTGTAGTATCTAGAACCAGTTTTATGCATGCACATAGAATTAAAAGTACTCAATTAAAGATCCTGTAAGTCATGTCAATCTCCAGTAGCTTGTAGAACATGAAAACAACCAACACACACGTCTGCCAAAGACGGAGTACACAGACTTGTGAATCAACATACTACCTCCATAACATGGACAAACACAACGCGCATGTCTGAGAAAAATTGCAACACTAAGAAAAAATAAATGAATTAAGAAAATAACAAAAGCGACAATGAACCACATAACCTTTCGACTCCCACACCCTGTCCAGTAGCATTCCGCATTGTCAACTATGCTAACAAAGCGAAAACTAAACCCTTTGATTCCCTCAGGGTGAGGGAATCAAAGGGGTTATGTTTTTGCTGTTGGTGGAGAGTGTGTGGGAGTCAATGAGTTAAGCTAAGAATGCAGGCTTATGTGCAGATCATTTTGGATCTTCTCCATCACACAACATCTGTGGCATCAGTGTATTCAGAATTCATTCTGAACTTATAGATACCATGTTGAGAAACTGAAACTGAACCTGGTAAACATGATGGAGAAGGCAAACTTACCTGATGCCAAAATGGCGAGTTTGGGTTTTTACCAATCTGTTCTTTCATCCATTGCAGGTTAGTGGTGAGGAAAGCAGACAGCTTGGCACAGAACTTGCTGTAGGGTTTGGTGCAGAAGCCAGCCATTGTGTTCTGCCAGTGCATCTGCACCAAGTGCTTGGTTTGAAGGCCTTCGATGACCCCTGCAGAGTACGCCTGAACAAAGTCGGGGAAGCCGACGTAAGTCACCACTTGTAAGTAGCTCCATCTGGAATAAACACAGAACAAAACAATTACAATACAATGCGTACAATACAAAACCAATACTAATACAATATAAAAAAAATAGCACCAATACAATACTAATACAAATACAAACATGATTGCGATACAATATCCATACCTACAGACACAATTTAATACTAACACAAGACTAATACAATAATACACTAAAAGTGTGAATGAGCACAATAGATATAATACATTGCAATGTAAACACAACGCAAAACAAGCGCAATACAATGCAATACATGTACAAATACAAATACTATGTAAATACAAATACTATGTAAATTGTAATATAAATACCAGCATAATACAAATACAATATAACACAAATATAATATAATACATCTATATATACTTCTTCTCCACCTCAACAAAACACCAGGGAAGAGGTTTTGTCATTTCTGTTCTAAGTTTTGTGGGATTTTTCTTCTTCTGTTTTGTTTGCTTGTTCGTGTCGTTGTTGTTGTTTTTGTTTGTTTTTATCATCTTTTGTGTATGCTTGACAAAGACCACTGTGTGTTTTTTTGTGTTTGTTTGTTTTTTTTCTACTTTTTCATTGTTTATTTGTCCAAATTTGGAAATTACATTCTGCCACCCAAACCTGGCTCTCAAAAAACATAGTCCTATATAATTAGCACAACTACTTTAACACCAACAAATTAAGACAGCTACTTTAAACACAAGCAGAAACCTGTCACCTTTGGGTACACAAAAGCAAATTAATAGTAAAACATCACTACACCAACGCTCTTCTAATCTAAAATGATACAATATAGGCAAGAAAACAAAATACTCTCAGAGCATCTGATCTGCTTCAGTTCTTTAATTTCCTTTTACAAGACATGGTTAATCATTTCATATGACTGAGAGGGGTCTTCCATTCTCTCTTGGTCTGGAGGCTGGGCTGGACCTGGTTCATGTGCACTGTATGGCTGGACCTGGTTCATGTGCACTGTATGGCTGGACCTGGTTCATGTGCACTGTATGGCTGGACCTGGTTCATGTGCACTGTATGGCTGGACCTGGTTCATGTGCACTGTATGGCTATGTCCTGGAATTTGTCATCTCCCCACTTAGTCATTCGGTTTGTAAGAACCAGAAAAAACATGAAAGAAAAATACGGACGCATATTTAATACAAGACAAGACAGGCGCAAATTTTCGGCCAACTGGCCTTTGTTAAACGTAAAATTACAAACAAACACACACTAGAAAAAAAACAACTCTGTTTACCCAGTTTCGTTGATTTTATTGGAAAAATTGGCACTAGCAACGGGAGACCCCGAACCAGCAGCAGGGAAGTTTCAGTCTTTTTCTCAAAATTTTTGTAACTAGTGTTTGTTTGTTTGTTTGTAATCTTACGCTTGACAAAGGCCAGTTGGCTGAAAATTTGCGCCTGTCTTGTCTTGTTGTATTAAATACACGTTCGTAATCTTCTTTCATGTTTTTTCTGGTTCCTGTTTGCTTGAACGCGGGCAGTCACACTTGTTTTGGATTCAGTTTGTAAACAAGGTTAACTGATGACTGAGACCGACTGGGTCATGTAATGCATGGCAGCCCCCCTTTGCTTGATAAAATGGCTGTCAAGTGGCATAAAGAGCTTGGGAGATGATTGTCCAGAGAGTTGTAATGCATTGGTGCTCTGTGTCCCATCCACACCCTCGTGGTATTTCTTGTTAGCTTGTTAACCTTTTCACGACAAGACGCAAGAATAGTCGCGATGCCTGCCTATGCCGTAAGAACACGTCGCGAGCCTGCTCACGTCAGTCGAAAGGTCGCTGTGGACACATCGTGAGAATCTTCGCCACGCCTGTTCTAAAATTAAATGCGTCGGTACATCATCGTAAATTCCCTCAAAACGTGTCGAAACTACACAAAGAAACTCTACTACATCATACGATGCCATGTTGTCAGCTTAAATGGGGCAATTTCATTGTTTAATTTGTGTTGAAAGCAACCAACCCCAACTCTTTGTCTCTTCGTGTTACCCGTGTCGTTCACTCTGCTGTGTAAACATGGCTAATAGGACAACTTTCACGGCCGCCGAAGTAGCAGAAGTGAATATAAGTTGTTAGTGTGGCTTTTTCAGTGTATCAAGTGCACTGGTTGTGGTTTTATCAGTGTATCAAGTGTAGTGGTTGTGGCTTTTTAAGTGTTTCAGGTGTAGTGGTTGTGGCTTTTTCAGTGTATTTGTGCTAAGGTGATTTCGACAAATTTGTTCTTTTCATGAACCTGTATTAATTCATCACATCATCATCATGGCTATGTCTTCATCATCAAATTCAAAGGTTGGTGTATACTTTCCCTATTTTTTCTTCCCTTCCACTTTGATCTTTTCAGTCTGCCTGAGTCTGTGTTTGTTTACACGTTCATGTTAATTTACTTGTTTGTTTTGTGTTAACTTGTCTTTTTCATTTTGGGTTTTCTAAAATTCCTAATTATGTGCACTTTATCATTTACTTTTTTATTTGCTATTCTGTTATCATATGGATGAACAAACCATTGCTTTAGAAGAAGCTATGTACTTACGTGAAATGACTGAAATAGTACATCCACACTATTTGTATTTATATGATATTGCTAATTATGTAACTGCTATGTTACACTTTGTTACCATTATGTTCTAAAATATTGAAATATTGTCTTTTATGTCCTTTTTCCTGCATTTTTGGCCACCATGTGCTGAAAATAACATTTTTTTTATGAATCTCCTGTGGCTGTCTGGGGTTTTTGACTTTGTGGCTTACGTTGACATTTTCAAAAGTACAAAACACTAACTAAATGAATCTTTACAGAATATATTTTTGCTTCACTAGGGAGATGAAAGAGTGATTTAAAAAGTTGTTCTAAAACAATAAGCTAGCTTTTACAGCCTACTCAGGAAAATTAAATAAAAATGACCAAAACAGGGTGTCCCCAGGGCATGTCTGTTTCCTGCCTACAGTGTACTCAGGGAATAGTAGCTATAGTGAGGCAGTGTCGTGAAAAGGTTAACTTCATATTACTGAGCAAAATGTGTGTGTGTGTGTGTGTGTGTGTGTGTGTGTGTGTGTGTGTGTGTGTGTGTGTGTGTGTGTGTGTGTGTGAGTGAGTGTGTGTGGTGTGTGTGTGTGTGTGTGTGTGTGTGTGTGTGTGTGTGTGTGTGTGTGAGTGTGGTGTAAGTGTATGTGTGGGGTGTATGTATGTATGTGGGTGTGGCAGTGCCTGTCTGTCACACACCACACACACACACACACACACACACACACACACACACACACACACACACACACACACACATGCACACACACACACACACACACACACACACACATACACACACACACACACACACAAAACACCCTGTGTCACACACACACACACACACACAGTGACACACACACACACACACAACCAGTGACACACACACACACACAGTGACACAGTGACACAGTGACACACACACACACACACACAGTCTCACACACACACACACACACACACACACACACACACACACACACACACACACACAGAGTGACACACACACAGTCACACACACACACACACACACACACACACACACAGAGTCACACACACACAACAACAACAACAACAGACTGAAAGACACATACGCCATGATACGGACAGATAGAAACACACACACTGACAGACAGATGAAAATGCACAAACACACACATTTGTGGCTTACTTCAATGCCTGAAAAAGAAAAAAAAAACTCCGTTTACCCAGTTTCGTTGATTTTATTGGAGAAATTGGCACTAGCAACAGGAGACCCCGAACCACCTGGTCCAATGGTAAGCTTGTTGCTTCCGGCATCGTAGTTTAAAGTCATTGATGCCGGTTCATCACCCAGACTTCGTACAAATTTTTCATCAACAGGAATTCCTGATATCGGGCTGCAGCAGACGATTAAACAGAACAACGAGCAGACGATTGCTTTCGATGGCATCGTGAAGGTATATAACTTGCTTACTTGTCAGAGGGGGCTGTTTTCATCACATGATTTTCAGCACATGACCAGTCATGTGCCTGGGTTTATCTATTTACACAGTTATAGTCAAATAGACAGCAATCTCGTTCTCAGGGTCTGAAGTTAACCCTTTGACTCCCGCACCCTGTCCAAAAGCATCCTGTATTGTCAATCATCTAGCAAACCAAAACTTAACCCTTTGACTCTCTCATTCTATCCACCAGCTGCAGGAACCTGGTGGGTAGGGTGAGTGAGTCAAAGGGTTAAGTTTTCGCAGTTGTTGGATAGGATGCGGGAGTTAAAGGGTTAAGACAAGCTCTTGTTATCGTTGTTAAAATTGAAGATAAGAAGCCATGTTGTAAATTTAAATAGGCCCAACTTTTCTGCGTCAGAATCGTGTAACAATTAAACTACGGAAACAGTGTGGTATACCTGGTGCTTGGTCTTGTCTTCGTAGGTTTTCAATCTGCTTGTCTCCATCCAAGCTGCAAGGGCGATAAAAGTGTTTTGAAGTGAAGTTTCACTGCGAATACAAATGATATTTTTTTAAGATTCCCATATGTGCAGCTAAAATTTCTATTTCTTTTTCTTGGCTCTCAGTCTGAATTGTTATGTATGCAATACTCTACTCTGCAGTGGAGATCGAGATGGCTTAATTGTTAAGCTGGTGGATAGGGTGAGTAGTCAAAGAGTTATGTTTTTGCAGTTGGTGGATAGGGTGTAGGGGTCAAAGAGTTAAGTTCATTCAGTCAGTCAAAGTCCAAGGGTCGGAAAGCCCCTGGGAGTCAACAACGCCAAACCACCAGAGGGTCACCCATCCTGAGTGGACACTGCACTACTCCAAGATCGTGCAGTTTGGTGGAGTTGAACAGTACCTGTTCTGGCTCAGCTTGCTAAGAATAGTGCCTATTAACACTTTCACTCCCGCAGCCTGTCCATCAGCTGCAAAAACTTAACCCTTTCATTCCCTAAATCTTTCCACCAGCTTCCTGCAGAAAGCTGGTGGATTGGGTAAGGGAGTGAAAAGGTGAAATCTTTGCTTTGCCATCATGGTTGACAATGCAGGACGCTATCAGATAGGGTGAGACAGTCAAAGGGTTAACGCTTTGACTCCCACGCTTTAACCCTTTGACCCCCTCGCCCTATCCACCAGCTTCCTGCAGGAAGTTGGTGTATAGGGTCAGGGAGTGAAAGGTTTAAGTTTTTGCTTCGCCATTATGGCTGGCAATGCAGGATGCTGGCAGACAGGGTGAGGCAGTCAAAGGGTTATAAGCCCTCTACTAACGACAAGCAAAACCAGAACAAGATTGAGGCAGCCGAGATGTGGTTTCCAAGAAGGATGCTGAGAGTTCCATGGACAGCAGAAAAAACAAACGAGACAGTCTTGATGGAGGCACACACAAGTAGATCATTCATAAGGAAGATTAGGAAAAGGCAGGCAACATTCATAGGCCATTTTATGAGGAAAGGGGAATTGGAATACCTGGTCACAACAGGAAAGCTGGAGGGAAAGAGAGCACCGGGTAGACCCAGGGAGAAGATACTAGACGAACTTGCAGAGTGGCTGAAGACTTGGAGGGTGGAGGAGATGCTTGAGGCAACGAGAGATAGAGACAGATGGAAGTCCACAATCGCCAACGCCATGCGGCAAGGCGCCTGATGATGATGATGATGATGATGATGATGACTAACGACAGTAATAGCTTAGTAGTCGAAGAGCCAGACTGTGTGAAGACCCCCACTATTTGCCCACACCCCCACCCCGCCCCCAACATCCCTCCCACCTGCCAATCCTACTAAGGAGAGCTGGTTGGTTTGGCTGAAGGTTTGCACTGTGTGGATCTCTGACTGGGAAATGTATGTGATGTATGGATCATCATCATCATCAAGTGACTGCCGCATGGTGTTGGCGATCATGGCCCTCCATATGTACCTATCCCTTGTTGCCGGAAGCACATCTTCCACCCTCTCTGTCCTCAGCCACCCTGCAAATTTATCCAATATTTTCTCCCTGGGTCTACCTGGTGCTATCTTTCCCTCCAGCTTTCCTGTTGTGATCAGGTGTTCTAATTCCCCTTTCCTCATAAAATGTCCTATAAATTTTGCCTGTCTTTTCCTAATCTTCCTTATCAATGATCTTTTTGTATCTGCCTCCATCAAGACTGTATGGATGCTTCTTACAAATCTGCTACCCATCTTGATGTTTCCCTCATTCTGGTAGTATCAGCTCAGTGCTTCATAGGTCATGTCCCCATCTCCAGACTTCGCCAATGCTTAGGATTTTGTGCAGTCTCAGGAAGTCTGCCAGATAATTACTAGCCGGTTTTGGTGGGGCGCTTATGGACCTGTCTGAGTACAATGAATCCTTGAATTAATTCCACCTTAACTTTATTTGTTTTGCTCTAAGTTTGAGTCTATAAATTAATATGAAAAAAAATGTTATCATCAATGTATGATGTTTATGCGTAAGCATATGAATCTGGCATGGTTGATTTTAAATTTCCAATACTGAAGAATCATCTGAGCAGTTTGTTTGTTTGTTTGATGGCTTTTCCAAACACATAATGTGACAAGCAAATGTGAGTCATCATACCATTGATGTCTTACTCACAAAAGAAACAGCCAGAGAAAGAGGCTGAAAATCGACCGTGAAAGGAAAAATATGAGCCATCATTAAATCAGACAAACCTTGGTACCATCAAAAGTAACACTGTGCAGATTCCTGCAGCGTTAAATGGAATGTGCCAGGGGTTTTCCTGAAAGGGAGATAAAGGAAATGTGAAGAGATGGAAAAGACAGCTGCAGAACGGTAAAGGTTGTCGCACTGTTTGTGTGTTGGTTAGTGTCTTGTTTGTTGTGTGTTGTCTGTATATCTTTCAGTTTGTCATTGTGCCTGTCTGCTTTTGGTTTCTATGTTGTTTTCTTTTCTTTTGTGTCTGAGTGGGTTGGTGTGTATGTTTGTACGTGTACGTTGTTTTGTGTTTTTTTCCCTCTTGTTTTGCTCAGTTTTATTCCTTTTCTCACACTGGAAGGAGCAGGAGGGAAGTTTCAGTCTTTCTCTCCTAATTTTTGTATCTGGTGTTTGTTTGTTTGTGATCTTTCGCTTGACATAGGCCAGCACCTGTCTTGTCTTGTTGTATTAAATACGCGTTCTTATTCTTTTTTCGTGTTTTTATTTCTTCTGGTTTCTGTTTTCTTGAACGGGGGCAGTCACACCTGTTTTGTATTTTGTTTGTTGTGTGTTGCCTGTATATCTTTAAATTTGTCATTATATTTGTCTGCTTTTGTTTTGTTTTGTTTTGTTTGTTTGTTTGTTTGTTTTGTGTGTGTGTGTTTTTTCTTTTCTTTTGTATCTGAGTGGGCTGGTGTGTATGTTTGTACGTGTATGTGTGTGTTTTCTTCTTCTTCTTTCTCATTTACTTGCATGATTCGTTGTATTGCTTTCTGACATTGTGATGTGTTAGCATGTGTAGGGGGTATGTTCGTGTGGTGTGTGTGTGTGTGTGTGTGTGTGTGTGTGTGTGTGTGTGTGTGTGTGTGTGTGTGTGTTGTTGTTGTTGTTGTTGTTGTTGTTGCTGTTGTTGTTTGTTTGTTTGTTTGTTTGTTGTTTATTGTTTAATTATTTTCTAAAAAATTTTCCTGGGAAATAGATGATAGACTGAGAAAGCCACGATAAAGGAGATATTTTCATTTTGTTGACAGGCAGCGGAGGTTACATACAGTACTGACTGTGGCCTTTTTTTTTTTTTATGTAAGACAAGTTTTTACTTAATTTTCATTCAATTCATTTTTATATTTTTTCTTTCTTTAAATATATTTGGATTTTTAAAAAAATTATTAGTATTTTCAAATGAGATACACAGATGTACATTACATGTCATTACAACGTCGCCTAAATTATTCCAGAGACAGGCTGATACAAATACTAGTATAAGATACAAAACCCATACGTCAGGTAGGACAGCTCACGAGTTAATGTGCAGGGTTGATAAGGCTTGTGCATGATCATTTTGGATCTTCTCCATCACATGGCACCAGTGGCGTTAGTGAATACGGAAATAATTCCGAACGCGGAAACTTCAGCTTGAGAAACTGAAACTGAAACCCAGTAAACTCAAAGACGTCATGAATAGAACGTTTTTGAATAAACGTTCTTTCAATGTGAAATTGTTATTCAAGCTTTGTACAAAAAGACACAAGCGCTTGTGGATGTGAACATTTTGTTGTTGTTGTTGTTGTTAATTTCCATTACTATGGTTACACATATTTCTTCAGCTGCATATGATACCAGATTAAAACATAGTCAAGATTAAAAAGTGCAATGAATAATTCATTTTTGCGTTGAAAACATTGTCACTCTTCTGTTCTATGAAGACAAAAAACGTACAAGTATCATTGACTACTGAGGCAAGGGAGAAGCCAGACAACACTTATTGAAGTTATTCGTAGCTGGAGCAGTATGTCTTCGTAATTTTCTTACAAGACCAATACTGTACATAGATTAAAGCATGTTAGAAAAATCTCAGTATATGCATTCTTGACACAAGTTATATCGTCAGCTGTTTGTTGGAAGGTAGGCTACTAATTTTCGAGCGGAAGTGAAAGGAGAAAATACCGAAATTGAAAGTGCATCTCCGTCACACGCGTAAGTTTTCCCTCTTGGCTTACTTTTTGTGTCTGCTCAGAACGTATTATCAGCTACTGTGAAGTGATGTGGGACAACGTCAGGAAACTGTGCTCATCCAAACGCCAGTCATCATGAAGATTATTAACGCCAAAGGTCTGGTGCGGTTTGCCGCCACCGGGGGCTTTCCTGACAAAGAGGGTTTTCTGTTGAAGCGGGGGGATCTGAACAAGGGCTTCCAAAGACGGTGGTTCATGCTGCGCGGAAACTTGCTCTTCTACTACGAAAAGAAAGGTGACAAAGAACCAGCAGGAGTGATCATTCTAGAAGGCTGCACGATTGAAGTGGCCGACTTTGAGGACGTAGACAACTATGCTTTCCAGATAGTGTTCCCAGGTTCAGCAGCCCGTACCTATATTCTTAGTGCCGACTGTCAGGAAGAGTTGGAGTCCTGGATGAGAGTGCTGTCGTGTGCGCCATACGATTATGTTAAGATTCTGGTGGGAGAACTAGAGAACCAGCTTCAAGAAGCAAAGGCTTTGGATCATGCCAAGCTTGTTCAAGCAGCTGACCGAGAAAGCAAGATGTTAAGTCGTACCTATAGCAAAGACTGTGGAGTTGACACTACACACAAGCTGCCCCCTCCATACAAGCAAGACAGAAAGAATCCTTTTGGTGATGTTGATGGTCCACTTCTGGACAGTATGAACGCTCAGGAAAAACAAAGTCCTTTTGATGACTTTTCATGGTTCCAGCAATAACGACGTTTATGGAACATTTGGAAACAGATCTTCCTCTGTGTCTATGCCTTTCAATACTGGTACATGGCAGATGCTGGGCATATCAAATTTTTATGAGATGCATGATGAGGTGAGGAGGCAGATTAGAGAATTCAGTGCTGATCTTGGTCAAAAATAGCAAGCATCTATGGGCACCTCATAGTGAAATGGAATGTATGGCATGATTGTGACTTCTGTGTCTGTGGGGATACCATAATTTGTTTATAATTCAATGCAGTTCTCAGAAGTTGAATAAGATTTCATAATTTCTAAAATACTGTACTTTCATTCAGGCTTTTTCATTTTGTAGTTTTCATAAGTTTAATACATCGACCCAAAACTGAGTGAACAAAATTACAAATGATTGAAATTGAGTGGGTTTAGACCCAAGTGTTGCAAAGGATGCTGAAGTGAAAATGTGCTTTTGCATTATAAGGTGCTTTTCATTTTGTTTGAAAACTTGTTCATACTGTCCACACACTCCTCCCTCACATTTTTATGTTTTACAGTATCACTATCACTAGTATCAGGTTCAGAGCTTTAGAAGAGGAACTTTGCAGAGTAAAAAAAAAAATCTGATTTTGTTCACACTTGTAAAGCGGAAGGAATTTTAAGGCATATATCACCCAGATAACAATGCCTTTTTCAACACTTGTAAAGTGCAAGGGATTTTAACCCTTTGACTCCCGCACCCTGTCCATTAGCTTCCTGCATTGTCAATCGTGCTAGCGATGCAAAATCTTAACCCTTTGATTCCCTCTCCCTATCCACCAGCTTCCTGCAGGAAGCTGGTGGATAGGATGAGAGAATCAAAGGGTTAAGTTTTTGCAGTTGGTTGACTGGGTGCGGGAGTCAAAGGGTTAAGGCATACTGCCCAGATTCCATTGCCTTTTGCATTTCCACCCAGTTCTAAGAAGTTTGTCATCAACTCCAGATGAAAAGTCTGGGTTTTACCCTGTCTGAGTACCTCTTTGGTTGGTAAAGGTTGGAGATTTTTCTAATATCCCATGTTAAAATGTGTGCATACCACCTAGTGCCTAACACCCCCCCCCCCCTCCCACTTCGTGTGTATGTGTGGACTCAAAACATTAAAAATGTATGATAAATTTCATATCCTGTAACTTGTGTAAGGTATGTCAGTTTTCAGTGGCTTATAGTGGAAACAAGACAACATCCAGTATGCATACCCACCAGAGATGGAGTGTGCAGACTGTGCAGCAACATAACATGTGCATAGTGTGGGCTAAACAGCAATCATACACACATCCAATGAAAATCAGTATGCTTGAAAAAATGAGGGTGGGGGGGAGAAAGAAAGAGATCAGATTCCCTAAAATTGAGTGGTATGATTTTGCATTGTGTGGTGTTTTCTATACCAGTTGTTCATGTGTAAATTGTTTTAGATATTTTTAATCACATGGTTTTCCTTCTTTTTCTTACAAATGGAAAGTGTAATCTTCATTTTGAAAAACTGTGGTTTACTTTATTTTTTTCGTTGGTATGTTTCATTGGTACTGTATTTCTTGTTGATCCTGATCGTTTTTGCTAACAATAGAGTAAGTGCCAGGAATTCATTCTGCCATGATTTTGTTTTAGACTTGTTAAACATTAATGATTGATTTGTTTTGTTGGTGAATAATGTTATTTGCTCATCTGGACATTTCCTTTCATTGATTTATAATGTTGGTGAATAATGTTATTTGCTCATCTGGACATTTCCATTCCGGTGTGCATGCATACATTTGTTACATATATTGTACGTTATTCTGTTACCAAATTGTTATTGATCTTTAGTGGTGATATTTTGTGTTATTTATACATATGAACATTTGATTTCATATTAATTTTTCTAAAAGAAATTATACTGTTTTTATATGATTACCTCTTTTATTGAACTGAAGTGTTGTATATATCCATCAGTCTGTTCAGTTAATCTAATACATTGTGTGTGCATGTGTGTGTGTACGTGTGTGCACATGTGTGTGTGTGTGTGTGTGTGCGCACATGTGTACTGGTGCATGCGTATATGTTTGTTGTGACTACAGGTATGGTAATTGGCATTCACAAGCGCATATATGTAATTAGCCATGGGCGCATGTCATTGTGTACCCTCAGTATTGGATGTATTGTGCTTTACCATCAAACACCTCCACTTCATTTGCATTTTAATATATATACATGTATGCATTTGTGGTGTTTGGTGTGTGTGTGTATGTGTGTGTGTGTGTGTGTGTGTGTGTGTGTGTGTGTGTGTGTGTGTGTGTGTGTGTGTGTGTGAGAGAGTGTGTGTGCACGCTACAGCTAGTGCATGTGTGTATATTTGTGTGTGACTGTATGGTGTTCACAAGTGCATACGTAATTGGCCATGGGCACATGACATTGTGTACCCTCAGTATTGGATGTATAGTTGTGCTTTACCATCAAACACCTCCACTTCATCTGCATTGTAACTTGTACATATGTGGTGTTTGGTTACTTCTATATGCCATGAAACATTTTCTGTAAAATCATGAAAGTGTTTAACTAACTTAAAAACTATATAATGATGTCGTTTTTTGATGTGGTGTTAGCCCTGATATGGCTCTAGTAGTCGGCTGGGCTATAAGTAGTATGAACTATGAACAAGGTAATGATGGGAAACTACATTTTCTGCTGCTTGTTGCGTAATTAACAGGATGTTACAGTGGCTGGGCTTTCCTTGTTCTTTTGTATTGAACCCCCCCCCCTGTTAATTTAGAGATGATGTGTAGTGCGAACGAGGTTGTCCAATGCTCAGATGAGACATTACAGCAGTTCACTTTCATGTACTATGCACATGATAGGGAAAGCTGGAGGGAAAGAGAACACCAGGTAGACCCAGGGAGAAAATATTGGGTGGACTTGCAGGGCGGCTGAGGAAAGAGGGTGGAAGATGTGCTTGCAGCAACAAGAGATAGATTCGTGTGGAGGGCCATGATTGCCAACGCCATGTGGCAGGGCACATGATGATGATGTTGATGATGATGATGATGATGCACTTAGTGGTCTAGTGACATGTCTTAAGTTACCGTCCTTTTAAACAAGAAGCATTATTTTTGGTGCAGCATTAAGATTCATTTAGACGTCCAGTGGGAAGGACCTGGATTTGATCTACCTAACCACTTCTGTTTGGTGGGTAAATGGTGGGGATTTTATTTTGTTTATCACCCAGGACTCTGCTTGGTGGGTAAATGGTAGGAATTTTTTATCTCCTAGATCAGCATGTGCAGTAATCTAGACACCACTGTTTGGTGGGTAAATGGGGATTTTTTTTTTTTATCACCCAGGATTCTGCTTGGTGGGTAAATGGTGGGAATTTTTTTTATCTCCTAGATCAACATATGCAGTAATCTAGACATCTCTGCTTGGTGGGTAAATGGTGGGGATTTTTTTTATCTGCCAGGACTCTGTTTGGTGGGTAAATGGGGGGGGGGGGGGGGGGGTTATCTCCCAGGATTCTGCTTGGTGGGTAAATGGTGGGGATTTTTTTAATCTCCCAGGTCAATATGAGCAGTGCCTAAATATATATATGCATGCAGATTGACATACATGCTAAAGATCCTGTTAAATCACGTCAGTGGCTGGAAACATGAAAACACAGCATGCACACCAAAGACTGAGTGTGCAGACTACACAGCAATATACTGCCTGCACAGTGCGGGCAAAACAATATCCATGCAAGCATTTGAGAATAATTGGAACACTTT
The DNA here is from genome assembly GCA_030674185.1 of Monoplex corrugatus. NCBI lineage: Eukaryota > Metazoa > Mollusca > Gastropoda > Littorinimorpha > Ranellidae > Monoplex > Monoplex corrugatus. Next base: position 56,887,725 of record JAPXFY010000022.1, read on the forward strand.
AACAAAAACCCGGTTTTGATCTCGTTGATGCACTGCCATGAAATAATTTTCTGTCACAGATGTTGGGTATTACATGTATAATAAAATAACTGATAAAAACAAAAACAAAAAAACTTGCAGAAAGGGAGCATAAAATTAGTGCAGAATGAAATATATGTATTTTTTCTGGTTCTTTTATTTATTTTTTTTTATTTTTTTTGTATATATGTTGTGTTTTACATACATTATTTTGGTTTGTAAAACTGGTTTGGTTGGCCAGAAATGTACCAGTAATAAAACTTTGATATTAATAATTTCCCGGTTGTTGGTGATTAAAGATAAAAACTGCTGTTTATTTTTGTAGACTTGGTCGGTCGTAAACCATAATATTACGGAAATGGTTTGTCAGTATTATCATTGATATCATCATCATCATCATCATCATCATTTTGTTGTTGTTGTTGTTATTATTTTTATTGTTTTTTTATCATTATTATTATTGTTATTATTATTATATTATCACCATCATCAGCATCAGTATCATCATCGTCATCATCATCGTCAATATTGTTGTTGTTGTTGCTGTTGAAAGCCCTACCAACTGCTTAGACACTATCAGGGCTATAACCATCTCTAACAAAATACACACATCAAATTCTAAACAGTTATTGACCCCGGAAAGAGGAACATTTTGGAAAAGAAAATTAAATGCACATACCACTATCTATGCAGATCATCTAAAAACATGCTCTTGGTGTTGACCAATCAACCCAATTTATCATCAAGGGGAGGGGGGGGGGTAAAAATCAAAAACAAATAAACCTGAAACAATTGCATAATAATGTATCTAAGTACTCAAAATTATTAATAAAAACTGGCCCATAGTACCTAAAATTATTAAAGTAGCTCACATTTTCTTAGAGTTAAAAATGCTTGTAATATACAGATCTACCCATTACCAATCCTAATAGATTGTGTAAGGGTTTATGGAAAATGTAAGGTGAACAGAGAAGGCAGAAAATAAGAAAAGGAAGGGATGGAGCGAGGCAGAAACAAAGAGAAAAGAGAACATTTCTAGCATAGACTATGAGATGACAGAAAGTAAAGGAACAAGGCAGAAACAAAGAGAGTGACAGAAAAGAAGAAGATTCCTTGCATAGGCTATGAGATGACAGAAAGTAAAGGAGTAAGGCAGAAACAAAGAGAGTGACAGAAAAGAACATTTCTAGCATAGACTATGAGATGACAGAAAGTGAAGGAGCAAGCCAGAAACAAAGAGTGTGGCAGAAAAGAGAACAAAGAGAAAATTTCTTGCATAGGCTATGAGATAACAGAAAGTAAAGGAGCAAGGCAGAAACAAAGAGTGTGGCAGAAAAGATGGAACATTTCTAGCATAGACTATCTAGAAAGTGGGGATACTATTTACACTGAAAGATCTCCCAGTGTGCTCCACAGGGGGATTGTCAGTGGTATAACCACAGAAAATGTATTACTGTTAATATCAACCAAAGGGCATAACTCTTGAGAGTCACGTAGGAATTATCTCCATTGTTGTGGAACTTCTCAGATCTAACATAGTTTGCGCTACCCATTCAGCTAGCAAAGAAACAGTTCTGCATAGTGTTCTGAGCTTATGGTTTTTGTGCTTTGTAATTGTATCTGCTTCTATGCTAGCTGAATGGGTAGCAAAAACTATATTAGATTTGAGAAGTTCCACAACATGGGAGATAATTCCTACATGACTCTCAAGAGTTATGTCCTTTGGTTGATATTATGAAAATTCTCTCTTCTTCCCTCTTATTTCTTTGGTATTACTGTTAGTTAATAGTTTGTTCAGTGAGTCAGTTATTAATGTAAAATTGATCAGTAACAAAATGAATTTATACGAACCATAGTTTGATCACTGATATTTAGTAATTGCTGTTTTATAATTGGTTAAACATCAATAAATCATATGAATTTATAGGAAAATAGATTTTGGTTAATTACGGATTTGGTGGTCACTTGATGTGAATTTGTGTTATGTATTTGGATGAACAATAGCAAATCATATTAAATTCATATGAAACAGATTTGGGTTAATGATGGATGTGACAATTACTGGATGTCAATTGCTGTTTTGTGATTAGTTGAACTGTAATAAATCATTAAATTTATATGAAATAGATTTTGGTTCATAATGATTTTGGCAGTCACCAAATGTTAATTGTTGTTTCATAATTGCTTGAACATTAGTAAATCTTGCTGAATTTATATGAAATAGATTTTGGCTAACAATGGATTAATCAGTCACTCGCTGTTGTGTTAGCGGTATGTGAACTGGTTGGTGTCATGGTTAGTGATAAAACTGTGTTGCATAAACCTGTTTTCTGTGTACTCTAGGTTGGTGAATGATAAAGCTGTGTAACTTGGGGATATTATGTAAACCATTTGATGGTTTATCAGTGAGTAGACAAGAGTTACATGTGATGAACCAGCAGTTACTCCCTTTCTTCTCTCCACACTAAATCGCCATAAGACTGTGTCATTACAATGGCATAATAAATAAACAGTTGAGTTTTGCTGGTCAGATGATAAGGCCATGTACGGAGATGAGAGGTTTTTGAAGTGGGGTTTACCACATCTGGATAATTCCATAATAATTCCATAATAGTGTGCTTTACCCAGATCTGCCAGCAGTTATCTGACCAACTGTGTGAGGGTGTTCAAAATCCTGTGCGCTGAAAGGTCTTGAAATGAGGACGGGTGTGTGTGTGTGGGGGAGGGGGGGGATGGGGATGGGAGGAAGGACGTATAAGACATGAAAGTGACACCACCAAAACGATGAAAACATTAAGATTAACCCTTTGACACCCGAACCCTTTACACCAACTGCAAAAACTTAACCTTTTGACTCCCGAACCCTATCCACCAGCTTCTTGCAGAGAGCTGGTGGATAGGGTGAGGGAGTCAAAGGGTTAAGTTTTTGCTTTGCTAGCATAGTTGACAATGCAGGATGATAGTGGACAGGGTGCCGGAGTCAAAGGGCTTAAGATTAAAACTGACACCACCAAAATGATGGAAACCTTAAGATTAAACTGAGTCTACCAAAATGATCATCATCATCAGGTGCCCTGCCGCATGGCATTGGCGATCATGGACCTCCATCTGTCTCTATCTCTCGTTGCCCCTAGCATCTCCCCCACCCTCCTCATCCCCAGCCACTCTGCAAGTCCGTCCAGCATTTTCTCCCTGGGTCTACCCGGTGCTCTCTTTCCCTCCACCTTTCCCGTTGTGACCAGGTGCTCCAAATCCCCCTTCCTCATAAAATGGCCTATAAATGTTGCCTGTCTTTTCCTAATCTTCCTTATGAGTGATCTACTTGTGTCTGCCTCCATCAAGACTGTCTCATTTGTTTTCTTTGCTGTCCATGGAACTCTCAACATTCTTCTTAGAAACCACATCTCGGCTGCCTCAATCTTGTTCTGGCTTTGCATGCTGACTGTCCACACCTCACATCCGTACAACAGTACTGGTTCTATATAACATTCAGGAACTCTCTTCCTGATGTTAATTGATAGGCATTTGTTGGTAAGAATGCCTGTCATCTTCCTGAATGCTGTTTTGGCTTGGCCGATTCTGCCGGCTATTTCTGATGTGCATCTGCTGTCTGATGAAATGATCGTTCCCAGGTATTTGAATTTATCAACCTGTGTCAAGGTTGTGCCATTTGCTGCAAAATGAGGGGATTTCATGTTTTTTACTGATCATCATGACTTCAGGACTTTGATAGTAACAGTATATTGGCAATTTCCAGCTCTTTCCTTCATCTAATAATTGGCTAGCTCCATCACAATACCAATGATAGGCTAACTCCATTACAAATTTTGTGTGCAGATGATAATAGTAACAGGCTAGTCTCTATACAAATGTTGCCTTTATATATGTATAATACTAGTAATAGACCAGTTGCATTACAAATGTTGGCGTTATGTAATGATAGTAATTCGCCAGCTCCATTACAAATGTTGATGTTGGCTTCTTTTTAATACGTGATGATAGTAACTGGCTAGCTCCTTTACAAATGTTTGTGTTCATATATATATATATATAGTAGTAATAGGCAACCCCAACACAAAAGTTGCCTTTTTATGGATGATGATGATGATGATGACAATAACAATAATAATGATAACAATAATAATGATAATAATAAGCTTTATTACAAAAATTGTTTATATATATATATATATATATATATATATATATATATATATATATATATATATATGTATAGATATATATATATATATATATAGATATATATAGATATACATAGTTTATATATATATATATAATGTAGTAATAGGCTACCTCCATTGCATATGTTAGCATTTTTATATGTTATTAGTAATAGGTTAGCTCCATTACAGCTATTTATTTTTTTAATACAGTAATAGCAGTAGTACAGCTCCATCAAAATGTTTTTATGTCCAAGAGGAACCTAGAGAAATGAAAGAAACGAAACAGTCAGGTCACCAACAGAGAGAGAAGGGGGTAAAGCTAATTGTGTGATTGCATTTTCTTTGGTTGGTTGGTTGGTTGGCTTGATTTAGTTTGGCTTGGCTGATATTGGGTTGTTTTGTTGTTGTTGTTGTTTGCTTTTAGTTTTAAAATGTGTTTTGTTTGTTCGGGATTTTCTCTTCTGATTGTTTGCCAGTTTTGAAATACATCTTCATCAAGAATTTAGGAATCAAAATATTGTTGAATAGCAATGTTGCTGGGTATTGTGTTTGCATTTAGCTCCAAAGAAATGTGATTTGAATTTTTTTTTAGAGATGTGTGTGTTTGGCTGTATGATAGTTGATACGCTGCGTAATATTCAAGCATATTATTCATGCATATTATTCAAGACATTGATTGATCATATTAATCAAGCAAAGATTTATCAGAGTGTTTATATATTAAAACTAAAGAAAGAAAGAAAGAAGGGGGTAAGGGAAAATGTCTTCAGACACATTTTTTTGTCCAGGTATATACAGCAAATGATACTTGAAATGTTATTGTACATCAGTAAATAGTTTGAACTGTATATTTAGCGTAGCGTAGTGTAGTTATGTTTTCTTGCATTCAGACCAGTCCTCAACCCCTTTTCTTTTAACACACACACACACACACACACACTCTCTCTCTCTCTCTCTCTCTCTCACACACACACACACACACACACACACTGCACATGCATACACAGACGCAAGCAGTATACATGCACACACATACACATTTAACAACCATCACCACCGGAAGCGGGCCTCGATAGCTGTGTTGGTTGAACATCTGATTCACATGCTAATGGTTGTGGGTTCGAATCCTGAGGTGCGCTACATTAAAACTGGCCATCTCACTGTCCCATCTTAACATCATTGTTGTTCTGGTGGTGTCAGTACAGGATTAGGTAAATCCCCCTTCTCCCATTTCCCTGGGATGGTTATCCCCGTCGGCCATATCACCTGAGGTGGGTGCCGACATAAAAATTGAACCAAATCAATCAATCAGTTGATCAACCATCGTCACAGGAAGCAGTAGGCCTACTGTTTCATCTCTTATCCATTGCATGCATTTGGTCATAATAAACATATTTACTCAAGTTTTATGCCATAAAACTCCAAATTGTCTCAAAAATTTTTGTGTGTTTCAACATTACTGTACATTTTAATCATGTTTGTATTGTTTGCATCATTTCACCTGTCTAGCTGCTTTGCTCAAGGGATGTTGTATCTCTGCATAATCGGATCGACAAGAAGTATACATTACGTTTGAGTATGTGTGTTAATTCTTGATTCTGGCATAATAAATACAAATCAGAACAAAATCATTTTCTTGCGAAATGTCAGTAGGTATGCAGAGCTACTGAAAACTAATAAACCAGTAGGTTTTGCAAGATGCCTGTTTTTGTTCTAACAGAAGTAATACATTTTGATTTATATGTCAGCTTTATATATGTTCCATTCCTGTTTATGTTGTAAATTGAAAACGGTGCCTGTGAAAATTAATGAATCTGTAGGTTTTGAAAGGTGCGTGTTTTTTGTTTTAATAAAAGTGGTGCGTTTTGATTTGTATTTCAGCTCATATATATATGTTCCCGTCATGTTTGTGTTGTTTGAAAACAGTTGGATGTGTATGTGGTCTTTTTCAATCCCATACAATATTTGAAAGCATTGGTCAAGTTATAAAACAGATTGGTGTTTTATAACCCGTCAGACTGCAAGGTGAAATATATGGTAATCTTGGATGAAATGAAATGGGATATGTGCAGATAGGTGCATAATACCCCAGTTTTGGGCACAGCTATGTTAAACTGTTTTGCAAATATTTGTTTTAATTTTGCCTGAGTGTACATTGTGAAAAAAAATAAATGGCTTTAACCCTTTGACTCCCACACCTTATCCACCATCTGCATAAAAAACTTAACCCTTTGTCTCCCTCACCCTATACACCAGCTTCCAGCTGGAGGATAGGGCGAGGGAGTCAAAGGGTTAAGTTTTTGATATGCTAGCATGGTTGACAATGCTGAAAGTGGTGAACTGGGTGAGGGAGTCAAAGGGTTAATGAAAGAGGAAGCTTCCAGTAAAATTGTTACATTATTTTTCTGTCTTTATTTGAAAATGATATGAAGTTTGTCGATAAAGCACTGTTAAAAGGAAACCGAAACTGTTGAGATGACCAGGTGTCTCTATAAGTTGATTTCTGGGCATGTGTTGAAAGTGTGGGATGACATGGCTTTTCCCAAGTTTTCCGATTCTGTCAAATCATATGTGAACAACTTTGTTATTGGCAAGATCTATGTATGTTGGTTCTTACAGTCTTTCAATGCATCGTGCCTAACTCACAAAATTGTCAAGTACACGGAATAAGGCTGTGTATGAGAACAGAAAGCTTGTCATAATTCCATGGGTGCAACTTAGAAAAAGTAAAAAAAACTAAAAGGGGTCCAGGGGCCGGCAGCGCCCCATATGGGGGGGGGGGCTATGCTGAAGCTTTTCAAAAAACAGATTTTCCGTTTCTGACTCTTTTGAAAAAAAAACAGATTCCGTCGTCAAACGGAAAAAAGTTGCACCCATGTAATTCATCACACAATATCCCTTTTGACTCCCGCACCCCATCCACCAACTGCAAAAACTTAACCCTTTAACTCCCTCACCCTATCCACAAGCTGGTGGATAGGGTGAGGGAATCGAAGGGTTAAGTTTTTGCTTTGCTACCATGGTCGACAATGCGGAATGCTGAGACAGGGTGCGGGAATCAAAGGGATATACGTGAGAAGTTTGGTGTTTGTTCAAGGATTCATCGCGCTCAGACAAATTCCATATGCACTCCACACAAATCTGGCAGTAGCATTGTGACAAACTCCCCGAGTCTGCACGAAACGCTACGCGCTGGCAAGGTCTTGAAATAGGGAAAGTTGGGGGAAACCTGCAAAACACCAAAAATGATGGAAACATCAAGATGGGCAGCAAACAAGCCAGTTTTTACCGCAGTGGCCAGGGTTGAACAGGAGATAACAGATTGTGAATGCACAGCTCTTCTTCAGCCACACTATATTTCTGTATGTATAAGAATGTCAATTGTAACAAGCCCAAAGGTTACCAGCCACAATGGTGTATCACAAAAGGAATAAAGGAGGCAGATACACCCTTCTGGCAGGAAATCCCTCGGACTGTGTGATCTGCCCTCTCTTTGTTCTTCTGTGATGGCCTGAAAGTTACCTGATGATGATGATGCATTACCCTACTCCAAGTCCCAAAACTTTAACCCTTTGACTCCCGCACTCTGTCTACCAGCATTCTGCATCGTCAACCACGCTAGCAAGGCAAAAACTTAAACCTGTTGACTCCCTCACCCTATCCACTAGCTTCTCTGCAGGAAGCTTATGAGGGAGTCAAAAGGTTAAGTTTTTTTGCAGTTCGTGGATAGGATGCAGGAGTCAAAGCGTTAAATTAAAGTATGATTTTTTGAAAATAGAGGGTTGGTGTTGTTTTGACGACCCGATTTTCCAATTTCACGGGGTATGTGTATAAATATAATTATGTAAATATATATATGTGTGTGTGTGTATATATTATATCTATCTATCTATATATATAATATATATATATATATATATATATATATATATATATATATATATATGTATATGTAGACAAGTGTTATTTGTACAAATGAAAACAGTGCTCATCTATCACAATTCATTACAGTAATGAAGATTTTGGACACTATTTACCAATCCTGTGTGTACGTGTTAATGTGAGCAATAGCTTTGTTTCTGGTGTAGGCTTGAATTAAATGGAAGGTTGAATTAGTAGTTTATTTGTTTGGTGGGTTTTTGGTTTGGTTTGTGTTTGGTTAATATTTTGCATTTTTGATTTCTATTTGGGGTTTGTTTTTTGCTTTTTCGGTTTTATTTTTTTTCCCTGCGTGCTTAAATAAGTTGAAAATGAGACATAATTTGCAGTGTATACATTTTGCGTTATCTGTATGCTTGGTTGAAAAACTGATTAACTTAAACTCTTGCAGTCTGCGTGCTTGTTGACTGGAAATTTTACTCTTGCTTGAACTCTGTATATATATATATATAGAGTTTATTATTGTTATGAATATGGTTTTTAATCTATAGGTATTGAGTTTATTGTGTATAGTTTTGATTCTTCATATTATTATTATCGGTATGAATTTGTCTTTATATTATTATTATAATATTGTAGATAATGAATTGTTGGTATGAATGTATTGTTGTATAGTTTCACATCCTTGCCACTGACAGCAGTGAAGAAATATCATCTCCTTCAAGCGTCATTGGTCGGTGCCATCACAACAGAATTTTTCCATGTGGAAGTGTCGGTTGCCTTCCCAGGGGAAATCAAGTTGCCATAGTACAGTGCCACCTTTTTTGTCCGATTTGTGGTGGCACCAAGCAGTGTACCTTGAAGGTGAGAGATTTCTTCTCTGTACAGAGATTGTTACTTTCTGTGATCTGTTACGATATATTTGAGGGTTGAGTGGGAATGGCAGTACAACTCATACTCACTAACTGTGATCTTCTTCCACAGAATGAGTCATTCATCTCCTCACAGTGGTTGCTGCTAGCATGTGAATAGGTGCGGATGTCTGCTCAGTTTGGGGATTTCAAATAAAAGATTTACATATATTTTAATCTAAACTGTAATTTTTCATGCACAAGCAACGATCTGTAAATGCCTATAATCTTATGATTCTTTCCTTTTTTGTTTTGTTTTTAACGGCGGCTGCAGAAGGACATTCAGGAGTCATGATCTGGATGCAGCCCCATCTATTTAGAATATAAGAAATTTATGTGATTGACATGTGCGCAAAAATTTAGAATGATTCAGTCTTAATTGCTAAGAAAAATTTGCTTTTCTCAAAATGGCCAAATCAAATAGGTAGCCTACCATCTTCCTAAGCCCACATGTCAGAAAGTAAACATCCGATTTTAAAACGGTCTTCGCCTTTAGAAAGAGCGCAAAATTTGCATGATCTGTATGCAGTTTCTATGGTCTTTCTAATGGGGAAGAAGTAACTTATGACTGGATCTGAATGGATTATGGAGCACATGGATAGTCCCCCTTTGCTTGGCAAAGATGGCTACCGTGTGGCATTGGGAGCTAGGAAGTGACTGGCACAGTGAGGTATTATTTCTCTGAGTTGCATATATTTGTATTCAGGTGTGTTTTTTAAATCTCCCCTGTGCAATAAATTGGACGGAATGGTCCTAAGCCGGGGGCATGTCCTTAGATTATGTGCGCAAATGCATTGATGTGTGTAGGCCTACTTAATTTTCTTCTCTTTTTTTTTTTTTTCCCTGTTGAAGTTTTGTGTGTTTTGAAGCGGTTATAGCCCTGATATGGCTCTACGCAGTCAGCTGGGCTTTAAACAACAATAACAATAACACTTTCTCCAAGTCCCATCCAGCACCCTGTGGTGTTTCTTAACTGCAGTACAAGTGATAATGACCAGATGGTGACAGACAACTCATTCCGTGACAGAAGATCACAATGTTACATGTTGTAGGCCTATTGACTACTGGTGATCTGTTGATTGTTAAATGCGCTGCCGGTTTTGTTGCAGAAAACTTTGCAAAAAATGTCCATATCATGTGATAGATTAAGTGGGCAGTTTATACTCTGTTGTTTCTTTGACGTTTGTGCGCTTTAATTTAACCCTTCAACTCCCGCACCTTGTCCACATCATCCTGTATTGACAACCATGCTAGCAAAACAAAAAGTTAAACCTTAGATTCTCTCACACTATCCAACACCTTCCTGCAGGAAGTTAGTGGATAGGGTGAGGGAATCAAAGGGTTAAGTTTTGGCAGTTGGTGAATACGGTGCGGAAGTCAAAGGGTTAAAGCAGAAGCTTGCAGCCAGTTTAAGCTTGCTAATTGCGATCAGTTTACATGATGCATACCGACTCATGATTGTGGTGACTGTGGACAGTTGTTGATATTGCGAAAGCTTCGCATTCCATTTCATGGACCATTGGGCTGTTGAATTTTGAACTCGGTACACTTTTTCTTTGCAGTCAGCATGTTTTGTGTTAAGGCAGAAGCTTAGTATACGGATGATGAAGTGATGGATAAACTGTTAATCTGACGGATGAGTAGGCATACTTACCTTCAGTGTTTGGAGCGCTATTGATGGATGAGTAGGCATACTTACCTTCAGTGTTTGGGGCTCTGTTGATGGATGAGTAGGCATACTTACTTTCAGTGTTTGGGGCGCTATTGATGGATGAGTAGGCATACTTACCTTCAGTGTTTGGAGCGCTATTGATGGATGAGTAGGCATACTTACCTTCAGTGTTTGGAGCGCTATTGATGGATGAGTAGGCATACTTACCTTCAGTGTTTGGAGCGCTATTGATGGATGAGTAGGCATACTTACCTTCAGTGTTTGGAGCGCTATTGACGGATGAGTAGGCATACTTACCTTCAGTGTTTGGGGCTCTGTTGATGGATGAGTAGGCATACTTACCTTCAGTGTTTGGGGCTCTGTTGATGGATGAGTAGGCATACTTACCTTCAGTGTTTGGGGCTCTGTTGATGGATGAGTAGGCATACTTACCTTCAGTGTTTGGGGCTCTGTTGATGGATGAGTAGGCATACTTACCTTCAGTGTTTGGGGCTCTGTTGATGGATGAGTAGGCATACTTACCTTCAGTGTTTGGGGCTCTGTTGATGGATGAGTAGGCATACTTACCTTCAGTGTTTGGGGCTCTGTTGATGGATGAGTAGGCATACTTACCTTCAGTGTTTGGGGATCTGTTGATCTGACAGATGAGTAGGCATACTTACCTTCAGTGTTTGGGGATCTGTTGATCTGACAGATGAGTAGGCATACTTACCTTCAGTGTTTGGGGCTCTGTTGATGGATGAGTAGGCATACTTACTTTCAGTGTTTGGGGCTCTGTTGATGGATGAGTAGGCATACTTACCTTCAGTGTTTGGGGATCTGTTGATCTGACAGATGAGTAGGCATACTTACCTTCAGTGTTTGGGGCTCTGTTGATGGATGAGTAGGCATACTTACCTTCAGTGTTTGGGGATCTGTTGATCTGACAGATGAGTAGGCATACTTACCTTCAGTGTTTGGGGCTCTGTTGATGGATGAGTAGGCATACTTACCTTCAGTGTTTGGGGCTCTATTGATCTGATGGATGAGTAGGCATACTTACCTTCAGTGTTTCAGGCTCTATTGATGGATGAGTAGGCATACTTACCTTCAGTGTTTCGGGCTCTGTTGATCTGACGATGAGTTGACATACTTACCTTCAGTGCTTGGGGTGGATCTTTATGTGTGATAAAAGACAGTGTTAGAGGTACATGTTGTTCCACAGACACTACAAGGGAAAGAATACTGTACACTCTTGTTCATGCTTCCAGCAGTCCGTCCTCTGTTTGAAAAGTAGGGGATGATTTAGATACAGCCTTGCTGACTACAGTGGGTTACATGTTACAAACTGAACGCTGAGAAATGATGATGTTACAAGAATTCTGCATTCCACACCGTGGATCAATGGGTAGTTTATACTCAGGAAGGCGACTCGTTTTTTTCATCCATCTGTGTAAGGAAGGCGACTTTTGTTTCCATTCATCTGTGAAAGTAAGGTGGTGTTTTTTTGTTTTGTTTTTTATTCATCTGTATAAGGAAGGCGGCTCTTTCTTTTCATCCATCTGTGTAAAGAAGGCAGCTTTTTTTTCATCCATCTGTTTAACTCTCTGCCTCCCGCGCCCTGCCCACCAGCATCCTGTAGTGTCAACCATGCTAGCAAAGCAAAAACTTAAACCTTTCATTCCTTCACCCTATCCATCCACTTCCTGCTGGAATCTGGTGGATAGGGTAAGGGAGTCAAAAGGTTAAGTTTTTGCAGTTGGTGGATAGGGTGCGGGAGTCAAAGGGTTAAGGCAGCTTTTTTTTTTCCATCCGTGTAGTGCACAAAGTTAAAGCAGACGCTTGAGGTGATTTAGACATAGCATTGTTTACATGGATTTCATGCAGTACATCATTATTATGTGTACAAGGCTGGTTGGTGAAAGTTGAGAAGTTGTATGTAATCACATCAATCTTTCCATGAATGCAGGTAGATAGGACCTTCTTCATGCTTTGTACAGTCAACATTTTCTTACTGAAGTGTTAAGGTTTCCATAGATGTCATGAGCGGTCGGTCTCCTTCTGAGAACTCAAGACTCCACTTAATTGAGACTGGATAGTATTGCAGAGGAAAGTTGGTGGGGTTTTTTCCTTTTTTACCTACAATTGTGGATTTTTCTGCAGAATTTTGCCAGGAATAACTCTCCTGTTGCCGTAAGATCTTTAACCTGCACTTAGTGTATGCTGTACTCAGGATCCTGGCTCTATCCAGCTGGAGAAGGTACAAGTGCCCAGAGAAAGTAGGGAGGCCTGTCCTTAAGAATAAGATATGATCTAAGATTGGTGTGGTCTTTATCACCTCATTTCCCTGTGGCCGTAACCCTTTGACTCTGTCCATCAGCACCCTGTGTTGTCAATCATGCTAGCAAAGCAAAACCTTAACCATTTGACTTCTTCACCTTATCCACCTTCCTGCAGGAAGCTGGTGGATAGGTTGAGGGAGTCAAAGGGTTAAGTTTTTGCTGTGCTAGAATGGTTGACAAAGCAGGATGCTGGTGGACAGGGTGCGGGAGTCAAAGGGTTCAGATTAATAAAGTCTCTCTACCACTCTGATTTTTACAGCCTTGTTCAGTGATGTCTCCATCACTCTTGAGGTGTGTCACTTTGAAATTTGTAAATTGTGGACAGAATTCTGGTTTAGTTTTGACCCGATATTCTTGCCACCTTGAAACTGGTAAGTCATGCATTGAGCTCTGGCACAGTTTCTAACCAAGTCTCTTGCCGCCTTTAAGTTTGTACATCATGGACTGAATTGTGGTATAGTTTCAACATGAGACTCTTGCCACCCGGAAACCTGTAAGTCATGGACTGAATTCTGTATAGTTTCAACATGCGACTTTGCCGTCTTGAAACTTGTACATCATGGACTGAGTTCTGTATAGTTCCAACATCAGGCTTTTGCCGTCTTGAAACTTGTATATCATGGACTATTCTGTATAGTTTCAACATGCCACTTTGCCATCGTATTGTTTCAACATGCGACTTGGCCGTCTTGAAACTTGTACATCATGGACTGAATTCTGTATAAATTCAACATGCGACTTTGCCGTCTTGAAACTTGTACATCATGGACTGAATTCTGTATAGTTCCAACATCAGGCTTTTGCCGTCTTGAAACTTGTACATCATGGACTGAATTCTGATATAGTTTCAACATGAGTCTCTTGCCACCTGGAAACTTATACGGTAGGCCTACATTATGGACTGAATTCTGGTATAGTTTCAACATGAGACTCTTACCACCTAGAAATTTGTAGATCATGGACTGAATTCTGGTATAGTTTCAACATGAGTCTCTTGCCACCTGGAAACTTGTACATTATGGACTGAATTCTGGTATAGTTTCAACATGAGTCTCTTGCCACCTGGAAACTTGTACATTATGGACTGAATTCTGGTATAGTTTCAACATGAGTCTCTTGCCACCTGGAAACTTGTACATTATGGACTGAATTCTGGTATAGTTTCAACATGAGTCTCTTACCACCTAGAAATTTGTACATCATGGACTGAATTCTGGTATAGTGTCATAATACTCATAATGAGACTTTTGCCATCTTGAAACTTGTAAATCATGAACTGAATTCTGGTATAGTCTCATAATGAGACTCTTGCCACTTGGAAACTTGTGAATCATGGACTGAATTCAGTAGTACAATCTTATAATGAGACTCTTGCCACCTGGAAACTTGTGAATCATGGACTGAATTCAGTAGTACAATCTTATAATGAGACTCTTGCCACCTGGAAACTTGTGCATCATGGACTGAATTCTGGTATAGTTTCAACATGAGACTCTTGATACCTTGAAATTTGTAACTCGAGTTCTGACATAACTTTAATCCTTTCTTCACAAGCTGATGGGCACAGTGAAGGGCATGAAAGGGTTACAGTGTGTATACTCCTGCATGATCTCTGATCAGTGCATTTTTACTTTTATATTTACATACATGGCATTTAAATCATTTAAATACGATCTCTGCATGTATCTCCTTCCTTCTGAAGACTGTTGGGCAAGTAGTCAGTGGACCAGTATAACTTGTGGATCCGCAGGCCTATGGTTTTTATACTTTTTTTTTCTAATCTGTTGGGCTTTGTTCCAGTATTCATGGTGGTTTTTATACGTTTTTCCAACATTTGGGCTCTGCTCTGGTATTCATTATGGTTTTTTAAAATAATTTTTTTCCCAAGCTTTTAGGCTCTGTACTGTCATTCACATTGGGTTTTATACTTTTTCAAAATATAAATTATGTAAAAAGGGAAAAAAGGAAATGAATAAAAGTATATATGAAAACATGTCTAGTGTGTGTGTGTGTATGTGTGTGTGTGTGTGTATGCAGGTTTTTTTCCATGCCCCCCCCCCCCCCCCTCTTCCTGATTCCTGAATGTAAGCAGAAACAGTATTATATGATTACTAATGAGCTTCAGCACAGCCACATGCAGAGGGCACAAATAATACTAGAAGTCAAAACAAATAAAATAACAACAACAACAAAATTCCTTTCAAAACACATTCTGTATTTTCAAACGGATATATATGTATCCATCCCCAAATGCACTCTTTCAAAACATAAGACACTGACAATTGCTGAATTTTACTCTTTCACTTCCACATCCTATCCACCATCTTCCTGCATCATCAGCCAATGGTAGCAGAGCAAAAACGTAACCCTTTTCATTCCATCATGCTATCCACAGCTTCCTGCAGGAAGTTGGTAGTGAAAGGGTTATGTTTTTGAAAAGCTGGTGGATAGGGTGAGGGAGCCAAATGGTTAACTCCAAATGATGACGGACACAAACGTCTAGACAGTGATGATGTCTTTGGCAGCGATGCGAGAGGCAATGGCTCCCACACGTGAACAGGCAGACAGCTCTATGTCTGACAGTTTGTATTCCTGCAACCACACAAACAAAAAATGACGTAAACGAATGAAATAAACGAACTGATTGCTAATCGGGGGTGAGATCTGCTGAAAAGGAAAATAGAGGATATCGTGGGTGTGTGTGTGTGGGGGGGGGGTCAGGGGGTATGCTCCCTCAGAAAATTCTTTTAAGTGTTTAAAATCTGTAGGCCCTACAATCTGGCACATTTTCAGTCATCAAACCAGACCATCTACCATTCATTCCATCCGTTCCCATCCCCAAGGATTTTCTGTTAATGCCACTTTCATCAAAAATGTGCTGTCTTCACTTTGTTTTTTAGCACTTTGACTCCTGCGTCCTATCCACCAACTACAAAAACTTAATCCTTTGATTCCCTCACCTTATCCACCAGCTTCCTGCAGGAAGTTGGAGGATAGAGTGAGGGAATCAAAGGGTTAAGTTTTTGCTTTGCTATCATGGTTGGCAATGCAGGATGCTGGTGGACTAGGTGTGGGAGTCAAAGGGTT
This sequence comes from Monoplex corrugatus, assembly GCA_030674185.1. NCBI lineage: Eukaryota > Metazoa > Mollusca > Gastropoda > Littorinimorpha > Ranellidae > Monoplex > Monoplex corrugatus. The sequence goes on from JAPXFY010000022.1 coordinate 56,903,797, forward strand.
AAATCTTAGTATGTGTGTTGATGTTGGTGGACAGGGTCAAAGGGTTAGGGGAGTTATATTTGCTGCTGACAAGTGTCTCACGATCGTGTGGCACAGGTTACCTTATCAAAACGCACCAAATAAGAACTGACACAGGTCCAGAAATGGAACGTGCACAGTCAGCAGTTTGAGAAATTAACTGTGGACTTCAAATTTTTCAAGGAGGTTGGTTCTTTCTGCCATGGAAATCCATGGATCCTAGGAGAATACTGACTCCTAACAATAGAAACAACATCCATATCATTACCAATACATAACGCACAATGTCAAGGGTATAGAAACAACATCCATATCATTACCAATACATAACACACAATATCAAATGTATACAAGCAACATCCATATCATTACCAATACATAACACACAATGTCAAGGGTATACAAACAACATCCATATCATTACCAATACAGTAACGCACAATGTCAAGGGTATAGAAACAACATCCATATCATTACCAATACAAACGCACAATGTCAAGGGTATAGAAACAACATCCATATCATTACCAATACATAACACACAATGTCAAGGGTATACAAACAACATCCATATCATTACCAATATGTAACACACAATGTCAAGGGTATAGAAACAACATCCATATCATTACCAATACATAACACACAATGTCAAGGGTATAAAACAACATCCATATCATTACCAATATGTAACACACAATGTCAAGGGTATAGAAACAACATCCATATCATTACCAATACATAACACACAATGTCAAGGGTATAGAAACAACATCCATATCATACCAATACATAAACACATGTCAAGGGTATAAAACGAACATCATATCATCTACCACATACATAACGCACATGTCAAGGGGTATAGCGAAACAAATCATATCATTACCAATACTATAACAGCACAATGTCAAGGGTAATAAGACACATCCATATCTAACCAATCTAACGATCAATTGTCAGGTTTAGAAAACTTCCATATAACCAATGACATATAACACAATGGTCAAGGGTATAAACACACATTTCCTTTATTACCAATACATAACTATAATGTCAAGGGTATGAGAACAACATCAAATCATTACAATACATAACACCATGTCAATGGTTATAGATACAAATTCATTATACCAATCATAACACACAATGTCAAGGGATAGAACAAATCCATTATCCATAACCAATACTAACGCACACAATGTCAAGGGTATAGAAACAACATCCATATCATTACCAATACATAAACACAATGTCAAGGGTATAGAAACAACATCCATATCATTACCAATATGTAACACACAATGTCAAGGGTATAGAAACAACATCCATATCATTACCAATATGTAACACACAATGTCAAGGGTATAGAAACAACATCCATATCATTACCAATACGTAACACACAATGTCAAGGGTATAGAAACAACATCCATATCATTACCAATACATAACACAATGTCAAGGGTATAGAAACAACATCCATATCATTACCAATATGTAACACACAATGTCAAGGGTATAGAAACAACATCCATATCATTACCAATATGTAACACACAATGTCAAGGGTATAGAAACAACATCCATATCATTACCAATACATAACACACAATGTCAAGGGTATAGAAACAACATCCATATCATTACCAATATGTAACACACAATGTCAAGGCTATAGAAACAACATCCATATCATTACCAATACATAACCACAATGTCAAGGGTATAGAAACAACATCCATATCATTACCAATACATAACACACAATGTCAAGGGTATAGAAACAACATCCATATCATAACCAATACTAACACACAATGTCAAGGGTATAGAAACAACATCCATATCATTACCAATACATAACACACAATGTCAAGGGTATAGAAACAACATCCATATCATTACCAATACATAACACACAATGTCAAGGGTATAAAACAACATCCATATCATTACCAATACATAACACACAATGTCAAGGGCATCAGTGAAAATAAAAGCCAGAAACAGACAAAAAGAAAAAAAGCATTTATTTCAATTTATAAAGACAAAACAAGACAGGCACAATTTTGGGCCAACTAATTTTTGTCAGTGTACCAAAACAAAACAAAAAAAAAACAAAAAAGGACAAAGAAAGACCACCAAAGCAAAGCAGGATAAACAATGGACAGAAAGACTTTTTGTTTTGGTATCTCCCTGATTATGTTCATGTGGATGAGATTTAATGATTTTTTGCATTAAACATCTGTCCCTGTATTCAGCCTCTCAAGTCTACAAATGAGCAGACGATTGCATCCATCCTCTCGACCCAGTGTAGGCCTACTTCAATAAACCAAATAATTTGAGTCTGTCAGTCAGATCGTCAGTTAGGATTGTTTAATAAATATACCTTCAGGATTGTTTAACAAATAGAACTCTCTGGACTCTTTAATAAATAAAACTTCAGGACTGTTTTAGAAATAAAAGTTCCGGACAGTTTAATAAATAAAACTTCAGGACTATTTAATAAATAATGAAAAAAAAAATGTAAGGACTGTTTAATAAATAAAACTTAAGGTTTGCTGTTTAAAATGAATAAAACTTAATGACTGTTTAATAAACAAAACTTCAGGACTGTTCAATTAAACTGCGGACAGTTTAATAAACACAATTTCAGGATTGTTTGAATAAAATTTCAGAAATGTTTAAATGAAGGAAACTCAACCTAATCTTGTTCACAGGTTTGTTTTATTTATTTCCAATTTGAACTGGCACAAAGATGACCAAAAACATTTTGCCAGGGACTTCTTGCCTTTCATGGATGTATATTATTATTAACCAAATTACTGACCTAAATGACACGACATACACTCGCTAACCCTAGAGACTGAAAAGGATTCACTTCTATACTTATAAAAAAAAAGTTGTCCTTGTTTAAAAGAAGGCCAATAACTTACCGCTGGTGAAACCAAGACGGTTTTCTCTTGTAAAAGCTTCCTCCATCCCACCACTACCCCCCCCCCCCCCCCCCCCCCGTTTATATAAGGGGATCTGTGTATATGTGTGCAGAGATGCGATGCAAATGTACATCAAATAAACCACTTTGCTGGCCTGTTTTCAAGACTTAAAAGCATTCTGACAATTAACGAGACAGAATGTGACATGAAGCCAAACTGTGACGCAGGTAAACAGGGAACAAAAGAAAAACAACACCTTATAACTTTGTTCAGGTATGAAAAGTCTGTCAAGGGAGAGCAATGCTACTGTCAACTTTACAATGACTCAGACTCCTACAGAACAGTGTTGTTCCCCCATCTCCATCCCCCTCCTCACCCACCCCAGACTTGTTCTCATAAGTCTGTTGACCTAAAGAGATGCCAAGAATTCTTCACATAATTGAAATTTACTTCTCCCACTTCCATTCCTTACTCCCTCCCTCCGCAGTTCCATATCTTGGATTTTAGCAGGTCAACTGATTCAGAAAGACTTGTTCTTGGTTGTGCATCTATTTATCCTAATGAAAATACTGTGGCCCCCTTTCTGCCTTATTGAAGTTCTTCTTTTATTTGCTTGACAAAGACCATTCTGCTAAATGGCGCTTCGTCTCTTGTTTCGTCAGTCCAGTATATTAATTCTACAGGTTCCAGGGTGTTGTTTTCAAGTATTCTTTGGTCCTATTTGCATCAATGCTGATAGTTGCTTTGATTCAGATTTGTATTCTTCACCAACACACACATACACACACACACTCTCTCTCTGTCTTTCTCACACACACACACAAATATGTGCGCTTTGACATCATTAAACAAAAGCAGTAAGACAACAAACAACACATAAAACCCCCAAAACAAACAAACACAATCTATAACAGGACCAGCAAACACGCTCTCACACAATATCGAACACAAATGTCCCAAATTTTGATGAAAGGACCAGCAAACATCCTCTCACACACTATCAAACACAATGTCCCAAATTTCTACATGCATGGTGTATCTGCCTTCTTTCTTTTTTTTTTTGTGATACACAGTTTTGACAGCAAACCCACAATATTCATTATTATCCCCACCTTCTCCATACTCTTTCAAACAAAAATCAACATCTTCGTCACTATCACAAAAAAACGTTATCCCTACCTTCTGAATAGCCTGCTGATCTGCCAAGGAGGGAAGCTCCTCCATTGAAACCTGTCGGCCAGCAACCAAGCCTTTCAGCGTCTCCAAATTTTGTCGTGTTTCGTCTTCTTTGCCTACAATGGCCACCAAAATGGCCGTGTCTGTATCGCTGATACCAATCTTTTTGAAAGCCTCCGTGATCTAGAACAAGCAGAGACATAATGCACACTTTTTTTTTATCACATTCTTTCAACAGCCAGTCAAAAAAAAGTTTATTCGATCTATTTTGAGTCTTGACGCTAGTACCCTCTATTCAAATGCAAGTTTCTTTCATCAACTTCGTGGCTTAGAGGGTGTCAAATTTCAGTGACTGACAAAAACAACAACCCACAGTGAAAGACATCACAAGACTAATGAGTGCGCTGGCTAAATCGGAACTGGAACTGTTCCACAAGGTTTTCAGACACAAAGCTGTCAAGCCTGATATTAGAACAGGAAATGTTGACCTACAAGTATACAAAGAGAATGACGCAGAAGCTGATCTCATTCATGCTTCGTGTTTTTCTGTATACATTTCACACAATACAGCTTAACCCTTTGACTCCCGCACTCTGTCCACCAGCATCCTGTATTGACAACTATGCCAGCAAAGCAAAAACTTAACCCTTTAGGGTGAGGGAGTCAAAGGGTTAAGTATTTACAGTTGGTGGATAGGATGCAGGGGTCAAAGAGTTAACCCCTTCACTCCCTCAGCCAGTCCATATACTGCAAAAACTTAACCCTTTCAGTCCCTTATGCTATCTAACAGCTTCCCGCAGAGAAAGTGAGGTAGTCAAAGGTACAGGGTTTAGCAATGTGGAAAGGTTTTCAGATTTGCATTGTGGAAAGGGTTAACAGGCATTTGCATTGTGGAAAGGGTTAAAACCATGGAGGAAAAAACACTGAAACTAGGGGGGTCCGGGTCATGCTACCCCAGGAAAATTTTTAAAAACCAAGTGTAAATCTATGCCATTTCGCGCTTTCTGGACATCTTCTTTCAAGAGATATTTAGTGCATAAAAATTGCTGTTAACACATAATTATTACAGTAAGATATATTTGGGAAAAGGGGAGAAGGGGTTAAAAACATAATTAAAAAAAATGAACACTTGAGTGTTTTACAGATGTTCACCAACTGTAGTCTTTGGATGAAATCTCACTTCTTGGGTTGCTCAATAAGTTTCACTTTTCAGGTTTAAATGATCACACAATATCAAGTTTGAAGTTGGAGCACACAAAGTCAGTAATTGCATCAAACACTTTTAAAGTTCAGTCTCATATAACAGAGATCAACTTGAACGCTTGCAAGCCAATCACGGATGCCTTGCTCTTTTTTTCTTCTTTTTTTTTTGACAAACTCAAACTGAAATCGCGGAATTCCACCCAGACGCGGAACGTTTTAAGCCCTGATTGTGGAAAGGGTTACAGGCATTTGCATTGTGGAAAGGGTTACAGGCATTTGCATTGTGGAAAGGTTACAGGTTTTGCATTGTGGAAAGGGTTACAGGTGTCTGCATTGTGGAAAGGGTTACAGGCGTTTGCATTGTGGAAAGGGTTACAGGTGTTTGCATTGTGGAAAGGGTTACAGGTGTTTGCATTGTGGAAAGGTTACAGGTGTTTGCATTGTGGAAAGGATTACAGGTGTTGCATTGTGGAAAAGGGTTTACAGGTGTTTGCATGTGAAAGGTTACAGGCATTTGTATTGTGGAAATTTCAGAAACAATGAGCACATTTCTGTCAATGCTGTCTGATCTAAGGATCGCCCATCACAGTAAAAGACTACCTATGTCATCCAGGCCTCCACTATTCATATCATAGTTGCTTATCCACTCCTCGATCAGTTGTATAGCACTGACTGATCATTCATGTACACGTGTGGTGTGTGTGTGTGTGTGTGTGTGTGTACGTGTGTGTGTGTGTGTGTGTGTGTGTGTGTGTGTGTGGTGTGTGTGTGTTGTGTGTGTGTGTGCGCGTCTGTGTGTCTGTGTGTGTTTCTGTTCGTGTTTCTGTGTGTGTTTGTGTATGTGTAATGGGGTTTAACATCTGCCCAACTTTCATAGTTTCAAAACAATCAAATGGAACCGATGTAGGGTACACCAACCATTTCATCCAAGAAAACATGGCTCAGAACAAAAACAACAACAACAACACAACAAAACAGTTTGCTATTTACATCAACCATTTCATCCAACAAAACATGGCTCACAACAAACAACAACAAAAAAACATGATATGGTTTGCTATTTACATCAACATTTCATCCAAGAAAACATAACTCACAACAACAACATTAAAACAGTTTGCTATTTACATCAACCATTTCATCCAAGTAAACATGGCTTACAACAAAACAAAAAACACAACACGTTTGTTATTTGCATCAATCTTTTCCACCAAGAAAACAGAAATAAAAAAAATAAAAAACTGGTTTCCTGTCTTTAGTGACCTTTTCCCTCCACAAGAATTCTTACTGCTTGTGGGTCTCTAATCTACAAGCAGTACAAAACATCTTCATTTCAACAATGGTGCAAGTCTGCGTGAAAGGTCATCATCTCTTTTCAAAACAGCCAGACCATTCAGTGATGGAATTGGTATTTAATTTACTGTAACTCTTTTTGTTCATAAGATTGGGTCAGTGGTATGGTGTTATATGATCCGGTGATTGTCCTTGTTCTGCCTCTGAAAACTCTCCCTTAATAATCCTGCCTGATTTGCAAATGGGTAAAAAACAAAACTACAACTTTTAATCCTGAAGTTTGGTACTATATATGTGTGATCGTGCCATTTCAATTTTACTGTCTTTTTACACTAAGGAAGGCCCAGGACCGAATTCAAGGAAAACAACATGCAATACCCTTGTTGTTGAGCGTTTCTTTTTGAATTAATATAATACATAATACAAATATACATATTAATTACTGTTCCTATCCTGTTTTAATTTTTGTTCCTATCTTTTTTTCTTTTTTAGCATTTGATTTGCTTTGTTTTGTGTTGTGTTTTGTCTTGTGTACGCGCACTGGTTAGTTCACACTGCGCAAGTGTATGTTGCTGCACAGTCTGCATACTCTTGCTTTCTACGGATCTGCGCGCTGGGTGTTTACATGTTTCCATAAGGCAAACACAGACATGGCTTACGCATTAAGTAATAAAAAATGTGTGTATTTAATGTTTTCTGTGCGTTTACACTTGTAGGGGTTTAGGCACTAATAACAGGTCTCCAGACATGCCCACCTGGGAGATCGGAAAAAATCTCCACCCTTCACCCACCAGACAGGAGAAACCCAGACAGAATCACACTCAAAACAAACCCCACACAGAATCAAACTCAAAACAAACCCAGACAGATTCACACTCAAAACAAACCCAGACAGAATCACACTCAAAACAAACCCACACAGAATCATACTCAAAACAAACCCAGACAGATTCACACTCAAAACAAACCCAGACAGAATCACATTCAAAACAAACCCACACAGATTCACACTCAAAACAAACCCACACAGATTCACACTCAAAACAAACCCAGACTCACTCAGAATCACACTCCAAAACAAACCCAGAAGAATCACATTCACAGCAAACCCAGACAGAATCAGAATCATATTCTGAAACAAACCCAGACATAATCACACTCACAACAAACCCAGACAGAATCAGAATCACACTCCAAAACAAACCCAGAAAGAATCACAGAATCACATTCAAAACAAACCCAGAAAGAATCACACTCAAAACAAACCCAGACAGAATCACACTCAAAACAAACCCAGACAGAATCACATCAAACAAAACAGCAGAATCCAGCTCAAAACAACCCAGACAGATACATCAACAAACCAGACAATCACATCCCAAAACAAACACCAGACAGAATACATTCAAAACAAACCCAAAGACAATCAAACAATCCAACAGAATCATCAAAACAAACCCAGACAGAATACATCAAAACAAACCCATGACTGTTCAAAACAAAACCCAGGATACATCAAAACAAACCAGACAGAATCATGTTCAAAACAAACCCAGACAGAATCAAGTCAAAACAAACCCAGACAGAATCATGTCAAAAACAAACCCAAACAGAATCACAGTCAAAACAAACCCAGACAGAATCACACTCAAAACAAACCCAGACATTTCACACTCAAAACAAACCCAGATCAGGATCACATACAAAACAAACCCAGACAGAATCACACAAAAAAACAAACCCAGACAGAATCACACAAAAAACAAACCCAGACAGAAACACCAACAAACAAACAAAACCCAGAAGAATCACACTCAAAATAAACCCAGACAGAATCACACACAAAACAAACCCAGACAGATTCACACTCAAAACAAACCCAGACAGAATCACACAGCAAAACCACAGACAGAATCACACACAAAACAAACCCAGACAGAATCACACACAAAACAAAACACACACAGAATCACACTCAAAACAAACCCAGACAGAATCACACACAAAACAAACCCTGACAGAATCACAGTCCAAAACAAACCCTGACAGAATCACACACAAAACAAACCCAGACAGAATCACACACAAAACAACCAGACAGAATCACACCAAAACAAACCCAGACAGAATCCACACAACACAAAACAAACACCCAGACAGAATCACACTCAAAACAAACCCAGACAGAATCACGCTCAAAACAAACCAGACAGAATCACACTCAAAACAAACCCAGACAGAATCACACCAAAACAAACCCAGAAGAATCACACACAAAATCAAACCCAGACAGAATCACACTCAAAACAAACCCAGACAGAATCACATTCAAAACAAACCCAGACAGAATCACACTCAAAACAAACCCAGACAGAATCACACACAAAACAAACCCAGACAGAATCACACTCAAAACAAACCCAGACAGAATCATGTTCAAAACAAACCCAGACATAATCACATCAAAACAAACCCAGACAGAATCACGTAAAACAAACCCAGACAGAATCACAACAAAACAAACCCAGACAGAATCACACACAAAACAAACCCAGACAGAATCACACCAAAACAAACCCAGACAGAATCACATCAAAAACAAACCCAGACAGGATTCACATTAAACAAAACAGTCATCAAAATAAACCCAGACAGAATCACACTCAAAACAAACCCAGACAGAATCACATTCAAACACAAACCCAGACAGAATCACCATCAAAACAAACCCAGACAGAATCACACACAACAAACCCAGACAGAACCCAAACAGATACAAACAAACCCAGACAGAATCACACACAACAAATCCAGACAGAATCACAGGCAAAACAAACCCAGACAGAATCACACACACAAAACAAACCCAGACAGAATCACACACAAAACAAACCCAGACAGAATCACAACAAAACAAACCCAGACAGAATCACACACAAAACAAACCCAGACAGAATCACATTCAAAACAAACCCAGACAGAATCACACTCAAAACAAACCCACACAGAATCACACTCAAAACAAACCCACAGAATCACATTCAAAACAAACCCAGACAGAATCACATTCAAAACAAACCCAGACAGAATCACACTCAAAACAAACCCACACAGAATCACATTCAAAACAAACCCAGACAGAATCACATTCAAAACAAACCCAGACAGAAATCACACTCAAAACAAACCCAGACAGAATCATACTCAAACCAAACCCAGACAGAGTCACACTCAAACCAAACCCAGACAGAATCACACTCAAACCAAACCCAGACAGAATCACACTCAAAACAAACCAGACAGAATCATACTCAAAACAATCACTCTGACTTTCAGACTACCTTTCTACCAGCTGAGAGGTTGAAGAGTATTTCAGAGTGGACAGTCTTGGTGGTCATCTTGCCACATCGCTGCGCATGGACTGCCTTGTTGGCTGCCACTGTCACCAGAAATTCATCCATCACCTGTGAAACACCAACGCATCAAAATCAGTTAACAACATAATTTTGTTCGATGGGTTACAACACTGTAACATTCTGAAATCAGTGGCCATGTAATGATGTATTGTTGTTTGTTTTGTGCATGTAAGGCTTGTTAATGTTGCTTTGTAGCTACTGTCATCACAAACACATCCATCATTTGAGTAAAACACAAAGTACAAGATAAAACATACATCTGTGTTAAGACACAAAGTACAAGATAAAAACAAACACTTAATTATATTACTATTATTAGTTATAATAAGGGAACAAAGGTCAAAACATACTATAATGTACACCTGTATGAGGTACAAAGGACAAGAAAAACTAAAAATTACTACATCTATATTCATGTATAACAATTAACATACAAAGGACAAGATCTACTACAAAATACACTTTACAAGGTATGAAGGACAAAGTATAACATACGTACCTGTATAAGGTACAAAGGATGAGATACATAATTCATCTATGTACAGTGCAAAAGACAAGGTATACTATAAACATACACCTGTATTAATATATAAACTGGAGCATGTGGCTTGAGGATTATAAAGCACACGCTCATGATGCAATAACCCCCCCCCCCCCCCCCACCTGAGTTCACTTCTGGTCAGACAAGGATTTTTCTCTCCCCTCCCCCCCTCCCCTTGCCTTCCACTAGACCTGAAGTGGTGTCCGAGTTCTAGTCTTCCAGGTAAGACAATTAACCAAAGTCCCACATGCAGAATGCACTAAGTGCACCTTAAATATCCCTTGGCAATGAACGAGTTGTGCCTGGCAAAATTCTATGGAAAAATCCACTGCCATACTCACAAGCAAACAAAAATATACACACACACAGGAAAAACGTAAAGAAAACAAAAGGGTCGCACTACTGTATGGTGACATGCTTTCTTGGGGAATAGCTGTTCATAATTCCAAAGAAATAAGAGGGAAGCAGGAAAATTTTTTATAATATCAACCAAAGGACATAACTCTTGAGAGTCATGAAGGAGTTATCTCCCATGTTGTGTAACTTCTCAAATCTAACATAGTTTGCACTACCCATTCAGCTAGCATAGAAGCAGATACAAGTGCTTTGTTCAGAGTTTGTATCTGCTTCTAAAGTTCTATGCTAGCTGAATGGGTAGCGCAAACTATGTTAGATTTGAGAAGTTCCACAACATGGGAGATAATTCCTACGTGACTCTCAAGAGTTATGTCTTTTGGCTGATATTGTATCTGCTTCTATGCTAGCTGAATGGGTAGTGCAAACTATGTTAGATTTGAGAAGTTACACAACATGGGAGATAATTCCTATGTAACTCTCAAGAGTTATGTCCTTTGGTAAAATTTCATTGTGACGAGAAAAAAAAAAAGGAAATTTTAAAATCTACTGACAAGTGACATTAACCAACAAGTAGCCTACTGCAACATTCAAAGTTTATGTATTATTTATTATTATTGTTTTCAGTGAGGATGCCTGTTTGCTTGAGTATATGGAGCACTCCGTTTGTAGCCACCAACAACACCAAATTCTTATATCAACCATATAAAGCAAAAACATTAAATTAATATTAATTGACAATAATGGAGTTTAGAGTGTGTTCAATAGTGATTCACTGAATCTGGACAATTCGATATATATATAATATCAACCAAAGGACACAACTCTTGAGAGTCACGTAGAAATTATCTCCCATGTTGTTGAATGGGTAGCGCAAACTATGTTAGATTTGAGACGTTCAACAACATGGGAGGTAATTTCTACGTGACTCTCAAGAGTTGTGTCCTTTGGTTGATATTATAAAAATTCTCCCTGCTTCCCTCTTATTTCTTTGGTATTACCTATATGCCTTGGAAGCAACCCTGTATATGTTCTGTCTTGTCTATGTGTGTGTGTTTAGTCAGTTCAAGAATAAAAGACTATGTCAATCTTGAACATAAGACCTGTATTATTTCTCTCCTCTCTCATAGTTGTGTGTAGGGTAGTTGCAGAGTATAAAGGTAGGCTTGGGCGCTCCTTTTTTGAGGAGTGTCTGAGCTTACGGTTTTTGTGCTTTGTATCTGCTTCTATGCTAGCTGAATGGGTAGCGCAAACTATGTTAGATTTGAGACATTCAACAACATGGGAGATAATTTCTACGTGACTCTCAAGGTTGTGTCCTTTGGTTGATATTATAAAAATTCTCCTGCTTCCCTCTTATTTCTTTGTTATTACCTATATGCCTTGGAAGCAACCTGTATATGTTCTGTCTTGTCTATGTGTGTGTGTTTGGTCAGTTCAAGATAAAGACTATGTCAATCTTGAACATAAGATCAATATATTGTATTATTTCTCTCCTCTCTCATGTTGTGTGTAGGGTAGTTGCAGAGTATAAAGGTAGCTTGGGCTCCTTTTTTGAGGAGTGTTCTGAGCTTACGGTTTTTGTGCTTTGTATCTGCTTCTATGCTAGCTGAATGGGTAGCGCAACATAGTTAGATTTGAGACGTTCAACAACATGGGAGATAATTTTACGTGACTTCAAGAGTTGGTCCTTTGGTTATAAAATAATATGTTTCCACTTAATCTGTCAGTCATCATCTTGCTAACCCCTTAAGTGTACGCAAAACCCTCAGCCTGGCAAGGTCTAAAACATTCCCATAACAAAGCTCAAGTAACATTTTCAAGTAGTAACAATTCAGTGTGTGTTTTATGTGTGTGAATGAGTGAGTGTTTCTGTTTCTGTTTCAATAAACACAGATAGAGATGTGAAATGCAAAACAGAGTATAAATTACGAGTTGCCTTTGACTTTGAGACAACATGTCTCTTTTACTTTTAGAGTTTGATGATCATAGGCATGACTGTGAGTGACTGTGTTTGTGTCATGTGTACACCAGCTGGTTGGTTCTCTAAAGAGCCACTAACTCAAGATCCACTATCTCCAGTTCAATTTCCAGCCCGCAAAATTAAAAACTAAAAAGTGACCTGCTTGCTGCCCAACTTAATGTTTCCATCATTCTGGTGGTGTTAGCTAATTGTTCCATAGGTCCCTTCTTCCCCCCCCCCCCCCTCCCCTTTTTTAAGACCATGATTTGGGTGGAACGAACTGTCCAAGTGTGATGAATCCCTCTTGAACAAAACCCAAATAAACTAGGAACTCTAGATCCAAAATAAGTGCGACTGCCCGCGTCCAAGCAAACAATTCCACTTGGTCCCTTTTTATCCACTGGACGAGGCGGCAGGGAAGTTTTAGTCTTTTTGTTATTATCCGTTGTTTGGTGTCTGTTTGTAATCGTGCATTCGCACTTGACAAAGGCCGGTTGGCCGAAAATTTGCGTGTGTCTTGTCTTGTTGTATTGAACATACATTCTTTTTGGTTTACTTGTTCTTCTGGTTCCTCGGAACTCTAGGTTGTTTTAACAGCAGACTAATAGTAATACAAAGATAAACACAGAATTTATAGGCCAATGAGTATGACATCTCAAGACCTTGCCAGTGTTTGAGGCTTCTGTGCAGGTTCACAGATTATATCATTTTGGATCCTATCCATCACATGGCAGCATCTGTGGCATCAGTGCAAGGAATTTACTCTGAGTGCAGTGATACCAACTTGAGAAACTGAAGCTGAAACTACAAATTAACTGATTAGGCCCTATACTATTAGTACTAGTAGCCACTCGTTTCCTGGAAGACTGAAGTCAAGACATGGAGAAAAAATGGTCTGACAAGAGGCAGAGTTTACTGAGCCCCCAATCTTTGGCCTGCTGTTCACACTAATTTGCAGGATGGACTTATATACAGTGGAGTCCATCTGTAATGAACCTGCTTACAACAGATTTCCAGCAATAACATACTCCTTTATTTTACCTGCCCACTTCCTTCTCTTTCCCTCTTGTAAAATGCTGTCTATAGCAGTTACTGAGTTAGCACACAAAGACTACTATAACATACAATATAACAAATTCTTCCTCTTTGTATGAACGAGGTGCTGTTTCCCAAAGGGCAAAGCTTGCTATGAATGAATGATGATCTATACTCTACAATGGTAAGTGCTAAAGTCAGAGTAGTACAATTGCAGCATCATACAATGCAGGTGTAGCATAGTGATCAGCATGATGTGAAGCCAGAAGTGTGTGCGTATGCCATATGGTGTGTGCATGTGTGTGTGTCTTCTTGGTTTTTTCGATTACCTGAGGCATAAATTCCAACTGATAAATGTCACAATCATCATCATCATCCATTCAGTGTCCACAATCATCCAGTTGATTATTCTGACATTACATTATGGGGGGGCAGACGCAGCAAAAAAAAAAAAAAAAAAAAAAGAAGAAAAAAAAGTTATTGTAGGAAGCTGCAAACTCTTGACCTAAATAGGTCAAGAGTTTCTGATGACACAGCAGCCTCTGTCAAGTTTTCATTCCACCCTGGATG
>JAPXFY010000022.1:56923304-56925804 GCA_030674185.1 Monoplex corrugatus
GGAAAAATGGTAAACAACATTCGATACGCAGATGACACCGTGCTAATTGCAGAAAGTGAAAGGGACCTACAAAACCTTGTGAATATACTAGAAATAGAAAGAGACCTACAAAACCTTGTGAATATACTAGAAATAGAAAGAGACCTACAAAACCTTGTGAATATACTAGAAATAGAAAGGGACCTACAAAACCTTGTGAATATACTAGAAATAGAAAGCAAAGGTAAGGGGTTGGAACTAAACAGCAGGAAGACTGAAGTCATGGTGATCAGTAAAAAACATGAAAACCCCTCATGCAAAATAACAGCAAACGGTACAACCTTGACACAGGTTGATAAGTTTAAATACGTGGGAACAGTCGTTTCACCAGACGCAGATGCACATCAGAAATAGCCAGCAGAATCGGCCACGCCAAAACAACATTCAAAAAGATGACAAGCATTCTTACCAACAAACGCCTATCAATTAACATCAAGAAGAGAGTTCTTGAATGTTATATAGAACCAATACTGTTGTACGGATGCGAGGCGTGGACAGTCAGCAAACAAAGCCAGAGCAGGATTGAGGCAGCAGCCAAGATGTGGTTTCTGACAAGGATGTTGAGAGTTCCATGGACAGCACAGAAAACAAACGAGACAGTCTTGACGGAGGCAGACACAAGTAGATCATTCATAAGGAAGATTAGGAAAAGGCAGGCAACATTCATAGGCCATTTTATGAGGAAAGGGGAATTGGAACACCTGGTCACAACGGGAAAGCTGGAGGGAAACAGAGCACCGGGTAGACCCAGGGAGAAGATACAGGACGGACTTGCTGAGTGGCTTAAGACAAGGAGGGTGGAAGAGATGCTTGAGGGAACAAGAGATAGAGACAGATGGAAGTCCATAATCGCCAACGCCATGCGGCAAGGCACCTGATGATGATGATGATGATGATGATGATGATGATGATGATGATGATGATGATGATGATGATGATAATGATGATGATGATTGTTATAGTAACTGATGGATGTGGCCTTATTTGTCCTTTATCTAGGAAGACAAGAGGAAATGAATTTTTTTTCCTTTTTTTGTTGTTGTTGTTGTCCAGCATTTAGCAGTCCTAGACATGATCCGATTCACAAAAAATAAACAACTGTCATTACATATTGAGCTGGTCCTTATGGCATCCAATAGAAAAGATCGTGTAAAATAACTTGCCATTCGTTTGTATGAAGCCTTTTATTTCAGCTCACGTACCACTTGAATAGTCTGTTTCTTCTTTTCTTTTTTCTCTCGTGTGTGTTCCTTATAATTTCTTTAATGTTGTAACATAAGCTGGTTACTAATATCTAAAGATGGTACGATTATCATAGAAAAAGACACTATTAGATAGATGGGGAGAGTACATTAAAGATCTTTTTGACGATTACAGAAAGAAGGAACACATCATAAGAAAAAACGCTGAAGAATCACCAATGATCAAAAGATGAAGTTACAGCAGTGTTGAAAAAGATGAAACATGGAAAAGCCCCAGAGCCAGACGATATTACTATAGAAATAATTGAGGCTCTAGATGAATTTGGTGTTGAAAAAGTAGCAATCCTCCTTAGTAAAATTTACTACTCCGGAAAAATCCATAAAGATCTGTCAGACTCAATGTTCATTGCACTTCCAAAGAAAGCAGGGGTTATAGAATGCGAACTTCAACGTACAATCAGCTTTATGAGTCATGTCACAAAACTTCTATTAAGTATATTCATGTTGAGAACGAGGAACAGAATCAAAAGAGAGAAATACCAGAACAATGTGGATTTGTTGAAGGGAAAGGAACTATTAATAATGCCATATACATCCTGAGAACTCTAAAAGAAAGATCAATGGAGTTGAATAAGGATCATGTCTATGTTGTGTTGATTATACCAAGGTTTTTGATCGGATAAAACATGAAGAATTGATCAACCAACTGGAAAAGCTCAATACTGATGGAAAAGATCAAAGAATGATAAGGAATATAAAATTAATTAGGAACCAACAGGAGCAATGAGAGTAGAAAATAATATAAGCTCTTTCCAAAATATCAAAAGAGGTTTTAGGCAGGGATGTGTCCTGTCACCAGATCTGTTTTCACTTCAGACCAAAACCATTATGAGAAACGTACAAGAATGCCCTGGGATAAAGGTTGGAGGAAAAATTATAAAGAATCTTCATTATATAGACTACACCATTCTAATCACAGAAAATGAAAACGACCCACAAAATCTTGTGAGTGTAATAGAAATGAAAAAAACAGAAATAAAGGGATGGAGTTAGATAATAAGAAGACTAAAGTCATGGTAATCAATAAAGAATAAAAACAAAACAAACAACCCCAAGAAATCCCCTCATGCAAAATAACAGCAAATGCCACAACATTGGGACAAGTTGACAAGTTTAAATATCTGAGAACAGTCATCTCACCAGACAACAGCTGCACATTAGAAATATCCAGCAGAATCGGCCAAGCTAAAACAGCATTT
>JAPXFY010000022.1:56930804-56935804 GCA_030674185.1 Monoplex corrugatus
GGCCAGTGGACATATGAAACACTAAGCTGACACCACCAGGATGACGGAAACATTAAGACTGGCAGCCAACAGGCCAGTGGACCTATGAAACACTAAGCTGACACCACCAGGATGACGGAAACATTAAGACTGGCAGCCAACAGGCCAGTGGACCTATGAAACACTAAGCTGACACCACCAGGATGACGGAAACATTAAGACTGGCAGCCAACAGGCCAGTTTACATATGAAACACTAAGCTGACACCACCAGGATGACGGAAACATTAAGACTGGCAGCCAACAGGCCAGTGGACCTATGAAACACTAAGCTGACACCACCAGGATGACGGAAACATTAAGACTGGCAGCCAACAGGCCAGTGGACCTATGAAACACTAAGCTGACACCACCAGGATGACGGAAACATTAAGACTGGCAGCCAACAGGCCAGTGGACCTATGAAACACTAAGCTGACACCACCAGGATGACGGAAACATTAAGACTGGCAGCCAACAGGCCAGTGGACCTATGAAACACTAAGCTGACACCACCAGGATGACGGAAACATTAAGACTGGCAGCCAACAGGCCAGTTTTTAATGCTGCGGGCTGGGATTGAACTCAAGATATCAGATCTTGGAGTCCACGGCTGTATCGAAAGAACCAACCAGCCCGCTGTAGCTGTCTAGTTGTATCATCATCATCATCATCATCATCATCATCGTCGTCGTCGTCGTCGTCGACGTCATCATCATCATCATCATCATCATCATCATCATCATCATCATCATCATCATCATCATCATCATCATCATCATCATCATCAGGAGGCGCCTTGCCGCATGGCGTTGGCGATCATGGACTTTCATCTGTCTCTATCACTTGTTGCCTCAAGCGCCTCTTCCACCCTTCTTGTCTTCAGCCACTCTGCAAGTCAGTCTAGCATCTTCTCACTGGGTCTACCCGGTGCTCTTTTTCCCTCCAGCTTTCCCGTTGTGACCAGGTGTTCCAATTCCCCTTTCCTCATAAAATGGCCTATAAATGTTGCCTGTCTTTTCTAATCTTCCTTATGAATGATCTACTTGTGTCTACCTCCATCAAGACTGTCTCGTTTGTTTTCTTTGCTGTCCATGGAACTCTCAACATTCTTCTTAGAAACCACATCTCGGCTGCCTCAATCTTGTTCTATTTTCTCTGTCCATAATTTTCTAGGGAGAATACGATGGTGGTTTCCCGTTGCCTTCCATCAGTTTTTGTTGTTGTTGTTGTTGTTTTTTGTGGTCTCTCCGATAGCCTTTGTCGTTCCCACGACAACCTACAAGGCAGTAGGGTGATTTTTCTTTCAGGGTTGCCTCCCTTAGCCATATTCTCTCCCGAGATGTCCACAAGGCAATGGAGCTATTTACCCATAGCTGGGGGTTTGGTTTGAAGGCACACATATTGTATATATGTTTATATGTATATATCTATATTCCTCTTGTGACAAATGCCTGCGACTTTTCTGCTTGGTGTTAGTGTCTTCTCTAGAAAATGAGATGAGGATTGTTAGAAGGGCGTGACCATTTTAGTTTCTCTCCCCTCCCTCCCAGCCCACCATGTCAGTGAGTCCTCGAACACACTACACAGGCGCATGACTGGAGTTTTGTTTTCTGCTGCCTGTGCGGTAGAAAGATTAATTTCAGTTGTAAGTAATATCTTTCACTCGGGATTTCTGTCCTTTGTGATAATGGAACAGAAATCAGTGATAGCTGCCAACAAAGATATTGATGATCAGTCATCATCACTCGTATTCTCTTTTTCTTCTCTTTTTCGTTTTCTTTTCTTTCTTTCTTTCTCTCTCTGTCTCTCTGTCTCTCTTTATCTCTGTCTTTCTCTGTCTCTCTCTGTCTGTCTCTCTCTGTCTCTCTCTGTCTCTGTCTCTCTCTCTCTTTCTCTCTCTCTCTCTCTCTCTCTTTCTTTCTCTCTCTGTCTCTCTGTCTCTCTTTATCTCTGTCTTTCTCTGTCTCTCTCTCTCTCTGTCTCTCTCTGTCTCTGTCTCTCTCTCTCTTTCTCTCTCTCTCTCTCTGTCTCTGTCTCTCTTTATCTCTGTCTTTCTCTGTCTCTCTCTGTCTGTCTCTCTCTCTCTCTCTCTGTCTCTCTCTGTCTCTGTCTCTCTCTGTCTCTGTCTCTCTCTCTCTCTCTCTCTTTCTCTCTCTCTCTCTTTCTTTTTCATTTTCTTTTTTTTTCCGAGTCAGCTTTTTGTGTCGCCTCAGTGGCGTTGAACCCATGCCGCTCACTCCGGATCGCAGCACACCATCAGCCTTAAGTTAGTTCAATGCCGCTGCTTGGTTCTTTTGCTAGAACCGTGGACTCAAGAACTGATATCTTGGGTTCAATCCCAGCCTGCAACATTAAAGACTAGCCTGTTCACTGCCCAACGTAACCCTTTAACTCCCGCACCCTGTCCACCAACTGCAAAAACTGAACCCTTTGACTTCCTCACCCTATCCGCCACCTGCAAAAGCTTAACCCTTCGACTCCCGCACCCTATCCACCAAGTGCAAAAACTTAACCCTTTGACTTCCTCACCCTGTCCACCAACTGCAAAAACATAACCCTTTGACTTCCTCACCCTATCCACCAACCGCAAAAACTTAACCCTCTAACTGCCGCACCCTATCCACCAACTGCAAAAACTTAACCCTTTGACTTCCTCACCCTACCCACCAGTTTCTTGCAGGAAGCTGTGGACAGGGTTGAAGGAGTCAAAGAGGTTAAGGTTTTGGTTAGCTAGCATAGTTGACAATGCAGGATGCTGTTGGACAGGGTGCGGGAGTCAAAGGGTTAATGTTTCCATCATTCTGGTGATGTCAGCTTATATTTCAAAAGTCTTCCACCCCCCTCCCCCTTTCTGCTCCTCAGTTCAAGACCTTGCCAGTGTATATGGTTTGTGCTGGATGAGTTGCCAGACAAATGCTGGCAGATTTGAGCGGAATTTTCTGAGTGCTATGCATTCCTCTGGAACAGTCTAACTCAGTGTGCCAGGTAATGGGTGGCATATATTTGGATGGAGCGCATATGGAATTGTCTGACTGACAACAAAACCCCAAACTGAATTCGCTTCAGTCATGGGAGCAGTTGAAGAATCCAACACTGAGATCAACCCGAGATCAGGTAATGTAGGGCCACAGAATCTGGGGCAGTTTTCATGGCTGTTATGACTGATGATATCATAATAATAGAGATGACGATCATGACGCTACGGAGTTCCATCTAAGACGGAGACTGCGTGACACGGCTGGATTGAGGCAGCCGAGATGTGGTTTCTAAGAAGATGTTGGAGTTCCATGGACAGCAAAGAAAACAAACGAGACAGTCTTGATGGAGGCAGACACAAGAAAATCGTTGATAAGGAAGATTAGAAAAAGACAGGCAACATTTATAGGCCATTTTATGAAGAAAAGGGAACTGGAGCACTTGGTCACAACAGGAAAGGTGGAGGGAAAGAGAGCACTAG
Source organism: Monoplex corrugatus (assembly GCA_030674185.1). NCBI lineage: Eukaryota > Metazoa > Mollusca > Gastropoda > Littorinimorpha > Ranellidae > Monoplex > Monoplex corrugatus. Next base: position 56,934,282 of record JAPXFY010000022.1, read on the forward strand.
GTAGACCCAGGGAGAAAATATTGGATGGACTTGCAGGATGGCTGAGGACAAAGAGGGTGGAAGATGTATTTGCAGCAACAAGGGAGGGCCATGATCGCCAACGCCATGCGGCAGGGCACATGATGATGATAATGACGGCTGTACTCTACCCTGGCTATCAGAATATATCCTGGTGTCAACTAGGCTCGAGAGATACAGACACCTGCCAAATTTGAGCAACATCTTCGGATGCGTGTATGCACGTTGTATTGCCCACTCTATGCATACAGTACGTTGCTGCACAGTCTGCATACTTCGTCTTCAGTGAGTGTGCATGCTGGGTGTTTTCATGTCTTCCCAACTCAAGCCATTTGCTGACATGGCTTTCAGGATCTTTAACATGCGCAGTTTGATATTTTGTACGTGTATACGTGCCATAAAGGGAGTTCGCTGAGGCACTGCAGGTCTGCACACCTGTTGACCTGTGAGATGGGAAAAAATCTGGCTTGACTTACAGGATCTTTAACATCATCATCATCATCATCATCATCATCATCATCATCATCATCATCATCATCATCATCATCATCATCATCTGCCCTGTCACATGGCGTTGGCGATCATTGTCCTCCATATGCATCTATCCCTTGTCGCTGCAAGTACATCTTCCACCCTCTCTGTCCTCAGCCACCCTGCAAGTCTGTCCAATACTTTCTCCTTGGGTCTACCCGGTGTTCTCTTTCCCTCCAGCTTTCCTGTTGTGACCAGGTGTTCTAATTCTCCTTTCCTCATAAAAAGGCTTATAAATGTTGCCTGTCTTTTCCTAATCTTCTTTGTCAATGATCTTCTTGTGTCTGCCTCCATCAAGACTGTCTCGTTTGTTTTCTTTACTGTCCATGGAACTCTCAACATTCTTCTTAGAAACCACATTTTGTCTGCCTCAATGGTCTTTAACATGCATGGTATATATTTTGTACGCGTATATACACAGACGGAATTCTCTGAGGAATTGGTAGGTCTGAACCCCTGGGAGATGGGAAAAGATGTCCACCTTTCACCCACCATCGAAGGTGTCTAGATGTCTGGGCGGATCGAACCCAGGACCTTCTGATTGGAAGTCCAACGTGTACCCACTGGGCCACCTCACCTGTCCTACGGCGTTGTGGTTTAACCCCTAGACTCTCCCACTCTGTCCTCTAGCAACCTGCATTGTCAACCATGCCAGCAAAAGCAAGAACTTAACCCTTTGATTCCCTCACTCTATTCACCAGCTTCCTGCAGGAAACTGGTGAATAAGGTGGGGGAGTCAAAAGTTTAAGTTTTTGCTGTTGGTGGATAGGGTGCGGGAGTCAAAGGGTTAAGTTTTGCAGTTGATGGATAAAGTGAGGAAGTCAAAGGGTTAAGTTTTACAGTTGGTGGATAGGGTGCAGGAGTAAAAGAGTTAGTTTTTTTTGCATTGTGTGGATAGGGTGAGGGAGTCAAAGATTTAGGTTTTTGCAGTTGCTGGATAGGTTGTGGGAGTCTAAGGGTTACATTTTGCAGTT
>JAPXFY010000022.1:56940804-56948304 GCA_030674185.1 Monoplex corrugatus
GCCTCTTCCACACCTTTTGATCCCTCACCCTGTCCACCAGCATCCTCAACGTGTCACAGTATTGATTTGAAAGATCGTGCGTGGAGAATTGATCATGTGGATCGAATAGCTAGTCATCGCTCAGCAGGTATCTTAATATACTTCGTGACTACTCATTACCTATACAGGTGCAGGTTTTTTTGTACTTGTAGTGGCTACTGGGGGAGCAAATTGCTAGAGATCTCACTGAGATCTCGCTGAGAGACACTTCTTTCGGGTGTCTGCATTTTTCTTCTCTTTGTCTTTCGTTTCCTTTTCTTTTCTTTGTTTCTTTGTTTTGTGCTGTGTCGATGTGGTTTTTTTTCTTTTCTGTTCTTTTCCTTTTCTTTTTTCTTTGTTTTTTTTGTGTGTGGGTGAAGTGCATCTTACACGCGTACTCCTTCGGCCTACGCAAAACCCTATGTGTTGGCAAGGTCTTCAGGTGGACAGAAGAGACACTAAGCTGACACCACCAGAATGACTGGAGCATTAATTAAGATGGGCAGCGATTGATCATTGATGTTTGATTATCACACAGCAAAAAGATGTAATTTTGGGGGGAAAAGAATCATGAAATATGTTGACATATCCTAAGATCTTAGTGTTCATTTTTAAACCTACTCTTACTGTTATTTTTCTTAAAACCCAGCCGACTGTGTAGAGCCATGTCAGGGGTATAACCGTTTCAAAACATACACAATCCTTCAACATCTTTCACAAATGCATATAATAAATGTACCCTGTTATCAACTAAGTAACATAACTCTTGAGAGTCACGGAGTTATCTCCCATGTAGAATTTCTCAAACCCAACACAGTTTGCGCTACCCATTCAGCTAGCATAGACGTATCTTCAAAGCATAAAGTGGTAAGCTCAGAACATTCCTTAGTAATACCAAAGGAAATAAGAGGGAAGCAGGGATTATAATATCAAAGGAAATAAGAGGGAAGCAGGGATATAATACCAAAGGAAATAAGAGGGAAGCTTTCCTCTTATTTCCTTTGGTATTACAACTCTGCTTCCCTCTTATTTCCTTTGGTACCCTGTTATCAATCCTAACAGAAAGTACGTGAGACTTTATCAAACACATACAGGTGAATGGACCAGCAAGGCAGAAAATGATAGGAAGAAATGACAGAAAGCAAAGTTAGGAAGAAAACAAAACACCCAAAAACAAAACAAAGGGAGTGACAGAAAAGAGGAAATTTCTAACACAGAATTTCCATATGTTGGTGATACTATTTACACTGAAAGAGCTCTCGGCATCCCCACGGGGGAGTTTTTAAACCTCTAATGCATAAAAAGTCATCATGCTTATTCTTTACGCTGTATGGGGTTCATATTTCAACAATATCTTTTCACATGTATACAATTTATAAAATAATTTTTTGGTTACCACATTGTATGTTTGACGTCCGTTTGTTGTAAAACAAAAAAGAATTTTATAAAAGTTTATTTTAAAAAGGGCAACGGGACAGAACAGCACTTATATTACGTCTGGTTTGAACTCGAGTTATCGGATCTTGAGTTCAAAGCCGTCTCACCAGAGCCAGCCACCCTTATGACCTAAAAAACCAAAACCGTCAGTGCATTAATAAGTCAGTTGACATCACTACACATTAGACAGAAAGTGACAATCACAAAGAATGATTCGTGAATATAATAGTATCATGTTTTAACCCTTTGACTCCCACATTGTATCCACCAGCTGCAAAAACTTAACTCTTTGACTCCCTCAACCTATCTACCAGGTTCTGCTAGAAGCTGGTGGATAGGATGAGGGAATCAAAGGGTTAAATTTTTGCTTTGCAAAGCATTGTTGACAATGCAGGATGCTGGTGGACAGGGTGCGGGAGTCGATAAAGGGTCAAACATTTTGTAAATCGTTGAGGCACGCGTTAAATTATTTCCAGTTGTTTTCAGGATAAAGATAGTTGGTGGCTAGATGAAGTAAGAGATGGCATTGTAAAATCCTGCACGAGCTTTTTTGTGCAGCATTCCGGTTACTTGATACTCGAAAGATGCCGTAAATTGGATTATTTCCGGTCCAGCAGACACTAACTTGTTTGTAGTGTTCCGTGTGGTATGGACTCACTCGCTACGTACGATTATGCCCCTTGCCGTTCCCCTGATACGCACCATTTGTATAGGTCATGAGAAAAATTTTCCTACAAACAAGTGAAATCAGAGAGTTTTGAAATTTGGCAGGTCATGTATTAAAAGATTGGTGTACAAAATGCTGAAATTTCAACAGTCTAACCCTCATGGTTGCTGAGTAATGGTACAAGTAAAATAAGACATTTTCAGGTGAAAAATGTCTTACAAAATACACAGTCAGGTCAATACATCAGTTCCTACAGTCACATGTTCAATGAAATTTCATAAAATCCAACGTGCACACACTCCACGTGCACTGAAACAAGAGATCGTGTTGAACAGCGCCGAGTTGTTGAGTATTGTTGAGCCATTTGCTTTTCCGTCGTCTGCGTCACTGCGGAGATAGTGGGTCGTGAACTTTGCACTGTCCACTCACCAACTGCATAGTACAGTGACCTCATGGCCTGAAACGAGTCTAGGAATGACCAAAGAATCTATTTCTGGCTATTAGTTTCGGTTAACGGAAATACTGAAAGCCCCGAGAATTTTCAAAACTCAAGTCGGATTTCTCCGACGCTCGTAGACAAGCGTTTTTGAGACATGATCGGGAAATCCCGACGCTCGTAGCGAGAGAGTATATAAATTTATCCTTTTGACTCCCTCATCCCATCCACCAACTTCCTGCATTAAGTCATGGCAGTAAGCAAAAACGTAACTTTTCACTCACTCACCCTATCCACCAGCTTCTTGCATTATCAGTTATGACAGCAAATCAAAAACTTGGCCCTTTCGCTCTCTGTTATTACACACCATTTCATGTATTATCGCCCTTGTTAGGAGAGCTTAACCCTTTCATTCCTGACCCCATCCTCCAGTTTCCTGCATCATTAGCCATGATAGCAAAGCAAACATTTAACCCTTTCACTCCCTCACTGTACCCGCGAGTTTCCTGCATTATCACCAGTTTGTTGCGTTATGAGCTCATAGAGCAAAGCAAAATCTTACCTTTCGCTCAGTTCAAGAATAAAAGACTACGTCAATCTTGAACATAAGACCAATATATTGTATGTATTTCTCTCCTGTCTCATAGTTGTGTGTAGGGCAGTTGCAGAGTATACAGGTAGGCTTGGGCGCTCCTTTTTTGAGGAGTGTTCTGAGTTTACGGTTTTTGTGCTTTGTGTCTGCTTCTATGCTAGCTGAATGGGCAGTGCAAACTGTGTTAGATTTGAGAAGTTCTACAACATGGGAGACAAATCCTACATGACTCTCAAGAGTTATGTTCTTTGATTAATGTCGTAAAAATTCTCCCTGCTTCCCTCTTATTTCACTCCCTTGCTCTGTCCACCAACTTCCTTCATTACCAGCAAAGAAGAAACTTAACCCTTTAATAACGATAATTACAGTATTTGTATGGCGTCAAATCTGGACAATTCAAATGAAAATGCATTCACGTGCTAGGCATACGCATACAATCGATAAAGACCACCTTACAATATTTAATACACAGACTGAAGGAAAGAAATAGTTGTAGAATTCATAGTTGGGAATAGAGATGGGTTTTAAAAGCAGAAAGGATAGGTGTTAGGCGAAGACAGAATGGAAGTCTATACCAGGCTGACGGTCCTGAGACAGCAAAACAGCGCTGGCCAACAGTTGATAGTCTAAAGCTCTTTCAGCCCTGCGCCCGACAAATTGTCGGGCGCGACTGATCGCCTTTCAGCTCCTGCGCCCGACACTTTCGGTTTCATTTGTATGAATATTCATTAAGGAAGTGACGTTACTCCGTCACTCTTCCCTTCTGATAACTTCGAAGATTCTGCCAAGTCATTTTGAAGCAATTTTACGCAGTTTTTTTTTTTTTTTTTTTTTTTTTTTACGTCAAGATGATTAAACGAGCTGGCGACACAGTGCAACAAGTTTTGGACAAAATCCTCTTCGATATAGGCAGTGATTTTGAGCCCAAAACAGAAGAAACGGCCTCTGAATCGAGTGTATCTTCGTCCATCAGCACTTCACTCGACAAAGAGCCCTCGCAAAGACCGAAAATTGATGAAATTGATGAAATGGAGGTGGAAAATTAACCATCAACATCAAGTGGGTGTTCATATTAATGCTTCTAGAATTCTCCGACATACTGTACGACAAGAAAGCGACTGTGACAGTGATAATGAGAATGAAGGCTCCTTTTGTCACTTTCTTGCTGTACAGTATGTCGGAGCGATCTCAGGCCCCACTACCACCACCACCACCATCTCAACTCATGATAGAGCTCTGAATCGAGTGTATCCCACATTTCAGAAAAAGTATTTCATTTTTCTGATTTTTTCGAAATTGTGGATATTATGAATTTAATCAAGTAGTTTTTGAGATAAAGGTGTTTTATTGGGGGTACCGATTGATTGTACAGTTCCCCCCCCCCCCAACCCCCCAGGCTAGGAGTGCATTTCTCTTGTAAAACAGACAGGGCTGAAAAAGGTAAATCTAGGGACCTGAAGGGAAAGAGTGTCTGAAGCTGATCGCAAGGTGCAAGTTGGCGTATAAATGTTGATGTTGTCGTAAAGACATGATGGAGCAGATTGGTGAATAGATTTGTAACACAAGGTATCCAGCTTATGTTCAGTTCTTTTTAAGACAGGCAACCAGTGAAGACAGCGAAGGAGAGGACTGATATGATCAAACGTTTTCTTTTTGAGGACAAGAAGAGCAGCTATGTTTTGTATACGTTGCAGACACAGGAGAGAAGAAGCTGGTAGTCCAGTAAGGAGAGCGTTACAGTAGTCAAGACGAGACAAAATGAGAGATGTCAACAAGCTTAGATGCAGAATCAGGAGAAAAATATCTTAAAATGTAAGAAATGCCCACTCCCTCCTTTACGCCACCCCCCCCCCCCCCTACCCAGCTTCCTGCAGTATCAGCATGAAATGACAGCGAAGCAACAAAACTTAACCCTTTCACTCTCTCATTCCACTCACCAACATATTACATTAAGAGCCATAATAGGAAGAAAAAAAAAAGAAACAAAAACAACAAAAACCACTCTCATTCTCTCACTCTACCCATTAACTTTACTGTATCATCAGCCATAACAGGGGGAAAAAAGCTAACCCTTTTACTCCCCCACTTCATCCACCAGCTTCCAGCAGGAGGGATGAGGTGTCCCGTGAGAAAGTGAATGGGTTAATTAAGCTTGTGTCCACTATTCCTATGTGTCATGAGCGTTGTCTCCCCTTCAGCATGCCGCACGACGTGATAAGGGTGCCCGGTGGTCAGTCCTGTGGTCAGTCCATTGGTCAGCCCTGTGGCCAGCCCTGTGGTCAGCCCTGTGGTCAGCCCTGTGGTCAGTCCTGTGGTCAGCCCTGTGGTCAGCCCTGTGGTCAGTCCTGTGGTCAGCCCTGTGGTCAGCCCTGTGGTCAGCCCTGTGGTCAGTCCTGTGGTCAGCCCTGTGGTCAGCCCTTGGGCACCCTGTGTCAGCCCTGTGGTCAGCCCTGTGGTCAGCCCTGTGGTCAGCCCTGTGGTTAGCCCTGTGGTCAGCCCTGTGGTCAGCCCTGTGGTCAGGCCTGTGGTCAGCCCTGTGGTCAGCCTGTGGTCAGTCCTGTGGTCAGCCCTGTGGTCAGTCCTGTGGTCAGCCCTGTGGTCAGCCCTGTGGTCAGCTGCTTCACACAGGGACAAGACGTCTCTGTCTGATCTCTCCTGTGGCTGACACCCACAAAACGTGACACAAGTTTCAGCTAAACCAACAGTACAAACAATCATCTTGTATGTCTTTATGTCAGGTCCGAGAAGAGAGAGAGAGAGAGAGAGAGAGAGAGAGAGAGAGAGAGAGAGAGAGAGACAGACAGACAGACAGACAACAGACAGACAGAGACAGACAGAGACAGACAGAGACAGAGAGAGACAGACAGACTGACAGACAAAGAGAGAGAGAGAGAGAGAGGGACAGACAGACAGACAGAGACAGACGAACAGACAGACAGGCAGACATACAGAAAGCGAGACAGAAAGAGACAAAGAGAGAGACAGAGAGAGAGAGACAGAGAGAGAGAGAAACAGACACAGATACAGAGAGAGACAGACAGACAGAGAGAGAGACAGAGACAGAGAAACAACTGCTCAGTATGCGGGAGGTTTGCTTTCTAAATGAGGAAAAAGAAAAAAGCTTGCCAGTGGGCAAAGTGTTCAGAATGGTCAAATCACTGAGATCAACATCAACACACGTGCAGATCAGATCTTTTAGTACCCAAACCCCCGTCGCGTGGACACACACTGAGAACATCAAGTACGCATGCACGTTAAAGATCCTTTAAGTCATATCTATCAGCATCAGGTGAGTTATTGAAAACATGAAAACATCCAACATTCACTCCCACCGATGAAGACGGAGTATGCAGACTGTGCAGCAACATATCGCCTATACAGTGTAGGTAAAACAATTTGCACACATCATCATCATCAGGTGCCTTGCCACATGGCGTTGGCGATCATGGACTTCCATCTGTCTCTATCTCTTGTTGCCTCAAGCACCTCCTCCACCCTCCCTGTCCTCAGCCACTCTGCAAGTCCGTCTAGTATCTTCTCCCTGGGTCAACCTGATGCTCTCTTTCCCTCCAACATTCCCGTTGTGACCAGGTGCTCCAATTCCCCTTTCCTCATAAAATTGCCTATAAATGTTGCCTGTCTTTTCCTAATCTTCCTTATGATTGATCTACTTGTGTCTGCCTCCATCAAGACTGTCTCGTTTGTTTGGGTTTTTTTGTGTGCTGTCCATGGAACTCTCAACATTCTTCTTAGAATCCACATCTCGGCTGCCTCAACCTTGTTCTGGTTCCAAATAACATTCAAGAACTCTCTTCCTGATCTTAGTTGACAGGCATTTGTTGGTAAGAATGCTTTTCATCTTCTTGAAATCTGTTTTGGCTTGGCCAATTCTGCTAGCTATTTCTGATGTGCATCTGCCCGTCTGGTGAAATGATCGTTTCCACGTATTTAAACTTATCAACCTGTCTCAAGGTTGGGCCGTTTGCTGTTATTTTGCATGAGGGGATTTCATGATTTTTACTGATCACCATGACTTCAGTCTTCCTGCTGTTTAGTTCCAACCCCTTACCTTTGCTTTCTATTTCAAGTATATTTACAAGGTTTTGTAGGTCCCTTTCATTTTCTGCAATTAGCATGGTGTCATCTGCATATCGAATGTTGTTTATCCTTTTTCCACCAACCTTTAATCCAGGGTCTTCCTCTAGGTTTCTCATGATGTTTTCTCTTTAAAGTGAAAACAGATCTGGTGACAAAACACAACCCTGTCTGACTCCTCTTTTGATGTTTTGGAAAGAGCTTACATCGTTTTCTATTCTCATTGCAGCTGTTTGTTCCCACTACATATTTCTG
>JAPXFY010000022.1:56958304-56963304 GCA_030674185.1 Monoplex corrugatus
AGTGTGTGTGTGTGTGTGTGTGTGTGTGGTGTGTGTGTGTGTGTGTGTGTGCGTGTGTGTGTGAGGGAGAAAAAGAGAAAGAGAGAGAGAGAGACAGACAGACAGACAGCCAGACAGACAGACAGACAGACAGACAGTGTGTGTCAGAGAAAGAGAGGTAAGTACACAGAGAGAGATAGAGACAGAGACAGAGAGGCAGAGAGAGAGAGAGAGAGAGACAAAGCAAAAGAGAAAGACAGGGAGGGAGAGAGAGGGAGGCAGAATTTAACTCTCGTTCTTCTCCCTCTCCCTCTCTCTCTCTCTCCCTGTCTCTCTTTCCCTCTCTCCCTTTCTCTCTATCTCTCATTCTCTCTCTCCCCTTTTTTTTCCGCGTCTTAATGTTTTAGATCAATACTGACACATTTACATACATACACATACATACATACATACATACATACATACATGTACATGTTATACATACATACATACATACATACATATATACATACATACATACATACATACATACATACATACATACATACATACATACATACATACATACATATGTCATTAGTTCGTGCCTTCATGTTCTATATCAAAACTGTAACCTTTATATATAAGCGCAAAAACCTTCAAATATACCAGCCCCCACTACGACGACCACCACCAAACAACAACGACAACACTAACAACAACAACGACAACAACAGCAGCAGCAGCTGCAGCAACAACAACAACAACTACAACAACAACAACCCCCCGAAATACGAGGAGTACGTAGAATGAAAACCAGCACTAGAAACTTCCCACTCAGAACAATATATTAGTATTGGAACGCAGCTGTACATGTCGAAACAGAATAAAACTTTAAACGTTCTTATATTAAATGGACCAAGATCAGATTATGTGTACTTAAGATCAGATTATGTGTACTTAATTTTCTTCTCCTTTTCCTATTTTTTGTTCTGTTGAAATACTGTGTATGTTTTGAAACGGTTATATTATAGCCCTGATATGGATCTAGGCAGTCGGCTGGGCCTTAAACAAAAGGAACAGTAACAGTAACAATAACAATAACAACAATAACAATAACAATAACAGATCAGATCTCTCTCTGTGTATCTGTCTCTCTCTCTGTCTGTCTGTCTGTCTCTCTCTCTCTTTGTCTCTGTCTGTCTGTCTGTCTGTCTCTCTTTCTCTCTTTCTCTCTCTCTCTCTTTGTCTCTGTCTCTGTCTCTCTTAATTTTAGTATTCAACATGTATCTTTAGTTGAGCTGTACTTGTTACAGCAAACACATGTCATGTGTATAGAACAGCAACGGCAAGTTTGAAAAATGGCTTCTAGCCAATAACTTCAAACCGTTGGAAAATAAAGAATCATTGTCATTGTCATGTCTCTCTTTGTCTCTGTCTGTCTGTCTGTCTGTTTGCCTCTCTGTCTCTGTCTTTCTCTGTCTGTCTGTCTCTGTCTCTCTGTCTCTGTCTCTCTCTGTCTCTCTGTCTGTCTGTCTCTCTCTCTCCCTCTCTCTCCCCCCCTCTCTCTCCTCTCCGAGAATTGGACAGAGCAGTTACATATTGTAAAGCTGTACACATATTTGTTTTGAGAAGATTTTCTTAACAGAACAAGCACACATTGATTGATTTATTACACGGAGAACTAGTAAAAAAAAACCCCAGATAGCCGCCGTTTACTCATTCATTTATGCGATGGATTCGATTCTGTTGAAAACTATATGTACATGGAAGATGCTAGACTACCGAAAAAGATCATACAAGATACCATTTGATCTTGATCTTAACCCTTTGACTCCTGCACACTCTATCCACCAACTGCAAAAAAATCTACGCTTTGATAGCGGGTGGAAAATGTGAGGGTATGAAATGGTTATTGTTATTACTATTATTTATTATTATTATCATTATTATCATTATTATCATTATTATTATTATCATTAATGATTATGATTATGATTATTTATTGCAATTGTTGTTATTATTATTAATACATATTATTATTATCATCATCGTCATCATCATCATCATCATATCATCATCATCATATCATTATTATTATTAATCATCTTTTCATTATCTCTCATCATCCTCATCATCATCATCATTATTATTATTATCATATTATTATTATTATCATTATTATTGTTATTATTATTATTATTTTATTGTTGTTGTTGTCATTATCATCTTCTTCATCATCATTATTATTATTTATTATTATTATATCGTCATCATCATTATTATCATTATCATTATTATTACTATTGTTTGTTAGCATAGTTAGCAGTGCAGAATGCTTGTGGCCAGGGTGCGGGAGTCAAAAGCTAAGGTTAGAAGAACTGGGTGACCAGTATACGTATGTGTCCAAATGAACATGAGCTTGGTAACATTTTGGGATCCCCCCTTCCCCAAGGAATTGGCAATGAGAAACAGTTTATTCATGCTATTCGGCAAAGACTGATTGATTCATCATCATCATCATCTCATCTCATCATCACACACTGTGCCCCATGGCCTGCATGGCGTTGGGATCATGGCCCTCCACACGAATCTATCCCCTGTCACTACAAGTACATCTCCTACTTTCTCTGTCCTCAGCCACCTTGTAAGTCCGTCCAGTATTTTCTCCCTGGTCTATCTGTGCTCTCTTTCCCTCCAGCTTTCCTGTTGTGACCAGGTGCTCTAATTCCCCTTTCTTCATAATAGATTCCATAAATGTCCTTTTTCGTGTTTTGGCTGGCGTCTAAACTCTCTTTCTTTCTCTCTCTCTCTCTCTCTCTCTCTCTCTCTTCTCTCTCTCTCTCTCTCTCTCTCTCTCTGCAGGAAGCTGGTGGATAGGATGAAGGAGTCAAAGGGTTAAGTTTTTGCTTCGCTAGCGTGGTTGACGTTTCAGGATGCCGGTGGGACAGGCTGAGGGAGTCAAAGGGTTAATCTGAAAAAGAAGAACGCCCAAATTTAAACTTTTGCCTATCGATTCTGAGAGCCTGTTTGTTTCGATACAACCGACACAGAGAGTCTGATTTGATTTGTCCCCTTACGTTTTGCATGCAAACTAAAGAAGATATTTTGACCTGTGTTGTCCCGGTCTCCATGATATTCGGTCAAGATTTATTCCCTCAAAAGTATCACAGAGGCCCAGATATGTTAATTGTTTGTTAATGTGTTCAACTCGTTTTGATAGTACTAGGAATTTCGTGTCTTTTTTTTTTTTCCCTTCGTGAATCGTCTAAAATAAGGAAATTACTTTATCGTAAATTACAATTTTTGTTCTTTTTTTTGTTGTTGTTGGATTGTTAATCTATGTAATATGTTGTTTGAATTATTTAATCTTATGTATAAGTACCCTTTCAGTAGGGTTATGGCCTTTTCTGAATAATATTCTGAAATCTGATGTCCAAACTCTCTCGTCTGTCTGTCTGTCTGTCTGTCTGTCTGTCTGTCTGTGTCTGTTGTGTCTGTGTCTGTGTCTGTGTCTGTGTCTGTGTTTTGTCTGTCTCTTTTCTTAGTTCGCATGTTAATGTTTTATATCAATGCTGTCATCTTTACATATAGCACAAAAGCCTTCGTCTATATCCCCCCAAAAACACAAAACAAAACAAAAAAAACAAAAACAAAAACACAACAACAACAAATAAACAAACAAACAAACAAAACAAACAAAAAATATCACACCACCGCTATCACCATCACCGCCGCCATCTCCAGCACCAGCACCAGCACCACCAGCACCACCAGCACCAATCCAATGAAATTGTTTTAACTCAGGTTTTGTTTGTGTGTCTCTCAACTGACTGTGTATATCATGCAGAAGTGTATCAACAGGTAAAAATATCTATAAGAAACAGATACAGTTTGTGCATCTTGAGTTTCATAATCATGTGTATAGCACTGAATGATTTGAATCATAAACATGCACTGAATGATTTAAACCATAAACATGCACTGAATGATTTAAACACAAACATGCACTGAATGATTTAAATCACAAACATGCACTGAATGATTTAAACCATAAACATGCACTGAATGATTTAAATCATAAACATGCACTGAATGATTTAAATCATAAACATGCACTGACTGATTTCAAATCATAAACATGCACTGAATGATTTAAATCATATATGTACACTGACTGATTTAAATCATAAACATGCACTAACTGATTTAAATCATAAACATGCACTGAATGATATAAATCATATATGTACACTGAATGATTTAAATCATAAACATGCACTGAATGATATAAATCATAAACATGCACTGAACTGATTTAAATCATAAACATGCACTGAATGATTTAAATCATAAACATGCACATGAATGATTTCAATCATAAACATGCACTGACTGATTTAAATCATAAACATGCACTGAATGATTTAAATCATAAACATGCACTGAATGATTTGAATCATAAACATGCACTGAATGATTTCAATCATAAACATGCACTGACTGATTTAAATCATAAACATGCACTGAATGATATAAATCATAAACATGCACTGAATGATATAAATCATAAACATGCACTGAATGATTTAAATCATAAACACGCACTGAATGATTTAAATCATAAACATGCACTGAATGATTTAAATCATAAACATGCACTGAATGATTTAAATCATAAACATGCACTGACTGATTTAAATCATAAACATGCACTGACTGATTTAAATCATAAACATGCACTGACTGATTTAAATCATAAACATGCACTGACTGATTTAAATCATAAACATGCACTGACTGATTTAAACCATAAACATGCACTGACTGATTTAAACCATAAACATGCACTGAATAATTTAAATCATAAACATGCACTGAATAATTTAAATCATAAACATGCACTGACTGATTTAAATCATAAACATGCACTGACTGATTTAAATCATAAACATGCACTAACTGATTTAAATGAAATCTAAGTAATTTTTTATGCTTATCATCATCATCATGTGCCCTGCTGCATGGTGTTGGCGATCATG
>JAPXFY010000022.1:56970804-56973304 GCA_030674185.1 Monoplex corrugatus
TCCCCTTTCAAGACCTTGTCATCGCATAGGGTTTTGCTCAGGCTCAGGGCGTCTGCTAGATAATTCAGTGCTGGTATAGTGTTTCAAAAGTTCTGTAGAGCACGTATGGAATTGTCCGAGTGCTTGAATCCCTCTTGAACAAACTTCAGACTATAAACTTGTATATGTCGGGGTCTTACCTTTTAACCCTTTGACTTCCGCACCTTGTCCACCAGCATCCTGCTTTGTCAACCGTGTTAGCAAAACAAAAACTTAACCCTTTGACTCCCTCCCCCTGTCCATCAGCTTCCTGAAAGAAGCTGGTGGATAGGATGAGGAAGTCAAAGGGTTAAGTTTTTGCAGTTGGTGGATAGGGTGAGGAAGTCAAAGGGTTAAGTTTTTGTAGTTGGTGGATAGGATGAGGAAGTCAAAGGGTTAAGTTTTTGCAGTTGGTGGATAGGGTGAGCAAGTCAAAGGGTTAAGTTTTTGCAGTTGGTGGATAGGGTGAGGAAGTCAAAGGGTTAAGTTTTTGTAGTTGGTGGATAGGGTGAGCAAGTCAAAGGGTTAAGTTTTTGTAGTTGGTGGATAGGATGAGGAAGTCAAAGGGTTAAGTTTTTGCAGTTGGTGGATAGGGTGAGCAAGTCAAAGGGTTAAGTTTTTGCAGTTGGTGGATAGGGTGAGCAAGTCAAAGGGTTAAGTTTTTGTAGTTGGTGGATAGGGTGCGGGAGTCAAAGGGTTAAGTTTTTGTAGTTGGTGGATAGGGTGCGGGAGTCAAAGAGTTAAATAATTTCTTTTAGACACAAGCTTAGTTCTCGAGATACCCCCGTAGGGATGCCAGGGGCTATTTCAGTATAAATACTATCCCCACCTTCTGGAAATTCTGTGCTAGAAATTTCCTCTTTTCTGTCAGTCTGTTTGTTTCTGCCTTGTTTTTTGCTGTCTGTCATTTCTTCCTATCATGTTCTAATAATAATAATAATTACAATATTTATATAGCGCAAAATCTTGATAAAATCAAATCTAAGCGCTGAAGCAGACACACGCAAGCACGCACGCACGCACGCACGCACACACACGCACGCACCACACACACACACACATACTCACACACACACACGCTTGGCTATAAATGGGGAGAAAGAATAAAAGCAATAAAAGCAAGAATAAAAGCAATGGAAAATTATAGAGAGCATAGCATATACAATTATATATTATAACCATGTGATTCCCTCCGAGCGGAGACAGGCTGCAGAGGGGGGTTAGGATTTTATGCGGAGGAGAAAAGGTGAGTTTTGAGAGCGGACTTGAAGGAGACAAAAGTAGGTTGCTGACGGACTGAGAGAGGAAGTTTGTTCCAGGAGAGTGGACCAGAAACAGAGAAGGCTCGTGGACCATAGGTATTGAGCTTAGTGCGTGGAAAGCGAAAAGTCAGAGGATCGGAGGCAGAGCGGAGGGTACGTGAGGGAACATAGATCTCAAGTAGGCTTGACAGGTAATCGGGGGCTGCGTTATTGAGGCTTTTGTAGCACATGGCGTCTAGTTTGTACTGTATGCGCTTTGATACAGGGAGCCAGTGAAGTTGTGCCAGGAGAGGAGATATGTGGTCAGCTTTTTTCTTTTTGAGTACAAGGCGTACAGCATTGTTTTGAATGCGCTGTAGGATGTGAATGGTGGAGGCAGGAAGACCAGACAGGAGTGAATTGCAATAGTCAATGCGAGACATTATGAAGGAGAACGAGTTTTGCAGTTGTTTCGACAGAGAGATACTTCCTGATCAGCCTTATACGATGGAGATGATAGTAGCAGGATCTGGCAGTTTGAGAAACAAAGTTGTTCATGGAGAGGGTAGAGTCAATGCAGACACCAAGGTTTTTAGCTGAATCAGAAATTGGGACTGATGTGTTACATAATGGGAGAGAAAGAGGAGGCAGCTGAGAAAGTTTCTGACGGGTACCAATGAGGATAGCTTCTGTTTTGTCGTCATTAAGCTGAAGTCTATTGTGTGTCATCCAGTTCTTAATGTCCGAGTTAGTGTTCTTAGTTATGTTTAAATTTCTGCCTTGCTGGTCCATTCACCTGTATGTGTTCGATAAAGTCTTACGTATTTTTTCTTAGGATTGATAATTGGGTACATGTATTAAGTGCATTTTTGGCTCTAGGGAAATGAAATATGCAAAAATAATTTTTGGTAATGTAGGCCTGTTTTTATATAATTTTTATGCTTTAGTGTTCTTAGTTATGTTTAAATTTGTATTCGTGTATGTCTTTTTTCAAATCTCCTGTGTGATAAATTGGACGGATTGGTCAACGCCAGGGGCATCTCCTTAGATTATGTGCGCGAAAACTCTGATATGTTGTACTTAATTTTCTTTTCCTCTTTCCTGTTGAGGTATTGTATGTTTTGAAACGGTTATAGTCCTGATATGGCTCTACTCAGTCGGCTGGGCTTTAACCTTTGATTCCTGCACCCTATCCACCAACTGCAAAAACTTTACCTTTGATTCCCTCACCCTACCCACCA
>JAPXFY010000022.1:56980804-56995804 GCA_030674185.1 Monoplex corrugatus
GAAAATTGATTTTGACATATCTTTGGGGATTTTTCCAGTGTCGTAAATTTCATTTAGGAGGACTGTTATTTTTTCTACGCCAAATTCCTCCAGGGCTTCAATCATCTCTGTAGTAATGTTGTCTGGTCCTGGGGCTTTTCCTGGTGTCATCTTTTTCAGTGTTGCTCTAACTTCATCTTTCATTATGGGTGGTCCTTCAAAGTTCTTTTTTATAATGTGTTCTTCGTTTCTGTCATCCTCAAAAAGGCCTTTTATATACTCTCCCCATCTGTCCAATATTTTGTCTTTTTCCATGATAAGCGTGCCATCTTTCGATTTTAAGCAACCAGTTGATGTGCATGTATTTTCCTGTGGACAATTTCTTCAATTCGTCTGTACATACCCTGAGGATCCAGTCTGTGTCGGTTTTCTATCTCTTTGCATTTTGTGTTCAGCCAAGCTTCCTTAGCTTCATTGCACCTAAACCTGATTTCTTCTTCAGATGGGAGTTACAGGTATAAAACAATCGGGCTTAATCAAAGGAAACGACCTATGGGACTGTGCAGTAAATGTCTAGCAACGTGTAAATACAGATTGAAATCAGAATGTTTCTGTTTTAACTTTGTAACTGATACAGGGAAATAAGGTAGCATTTGCTGACAACACAAAAGATGATTAATTGTTATAAAATCACTACAGATACATTTGATGGTTTTACTGAATTTAGTTCGAAGTGAGTTGAGACACAATCTGTAAGCTAAAGTTATTTCTGTCTTGTAAAACCCTGGTAGTTTACGATGAAACGGCGAATTTTACATTGCGCTTTCACTTTGTTGTCCAATATAGCATTCATTTCATGGTTAGAGAGTTGTAAATCAAGTTTTGTACTGCCAGCTCTATTCATTGCTGCACATTTAGCTATTCTGTCGACCCAATCATTATGTATAATACCACAGTGGGATGGGATCCAACAAAAAGTAACTTGTGTATTGTTTGTTATTAAACAATGAATTAAAATTTTAATCTCAAATGTTAACGCACTATTTTGTTTATATTCGCAACTTTTTAGGGACTGTAATGCAGATTTCGAATCTACACATAATAAGATACTAAACAAAGGTATAGGTAGATCCACTATATATTTCAGTGCCATTAGGATGGCAACTAATTCAGAAGTAAAGACTGAATGTTCCTGTCCTAAAGAGTAAGCCTTTTCTACTTTTAATTTTGGAATTACAAAGCCAGCGCCGGCTGCACCATCGTCTAGAGCAGAGCCATCAGTAAATATTTTCAAGTGATGTAAATATTTTTTATATGTGTGTGTGTGAGTGTGTGTGTGTGTGTGAGAAAGAGAGAGACAGAGAGAGAGAGTGCGCGCGCGCGCGCGCGCGTGTGTGTGTGTGTGTGTGAATGCGAGTGTGGTTGGGGGGGAGGGGGGGAGGGGAATGGGTAGCTTCATATTTTGACTAGAACAAAGTGATCTCTCGGTTGAGTAAAGGTAGGCAACTTTGCAAATAAAAGGGGAGAAAGTTGCTTTGTAAAGGTTGCGTCCCCTGCATTATAGTTGCCTTGATTTTTTTTTTCTTTGTGTTCGTTGCTTTCCTCTTACATTGTATCACCTTCTCTTGCATACTTTTATTTTCTGCGGGCACACGCACACACCCCATTCCACACACCACACACACACACACACACACATATATATATATACATTATTTATGTGTATATTTCTATATCTATATACAGGGGGGTGCAAAAGTAGGTATACAGTAAGTATCACATCATTATCATAATGCTTAATTCCGCTCTCGATTAGAGGAGTGTGTGAATACCGACGGCAAGCAGTTTGAGTATCTGAGGGATTAAGGTTGTGCTTGTTATTACATGTATTTACAATATTCATTTGTTTGTATAATAAATGCAATGAGTATTGTACGTGTTTTCTTTTTTCAAAACTGTATACCTACTTTTGCACCCTCCTGTATATATATATACATTATTTATGTGTATATTTCTATATATATATATATATATATATATATATATCCTTCTCATATATATATATATACATACATACATATACATACATATACATACATACATACATACATGCATACATATATATATATATATATGTATATGTATGTATACATCTGTATATATATATATGTATACATATACATACATATATTATATATATATATATATATATATTATATACGTAAATACACACGCACATACACATACACATACACGCCAGATATGCTGCATTAACTACTACTACTATTTCTACTATTACAACTACTACTACTACTACAACAACTACTACTACTATTACTGCTACTAGTACTACTACTATTTTAATACTACTACAACTAATAATAACAATAATCGGTAAGGCGCAAACAGTTCACGTCCAAACATGCTTGTGTTTTGCACAGAAATTAAAAACAAAATGAAATAAATGATGAAATGGGGGTGGGTGTTACAATGTCAATACGCATATGCCGTTTAACACACCCCCCTTTGCCTCCTGCACACTATCCACACTAACTGCAAAAACAAATTAACTCTTTGACTCCCTGACCTATCCACAGCTTCCTGCAGCTTCCTGTCAGTTTCTGGGAATAACAACTGGTTGTGAGATGAAATCAGAAATAGATGATAGTACTCGTACCACTGCTAGTCCATCATCATCATCATCAGGTGCCCTGCCGCATGGCGTTGGCGATCATGGACTTCCATCCATTTCTATCTCTCGTTGCCCCCAGCATCTCCCCCACCCTCCTCATCCCCAGCCACTCTGCAAGTCCGTCCAGCATTCTCTCCCTGGGTCTACCTGGTGCTCTCTTTCCCTCCAGCTTCCCCGTTGTGACCAGGTGCTCCAAAAACCCCTTCCTCATAAAATGGCCTATAAATGTTGCCTGTCTTTTCCTATTCTTCCTTATGAGTGATCTACTTGTGTCTGCCTCCATCAAGACTGTCTCGTTTGTTTTCTTTGCTAGTCCACAAAGTGTATAATTAAGAAGAAAAGTGTACAAATCGTTTGCCAAAATACAAGTTGAGACGCACAAACATACACACCACAGACACGCTTGCAACACACAACGCACGACACAACAGACAGACAAACAGACAGACAAACAACGCACATACCAAATACACACAGACAGATAGACAGAGAGAGAGACAGACAGACAAGAGACAGACAGACAGAGAAACAGAGAAAGATTGAGACAGAGAGAGAGAGAGACAGAGACAGAGACATAGAGACAGAAAGACAGAGACACAGAGAGAGAAAGAGATAGAGACAGAGACAGAGAGAGACAGACAGAAACTGAGACAGAGACAATGAGAAGAGAGAGAGAGAGAGAGAGAGAGAGAGAGAGAAGCAGAGAGAGAGAGAGAGAGAGAAGCTGGACATTTACATAGTGCCTTTCGTCAAGCACATAAAGCGTTATAATTCACTAATTGAATCATAATTATGAGCATGCAAACACACACACACACACACACACACACACACACACACACACACACACACACACACACACACACACACACACACACACTCACACGCACACACAAACACACATGCACAAACACACAGCTGCACACACACACACACACACACACACACACCACACACACACACACACACACACACAATTACATACAGTCACATACACACACACACACTCATGCACGCACACATTCACACACACACATAAACACACTCACTCACTCACACACACACACACACACACACACACACACACACACACACACACACATCCACACACACACACACACACAAACACACACCGACTGCACACACATTCACATGCACGCATGGATGCACACCATGCCCGTGCGCTCCCGCACACGCGCACACCCCCCCCACACACACACACACTCATACACCCCCACCCCCACCCCACCCCACACACACACATGTTTTTCCATAAACGAAACACCGCTGTAGAGTAAGGTGGCAGAGGCCTCACGATTCCCTAGACGCTTTTTTTAAGGACAGGTCTCAATCCGCTCACGGCGGTGCGCACTGAAGCCAGTTCTCAACCCAGCAGTTGCGCTGAAGAAGTCGGCTGGATCGCCGATGAAAGCTCCGCAGTAAGTAGCCTTTTCTGTCACTGAGAGCCAGGTTCAACCAGGTAACCATTAGGTCTCAATCCTTTCCCTTCATTGCTCTCCCTTTCCCAATACCGATCAGGGACAGGTAACTCTTTACAGCACAGTAGACTGGATGCCTCACGTACAAGGTATGTGCGTGTGTGTGTGTGTGTGTGTGTGTGTGTGTGTGTGTGTGTGTGTGTGTGTGTGTGTGTACGTGTGTGTGTGTGTGTATGTGTGTGTGTACATGTGCGTGTGTGTGCGTGTGTGTGTGTATGTGTGTGTGTGCGCGCGCGAACGCGCGTACGTGCGTGCGTGTGTGTATGTGTGTATGTGTGTACGTGTGTGTGTGTGTGTGTGTGTGTGTGTATGTGTGTGTGTGTGTGTGTGTGAGTGCGTGTTCGTGTACGTGTGTGTGTGTATGTGTGTGTGCGTGTGCGCGCGTGTGTGTGCATGTGTGTGTGTGTGCGCGCGCGCGTGTGTGCATGTGTGTGTGTGTGTGTGTGTATGTGTGTGTGTGTGTGTGTGTGTGTGTGTGTGTGTGTGTGTGTGTGTGCGACAGGAACAGCTGTTTACCGAGTAACAAGAGTCAAGAAAATGGTTTCAACTGATCCTCGGAAGTTGTAAAATTATCCTCAATAAACATTTCGGGCACTCTCCCACCCACACCCACCCCCCCTCCCCCCCACCCCACCCCCGCCTCCCTGTGCCTACATACCATCATCTGCACGTACTTCCTTGGCTTACCTGTACGGAGTAACCTCTGCTCAATTTGAAAAGTTGATTAATCAATGGAACCAGCTGTACTGACTATTGATTGACTTTATTACTATTTATTGGATCCAAAACAAGTGCGACTGCCCGCGTCCAAGCAAACAGGAACCAGAAGAACAAGCAAACCAAAAAGAACGCGTATTCAATACAACAAGACAAGACAAGCGCAAATTTTCGGCCAACCGGCCTTTGTCAAGCGCGAATGCACGATCACGAACAGACACCAACCAACGGATAATAAGAAAAGGAGTAAAAACTTCCCTGCAGCCTTGTCCAGTGGATAAAAAGGGACTAAAATTTTAGTCCCTTTTTATCCACTGGACAAGGCTGCAGGGAAGTTTTAGTCCTTTTTCTGTTTCTATTATGTTAACAAGATTTTGTAGTTGTTTTTTTTCATTTTCTGCAATTAAAATGGTACCATTTGCATAACGAAGATATAATTTTTTCTTCAATCTTTATCCTACGGCATTGTTTTAGGTTTCTCATGCTGGTTTCACTGTAAAGTAAAAACAAATCTGGAGACAACACATCCCTGTCCAACCCCTTTTGAAATTTTGAAAAAAGTTGGTATCATTTTTTTCTCTCATCGCTGCTGTTTGTTCCCAGTGCATATTCCTTATTCTTAGATCTTTTCCATCAATATAGATATTGTCTTCCGATTCCTCCAGCATGCTCAACAGTCTTGCTTTTCCAACTTTGTATTCCTCCACTGTGGATTTGAGAGGTAGCTTCAGCATTGCTTGACGACAGTAGAATGCAACATCAGTGAGACCAGGTGGGACACCGAGCCATTTTCTTGTGTATTTGTTGATTTTGGCTTCCATTGCTTCGACTGTGCTGGTGCAAATGTCATAGATTAGCAGTGGCCACAGCAGCTTTGGTATCAGCATGAACTGTAGACACCAGACTTTGTATTTGCCTGGCAGTCCGCAGTTATCTATTTTCTTCAGGCCTTCTTCTGTTTGCTTGGTTTCACATCCCCTTTGTGTGTCTTTCAGGGAGTCATCATACCATCTTCCGAGACTTTTTACTGGCTCTTCTGTGACAGTGGGGATGGCTTGGTTGGCTACCATGAATTTGACTGAATCTGCCACTTTTCCTTTTCGCAGTGAGAGACTTCGGGATTTCTTAGGTTTGAACCTCATTCTTGAAGAGGCCACCAGCTCATCCAGCTGCTTTAAGATTCGGTGTGTCCCTTCCTCATCCGTGGACAAGACTGTTGTGTCATCCATGAAAGCTTTCAGAGGAGGCATCTGGTATCCATCTCCCAGATTCACTGGACCTGAACTCTTCATTGCAGCTTTCAAGATGACTTCCATTGCCAACACGAACAGTATGGGAGAGATTGCACAGCCCATTGCAATGCCCACCTCTAGGTCTATCCAGTCCGTGGTGTATTCTTTGGTAGAGAACCGCATTGAGAACCCTTGGAAATACTTCCTCAGCATTGTTCGGATGTTTTCTGGGATGTGATACATTTCAAGAGCCAGCTGGATCATATCGTGTGGAACTGATCCATATGCATTCGCCAGATCAAGCCAAACTACGTCAATGTCTCTCTTCTCTGTTCTTGCTTTTTGGATGGCATCCCAAATCAACGTGGCATGTTCCAAGCATCCAGGCATTTCTGGTATGCCTCCCTTTTGGACTGACATATCCAGATACTTGTTTCCAGTCAGGTATTTTGTCAATCTTGCTGCCATAACAGAGAAGAAGATTTTCCCCTCGACGTTCAGAAGTGATATTGGCCTGAACTGATTGATGCTGCTGGAGTTCTGCTCCTTCGGAATGTACACTCCTTCAGCTCTCATCCATTGGTCGCTGATCTTCTGGTTCCTCCATGCTGATCGAATCATCTTGTGGAGCCACTCGAGCACTTTTGGGCATTTCTTGTAGAGCAGGTATGGTATTCCGTTTGGTCCAGGTGCTGACTTGGCTCTGGCTTTCTTTACTACGTTCTTCACTTCATCCAGTGTTGGTGGTTTGTTATTGAATTTTCCTTCTGGCGCTGCAGGCCAAACCAGATTCTGGATTTCAAGTGGTGCCTCGCGCTGAGAATCGGAATATGTTTCCCTGAGATGCTGCTCTAGGGTTTCCTTGCCCACTATGAGAGTCCCTGATTTGGGTTGTTCAAACAGCTTTCTTGCAAAGTCAAAGGGATCTTTGAAGAAACGATCTTGAGTCTTCTTCTTTTTGCTCTTTCTTCGCCTTGCTGATTCCACTTTGCTGAGAGCATTGTGTTTGGCTTTCAGATCTTTCCAGAG
Source organism: Monoplex corrugatus (assembly GCA_030674185.1). Lineage (NCBI taxonomy): Eukaryota > Metazoa > Mollusca > Gastropoda > Littorinimorpha > Ranellidae > Monoplex > Monoplex corrugatus. The sequence continues at coordinate 56,987,953 of JAPXFY010000022.1, forward strand.
TTCTAGGAGCCCTTGCTTCTCGAATTCTGATGCAGTTTTCATTCGCTTTTTAAGCTTCCTTTTCTCCCTCCGGATGCTCTCCATCTGTTGCTGTCTTCTGGATTTCTGGGGAGACGTTTTTGTCTTTGGCTGCTTCACTCCATAAGTGTCCCTGCAGATAGAGTATATGATGTCTCCGTATGTGTCAAGTTTGTGTTCCAGCGTACTGTTCCCTATTAGCGCATTCAGCTTAAGGACAAGTTCCTCATCTAATTTCTCCCATTGTTCTTTTGCACCGGCAGGCGGCAAATTGAGTTTTCCACGTTTGGCGTTAAGAGCTTGTGCAAAATCCGCATCAGAACCGTCAGCGTGGTTGTCCTTGGCACTATGGTTTAAATCCTGGCCTTGGTCATCCAACGTCTCACCTGCTATCGCAGTGCGCTGCTGCTGGTTCGTATGTGTCTTCAAACAGCCCATTTTTGTCCTGTGGATCTTCATGCCGCGTTTGGTGGTGAATCTCCTTCCACACGCACACGGAAATTCCATCTGGTCATTAATCATGATCCGTTGTGCGTTTCCAGTCGTGATGGAGTCTGTGCCGATGGATTCATCATTCTCTCCCCCTTTCGGTGAATCCTGGGAGCATCTTTCATTTAAAGAACTCGTGGCATGTTATCAAAGGCAAGGTGGGAAGCCAACCCACAAAGCCCGCAGGTCTAGTCTTTCCCAGTGTCCTTCGGTCTTTCCCGAATGTCCTCCGAACTATTCCCGGAAGTCAATGGATTGACCATGTGCAGGTAGAAAGAAACTCTAGGGAGAGCTAGACAACAGAAGGTCTTCAGAGAAGTAACCCCCTTTAGACAAGTGTTTCGGCCCTGAATTCCTTACACTCTCGGGGGGCCGGGCCACATCCAGGTCATGACTTCTGGATGCCCTTCTGCTGTTGTCTTTTTTTTTTTTTTTTTTCACGCCGGGGAGCGAACCTGGGCGATTCTGCGCTTCAGAACTGCGGTACGCGGTTTTACCAATGTGCTAACGGGGCACACATCATCTGTAGGGAATTTAATCCTTATGTCTGTCTCCATCAAGACTGTCTCGTTTTTTTTCTTTGCTGTCCATGGAACTCGCAACATTCTTCTTAAAAACCAAGCGCATACACATGTGTGTATGTCTTTGTATATGTGTACATGTGAGAATTGTAACTTGAAGTGAATTAAGTTTGATGACATGACTACCTCCTCCGCTGTTCCAAAAGTAAACAGCGATGTTTCATGGAGGGAAAAGATGATGGGGCACCACTGATAGAGAAGATATTTTTGGCACTTGCTCATCTCACGTACGTACACCTTTTGAACCTCTCTCTCTCTTGCTGTCTCCATAACATTGATAATGTAAAACATTGGGTTTAATCTGAACAACCGAACATGAATGACCAACGTCGCTCTTTATGGCACTTTATGAGTCTTTCTTGTAATGATACAGACATTTAAATATTTATTTATTTACTTTATATATCCGTTCCTTCTTTTGATGATAAGATACATAGATACGCATGTCATTTACATGTAACCAAGACTGTTCCAACGATAGGCTGATGCAATACCAGTACAAAAAATATAGACTGAGTAAAACAGTCTAGGTAGGGCCTCAGGACCTGGCCAGCTCATGGGTTTATGTGCAGGCTTAAGGCCTGTGCCATGATCGCCACACACACGGCACCTGTGAAGTTAGTGCATATGGAATTCGTTCCGAGCGCGGAGACGTCGTTTTGAGAAACTGAAACTGAAACTTTTTGATAGTAGCCTCGCCATGTCTGGGAGTTTGTTCAAGAGGAATTCGCTGCGGTCGGACAACTCCATATGCGGACCATCCAGATCTGCCAGCAATATTCTGACAGACTTCCTGAGCCTCCGCAAACCCCAAGGTCTTTAGGTCAAGGCCATATCTGGTCAGCCTAAGCTCACTGTGTAAGTCGTCAGTCCTCCACTCTGTGTCAGTCCTCCACTCTGTGTCAGTCTTCCACTCTGTGTCAGTCCTCCACTCACTCTGTGTCAGTCCTCCACTCTGTGTCAGTCCTCCATTCTGTGTCAGTCCTCCACTCTGTGTCAGTCCTCCACTCTGTGTCAGTCCTCCACTCTGTGTCAGTCCTCCACTCTGTGTCAGTCCTCCAGTCACTCTGTGTCAGTCCTCCACTCTGTGTCAGTCCTCCAGTCACTCTGTGTCAGTCCTCCACTCTGTGTCAGTCCTCCAGTCACTCTGTGTCAGTCCTCCACTCTGTGTCAGTCCTCCATTCTGTGTCAGTCCTCCAGTCACTCTGTGTCAGTCCTCCACGCTGTGTTAGTCCTCCACTTTGTGTCAGTCCTCAACTCTGTCTGTGTCAGTCCTCCACTCTGTGTCAGTCCTCCACTCTGTGTCAGTCCTCCACTCTGTGTCAGTCCTCCACTCTGTGTCAGTCCTCCATTCTGTGTCAGTCCTCCAGTCACTCTGTGTCAGTCCTCAACTCTGTGTCAGTCCTCCACTCTGTGTCAGTCCTCCACTCTGTGTCAGTCCTCCACTCTGTGTCAGTCCTCCACTCTGTGTTAGTCCTCCACTTTGTGTCAGTCCTCAACTCTGTCTGTGTCAGTCCTCCACTCTGTGTCAGTCCTCCACTCACTTTGTGTCAGTCTTCCACTCTGTGTCAGTCTTCCACTCTGTGTCAGTCCTCCACTCACTCTGTGTCAGTCTTCCACTTTGTGTCAGTCCTCCACTCTGTCTGTGTCAGTCTTCCACTCTGTGTCAGTCCTCCAGTCACTGTGTCAGTCCTCCATTCTGTGTCAGTCCTCCATTCTGTGTCAGTCCTCCACTCTGTGTCAGTCCTTCACTCTGTGTCAGTCCTCCACTCACTCTGTGTCAGTCCTCCACTCTGTGTCAGTCCTCCACTTTGTGTCAGTCCTCCACTCTGTGTCAGTCCTCCACTCTGTGTCAGTCCTCCACTCTGTGTCAGTCCTCCACTCTGTGTCAGTCCTCCACTCTGTGTCAGTCCTCCACTCTGTGTCAGTCCTCCCACTCTGTGTCAGTCCTCCACTCTGTGTCAGTCCTCCACTCTGTGTCAGTCCTCCACTCTGTGTCAGTCCTCCACTCTGTGTCAGTCTCACTCTGTGTCAGTCCTCCACTCTGTGTCAGTCCTCCAGTCACTCTGTGTCAGTCCTCCACTCGTGTAGTCCTCCACTCTGTGTAGTCCTCCACTCTGTGTTAGTCCTCCACTCTGTGTCAGTCCTCCACTCTGTGTTAGTCCCCACTCTGTGTCAGTCCTCCACTCTGTGTCAGTCCTCCACCTCTGTGTTCAGTCCTCCAACCACTCTGGTCAGTCCTCCACTCTGTGTCAGTCCTCCACTTGTGTCAGTCCTCCACTCCATGTCAGTCCTCCACTCTGTGTGAGTCCTCCACTCTGTGTTAGTCCTCCACTCTGTGTCAGTCCTCCACTCTGTGTCTAGTCCTCCACTATGTGTCAGTCCTCCACTCTGTGTCAGTCCTCCACTCTGATGTCAGTCCTCCACTCTTGTCAGTCCTCCACTCTGTGTCAGTCCTCCACTCTGTGTCCTGTCCTCCACTCTGCGTCAGTCCTCCACTCTGTGTCAGTCCTCCACTCTGTGTCAGTCCTCCACTCTGTGTCATGTCCTCCACTCTGGTCAGTCCTCCACTCTGTGTCAGTCCTCCACTCTGTGTCAGTCCTCCACTCTGTGTCAGTCCACCAGTCACCCTGTGTCAGTCCTCCACTCACTCTGTGTGAGTCCTCCACTCTGTGTCAGTCCCCTCACTCTGTGTCAGTCCACCAGTCACTCTGTGTCAGTCCTCCACTCACTCTGTGTGAGTCCTCCACTCTGTGTGAGTCCTCCACTCTGTGTAGTCCTCCACTCTGTGTCAGTCCTCCACTCTGTGTCAGTCCTCCACTCTGTGTCAGTCCTCCACTTACTCTGTGTCAGTCCTCCAGTCACTCTGTGTCAGTCCTCCAGTCACTCTGTGTCAGTCCTCCACTCTGTGTCAGTCCTCCACTCTGTGTAGGTCCTCCAGTCACTCTGCTGTGGAAGGTGACCATTTGGTCAATACATCCTCTTCCTTTCCGGAAAGTTCATGTTCTTTTCTGAGAAAAGAGTGTATTGCAGGTTATTACACACGAGTCACACATTATGGACTCGCTCATACCTTTCAGAAAAACGAAACACCAAGATGCATACCATGTTATATCCATTCAGCATCAAGCATCAACTTTTTTTAGAGCCTCCCCTCGCCTGATGTCAATCATAAGCACTGTAGTGCAAACTCCTTAATAACCCTTAGCTGTTCACAAAGCCGGTAACCGCCCTGCGGAAGAATGTGCCGATCCGTTCGTAGCGGTTGAGATCGCCCGACCTTTTCGGGCACATGTATGGGGAATTTCCATCACTACTGGCCTTGCTGTCTGGTCCAACAACAGTCTCACTGCGAACACCAAAATGCAGGTGTACAGAGCATGTGTGTTGAGCACACTTCTCTACTCAAGTGAAGCCTGGACCACATACGCCAGCCAAGAAAAGAGGCTCAACATTTTCCATCTCCGCTGCTTGCGACGCATCCTCGGCATCCAATGGCAAGACAAGGTGACCAACACAGAGGTCCTCCGTCGTGCGGGCCTATAGACCATCTTTGCCCTTCTAAGCCAACGCCGACTACGCTGGCTTGGCCATGTGCGTCGAATGGAGGATGGACGCATACCAAAAGACGTTCTCTACGGCGAACTGGCAAACCGGAAGCGAGCTCCAGGACGCCCACAGCTACGCTTTGTAGACGCATGCAAAAGGGACCTTAGAAGCTCAGGGATTGACCCAGGCTCTTGGGAGACTCTGGCGGAAGACGGGCAGCGTGGCGGACAGCCGTTCAGCAAGGCGTTGTGAATGCGGAGAGGAGGAGAGCAGAAAGCGCAGATGAGAAAAGGGCTCTTCGCAAGCAACGTTTCAGAAACCAGACAACAGCGACTCAATTTGTATGTGGCAGATGTGACAGAGATTGCCACTCAAGAATCGGCCTGCACAGCCACAGCAGAAAGTGCACGTCATGACCACAACGCCTCCTGGTGCAGACTATCATCTCCTGAGATGTAAAGAGGCCGACGACTGGCCTTGCTGTCTTTAGAGATGTGCCCTCAGAACCTCTGTAGAGATGTGCCCTCAGACTATCTTTCCAAGTTTTTTATCTTCTTTTTTTTTTTTTTTTTTTTTTTTTTTTACTAGAGATCAGTAGATTTCATCTTACATGATCATACGTAGGATTCCCCCCCCCCCCCCCCATGGGGATGCCGGGGGCTTTTTCAGTCTTAAACAGTATCCCCACCTTCTGGAAATGCTGTGTTAGAAATTTGCTCTTCTCTGTCACTCTCTCTTTTTTCTGCCTTGTTCCTTTGCTTTCTGTCATTTCTTCCTATCATTTTCTGCCTTGCTGTCCATTCACCTGTATGTGATCGATGAAGTCTTACATACTTTCTCTTAGGATTGATAATTGGGTACATGTATTTTTACATACTTTCTCTTAGGATTGATAATTGGGTACATGCATTTTTACATACTTTCTCTTAGGATTGATAATTGGGTACATGCATTTTTACATACTTTCTCTTAGGATTGATAACTGGGTACATGTATTTTTACATACTTTCTCTTAGGATTGATAACTGGGTACATGTATTTTTTACATACTTTCTCTTAGAATTGATAACTGGGTACATGTATTTTTACATACTTTCTCTTAGGATTGATAACTGGGTACATGTATTTTTTACATACTTTCTCTTAGGATTGATAACTGGGTACGTGTATTTAGCGAGGTTTTGGTTCTAAGGGAATGTGATGTGCAGAAGCAATTTTAGGTAATTTAGGCCTGTTTTTATATGTACGCTTTAGTGCCCTTAGTTATGTTTACATATATTATGTGTTCAGCGTTTCTTTTTTAATCCCCTATGTGATAAATTGAACGGAGTGACCAACGCCAGGGGCATATCCTTAGATTATTTGCATGAATGCCTTGATCATCATCATCATCAGGAACCTTGCCGCATGGCGTTTGAGATTATGGACTTCCATCTTTCTCTATCACTTGTTGCCTCAAGCACGGCTGTTCCAATCCGACTCTTTAGTTGCAGAAGCCCCAAGCTGTGACCTGACCGTATTTCAGCGGGAGAGGGCCGACCATGCGCATCACGCCTGCTGATAGTGGTTGTGCAGTGGAAGGAAGAAAAATGAGTTAGTTGCTATATAGTCTTAGATTTTACAGCGCCTTTTAACAGTCTGTCTGATATGTCAATGACCGTGTTGCCGATACAAGTAGCATTAAAATGATACCAAACACGACCAGATTAATCTAACAGACTACGCTACTGCATCCTGTACAAAACTGGCTTAATTTCAGGGAGTAGAGCGATTTTGTCATGATCTCAGGGGTTTTTCCCCGTAATTTTCAACCGTTCTAGCTAAGCTTCTGAGGTATTCACACACTATTAGAACTATGTCACACAAAATTTAACACTTCGTAAAGCGTCTTCACTTAAGCACAAAAATTCCACCTCGGCAGGGAAGGAGAGAGACGCGATATCATTACCATTACCCCACCGTAGAGCGACAACTTAACCGACACGATGTTTCACCTTGTACAGACCGTTTCCATTCTCTTTTCTTGTGTTCGAGAGAGAGATGCTACAATCTTCAAGACATTGTCATACCGTATTGATGATCACTTATCACATCCCAGCAGATGGTTTCCGGCTTAATTGGAGTGAGGAGAGCGACGCAAGTTAAGTACCCCACCTTCACGAAGTTGGCCACTTGACTTGTCTAACTTGGCAAGAGCACACTAAGCACTCGAAGTTTTTTTTTTATTTGTTTACTTATTTATGTTTTGCCATTGTGATTTTTTTTACTGCTTGAGTCGCTTAATACATGCACATCAGAGTGGGGCACTCGGACACAATCGGTTCTGTTCACCTTCAGTGCCTTTCTGATAAGGTTACATCAGTATTGACGAACAGAAACAACAGGTTTATCACTCAAAATAGTAGATCTTATGTTTAATTCAAGCATACGTTTTACTGTAGCCAAATATAATTGACATTATGTATTATGTTCCATTGTGTTTGTCGGTGAATGCAGATTATTATGTTGGCAATTTGGACCCAGCTTGTGAGAATACTATGACAAACAGATGTAAGAAAGGTAAATTCACACATTTTAGAAAGCAAGGTTTTATACATATACGACAACGTCCAAGCTGTGCCTATATGTCTGTACTAACAAAGAGATGTCATTCAAATGTATTCGATGTCACAGAATGTGTTGTCATCATTCTCGCAAGTCACTACACTCGATTGATCCTGGTAAGCATTACAGTATTTAAAATTTTGCTAAGTAAAGTGGGATAAGAACGACATATTTGTTGTCACTATAAAATATTTGCAAATGTATGCTTGTTCTGGTTAAAGGAAACGATAGACACGAGTCTGTACACTATATTACACATGCCTTTTCACTGAGTCTGTGTTAGGGGATCATAAAGTTGACATGAGTGTGGCAAAAGAAGGCAGTGGGCAAAATTGTCAGTAATGCTAAGTCCATGTTTCACCTAAATGAGATAGCCGGTGCTCAAACCCAAAAGACCTTGTTTAGGGTGTGTGATAAGCTATTAGGTAGAGATAAAACATCTCCTCTTCCAAATACCTATCCCCTGCATGATTTGCCTACTGTATTCAGAGACTATTTCTCTCAGAAAGTGCAGTCAATCCGCACTGACCTAGATCAAGCTGTTTTACCCCAGATGAAACAAAAGTTTAAAACTCAAGCAGTAAAATCCACTTTCCACCGGTTTCATCCTG
>JAPXFY010000022.1:57003304-57008304 GCA_030674185.1 Monoplex corrugatus
TGAGCATGTTTTTTTTTTTAACAGTTGTCTTTTATCTTAACCTGTGTCGGTTTTGACGTGGTGTTAGCCCTGATATGGCTCTAGTTGTCGGCTGGGCTATAAGCGATATGAACTTGAACTTGTGCTTCCATGTCCACTTTCTCCAAGCAAAAAGATATAGTGTAAAGGTTTCCCCTTATTTATTTTGAGGAGACATTTTTATCCATTAGATGATCAGATCACCATCATCATCATCAGATGCCCTCCCGCATGGCGTTGGCAACCATGGACTTCCATCTGCCTCTATCTCTCGTTGCCCCTAGCATCTCCCCCACCCCCCCTCGTCCCCAGCCACTCTGCAAGTCCGTCTAGCATTTTCTCCCTGGGTCTACCCGGTGCTGTCTTTCCCTCCAGCTTTCCCGTTGTGACCAGGTGCTCCAAATCCCCCTTCCTCATAAAATGGCCTATAAATGTTATCTGTCTTTTCCTAATCTTCCTTATGAGTGATCTACTTGTGTCTGCCTCCATCAAGACTGTCTCGTTTGTTTTCTTTGCTGTCCATGGAACTCTCAACATTCTTCTTAGAAACCACATCTCGGGTGCCTCAATCTTGTTCTGGCTTTGTTTGTTGACTGTCCACGCCTCACATCAGTACAACAACAAAATCAAAGATGATCAGATGCGTATGTGGATTTGTGTTTGGAGTGAGGGGGGGGGGGGGTAGATGCCCCAGAGAAAAGGGTTCCTGAATTCTTCATCCCTTACGCTGATCTAAAAACCCAAAGTGACACATCTACAAGAAAAATCTCTGGCAAGAGGATTTGAACAACTAGACAGACAACACACTTTTTCAGATCCACCCTGATCTTAAAGTTCTCCCATCTGTTTTTGGGAATCGTAGGAAAAGAGTTACGTTATTTCAGTTGCAGTTTCAGTTTCTCAAGACGATGTCTCCGCGCACGGAATGAATTCCATATGCACTAACGCCACAGGTATGCTCTCTATAATTTTCCATTGCTTTTATTCTTTCTCCCCATTTATAACCATGCGTGTGTGTGTGTGTGTGTGTGTGTGTGTGTGTGTGCGTGTGTGTGTGCGCGTGCGTGCGTGTGTGTGCGTGCGTGCGTGTGTATCTGTTTCAGCGCTTAGATTTGATTTTATCAAGATTTTGCGCGATTTAAATATTGTAATTATATTATTATTATAGGTACCATGTGTTGATCAGGGCACAAGCCTCAAGCATGCACATTAACCCATGAGCTGGCTAGGTCCTGAGGTCCTACCTAGACTATGCTGGCTACACATGGGTTGCACATTCTACAGTCATTCATCATCATCATCATCATCATCATCATCATCATCATCATCATCATGATGATGATCATCATCATCTCATCATCATCATCAAGTGCCCTGCCGCATGGCGTCGGCGATCATGGCCCTCCATATGTATCTATCCCTTGTTGCCGCAAGCACATCTTCCACCCTCTCTGTCCTCAGCCACCCTGCAAGTCCGTCCAGTATGTTCTCCCTGAGTCTACCTGGTGCTCTCTTTCCTTCCAGCTTTCCTGTTGTGACCAGGCGCTCTAATTCCCCTTTCCTCATAAAATGTCCTATAAATGTTGCCTGTCTTTTCCTAATCTTCCTTATGAATGACGTTCTTGTGTCTGCCTCCATCAAGACTGTCTCGTTTGTTTTCTTTGCTGTCCATGGAACTTTCAACATTCTTCTTAGAAAGCACATTTTGGCTGCTTCAATCTTGTTCTGGCTTCACGAGAAAATAAAAAGCGCTATGAGAAAATGAAAAAGCGCTGTGAGAAAATGAAAAAGCACTATGAGAAAATGAAAAAGTACTATGAGAAAATGAAAAAGCGCTGTGAGAAAATGAAAAAGCACTATGAGAAAATGAAAAAGCACTATGAGAAAATGAAAAAGTACTATGAGAAAATGAAAAAGCACTATGAGAAAATGAAAAAGTACTATGAGAAAATGAAAAAGCACTATGAGAAAATGAAAAAGCACTGTGACAAAATGAAAAAGTACTATGAGAAAATGAAAAAGCACTGTGAGAAAATGAGAAAGCACTGTGAGAAAATAAAAAAGCACTATGAGAAAGTGAAAAAAACACTATGAGAAAATGAAAAAGCTTTATGAGAAAATGAAAAAGCTTTCCCATGGCTCGTGATAAGTCTGACGGGCGTGGCACTCAGTGGGTAAGGGTCGGACTTACAATCTGAAGGTCTGGGGTTTCATCCCGATCGGGTACCTCCCGTGTGGTGGGTAAAGGCTGGAACATTTTACACTCTTCCGAGTCAACGCCTACAGACTTTTATTTATTATTTTTAGGCTCATCGCACTCAGGGAAGTTATCTTTGTGCTCATCTTTTTGGTTTTTTTCGTTCCATTTCCTATGCCACCTTAATGGCCACAGAAGCTGGCACTTTTTTTTTTACAGTGTGATGATGATGATGTTGATGAGGACGATAATCATGATGCTATGGAATTCCTTCAAGGATTGAGACTGCGTGACAGGGCTGTATTCTACGCTTACTATCATACTATATCCTGGCGTTAACCAGGCCCGAGAGATACAGACACCTGCGGTGCTGGTCAGAAGATTTGAGCAACACCCTCATTGACGCATCCGTGAAATGGATGAGACTCGACTGTGTGGTCCCAGTCTTCCCAATGAGCCCATAGATTGCCCAACTCTGGGTAGGATCCGGTTAGAGCCGAAAAAACCCACAATGATATACAGGGGGGTGCAAAAGTAGATATACAATTATGAAAAAAGAAAAAACGTACAATACTCATTGCATTTATTATACAAACAAAGGAATATTGCATATACATGTAATAACAAGTACAGCCTTAATCCCTCAGATACTCAAACTGCTTGTAGTCGGTATTCACACACTCCTCTAATCGAGAGTGGAATTAAGCATTATAATAATGATGTGATACTTAATGTATACCTACTTTTGCACCCCCCTGTATTTTTTGAAGGGGCTGATGGGGATTCGAACCCACAACCTTACAATCGGTAATCCGTTGCTTAAACCACTACACCACGGTTACTGGTGTAACGTGTGCAGACTTGTTAGTGCCAAAATCTTCGTGTGTATACTCTCGTAAAGCATTGAGTATGGACGTTAAAGATCCTGTAAATCATTTGGATGTTCGGTGGCTTATGGACACGTGAAAACACCCCTAGCATGCACACCTACCAAAGACGGAGTATGCAGACTGTGCAGCAACATTCTAACTGCAGATTGTGGATAAAACAAAGCGCATACACGTATCCGAGAACAAAAAATCGGATCGCTTAAATTAAAAATCTCTTTCTATAAAACAGGTGTGCGAATGATTATATTTGACCGGCAACACGCTGTCTTGCTGTTTCATTTTGCGTTCTCCCACTGTCTCTCTCTCTGTCTCTGTCTCTCTGTCTGTCTGTCTGTCTGTCTCTTTTTTCTCTTTCTCTTTTTTCTCTCTCTTTGTCTTTCTTTCTCTCTCTGTTTCTCCCTCTCTCTGTCTCTGTCTCTCTGTCTCCCTCTCTCTGTCTTGTCTGTTGTCTGTCTCTCTCTGTCTGTCTGTGTCTCTGTCTCTCTGTCTCTCTCTGTCTGTCTCTCTCTCTGTCGCTGTCTCTTTTCGCTTCTCTCTCTCGTCCTTCTCTCTTTCTCTCTCTTTCTCTCTCTGTCTCTGTCTGTCTGCTGTCTCTCTGTATCTCTCTATCTGTTTATCTCTCTGTCTGTCTGTCTGTATTTCTATCTCTCTGTCTGTCTGTCTTCTGTCTGTCTGTCTGTCTGTCTCTCTCTCTCTCTCTGTCTCTCTCTCTTTCTCTCTCTCTCTGTTTCTCTCTCTCTCTCTGTTTCTCCTTCTCTCTCTGTCTGTCTCTCTTTCTCTCTCTCTCTCTCTCTTCTCTCCTCTCTCTCTTTCTCTCTCTCTCTCTCCCCGTGTCTTCTTAACTTACACACCGCCACCCCTTCCTCCCTCCCCCGTCTCAATCATTTTTACCCCGACACTTTTTCCTTCTCCTCCTCCCCCCCTGCCCACCGCTTTCCCCCACCATCTTCCTCCCACCCCACCCCCACCCCACCCCCACCCCCACCCCTACCTACAATTAGTATATCAATTAGTCCCAGGTGTCAAATTGAACACATCAGTTCCTTCTTCAACTCGCCTCTCTCCTACACCACCCCCGCCCCCCCCCCCCACCCCCCTTCATCCTCAACTGACCAGTCAGGCACCAATTTAAATTAACTCGCCAAAGTAACGGTCGTTGGCATCAATTATACAGCCGTTGTCCAGAAGGTTCCTCCCTCCCCGAGCTCCGGAACCCTGGACGGCTTGTCGTATCTGAAAATCCCTGCTGAGTTTGTAATTATGATCAACACCCAGTTGTTGTTATCCCTGGATAGTTTGGGGATTGCGAAACTTGTCCATGTCCATGTTCCTCCTGTGCATAGGGCGCTTGGCCTGAACTCGTCGTATGTCCACAGTTGTCCATTTGTCTTTGCGTGGGTGGGGACGTTTGAGAAGTTAGTAGAGGGAATGAAGAGATGGGAATAGTACACGTGGAGGTTGCAGAGAGCAGTGAGAGAGAGGGGGAGAGGGAGAGAGAGAGAGAGAGAGAGGAGAGAGAGAGAGAGAGAGAGAAGACAGACAGACAGACAGAGAAACAGACAGACAGACAGACTAATGAAAAGCAATGTTTACTTTCATTTCAGAAACAGAGGATTCAGGGTATTGGCTGTGTGTAGGTGGAAAGGGAGAGAACTCCAACCTGTATGTTGACAACAGATTCTCCACGCTAGGGACTTTCTGTCGCTCTGTCTTGAGAAACAGAGAGAGAGAGGGGGGGAGACAGAGAGAAAGAGACAGAGAGAGGGAGACAGAGAGAGACAGACAGAGAGAGACAGAGAGAGAGAGGGAGAGAGAGACAGATAGAGAGAGACAGAATCAGAGAGAGAGAGAAAGAAAGAGGGAGAGAGATATATATACAATGAGAGAGAGAATCA
>JAPXFY010000022.1:57013304-57025804 GCA_030674185.1 Monoplex corrugatus
GTGTTTAAATTTGTATTCAGGTATGTTTGTTTATATATGTTTTAGAGTCCTTAGTTTGTTTAAATTTGTATTCAGGTATGTTTGTTTATATATGTTTTAGTGTCCTTAGTTGTGTTTAAATTTGTATTCAGGTATGTTTGTTTATATATGTTTTAGTGTCCTTAGTTGTGTTTAAATTTGTATTCAGGTATGTTTGTTTATATATGTTTTAGTGTCCTTAGTTTGTTTAAATATGTATTCAGGTATGTTTGTTTATATATGTTTTAGTGTCCTTAGTTGTGTTTAAATTTGTATTCAGGTATGTTTGTTTATATATGTTTTGTGTCCTTAGTTGTGTTTAAATTTGTATTCAGGTATGTTTGTTTATATATGTTTTAGTGTCCTTAGTTTTTTAATTTGTATTCAGGTATGTTAGTATGTGTTATATATGTTTTAGTGTCCTTAGTTCTGTTTAAATTTGTATTCAGGTATGTTTGTTTATATATTGTTTTAGTTAGTCCTTAGTTTGTGTTTAAATTTGTATTTCCCAGGTATGTTTGTTTATATATGTTTTCGTGTCCTTAGTTGTGTTTAAATTTGTATTCAGGTATGTTTTCTTAAATCTTCTGTGTGATAACCTGGACAGAGTGGTCATCGCCTGGGACATCTTCTTGGATTTTGTGTTCGAATGCAATGATATGTGTACTTAGTTTTCTTTTCCTTTCTTTTCTGTTGAAGTATTGTGTGTGTTTTGAAATGGTTATAGCCCTGATATGGCTCCACGCAGTCGGCTGGGCTTTAAGAAAAACAATAATAGCATGTTGTCAAAATACACACGGCTCCTACACACAGCCAACATTCTGAGCCATCTCTTTCTGAGGTGATCGTAAACTTTGCCTTTCAAACCCCTCTGTCTCTCTTCTTGTCTTCTGTCTTCAGTCTGTCTCTCTCTCTCTCTCTCTCTCTCTTGTCTCTTCTCTCTCTATTTCTTTTTTCTCTCTTGTCTCTGTCTCTTCTCTCTCTCTCTCTCTCTCTCGTTTCTCTTTCTTTCTCTCTCTCTTCTCTCTCTCTGTCTCTCTCTCTCTTTCTGTCTTTTCTCCCTCTCTCTTCTCTCTCTGTCTCTCTCTCTCTCGTCTTCTCTCTCTCTCTTTTCTTTCTTTATCTCTCTGTCTCTTCTCTTATTTCTTTCTTTCTCTCTCTGTCTCTGTTGTCTGTCTGTCTCTCTGTGTGTCTCTTCTCTCTCTCTCTCTTTCTCTCTCCGTCCTGTCTCGTCTCTCTTTGTCTCTCTCTCTTCTCTTTCGTCTCTCTCCTCTCTCTCTCTGTCTCTGTCTCTGTCTGTCTGCTGTCTCTCTCTCTCTCTTTTCTCTCTCTCCTCTCTCTTGTCTCTCTTCTGTCTCTCACTCTCTCTCTCTCCATCTCTCTCTCTCTCTCTGTCTACTCCTTCTCCCCATCTTCTCATACTCTACGCTGTTCTCTCTGATAATGCATTTGCACTTCTGAATTTTAGCGCTGTATTATGTATTAGTGTTAGTGTAGACACTATAGCGAGGGCTGGATGTAAAAACGCATTTAATGACTAATACCACTACCCTCGAAAATAAAAGTTTACTTTCTCATTCACACACACACACTTTCTCTGTCTCTGTCTGTCTGTCTGTCTGTCTGTCTGTCTCTCTGCGTCTCTCTCTCTCTCTCTCTCTCTCTCTCTCTCTCTCTCTCTCTCTCTGCGTCTCTCTGTGTCTCTCTCTGCATTTCTCTCTGTCTGTCCGTCTGTCGGTCTGCCTGCCTGTCTGTCTCTCTGTCTCTGCATCTGTTACTGTCTCTGTCTCTCTCTGTCTCTATCTCTGTATGTCTCTCTGTCTCTGTCTGTCTCTCTCTCTGTCTCTCTCTCTTGTCTCTCTCTCTGTCTCTCTCTCTCCTCTTTTTCTCTCTCTCTCTCTCTTCACCCGCTCGTGCTTCCTTCCGTTCTCAACCCACCCATGCAGAATTAAATTTCCATTCTACATCTGGCTGGCATCTTTACACAGAACCTGGATCAAATTAATCCATAAATATCTTAAATTACTGGAGTCGGATTGTGACTTCGGTGGGGGGGGGGGGGGGACTCAACATAACAGGCTGCGCGTGCGCCCTGTATAAGTATTGACAAGTTAATATGTATTGACAAGTAGTACTGATTGATTGTATACGTGTGATCTAAGTGTGTTCACCATATGGCCATAAATAAGTATTCAAAGCAGAGCTTTTCAGTTTCCTGTAATGCTAAACTCTAATTGAAACGTATCAGACCAATGTATCTGCGATTTATGAATGAAAGAGACTTATCAACGAAATTTGACACAACATACTTTAAGCAACAGTTGACAGACTGCAGAGACGGGAAATAAACAACATCTCTGTCTGTCTGTTTATCTGTCTGTCTGTCTGTCTCTCTCTCTTTCTCTCTCGCACGCTCTCTCTCTCTCTCTCTCTCTCTCTCCTCTCGCACCCCTCTCTCTCTCTCTATCACTCTGTCAATCTTTCTCTCTCTCACACGCTCTCTCTCTCTATCGCACGCTCTCGCTCTGTCTATCTGTCTGTTCTCTCTCTCTCTCTCTCTCTCTCTCTCTCTCTTTCTCGCACGTTGTCTCTCTCTCACTCTCTCTCTCTCTCTCTCTCTCGCACTCTCTCTCGCACTCTCTCTCTCTCTCTCTCTCTCGCACTCTCTCTCGCACTCTCTCTCTCTCTCTCTCTCGCACTCTCTCTCATTTCAATGTTGATTGATGATGATTTTCTTTCGTACGTTCGTTCTTTTGACTTTATATGTTTAGTTGAAACTTTCATTGAGACATTTGATCCTTCTCTTTTCTTTAACTACACAAGTTTTTGTTTACCTGCTGTGAAATTTACCACAAAGGGGAGACGATCTGGTGGTGTTGTTTGCCTTGTTAAGAATGTACATATGACATTTATTAAGCAAGTTGAAGTTAAGTCCATTAATTTTGGTGCGTTTCTGTTAAATAAAAGATTGACTGGCTTGGATAAAGATATATTATATGTTTTTTCTTACGTACACCCTGAGGGTTCACCATTTTATGTGAAGTTTGATGTTGAAAATGGAATTACTTTGTTAGAAAATTACTTGACAGATTGCTTATTAATGTGTGGAGATGTCTATATATTACTGTGTGGCAATCTGAATAGTCGGACCTCTAATATTTCTACGATTGTCAGGATATTGAAAATATGTTAAATTTCCAACATGCCAGCCATCCAATCAGTGTAAACCGATGTTCTAAAGACTTAGACACCAATAGCTATGGAAAATTATTGTTGAATATGTGTACTGCCTTTGATTTGTCTATACTAAATTGAATGTGTCATGGCGACCAGCAAGGTTGCTACACCTTCATATCTGACAATGGATGCAGTGTCAATGACTATTTTTTGATTTCTTGTGATTTATATGCTTTATTGCATGATTGCTGTGAGCTAAAAGTAACTAACAGAATAGACTCTGATCATATGCCTGTGGAATTTTGCTTTCGTTTTGAGGAAGATGCACATGACAAAAATCAACAAGACCGAACCTTTAGATTGGAAAAATTTATGTGGTGTGATCATAATGCTGATATTTATATTAACAACATTAATTCACAGGAGTTTCAAGATAGGATAAATAGAGCAATTAATATGTAGAGGTTGATATCAATCATGCTTTAGATGTATTTAATATGTGTATCAAGGATGCTGGTGAATGTATGAAAAAAGAGATAAAAGTGAATGAAAGGAAAGCAAAAGATTGGTTTGACAATGAGTGTCATCAGAGTAAAAGGAATGTACGTAGATTACTTAATAAATTTACTCGAACTTTGGATAATGGAGATCGTGACCTGTATTGTAGGGCTAGACGAGAATACAAATACTTGTTAAAGACAAAAAGAAAACAATATAATAATGCGTTATTAACAGTTAACTGATTCAGTAAAAAGTCAAAAACAGTTTTGGGAAAAAGTTCATAAACTTTCATTAAAGAAGAAACAACTTGTTAACAGTATTGATGTCAATGCTTGGTTTGAACATTTCAAAACACTTTTAGATAAAGATATTGATAATAATAATGAACCACAGTTAGTATTAGAGGGAGAAGATGAGGAGGACGAAGATTATTTAAACCGCCCTATATCAAAAGAAGAAGTATTGCTAGCAATTAGAAGAATAAAATATCGTAAAGCTGCAGTACCAGATGGTATAATAGGAGAATTGTTAAAAAATGCATGTAGAAATGACTTGATTCTGAACTTCTTTGTTACATTCTTCAACTCTTTATTTAAAAGAGGCGTTTATCCAGAAAATTGGACAGAATCTATAGTCTTACCTCTCTACAAAAAAGGTAATTCAAATGACCCTAATAATTATAGAGGAATTTCACTAAGTGACGCAAGCAGCAAAATATATAGTACCATTATCAATCAAAGATTACAAGAATGGGCTGAAATGAATAATATTACCGGAGAATACCAAGCAGGCTTCAAGCGTAATTACTCAACTATTGATCACATATATACTTTGATGGCATTTGTTCAAAAACAGTTCTCTTTAAATCGCAAATTGTATGTTGCTTTCATAGATTTTGAAAAAGCCTTTGATTCTATTAATAGAAGTATTATGTGGTCTATTTTATTCAAAGCTGGTGTACATGGAAAATTGCTGAAATGTATTATGAGCATGTATGCGTGTGTGAAAGCCAGAGTTAGATGTGGAAGCAATATGTCTGACTATATTCATTGTACTTCTGGTGTGAAACAAGGTGATGTATGTAGTCCTGTCCTTTTTTCACTTTTTATTAATGAATTAACATTAGAAGTCGTGAGAAATGGAAGGCATGGTGCACAATTTACAAATGATATTTTAGAACTGTTCATTCTTCTTTTGGCTGATGATGTCGTTTTGCTATCTGAGACGGTTATAGGGTTACAAACGCAGTTGAATTCGTTGTATTCTGCTGCTACTAAACTTAAATTGAAGGTTAATATGACAAAAAGTAATATTGTTGTGTTTAGAAAGGGAGGGTATTTAAGTATACAGGAAAGATGGTTGTATGCTGGGGTAATAATGCCTGTAGTAAATGTATATAAATATCTTGGGATCTATTTTTCAACTAAACTGAGTTTCAATGTAGCCTGTAAAGATCTTGCCAGCCGAGGTAAGCGTGCTCTACTTTGTATAATGCAAAAACTATCAGCCCTAGAAAATAATTCACTTGAATTATTTATCAAGCTTTTTGATTCCCAAGTGCAACCAATTATACTATATGGGGCAGAAATTTGGGGTTTATACAATGCCGCTGTCTTCTGTGAAAATGTCCATCTGTTTGCATTGAAAAAGTTTTTAGGAGTTACAATGAAAACGCCAAATGACCTGGTTTATGGTGAAACTAATAGGTTTCCAATATATTTGAATTCTGTCATAAGGAGTATTAAGTATTGGTTGAAAGTAACACAGATGAACAATTCTAGGTTGCCAAGGAAGGCTTATAATATGTTGTATGCGTTAGATGCCAGGGGAAAGTTAAACTGGGTATCTAAAGTAAGAATTAAGTTACATGAGTTAGGGTTTGGTTATGTCTGGTTAAATCAAGGTGTGGGAGATGTATTTTGTTTTATCCGAACACTTCGAGAAAGGCTTATTGACTGCAGGTGGCAGGAATGGACAAGTCATATCCAGGACAGTACAAGATTTGATTTTTATAAACAATTTAGTTTGATGCACAGTGTCCCTACTTATTTAGTGATGAATATGAATAAACAATTGAAACATGGCATGACAGTTCTTAGACTTGGCATCTCAGATCTTTTCAATCATTATCATCGATATAGAAGACACAGTGATACTGATCTTCTTTGTCCCCTATGTAAAACTGCAGAAGAAAACGAAGTACATTTTGTTCTTTGTTGTCCTGTTTTAGATAATCTGCGGTCTCGCTTTATCCCAGAAAAATACTATAGAAACTCTTCTCAGTTCAGACTTTG
Source organism: Monoplex corrugatus (assembly GCA_030674185.1). Lineage (NCBI taxonomy): Eukaryota > Metazoa > Mollusca > Gastropoda > Littorinimorpha > Ranellidae > Monoplex > Monoplex corrugatus. The sequence continues at coordinate 57,019,295 of JAPXFY010000022.1, forward strand.
TTTACTAATTGCATCAAAAAATGAAACAACAATGAAACAGTTTGCTTTCTTTTTATACAAAGCGTTTAAATTTCGTAGTACTGTTTGTAACTGATAATTGGAGATATCTATGTACATGTATATTGCTATAATTACACAGTTGATTTTTGTGTATATATTTTTTTGTTGAGATGTATGCTCACATCAACCCCTTCAACTGAGGGGCCGTGGCCTTTGTTGAATAAATGGATATCGTATCGTATCGTATCGTATCTCGCACTCTCTCTCTCTCGCACTCTCTCTCGCACTCTCTCTCTCTCTCTCTCGCACTCTCTCTCGCACTCTCTCTCTCTCTCTCTCTCTCTCTCTCTCGCACTCTCTCTCGCACTCTCCTCTCTCTCTCTCTCTCGCACTCTCTCTCGCACTCTCTCTCTCGCACTCTCTCTCGCACTCTCCTCTCTCTCTCCTCTCTCTCGCACTCTCTCTCGCCTCTCTCTCCTCCCCTCTCTCTCTCGCACTCTCTCTCTCTCTCTCGCACTCTCTCTCTCGCACTCTCTCTCTCCTCTCCTCTCTCTCTCGCACTCTCTCTCGCACTCTCTCTCTCTCTCTCTCTCTCGCACTTCTCTCTCTCTCTCTCCACTCTCTCTCTCTCTCGCACTCTCTCTCTCTCTCGCACTCTCTTCTCTCTCGCACTCTCTCTCTCTCTCGCACTCTCTCTCTCTCTCTCGCATCTCTCTGCACTCTCTCTTCCCTCGCACTCTCTCCTCTCTCTCGCACTCTCTCTTCTCTCGCACTCTCTCTCTCTCTCTCGCACTCTCTCTCTCTCTCTCCCTCTCTCTCTCTCTCGCACTCTCTCTACTCTCTCTCTCTCTCTCGCACTCTCTCTCTCTCTCTCTCCTCTCCTCTCTCTCTCTCCTCTCTCTCTCTCTCGCACTCTCTCTCTCTCTCTCTCTCTCTCTCTCCTCTCTCTCTCTCCACTCTCTCTCTCCTCTCTACTCTCTCTCTCATCTCCTCTCTCTCTCTTCCTCTCCTCTCTCCTCTCTCTCTCCACTCTCTCTCTCACTCTCCTCTCTCTCTCCTCTCTCTCACTCTCTCTCTCCTCTTCATCTCTCCTCTTCCTCTCCCTCTCCCTCCCTCCCTCCCCCCCTTTTATTCATCTCCAGGTCAAGCTTTTCAATAGTATCATTGTTTTTTCTTTATTGTTAAGCAAACGCATTATTCGAAGTTAGTTTTCAATTTGTATGTCCTGGTCTGTGCTTTCTCCCCTCAAGTAATTATGACCCGACCTTTGTAATTCAAGAAAATTGAAAAAGCAGGCCCATACGCTCACACACACAGACAGATACAGACACGCGCGCGCTCGCACGCGCGTGCACAGTTACACACACACACACACACACACTCAAACACACACATACGCACGCGCACACACGCACGCGCACAGTCTCTCTCTCTCTCTCTCTCTCTCTCTCTCTCTCTCTCTCTCTCTCTCTGTAACGTCCACGAAATCCAGCCTAGTGATCAAAGTGACGATCACACCGATGTCAGTGACAAAGACACCTGTATCAGTGGTGAGGAAATGGAAAATATGGGTGAGGTCCTAGCTGAAGATGTATGTGAAGCGACCAAAGAATCGGGTAAAATTAATACTGAGAATGTGAGTACCGATGAGGTCACTGTGCTCAGTGTCAGAACAAAGTCAGCTGATCACACTAACGTTGTGGCACACACCTCAGATCAAGCATTAAATGATACACACACAATAACACAAAACGCGAACGCCAAAAGCTTGTCAGACTCGCATGCTGACAATCTAGTTCTAGATTCTGATGATCTAGACACAAACCAGAGCATACAGACACCTTCTGTCACCCATGCTCTGCGACCTAGACGTGCTGCCTCCCACACACGGATAGACGGTAAGAGCAGTGGCCATGCTCCACCAAGGTCTAGCAGTCAGAGCAAAATTACTGATTCGTTTAAGAAAACGCAGGCTAAAGATCTGCCAAAAACAAGAAGCAGGTCCCAATCTTCTAAGACCAAACCCAGTGTGAGTGAGGCCTCAGGTACTAACAGATAGGATATCGGCCGGGCCACAATATCAGGTAGACCTGTACGATTTGCCACAGGCGACGACAGTTATATTTGGAATCAGAACACAACACCACCATCGGAATCAAAATGTACTTTGCGTGTAAATACTGCAAATAAATTACATGTTAGTTTCCTTAATTATAATGTAAATGGCCTTTTGGTAAAACTAGAAAATAATGATTTTGCCAATTTTCTTCTCACTTATGATTTTATATGTTTGACAGAAACATTTGTTGCAACTGACTTTGAATCACCACTTTTCAGTGACTTTGTAGTGTTCACGTCTAAAGCCAAGAAGCTGTCTCATCAAGGGAGATATTCTGGGGGTGTTATCGCAATGGTAAGGAAATCATATTCTCGTTTTGTTGAGCAAATCCCAATAGAAACTGAAAACACTTTAGCTATAAAAATCCACAAAGACCTGTTTCTGTAGACAGAAACATACTGTGGATTTGTACATATCTTCCTCCGTGTGATTCTGTCTATTGGAATAGCCAGGAAGGTGCATATGGTATTGAAGTGCTGGAGCAATGCATTTTAGATCTATATGACTTGTGTGGTGATTCTTTTCTATTGGTAAATGGGGATTAAACGCGAGAACAGCGAATACTAATTACAGTTTTAGTGGAGAGGTCGATGATTTCGATGTGAATGTTTATACCGAGAACAGATTTCCCAGAATTTCACAGGACAAAAACACAAATAAATTTGGTGGTCAGCTGATTGAGTTATGTAATATATTTGAATGTATGATTTTAAACGGATTGCGTGAAACGGATTTTGACGATGGATGTACATATATTGCGTCCTCTGGGACTAGCACAGTAGACTATTTCATTACTTCCATTGATTTGTTTTCATCTATACACATCAAATCAATTGTTGTTGAGAACATGATGGATTCTGATCACCTACCAGTTGTTATGTTGGTTGAAATTAAAAATGATATCGTTGAGGCTGGTCATGATAAAACAAGTCAACCCAAAAACGAGGTTTGTGAGAAATTTATTTGGAAACATGAACTGGAAGCCGAGTTCCACAAAACTTTGAAAAGCAGTGATATTCAAGACAGACTTATTTTGGCCACAAATACTCTACATTGCGATGTGGATAGTGGTTTGAATACTTTTGTACAATGTCTGAAAGATGCCAGTGCCTGTATGTATAAAACGTATAAAGTTTACTGGAACAAAAGATCAGAATGGTTTGACAAGAACTGTCAGCAAGCAAAAAAAGAAACAAGGCGTAAACTAAATTATTTTAGGAAAACTAGGAAGGAAGAAGATAGAATTTCATATGTGGAAGAGAGGATAACGTACAGACGTTTACTAAAGACAAAGAGACAAGCATTTAGGAAACAGAAAGCAGATTCACTAACCATGGAAATGACTAATTCATCACAGTTCTGGAAACTGCTGAGAAGTATGGGTTGTGGAAACAAAGACAAAGTCTCAAATGATATTGATATTAATGTCTGGTTCGAGCACTTCAAGAATATTTTTCAAAATTATGGGGGACATGTTGGTGAACATTGTGATATTGAGGTAGATCTATCTGAGGAAAGGGAGCATACTCTAAATAGAGATATATCTGAAGAAGAGGTAAAACGAGCAGTTGGTAAACTTAAGACTGGTAAAGCAAGCGGAATTGACAGCGTTTCAGCTGAAATGTTAAAAAAATGGGGGAAACGATGTCATAGCTTTTCTAACAAAACTGTTCAAAATAATTTTTGACTCGGGGATTTATCCAAAAGAGTGGTCCAAAGCCATTATCATCCCCATTTTCAAGAAAGGGGATCCTGAAAATGCAGATAATTATAGAGGTATATCTTTATTAAGCATGATATCTAAATGTTACACAACAATACTGAACAAGAGATTATACACCTGGTTAGAAGCTAATAATTTGATCTCAGAGAGCCAGGCAGGTTTTCGTAATAGATACTCAACTGTTGATCATATATTCACACTACATGCTATCATTCAGAAATGCATGCACAAGAAAGGGATGAAATTATATGTTGCTTTTGTTGACTTTAAAAAGGCTTTCGATTCGGTCAGACATGATAAACTCCAACATTGTATTAGAAAGGAGGGTGTTAAAGGGAAATTTCTCGCATCATTAATGGCAATGTACAAGTCATTGGTGTCATGTATCCGAATTAACGATAAATTTTCACAGATGTTTCAATGTCCGGTTGGAGTAAGACAAGATTGTGTCTTGAGTCCTACATTGTTTTCGATATTTATAAATCAGTTAGCAAATTGTATGGGTGACAAAGGAAAACATGGCATCCAATTACTACCTGGGATGTTGGAAATATTTGTTTTACTCTTTGCAGATGATGTGGTACTTTTCTCAACTACACCAAATGGTTTACAGAATCAGCTGAACGTTTTAAGTACGTGTTGTAACAACATGAAATTAAAAGTAAATATTGACAAAACGAAGGTCATGGTGTTTAGAAACGGAGGGTTCCTCGGAAAACGTGAAAAATGGTCATATGAAGAAAATAAGTTGGAAGTTGTGAATAATTATTGCTATTTAGGTTTTAATTTCACGACAATGGTAAGTGTCAAAAAAGGTACTGCACATTTAGCAACTAAGGGGAAGAAAGCTATCATACAGCTAAATAGGGTTCTCCAAAAATTCAAGGAAATGACAATGGATACTTTCTTTAAAATATTTGACGCAAAGGTACAACCCATTCTGTTGTACGCGTCAGAAGTATGGGGAACAAAACGAATGGAACACATAGAAAAGGTACATATGATGGCGTGCAAAAGATTTTTACGCGTGCCTGTTAAGACACCAAACAAGATGGTGTACGCTGATCTGGGAAGATATCCATTATTCGTTAACTCTGTGGTCGCATGCTTAAGATATTGGTTTAAATTGCTACAAATGAGTGCCGAAAGATTTCCGCATAAAGCTTACCAAATGCTTCTGGAATTATATAGAAATGGAAAGGATTGTTGGGCATCAGAGGTAAGAAAAATCCTGTGTGATACAGGTTTCAACATTGTATGGCTGCAACAGGGAGTTGGGGATGTAAAACTATTTTTAAACATATTTAGACAAAGACTTGTCGATCTGTTTATCCAAGAATGCACTAGTATTATTAGAGATGGTGACAGATATGAGTGCTATAGATCATTCAAAACAATTTTTGAAAAAGAAAAATATATTTCTGACATGGATACATACTTTCTCAGAGTGGCAATCACACAACTAAGATTTGATGTACTACCGCTGAATAACAATTCACATCGTTATAGTGAGAGTATTCACAAAAGGGCATGCCCTTTTTGCAAAACTCATATCGAAAATGAATATCACCTTATATATGACTGTCCCACTTATACAGATATTAGAGTAAAATTCCTCAAAGATTCAGCTAGAATGCCACTTTATCTACTGCTCAAAGCAGAAAATTCTCATCATAGATACAATGTGTCCAGATTTGTTTTTCATGCCATCAATAGACGCAAAAAAATCATGAATGAATAAACTAACGAAAATAAGTCATCACCAGTACTATATTACTGTATTACATTAGTAATTATACAATGCTGTATAATAAATGGTAAAACTATTAACGCTTGTTCCATTATATTTTTGTAGTCATTTCGATATAAACTGTGTACAGACTGTAAATTATGCACAAAAACGCGGGGGTAAAGATAATTTTGAAAAATCGAATTGTTTATTGATACTTGTTTTACAAATATTTGGTAAATTGATGATTCATTGATTGACTGCTTAACTGATTGTTTGATTAATTCATTGATTGATTGATGGATGCACTGACTGAATGATTGATCCATTGATCAAATTGTTCGGTGACTCGCTAACTAGTTTGGTTTATAGATGAGTAATTGTATTAGGCGACAAACTTAACTGGTAGAGAAACGGTTCAGTATTTTAACTGATCGGATTCAGATGGCTAATTAAATGATAGAATGGCAGTTGATTGATTGATTGATTACCGTTGCCACGGTACACTGAATATACTAAGTATTTGTTTGATTAGATGGATAAAGTGAAGTATGTTTCGCAAGCAAGGTGATTTACCAATTATTTGTTGATTGTGTGATGATTGTATTACTTGACCGGCTGTTGGCTATACAGAGAGACTAATTGCTTGATCAGTAGATGGAGGAATGGAACGATATATGTATATGTATTAAATATCTTTATGACTTGTTTGATGCCTTAATGCACTGATGAAGCTTAATTATAATCAAGTACTATTTAGTGTATTACTTCATTAAATGTTAGATTTAGTCAGCAAAAGAAAGATCTGTTGACTGTTACACCAACGAAGTATTCAACTGAGGAAAGCGCGGAAAGTGTCAATGTTCGACGATGCAATCATACGCATTGCAATATTGGTGTAATCCACAAAAACCCTATCTCCCCCCCCCCCCCTACTCC
>JAPXFY010000022.1:57028304-57053304 GCA_030674185.1 Monoplex corrugatus
TAATAGTGATAATGATAACAAGGTCAAGGATGATAAACAGATAGTAATAGTGACAATGATAACAAGGTCAAAGATGATGGATACAACAGATAGTAATAGTGATAATGATAACAAGGTCAAAGATGATACAACAGATAGTGATAGTGATAATGATAACAAGGTCAACGATGATGGATACAACAGATAGTAATAGTGATAATGATAACAAGGTCAAGGATGATACAACTGATAGTAATAGTGATAATGATAACAAGGTCAAGGATGATACAACAGATAGTAATAGTGATAATGATAACAAGGTCAAAGATGATGGATACAACAGATAGTAATAGTGATAATGATAACAAGGTCAAAGATGATGTATACAACAGATAGTAATAGTGATAATGATAACAAGGTCAAAGATGATGTATAAAAAAGTATAGTGATAGTGATAATGATAAATCAAGGTCAAAGATGATGTATACAACAAGAGTACAATAGTGTTAATGATAACAAGGTCAAAGATGATGGATACAACAGATAGTAATAGTGATAATGATAACAAGGTCAAAGATGATGGATACAACAGATAGTGATAGTGATAATGATAACAAGGTCAAAGATGAAAGATACAAACAGATAGTAATAGTGATAATGATAACAAGGTCAAAGATGATGGATACAACAGATAGTAATAGTGATAATGATAACAATGTCAAAGATGATGGATACAACAGATAGTGATAGTGATAATGATAACAAGGTCAAAGATGATACAACAGATAGTGATAGTGATAATGATATCAAGGTCAAAGATGATACAACAGATAGTAATAATGAAATGATAACAAGGTCAAAGATGATACAACAGATAGTAATAGTGAAATGATAACAAGGTCAATGATGATGGATACAACAGATAGTAATAGTGAAATATAACAAGGTCAAGATGATACAACGGATAGTAATAATGACAATGATAACAAGGTCAAAGATGATACAACAGATAGTAATAGTGACAATGATAACAAGGTCAAAGATGATACAACAGATAGTAATAGTGATAATGATAACAAGGTCAAAGATGATACAACAGATAGTAATAATGATAATGATAACAAGGTCAAGGATGATACAACAGATAGTAATAGTGACAATGATAACAAGGTCAAAGATGATACAACAGATAGTAATAGTGAAATGATAACAAGGTCAAAGTGATGATACAACAATAGTAATAGTGATAATGATAACAAGGTCAAGGATGATACAACAGATAGTAATATGATAATGATAACAAGGTCAAAGATGATGGATACAACAGATAGTAATATGAAATGATAACAAGGTCAAGGATGATACAACAGATAGTAATATGATATGATAACAAGGTCAAGATGATACAACAGATAGTAATATGAAATGATAACAAGGTCAAAGATGATAAACAGATAGTATAGTGAAATGATAACAAGGTCAAGATGATACAAAGATAGTAATAGTGAAATGATAACAAGGTCAAAGATGATACAACAGATAGTATAGTGATAATGATAACAAGGTCAAAGATGATACAACAGATAGTAATAGTGATAATGATAACAAGGTCAAAGATGATACAACAGATAGTAATAATGATAATATAACAAGGTCAAAGATGATACAACAGATAGTAATAGTGATAATGATAACAAGGTCAAAGATGATACACAGATAGTAATAGTGATAATGATAACAAGGTCAAAGATGATACAACAGATGTAATAGTGATAATGATAACAAGGTCAAGGATGATACAACAGATAGTAATAGTGATAATGTAACAAGGTCAAAGATGATACAACAGATAGTAATAGTGATAATGATAACAAGGTCAAAGAGTGATACAACAGATAGAATAGTGAAATGATAACAAGGTCAAGATGATACAACAGATAGTAATAGTGATAATGATAACAAGTCAAGATGAGTACAACAGATAGTAATAGTGATAATGATAACAAGGTCAAGGATGATACAACAGATAGTAATAGTGATAATGATAACAAGGTCAAGATGATACAACAGATAGTAATAGTGACAATGATAACAAGGTCAAAGATGATGTACAACAGATAGTAATAGTGATAATGATAACAAGGTCAAGAGATGATACAACAGATAGTATAGTGATAATGATAACAAGGTCAAGATGATACAACAATAGTAATATGATAATGATAACAAGGTCAAAGATGATACAACGATAGTAATAGTGATAATGATAACAAGGTCAAAGATGATACAACAGATAGTAATAGTGAAATGATAACAAGGTCAAAGATGATACAACAGATAGTAATAGTGATAATGATAACAAGGTCAAATGATGATACAACAGATAGTAATAGTGACAATGATAACAAGGTCAAGATGATACAACGATAGTAATATGAAATGATAACAAGGTCAAGATATACAACAGATAGTAATAGTGATAATGATAACAAGGTCAAGATGATACAACAGATAGTAATAGTGATAATGATAACAAGGTCAAGATGATACAACAGATAGTAATAATGATAATGATAACAAGGTCAAAGATGATCAACAGTAGTAATATGATAATGATAACAAGGTCAAAGATGATACAACAGATAGTAATAGTGATAATGATAACAAGGTCAAGATGATACAACAGATAGTAATAGTGATAATGATAACAAGGTCAAGATGATACAACAGATAGTAATAGTGATAATATAACAAGTCAAGATGATACAACTGATAGTAATATGATAATGATAACAAGGTCAAGATGATACAACAGATAGTATAGTGATAATGATAACAAGGTCAATGATGATACAACAGATAGTAATAGTGATAATGATAACAAGGTCAAGATGATGGATACAACAGATAGTAATAGTGATAATATAACAAGGTCAAAGATGATGGATACAACAGATAGTAATATGATAATGATAACAAGGTCAAAGATGATGGATACAACAGATAGTAATAGTGATAATGATACAAGGTCAAGGATGATACAACAGATAGTAATAGTGATAATGATAACAAGGTCAAGATGATGGACAACAGATAGTAATAGTGATAATGATAACAGGTCAAAGATGATACAACAGATAGTAATATGATAATGATAACAAGGTCAAAGATGATACAACAGATAGTAATATGATAATGATAACAAGGTCAAAGATGATACAACGATAGTAATATGTAATGATAACAAGGTCAAAGATGATACAACGATAGTAATAATGATAATGATAACAAGGTCAAAGATGATACAACAGATAGTAAAGTGATAATGATAACAAGGTCAAGATGATACAAAGATAGTAATAGTGAAATGATAACAAGGTCAAAGATGATCAACGATAGTAATATGATAATGATAACAAGGTCAAAGATGGAATGATGATACAACAAGATTAAGATGAATGTGATATGATAACAGGTCAAGATGATACAACAGATAGTAATAGTGATAATGATAACAAGGTCAAAATGATACAACAGATAGTAATAGTGATAATATAACAAGTAAAAGATGATACAACGATAGTATATGATAATGATAACAAGGTCAAGATGATGGATACAACAGAAGTATAGTGATAATGATAACAAGGTCAAAGATGATCAACAGATAGTAATAGTGATAATGATAACAAGGTCAATGATGATACAACAGATAGTAAGTGAAAATATAACAGGTCAAAGATGATGGATACAACAGATAGTAATAATGAAATATAACAAGGTCAAAGATGGGTACAACAGATAGTAATAGTGACATGATACAAGGTCAAGGTGATACAACAGATAGTATATGAAATGATAACAAGGTCAAGATGATGGATACAACAGATAGTAAGTGCAATGATAACAAGGTCAAAGATGATACAACAGATAGTAATATGATAATGATAACAAGGTCAAAGATGATACAACAGAAGTAATAATGAAATGATAAAAGGTCAAAGATGTACAACAGATGTAATAATGAATGATAACAAGGTCAAAGATATACAACAGATAGTATATGATAATGATAACAAGGTCAAAGATGATACAACAGATAGTATAGTGATAATGATAACAAGGTCAAAGATGATACAACAGATAGTAATAGTGATAATGATAACAAGGTCAAAGATGATACAACAGATAGTAATAGTGATAATGATAAAAGGTCAAAGATGATACAACAGATAGAATAATGATAATGATAACAAGGTCAAGATATACAACAGATGTATAGTGATATGATAACAAGGTCAAAGATGATACAACAGATAGTAATAGTGATAATGATAACAAGGTCAAAGATGATACAACAGATAGTAATATGAAATGATAAAAGGTAAGATGATACAACAGATAGTAATATGATAATGATAACAAGGTCAAAGATAATACAACAGATAGTGATAGTGATAATGATAACAAGGTCAAAGATGATCAACAGATAGTAATAGTGATAATGATAACAAGGTCAAAGATGATACAACAGATAGTAATAGTGAAATGATAACAAGGTCAAAGGTGATACAAAGATAGTATATGACAATGAAAACAAGGTCAAAGATGAACAACAGATAGTATATGAATGATAACAAGGTCAAAGAGTGATACAACGATAGTGATAGTGACAATGATAACAAGGTCAAAGATGAGGATACAACAGATAGTGATAGTGATATGAAACAGGTCAAAGATGATGGATACAACAGATAGTATAGTGATAATGATAACAAGGTCAAAGATGATACAACAGATAGTATATGAAATGATAACAAGGTCAAAGATGATACAACAGATAGTAATATGAAATGATAACAAGGTCAAAGATAATACAACAGATAGTAATAGTGATAATGATACAAGGTAAAAGATGTACAACAGATAGTAATAGTGATAATGATAACAAGGTCAAAGATGATACAACAGATAGTAATAGTGATAATGATAACAAGGTCAAAGATGATACAACAGATAGTAATAGTGAAAATGATAACAAGGTCAAAGATGATACAACAGATAGTAATAGTGATAATGATAACAAGGTCAAGATGATACAACGATAGTAATAATGATAATGATAACAAGGTCAAAGATGATACAACAGATAGTAATAGTGATAATGATAACAAGGTCAAAGATGATACAACAGATAGTAATAGTGAAATGATAACAAGGTCAAAGATGATACAACAGATAGTAATAATGATAATGATAACAAGGTCAAAGATGATATACAACAGATAGTATAGTGATAATGATAACAAGGTCAAAGATGATACAACAGATAGTAATAGTGAAATGAAACAAGGTCAAAGATGATACAACAGATAGTAATAGTGATAATGATAACAAGGTCAAGGATGATACAAAGATAGTAATAGTGAAATGAAACAAGGTCAAAGATGATGGATACAACAGATAGTATAGTGATAATGATAACAAGGTCAAGATGATGGATACAACAGATAGTAATAATGATAATGATAACAAGGTCAAAGATGATACAACAGATAGTAATATGATAATGATAACAAGGTCAAAGATGATAAAACAGATAGTAATAGTGAAAATGATAACAAGGTCAAAGATGATACAACAGATAGTAATAGTGAATGATAACAAGGTCAAAGATGATACAACAGATAGTAATAGTGATAATGATAACAAGGTCAAAGATGTATACAACAGATAGTAATAGTGATAATGAACAAGGTCAAAGATGTACAACAGATAGTAATAGTGATAATATACAAGGTCAAAGATGATACAACAGATAGTAATAGTGATAATGATAACAAGGTCAAGATGATACAACAGATAGTAATAGTGAAATGATAACAAGGTCAAAGATGATACAACAGATAGTAATAGTGATAATGATAACAAGGTCAAGATGATACAACAGATAGTAATAGTGATAATGATAACAAGGTCAAAGATGATACAACAGATAGTAATAGTGATAATGATAACAAGGTCAAAGATGATACAACAATGTAATAGTGATAATGATAACAAGGTCAAAGATGATACAACAGATAGTAATAGTGATAATGATACAAGGTCAAAGATGATGGTACAACGATAGTGATAGTGATAATGATAACAAGGTCAAAGATGATACAACAGATGAATAGTGATAATGATAACAAGGTCAAAGATGATACAACGATAGTAATAGTGATAATGATAACAAGGTCAAGAGATGTACAACAGATAGTATAGTGATAATGATAACAAGGTCAAGAGATACAACAGATAGTAATAGTATAATGATAACAAGGTCAAAGATGATACACGATAGTATAGTGATAATGATAACAAGGTCAAAGATGAGGATACAACAGATAGTATAATGATAATGATAACAAGGTCAAAAGATGATACAACAGATAGTGATAATGATAACAAGGTAAAATATGATGATAAACTGATAGTGAAATGATAAACAAGGTCAAAGATGATACAACAGATAGTATAATGATAATGATAACAAGGCAAGATGATACAACAGATGGTAATAGTGATAATGATAACAAGGTCAAAGATGATACAACAGATATATAGTGATAATGATAACAAGGTCAAGATGATACAACAGATAGTAATAGTGATAATGTACAAGTCAAAGATGATACAACAGATAGTATAGTGATAATGATAACAAGGTCAAAGTATGATACAACAGTAGTGTGATAATGATAACAAGGTCAAAGATGATGATACAACAGATGTAATAGTGATAATGATAACAAGGTCAAGATGATGTACAACAGATAGTGAAGTGATAATGATAACAAGGTCAAAGATGATGATAAACAGATAGTAATAGTGATAATGATAACAAGGTCAAAGATGGATACACGATAGTGATAGTGATAATAATAACAAGGTCAAAGATGATGGATACAACAGATAGTATATGAAATGATACAGGTCAACATATCAATGATGTAAAATGTAATGATATAAGGTCAAAGTATAATATTGATATGATAACACGTCAAAAATGATACCAGTGATAGTAATGTAATAATGATAACAAGGTCAAGATAGCAACTGAAATGATACATGAAAAAATAACAGTGACAATCATATGAGTGATAATGATAACAAGGTCGAAGATGATGCAAGATAATATGATAATGATAACAGGTAAAAAATGATACACTGACAATATAGTGATAATGATAACAAGGTCAAGATGATCAACGATAATGAAATGATAACATGTAAAAATGATACACGACAATATGTGATAATGATAACAAGGTCGAGATACAACTGATAATGATAATGATAACAGTTAAAAAATGATACACAATATATAGTGATAATGATAACAAGGTCAAGATGATGGATACAACGATAGATGAAGTGAAATGATAACAAGGTCAAAAGATGATACAACAGATAGTAATAGTGATAATGATAACAAGGCCAAAGATGATGCAACTGAACTTTTTCGTCTTGTTCCAGTAGAAGTGGGAAAACATTGGTTGGCAGTTGCACAGTGGGGGTGGTGGTTTGACGGTTTGCTGCGACCGTTCCTGCGAGCCATTTTAATGCAGTTGGCCACAAATGACTCGGAAATGACGAAAGGTTCAGTTTCATCCCGCATGCGTGCTGCTTGCCCATTGGCTAATAAGACACAGTAATGGGAACATGGATAATGAGATAGAAACCTGATTTCTGATTGGGTTTTCTTCTTCCTTTTTATCGCTTTTTTTTCAATCTCCGTTTTTGTACAAAAAAAAAAAGAGGGAGGTTGTTTGATAGTGACGCAAGGAGTATGTGTCTGTCCGTTTGTCTCTCTGTCTCTCTCTGTCTCTCTCTGTCTCTCTCTGTCTGTCTCTCTCTCTCTCTGCCTTTCTCTCTCTATCTTTCTATCTGTCTGTCTGTCTTTCTTTCTCTCTCTCTCTCTCTCTCTCTCTCTCTCTCTCTCTCCCCCCTCTCTCTCTCTCTCTTCGTGTATGTGTGTGTGTGCATGTATGTATAACAAGAAGGGAGTTTGGGTGTCTCCACCATGTATGGCAAGATGGGGTTTGTGTTTCCCCTTGTATAACAGGAAGGAATATTTGGGTTGTGGTTGTCTATAACAGGAAGATGAATTGGGGTTGTATATGAAGAATTGTTTCTCTACTTAGAAGCCACACACACAACAAGGAAGGAGAGTGACGAGAAGAAATGCACTAACCACACTAGACATGATTCTCATAAACAGTCCACACATAGATTAATAACTACGACGTATTTATTTAAGCAGTCAACTTCAGCATAAACGTGATTCACCATTCCTACTGTCCTGGGTCCTAATATTCCTAAAATCCTAAGATGCACTACGAATCATCAGAACTTGCATATCACTAGAATGCTGAACACTTTCTTATGTCCTACTCTATTCTTTGCTTTGTGGAAAATCAAACATACTACCTATTCTATCCCTACCATAACTAAAGTATAAAAAGGAAACGTGGGATTACATACCTCTAAGATAGGTTGGAAGGTCTCTGGCTGGGTGGTAATCGAATGGGTGAATTGAATAGTGATTGATTTTCTGGCTTTTATACAGTGCGTTTCTGTTGTTTCTGTCACAAAACCTTCCCATCTGTCTTTCATTGGACATCGAAATTTGAATAACTAACCTGTCTTTCATTGGACATCGAAATTTGAATAACCAAGCAATCTTTGGCACCTGGCGGCCCTGGCTGTTATTCAACCCTCTGGACGTTTCGCTTGGACGTTGGTATTTGCTGAAACCTTTTGTGTACTAGATAACCTACCCTCTATAGTTGGATAAGACCAATGTGAGCGTTAGATCCTGCTCGGTGGAAAATGTTGAGTAACCAGTTAATTCATGGATGGCGTGCTCTTCATTACGCAAACCTTGCTACCCATGTAACGATACGGTCTGAGGGGGACTAGATCAGTGGAAAATGTTGTAGTAACCAGTCCAATCATGGATGGCGTGCTCTTCATTACGCAAACCTTACTTACCCGTCTAACAATGCGGTCTGAGGGGCACCCTGTGATATATGTGTATGTATGTGTGTGTGCGCGCGCACGCGTGTGTGTATATGTGTGAAGATCTCAGCTGTTTATGGAAGGATTTTCACCAATTCATGGAATTTGAAGTTTGTTCTAAAGGGAATCATCATCATCAACATGTGCCCTGCCGCATGGCGTTGGCGATCATGGCCCTCCATACTAATCTATCCCCTGTCGCTGCAAGTACATCTCCCACCCTCTCTGTCTTCAGCCACCCTGAAAGTCCGTCCAATATTTCCTCCCTGAGTCTACCTGCTGTTCTCTTTCCTCCCTGCTTACCCATTGTGACCAGGTGTTCTAAATTCCCTTTCCTCAAAAATGTCCTAAAAATGTTGCTTGTCTTTTCCTAATCTTCTTTATTAATGAACTGATCTTCTTGTGTCTGCCTCCATCAAGACTGTCTCGTTTGTTTTCTTTGCTGTCCATGGAACTCTCAACATTCTTCTTAGAAACCACATTTCAGTTGCCTCATTTTTGTTCTGACTTTGCGTGTTGACTGTCCACGCCTCACAACCGTACAGCAGTATCGGTTCTCTATAACATTCAAGAACTCTTCCTGATAATAACTGATAGGCGTTCGTTGGTAAGACGTTTGTTGGTAAGAACGCTATCAATTTCTTGAATGCTGTTATGGCTTGGCCGATTCTGCTGGCTATTATGTGATGAGCAGACACTATACTCGGCAAGCTATTTTACTTTAGGACTGGAAGTGGGGCATTCATCTTACTCCATGACGTCACAGATCTTGCCCATACTTTTTTGTTGCGATTGTGCCAGATGTAGAATGTGGAGTCGGTAAATAATGCAGGTGTCTCAGCAGTCCAGCAGGGTGCCCAAGACTACTGCTCTGTACAGCAGTGCTCTTGAATGCATGAGATCCAAGTATCACCATCATCATCATCATCATCATCATGATGTGCCCTGCTGCATGGCGTTGGACATCATCATCATCATCATCATCCATCATGTGCCCTGCCGCATGGCGTTGGCAATCATAGCCCTCCATATGCATCTATCCCTTGTCACCACATGCACATTTCCCACCCTCTCTGTCCTCAGCCACTCTGCAAGTCTGTCCAATATTTTCTCCCTGGGTCTACATGGTCTTCCATTTTTTTTGCTTTGGCTGACCATGATTTTTCTTAGGAAAATACGATGGTGGTTTCCAATTGCCTTCCATCAGTTTGTGTAGGGACTCTCTGCCAGACTTTGTCGTTCCCACGACAACCTACAAGGCAATAGGGGTGAATTTTCTTTCAGGGTTTAGTCCCTTAGCCTTATTCTCTCCCGAGATAACCACAAGGCAGTGGTGCTATTTACCCCTAGCTGGGGGTCTGGTTCGTGGGCACCGGGGCATGTCCACACGCCGGCGGGCCTGCGTGCCGCACGTCTGGAGGCCAGACCTCCTCCAAGTCCCTCGAGTTTTAACATGAGTCCGTGAGGTGCTCAGTTATACCACATGTCGCCACGAGGAAGCACAACGTAGGGTTTGCTGATGGAGAGGCTATGTACTGACAGAGAGAGACTTACGCATTCTGCCCTCCTTTCCGCATAGCTGCAAGCAGAAATGCTAGCCAGCAGTGCAGGCTGAAAGTGAGAGGTGACAAGTACGCAGTCACTAGCCAACACACTAGACGCATCACATCAGCCATTTGACACACATGTATCCATGATTGAATATATGGACAATCAAAGATAGCATTCAAGCGATTTAGTAACCGGTTGTAAGAAAGTGTATATTTCACACGATTGGAAAACATATTGCTTAAAATTTTGTTGAGACCGTTTGCCTTTAGGATGGAGATCGCGTGGAGTATGCTGAAAGAGCAAAAACAGTAGTTTAATGATATGGCTTGACCACTTTATTTGACGCTCTTCGTCTGCCCCCGAGCTGCATCTCTCCAGTTTGTCTCAGTTTCTTAAATAAGGCAGTAGAGAAGGTAAATTACAAGATGGTCAAGCCTCACACGTTCATCTCTCCTTTTTACCCATGACGTTTTGTTTCGGATAGTAAAATGTGCGGATTGAATGTTGAACACTTTTACGGAAACGTTTTGGATTTTTGGATAAGTGTAGCCACAATCATTCAACTTAACGTGTGCTTTTTTTGCGATTCGCTTTTGATTTATCAGGATTTGGAAGTACGACTTTGGTGAAGACCTGTTTGTGACGTCCAGATCAATGGTGAAGGCCTGTTTGTGACGTCAGTCAATGATGAAGGCCTGTTTATTTTAGTGTTTGTGACGTCAGTTAATGGTGAAGGCCTGTTTGTGACGTCCAGTCAATGGTGAAGGCCTATTTGTGACGTCCAGTCAATGGTGAAGGCCTGTTTGTGACGTCAGTCAATGGTGAAGGCCTGTTTGTGACGTCATCAATGGTGAAGGCCTGTTTGTGACGTCAGTCAATGGTGAAGGCCTGTTTGTGACGCCAGTCAATGGTGAAGGCCTGTTTGTGACGTCAGTCAATGGTGAAGGCCTGTTTGTGACGTCCAGTCAATGGTGAAGGCTGTTTGTGACGTCAGTCAATGGTGAAGGCCTGTTTGAAATTTAGTCAATGATGCAGACCTACGTAAGACTGTCAGTCAGTGATGAAGAACTGTTTATGCTGTCAGTCGATGATTGACATCTATTTTTGACGTCTGTCGATAATGAAGACCTATTCATAACGTCAGTCGATAGAGAAGATCTATTCATGACGTTAGTCGAAGGTGAAGACCTATTTATGACGTCAATCGATGGTGAAGGACCTATTTATGACACCAGTCGAAGGTGAAGACCTATTTATACAGTGAGGATTTGTTTATGACGAGCCAATGTTGAGATATGTTCATAACGTCACTCGATGGTGAAAACGTATTTATATAGTGAAGACCTGTTATGACAGCCGATGGGTAAAGATATGTTTATAACGTCAGTCGATGGTGAAGACGTATTATATAGTGAGACCTGTTTATGATGACTGTAAGATTTATAACGTCACGATGTGAGATATTTATGTGGACTTTTAAACAGCATGGTAAGTATGTTTATAATCTGTCTAGTCAATACGTGGTAGAATGAACGCGTATTACTTATATAGTGAGGACCATTTTATGACAAGCCAGATGGTAAAGATATGTTTATAACGTCAGTCGATGGTGAAGACGTATTTATATAGTGAGGGTTTTTAAGACCAATGGTAAAGATATGTTATAACGTCAGTCGATGGTGAAGATGTATTATTACTGAGACCGTTTAGACGAGCCCATGTAAGATGTTACGTGTCGATGGTGAAGACTTATTATATAGTGAGGACCTGTTTATGACGAGCCGAGGTAAAGATATGTTATAACGTCAGTCGATGGTGAAGACGTATTTATATAGTGAGACTGTTTATGAGAGTCCGATGGTAAAGATATGTTATAACGTCAGTCGATGGTGAAGACGTATTATATAGTGAGACTGTTTATGACGAGCCGATGGTAAAGATATGTTTATAACGTCAGTCGATGGTGAAGACGTATTTATATAGTGAGGACCGTTTATGATGAGCCAATGGATAAAGATATGTTTATAACGTCAGTCGATGGTGAAGACGTATTATATAGTGAGAACTCGTTTATGACGAGCCGATGGTAAAGATATGTATATAACGTCAGTCGATGGTGAAGACGTATTTATATAGTGAGGACCTGTTTATGATGAGCCGATGGTAAAGATATGTTTATAACGTCAGCGATGGTCGAAGACATATTTATACAGTGAGGACTGTTTATGAGAGCCGAATGGTAAAGACATGTTTATAACAGTCAGCATGGTGAGACGTATTTATATAGTGAGGACCTGTTTTATGACGAGCCAATGTAACGTGCTCTAAAGTCAGTCTATGTGGACCATTCATGAAAAAACCGTTTCATGATGACCAATGCTCTGTTCTTTGGGTCTAAAAATGGTGTCCCAATCCAACATAACGACTTCTCGTCTTTCAACTCCATTCCACTTTGAAGGTAAATAATTGCTGGCCAACACAGTTTTACCCATGAGCTTCTGGAATTCTTGAACTCATTCCACTTCTTACAACTGATGGCTACAACATTGTTTTTAGCTTGAGTCCTGCCAGTCTAATTCGAGCCAATGAAAATGCGACACTGCAGGAATGCCACAAGGAATTATGTCTGAATTCTCATCCATTTCACAGATCAAATACCAATACAACTAGAAATCTCAGGCGAAGGCTGGAACAACAGACAGACAGACAGACAACGGACAGACACAACAGACAAAACAAATTTACCAAATCAACAGATTCTCCCATCTCTTCCTGATCGTGCGAAACAGACAAGTGTTACGTAGGTTACTCATGGGTCACACATCCTACAGTCAGTCATCACCTTCTTTTTTTTTTTAAATGAAAAGCACTATGGTGTGTACCATGTGACGAACCACTCGGCATCAGTAACTATTTTATTAAATGCTTGGACTTGAACGATGTGAGAAGTAAGCACTAGGACGTGTACGATGTGAGACGTAAGCACCAGGACTTGTACGATATGAGAAGTAAGCACTAGGACTTCTACGATGTGAGAAGTAAGCACTAGGACTTGTACGATGTGAGAAGTAAGCACTAAGACTTGTACGATGTGAGAAGTAAGCACTAGGACTTGTACGATGTGAGAAGTAAGCACTAGGACTTGTACGATGTGAGAAGTAAGCACTAAGACTTGTACGATGTGAGAAGTAAGCACTAGGACTTGTACGAAGTGAGAAGTAAGCACTAGGACTTGTACGATGTGAGAAGTAAGCACCAGGACATGTACGATGTGAGAAGTAAGCACTAGGACTTGTACGATGTGAGAAGTAAGCACTAGGACTTGTACGATGTGAGAAGTAAGCACTTGGACTTGTACGATGTGAGAAGTAAGCACTAGGACTTGTACGATGTGAGAAGTAAGCACTAGGACTTGTATGATGTGAGAAGTTAGCTCTAGGACTTGTACGACGTGAGAAGTAAGCACTAGGACTTGTACGATGTGAGAAGTAAGCACTAGGACTTGTACGATGTGAGAAGTAAGCACTAAGACTTGTACGATGTGAGAAGTAAGCACTAGGACTTGTACGAAGTGAGAAGTAAGCACTAGGACTTGTACGATGTGAGAAGTAAGCACCAGGACATGTACGATGTGAGAAGTAAGCACTAGGACTTGTACGATGTGAGAAGTAAGCACTAGGACTTGTACGATGTGAGAAGTAAGCACTTGGACTTGTACGATGTGAGAAGTAAGCACTAGGACTTGTACGATGTGAGAAGTAAGCACTAGGACTTGTATGATGTGAGAAGTTAGCTCTAGGACTTGTACGATGTGAGAAGTAAGCACTAGGACTTGTACGATGTGAGAAGCACTAGGACTTGTACGATCTGAAAGTAAGCACTAGGACTTGTACGACGTGAGAAGTAAGCACTAGGACTTGTACGATATGAGAAGTAAGCACTAGGACATGTACGATGTGAGAAGTAAGCACTAGGATTTGTACGATGTGAGAAGTAAGCACTAGGACATCTACGATGTGAGAAGTAAGCACTAGGACTTGTACGATGTGAGAAGTAAGCACTAGGACTTGTACGATGTGAGAAGTAAGCACTAGGACTTGTACGATGTGAGAAGTAAGCACTAGGACTTGTACGATGTGAGAAGTAAGCACTAGGACTTGTATGATGTGAGAAGTAAGCACTAGGACTTGTACGATGTGAGAAGTAAGCACTAGGACGTGTACGACGTGAGAAGTAAGCACTAGGACTTGTACGATGTGAGAAGTAAGCACTAGGACTTGTACGACGTGAGAAGTAAGCACTAGGACTTGTACGATGTGAGAAGTAAGCACTAGGACTTGTACGATGTGAGAAGTAAGCACTAGGACTTGTACGATGTGAGAAGTAAGCAATAGGACATGTACTATGTGAGAAGTAAGCACTAGGACTTGTACGATGTGAGAAGTAAGCACTAGGACTTGTACGATGTGAGAAGCAAGCACTAGGACTTGTACGATGTGAGAAGTAAGCACTAGGACTTGTACGATGTGAGAAGTAAGCACTAGGACTTGTACGATGTGAAAAATAAGCACTAGGACTTGTACGATGTGAGAAGCAAGCACTATGACATGTACGATGTGAGAAATAAGCACTAGGACATGTACGATGTGAGAAGCAAGCACTAGGACATGTACGATGTGAGAAATAAGCACTGGGACTTGTACGATGTGAGAAGTAAACACTATAAGCAGATTGCTTACCTTAACCCTTCGACCCCCCGGGCCCTATCCACCAACTGCAAAAAAATTAACTCTTTGACTCCCTCACCCTATCCACCAGCTTCCTGCAGGAAGCTGGTGGATAGGGTGAGGAAGTCAAAGAGTTAAGTTTTTTTTGCTTTGTTAGCAAGGTTGACAATGCAGGATGCCGGTGGACAGGGTGCAAGAGCCAAAAGGTTAAAGAACCTCTTGGTTGCAGGATTCAAAATTTCACAAAGATGAATACGGTTTGTCTTGTATGAATATACATATGGGAAAGAGTTTTAAATGCATTTGAGACTAGAAAGGATAATTGTGAGCTTGGTTTTTTATTGCTTTTTAAAAAAATTAAACTGGAGTCGTTTTTGCCATGGTGTTAACCATGATATCGTCATCACCAGGTGCCTTGCCACATGGCATTGGCGATCATGGACTTCCATCTGTCTCTATCTCTTGTTGCCCCAAGCATCTCTTCCACCCTCCTTGTCTTCAGCCACTCTGCAAGTCCGTCTAGTATTTTCTCCCTGGGTCTACCTGGTGCTCTCTTTCCCTCCAGATTTCCCGTTGTGACCAGGTGCTCCAAATCCCTTTTCCTCATAAAATGGCCTATGAATGTTGCCTGTCTTTTCCTAATCTTCCTTATGAATGATCTATCTGTGTCTGCCGCTATCAAGACTGTCTCGTTTGTTTTCTTTGCTATCCATGGAACTCTCAACATTCTTCTTAGAAACCACATTCTTTTTAGATGATATGGTCTTGGTAATCGGCTAGGCCAGAAATGAAACGAACTGAATTGAACTGACGGTAAACACCTATTCAGGACGAACTGATGGTAAATATCTATTTATGAGGAGTTGATGAAGAAGATCTACCTATTTATGATGAACCGTTGGTGATGTATTTCTAACGAAGATCTGTTTATGACGAACCCATGGTGAAGATCTGCTTATGGTAAAGACTTATTTTGGTGAAGACCTATTTATGGTGAAAACCTGTTTTTGGTAAAAACCTGGAGGCTTTTTTGAAGACCTATTTAAGGCAAAGACGTATCTTTGGTGAAGACCTATTTTTGGTGAAGACCTATTATGGTAAAGATCTATCTATGATAAAGTCCCATTTATGGTGAAGACCTATTTTTGGTAATGGTCTATTTATGGTGAAGATCTACTCTTGATGAAGACCTATTTATGTGACGACTTATTTTGGTGAAGACCTATTTATGATGAAGACCTATTTTTGGTGAAGACCTATCTTTGGTAAAGATCTACTTATGATGAAGACCTATTTTTGATGAAGATTTGTTTATGGTAAAGACCTATTTTTGATGAAGATGGATTTATTGTGAAGACCTATTTTTGGTGAAAATCTATTTATGGTGAAGATCTAGTCATGGTAAGAATCTATTTTTGTGAAGACCTATTTATGGTGAAAATCTATTTATGGTGCAGACGTATTTTTGGTGAAGACCTATTTACAGAAAAGAGTGATCAACACCAGGAGCAGACCCTTAGATTATGTGGGCGAATGCATTGATATGCGTACTTAATTTTCTTTCTTTTCTTTTCTATTGAAGTATTGTGTTTGTTTTAAAACCGTTATAGCCCTGATATGGCTCCACGCAGTCGGCTGAGCTTTAAACAAAAATAACAGTAATAACAGTAATTTATAGTAAAGACCCATTTTGGGGGAGTCAAGAGTTCTATGTTGATACATTTTTTGAGTCTGGAACATAAAGAAACAGAAATCAAGAATCAAGACTTGATTCCTCTTTCTGGAAAGAGATGATCCCACCATACGAACAATTCTCCATTTTGTAAAGATCCCACTTTTATACCAGAAAGTGTGCAATTAGAAAACAGACCAACGGATGAGATAATTTCCCATTTTGTCGTATATTTCTGATGTGACGATTGCTTAGAAAACAGATTAGTTACCTTGAAACGCACTGTATAATTTTTCTGTCATTGTCAAGTATGTGTTACAACTTTGCTTGAAATGATAAAGAAGAAGAACAGAGAAAAAACAAACAGGATATAGAGCTGAAAAGTCTGTTTCAGTTTTCCATATGTTGGACTAACGTGTCGGAATACATTGAAGTAATATATGCATTCACTTATCTATTAATAAGAATAATTATGATAATGGTACCATCAATTATTTCAACGAGAGTACTCATGACTATAATGGTCATAACAATGAATTAGTCATGTCTCTTTAAATTCATGCTTTGCGAACCGTGAACAGTCGCGCGCACACGCACACATAAACATCGTCATCACTATCGTCATCGTCATTATCGTGAGCCATTAAGTTGACATTTAAATTAAAATTTATTGCTTTTTCTCTTCTCTCCCTCAGCCTCCCCCCTCTCTCTCTCTCTCTCTCACACACACACACATACACACACACAAAATCTCTCTCTCTCTCTCACACACACACATACACACAAAATCTCTCTCTCTCTCTCACACACACAACACACACACAAAATCTCTCTCTCTCTCTCTCACACACACACATACACACACACAAAATCTCTCTCTCTCTCACACACACACACACACACACACAAATCTCTCTCTCTCTCTCACACACACACACATCTCTCTCTCTCTCTCTCTCTCACACACACAAATCTCTCTCTCTCTCTCACACACACACACAAAATCTCTCTCTCTCTCACACACACACACACACACACACAAATCTCTCTCTCTCTCACACACACAAATCTCTCTCTCTCTCTCACACACACACACACAAAATCTCTCTCTCTCTCTACACACACACACACATCTCTCTCTCTCTCTCTCACACACAAAATCTCTCTCTCTCTCTCACACACACACACAAATCTCTCTCTCTCTCTCTCTCACACACACACACAAAATCTCTCTCTCTCTCTCACACACACACACACAAATCTCTCTCTCTCTCACACACACAAATCTCTCTCTCTCTCACACACACACACACAAAATCTCTCTCTCTCTCTCACACACACACACAAATCTCTCTCTCTCTCTCTCACACACACACACACACAAAATCTCTCTCTCTCTCTCACACACACACACACAAATCTCTCTCTCTCTCTCTCTCACACCACACACACACAAAATCTCTCTCTCTCTCTCTCACACACACACACAAATCTCTCTCTCTCTCTCTCACACACACACACACAAAATCTCTCTCTCTCTCTCCACACACACACACACAAAATCTCTCTCTCTCTCTCTACACACACACACACAAATCTCTCTCTCTCTCTCTCACACACAAAATCTCTCTCTCTCTCTCACACACACAAAATCTCTCTCTCTCTCTCACACACACACACACAAAATTCTCTCTCTCTCACACACACACCACACACAAATCTCTCTCTCTCACACACACAAAATCTCTCTCTCTCTCTCCACACACACACACAAAATCTCTCTCTCTCTCTCTCTCACACACACACACAAATCTCTCTCTCTCTCTCTCACACACAACACAAATCTCTCTCTCTCTCTCTCTCCTCACACACACAAATCTCTCTCTCTCTCTCACACACACAAATCTCTCTATCTCTCACACACACACACACAAAATCTCTCTCTTCTCTCACACATACACACCAAATCTCTCTCTCTCTCTCCTCACACAAATCTCTCTCTCTCTCACACACACACACACAAAATCTCTCTCTCTCTCTCTCACACACACACACACACACAAAATCTCTCTCTCTCTCTCACACACACACACACACACACACAACACAAATCTCTCTCTCACTCACATACAAAAAATCTCTCTCTCTCTGTCTTTCTCTCTCTCTCTGTCTTTCTGTCTCTTTGTCTCTCTCTGTCTCATTCTCTCTGAGTTACCTTCCTTGTACGGTTTCTTACAAGATGCACACTCATCAACTGATCAAACTAATCGGCTCCTTCCTAGAGTTGAGCGAACTATTGGCTTGTTGGGAAGACTGAGACAACACAGTCGAGTATCATCCAAGTCACGAATGCGTCACCGAGGATGTTGTTTAAATTTTCTGACAACACCGCAGATGTTTGCATCTCTCGAGCTAGGTTGACACAAGGATATGTTGTGATAGTAAGTGTAGAGTACAACCTTGTACGCAATCTCTAATCTTAGATGAAATTCCACGGCGTCATGATTATAATCCTCATCGTCTCAACATAAACCTATCACACACGCTTACTGACTGAAGAACAACAAGCTCCTCCACCAAGATCTTCCAGCAAGTCAGAAGAACGAGAAGAGTGGTCCTTCACTGGATCCCCATCACTGTAGGATAGCAGGAAACAGACGGTAGACGAGCTGGCTAGGACAGGAGCCAGGTTTCAGTTTCAGTTTCAGTTTCTCAAGACGATGTCTCCGCGCTCGGAACGAATTCCATATGCTCTAACGTCACAGGTGCCATGTGTATGGTGATCATGGCACAAGCCTTGAGCCGTCATATAACCCCATGAGCTGGTCAGGTCCTAGGCCGTACCTAGCCTATGTTTTACCTGGTTACAGAAAAAAGGGAATGGTGACAGCAGGGAATGTCCCCACTAACGCCACAGGTGCCATGTGTATGGTGATCATGGCATAAGCCTTAAGCCTGCACATAAACCGATGAGCTGGTCAGGTCCTGAGGCCCTACCTAGACTATGTTTTATCTAGTCTACATTTCATACTGGTATTTTATCAGCCTACCACTGGAATAATCTTGGTTACATGCCAGGAAGACGTAGCAGACGACAGCGAGAAGAAGAACATCATCAGACCACTTCTTGAGCCACAGACAGAAAAGGATGACCACCACCTTCTGTCCACAAAGCAGCAAGTGATCCAGATGAGGCTCCGCTTCGGCTGAATGCCTGTATGAAGTGCGAGTTCAAATTGTCGCTTCTGCCAGTCAGTCTCTGAGTCTGGAGTTTGGGAGGTGAGTGTCCCGGGAGTGGCGAGGCATTGGTGCTCCAGGTCCCATCATCACCCTCGTGGTGTTTCTTGTTAACTTTGGCTTGTGGCTTGGCCACTGACTTCAGGGAATAACGCCTGATGACCGCAGGAAAAGACCTGCTGACTGCTCGGAAAAACGGCAAACTTAGGTTCCCGTTCGGGGCATGTCAGACCTTTCTGAACAGCAAAATGGGCTGTGTCTGGAACATCATGCCTGGCCACTTTCGGGGCCGTTCAAACAACCCCTTGGGAGCTTCCGACTGCTAAGTGTCGAGATTATAGTCATGGGAAAGGTGCTGGCAGTTATGCGAGCTGGTGGCAGAACGGACTGCCCGAAAGAGAGATGAAGACCGGAGTGGGGTGAGAGATGGGTCTTCCATTCTGTTTTGGTCCAGAGGCTGGGCTGAACCTGGTTGGTGCGCGTTGTGTGGCTATGTCCCGGGGTTTGTCATCTCCCCACCTTGCCATTCGGTTTGTAAACAAGGTAACTGATGACTGGGTCCGAATGGGTCATGCAACGTAAGGACAGTCTCCCTTTGCTTGATGAAATGACTATCGAGTGGCGTCGGGAGTGTGGGAGGTGAGTGTCCCGAGAGTGGGAGGCATTGATGCTCCGGGTCACATCCACATCCTCTTGGTGTTTCTTATTAACTACACAGCTGAACACATATTGCATCAGTCATCATAATCATCATCAAGTGCCCTGCCACTTTGCGTTGGCGATCATGACCCTTCATATGTATCTATCCCTTGTTGCTGCAAACACATCTTCCACTCTCTCTGTCCTCAGCCACCCAGCAAGTCCGTCCTATATTTTCTCCCTGGGTCTACCCGGTGCTGTCTTTATCTCCTGTTGTGACCAGGTGCTCTAATTCCCCTTTCCTCATAAAATGGCCTATAAATGTTGCTTGTCTTTTCCTAATCTTCCTTATGAATAATCTTCTTGTGTCTGCCTCCATTAAGACTGTCTCATTTGTTTTCTTCGCTGTCCATGGAACTCTCAACATTCTTCTTAGAAACCACATCTCGGCTGCCTCAATCTTGTTCTGGCTTTGCTTGTTGACTGTCCACGCCTCACAATCATATAACATTATCGGTTGTATATAACATTCAAGAACTCTCTTCCTGGATGTTAAGTAATAGGCACCTCACATCAACTGGAGCGACATGAAGTAAAGCCGATCACAGCTCTTCCGAGTACCGGCAGAAACTGAAAACAAAGTTTCAGTTTCAGTTTCTCAAGACGATGTCTCCGTGCTCGGAACACATTCCATATGCACTAACGTCACAGGCGCCACGTGTATGGTGATCATGGCACAAGCCTTAAGCCTGCACGTAAAGCCATGAGCTGGTCAGGTCCTGAGGCCCTACCTAGCCTGTGTTTTACCTGGTCTATATGTCATACTGGTATTGTTTCAGCCTATCACTGGAATAATCTTGGTTACATGTAAATGACGTGTGTATCTGTGTATCTTGTCTTCAAAGAAAGGAACATGTATATAAAGGAAATACATATAGAATTAAAGTTCTCAATCACAACACAACTAGCTACTCTGTATAAAAGAAAGAAACAAACAAAACGGCTAGAACAAGGCCAGATGTGCCCTTACCCTGTAGATGTCGAACGAAACTTGAAGCTAGCAACAACACACACACACACACACACACACACACACACACACACACACACAGCCACACATACACACACACACACACACACACACACACACACACACACACACAACCACACACACACACACACCACACCACATACACACACACACACACACACACACACACACACCACATACACACACACACACACACACACACACACACACACACACACACACACACACACACACACACACACACACACACACACACACACACACACACACACACACGACATGTGACGAGAGAAGTCACTTATGTTAGTAAACCGACACTGGATATAATAAGCCAATGCTATTTGTACATTAACTGCAGAGACCGCACCAAGAACAATAACTCCCAACGGTGATGATGACAAGTTTGAACCCCCCCTAAGGAAATCAACCCCGGATCCCACAGCCAATCTCTTTCGAACTTTTCCTACAACGCGTGGGAGGCTGTTGTGTTGGGTGAAGGGGTAGTTGAACCCTAGAAAAGGTCATGACTTGCCGAGGATTGTTCCACACCCCCCCCTCACCCTCCATACTTTTCCTGTACTCCTTCTCCAGTGTTGTCAGTGTATTATGTTTTTATTTATTTTGTGTTTATTTGTATATCCTTCACCTGTCTTGGTAGTAGTCTCTCCTCTTCCAACAGTCTCGATAAGAAGGTATCCAATCGCATCGCTATGGCAAGTGCTCCCTCCACAAGCGAGCATGGGAAGAAAGGGACTTGAAACTGGAGACGAAGTGCGCAGTATACAGAGCAGTAGTCCTGACTGTATTGCTGTATGGATGCGAGTACTGGACTCTCTACCGTAGGCATGTCAAGCTACTAGATCTGTTTCACCAGCGCTGCCTCCGACATATCTTAAACATCAAATGGTACAGCAGAGTCTCAAACGTGAATGTACTTTTGCAAGCCCATATGCCAAGCATAGATGCACTGCAAACACAGTCTCAGCTAAGATGGTCTGGACATCTCGTGCGCATTCAGGATAACAGGTTACCAAAGCAGCTCTTCTACGGTCAACTGACAGAGGGTCATCGACCAAGAGGATGGCCAAAGCTTCGCAACAAAGGCACCCTGAAAACCCCCCTCCAGAAATGTGACATTGATGAAGAACAACAGGAAATCATGGCCACAAACAGGTCTGAATAGAAGCAAGCTATTCTGAAGGGAACAGAAGCTTATGAAAATGAAAGACGAAGCAGCCAAGTGGAAAAGCGTGCAACAATAAAGGCCACAACCAACTCTGCAGAGCGTTCCATTGAGTGTCCAGTATGCAGCTGCCTGTGTGCATCAGACTTTGGCTTGAGATCCCACATGAGATCCCACGTGCTAGGCTGCACTTTATCGACCACGATAGTCGACCATTTATATGTATTTTGTCATCATAGACTAAAATGTGAAATAGGGACTGACCTCCCCAAGAAGACTGACCAATGAGTGATATTATTCCTATATGCATATCGCTGCTTACTTATGCGAGAGGCGTTTTTTTTCTGCAATTTTTGTTCTGTGGTCATATTGATTTCATCTGTATGTATGAATTTGTGCTTGCTTATTCAAACGAACATTTCTGCATCGTTTTGCAAAGGACACGTCCTTCGTTGCCTCAAGAAAATCATCACGACGGATGGAATGGTCTTAAAGGAGAGACGTGGAGATCAAATCAAATTCACAAGATTGTAGCACTGATTTGGGGATATGGTTGTTAGCTTCGTCTTTCGGTGACAGACTAAAAACGTCTGCCTTGCTGGTCCATTCACGTGTACGTGTTGTAGAAAGCCTTCCACACTTTGCATTAGGACTGAAAACGTGTATTGATTGTATAGTTGGTTCTAAGGAAATGTGATGTGCGGAAGCAGTTTTATGTAATTAAAGTCGGTTTTTATGTATGCCCTAACCAGTTTCCACAAAAAACAACAACGTTTTAATCACAAAATAATTTAAAACTTAAATGTGATGGAGAACGTAAAATGTAATGAAGACGTATTGCAAAGAGAATTATATAAAACGACCTTCGTTTATGTTGTTGGTTATGTTGTTGTTGTCATCAGCCACCTCTAACCCAACACAAACTGCTGATCGAGAGACACGGCTATGCGCTGTGGACAAAGCACAAAGCTATTTATTCAGGGACAAGTTTAGTATTTTTGTTCTTGTCAATATATTGTTGTTGTTCTATCTAGGTGTTGCTATTTCCCTGCTGAACAGTGTCCATATTGTCTGCCTGTAGCGAGAACCCATAGCATAATACACAAAGATGTTGAAGGAGGCATTGATGTACGAAAATATTTCAATGATCCAGACATTCAGCAAGAAAAAGTTTTGATTGCGTTTTCCAGAGTTGACTTGTGGGAAAAACAACCAGCTAAAGCGAATGATTGCAACAGGAGAGATGCAGGCGATGAAGAAGATTGAATTTCCAATTAACATTTTGGTCAACATGATTTCCTGAACAGAAATAGCAGACGATATGCTGGAGCGCCATGTCACTATCTGACGGAGTTTCACTGTAGTGATTATCGTTGTTGTTATCACCACTATCATCACCACTCCTGGTAGACCTACGCCAAATACAACACTTTCTATAAAATCGATAAAGCTTTTGTGAGCTATATAAAACTCGCCCAGAACGGGCATCATAAGGACTGTATCAGTTTCTGTATCAACTGCACACCCTATACGATATCGGAATGACGAGATGAACATTAGACCCGACACCAACAGGTACACAACGATGATGATGACGGCCATTGTTCTAGTGCGAATCAGAGTCTGGACTTTAAGCGGACTGAGTACGCAGAGACATCTCTCGCTGGCAATGATGGCAGACAGAATGAGAGAAATGTACTGAAAACTGGATGCAATTCCCACAACATTGTTGTTAGTTATGAATGTTGCCACCGGACCAAACTTTTCTTTGGTCGTGAACTGGATGTGAAGCTGTTCACCATAGCGGAGCATGGCCCCAATTAAGTAGAGTTCATCAGCGAGGGACAAGGCAAACAGACACAGGTTGACACGGTCCTTCAGGCTCTGTTTGT
>JAPXFY010000022.1:57058304-57068304 GCA_030674185.1 Monoplex corrugatus
TCTTCTCCCTGGGTCTACCCGGTGCTCTCTTCCCCTCCAGCTTTCCCGTTGTGACCAGGTGTTCCAATTCCCCTTTCATCATAAAATGGCCTATAAATGTTGCTTGTCTTTTCCTAATCTTCCTTATGAATGATCTACTTGTGTCTGCCTCCATCAACACTGTCTCGTTTGTTTTCTTTGCTGTCCATGGAACTCTCAACATTCTTCTTAGAAACCACATCTCGGCTGCCTCAATCTTGTTTTGGCTTTGCTTGTTGACTGTCCACGCCTCGCAATACGCATGGAAAAAAATCATTCATGTGATGTATAATCACAAATATACACTCGTGCCTTCATATACAGGCCTGCACACATACGTCTGCACAAAGATTAGAGATGTGTGCGTGCTTGTACATGTATGTTACTGTGGTCCCTCAGACTTATTTTCACTTCATATTTTGTCAGCGTCTTTCTCTTGATTGAAAGTTTAATAATAATGTTTTATTCCAGCACAGTGTCACAAGCATGCTTTACACACGGATGATTGTGCTGTATAAGTGAAGTTACTAACCCCCATGGGGATGCCGGGGGGCTCTTTCTATATATAAATAGTATCCCTACCTTCTGGAAATTCTGTGCTAGAAATTTCCTATTTTCTGTCAGTCTCCTTATTTCTTTCTTCCTCCTTTGCTTTTTGTCATGTCTTACTATCATTTTCTGCCTTGCTGGTCCATTCACCTGTCTGTGTTGGATAAAGTCTTATGTACTTTCTCTTACGATTGATAATTGGGTACATGTATTAAGTGCATTTTTGGCTGTGGAGAAATGAGATATGCGGATACAGTTTTAGATAGTTTATGTCTGTTTTTATGTTTTATTGTCCTTAGTTGCGTTTACATTTGTATTGAGGTATGTTTTTTAAATCCCCTGTGTGATTAATTGGATGGATTGATCAACGCCAGGAGCATTTCCTAAGATTATGTAGGCGGACTTGCAGAGTGGCTGGGGACAAGGAGGATGGAAGAGATGCTAGAGGCAACAAGAGATAGAGACAGATGGAAGTCCATAATCGCCAACGCCATGCGGCAGGGCACCTGATGATGATGATGTACGTGAATGCATTGATATGCGTACTTAATTTCCTGTTTCTTTTTTTTTTCCTGTCGAAGTATTGTGTGTGTGTATCGAAACGATTATAGCCCTGATATGGCTCTACGTAGTCGGCTGGGCTTTAAACAACAATAAGAACAAGAATAAAAGTGAAATTACTATCCATTTTTCTTGTTCTTATCGCTGTTGTTGTTATTATCATAATTATAGGGAAATTGGTTTATTGTCTTGCTCGAAAGACTATCATCCAGACCACTTCTTAACATCCTGTGACGGAGGAGGACAAAAATCACTGAACATTCAGGAATCAGAGACTTTGCTTCCAAGCCAGCGTGTTAAACCACTAAGCCACCCCTCCACCAAGGTATAGTAGGAATGGTGTTGGTGAGGTTCATAGCCATCACCGCAAGTGTCTGAATCTCTCAGGCCTGGTGGATGCCGGGCTACATTATGAAAGTAAACGTAGGGTGCAGCCATGTCACACAGTCACAATCCGGAACAAAACAGTTCTCCATAGCATCATCACTATCATCCCCTGTCTCATTATCATAGGATTGTGAAGATGAAAATGTTGTCTGTGATTTCCATGGGTCTTCATGCCCCGCTCTCATGGTATTGTCTTTGTTGGCTTGGTGTGTTAGAGAGCTGAAATGAGCGGTGTGGGGAGAGTGACACGGGAGCGATACATCAGATACAACAACAACAACAGAAGCAGCAGCAGCAGTAGCAACAACAACAAATTCGGTTCAATTCAAACAGTGTGATGGGGTCCCACGGGACCAGTCTTACTACAGCTAGACCATGGTAATGATGATGATGATGATGATGATGATGATGATGATGATGATGATGATGATAGATTTATACAGTGCATGATAATAATAATGATAATAATAATAATGATAATAATAACAGTAACAATATTATTATTATAATGCTACCAATTTTGAAGAACAAGGTCTCCCAACAGTGTAAAAATCGCTACTCACAGTTCCGTAGCTTTCGATGGCGTTCTCGCCATCTTCGTCAGCGCTCTAATGCTGTCTGCGTGAATCTCTACTCAGATCTCGCGAACATGGGATGAACCCAGTTCACGAGATCGAATCAGAGAATGGTACACCGGGGGCAGGGTGTAACGGCCCCGGTCCCTGTTGAGCGGGGGGTTGGTGGCTGCGATGTAGATGGCCTCCTTGACTCCTCGCTGGAACCACTTATTTTCTCTGTCCAGGATGTTGACATTGTCCGCACTGAATTGATGTTTTTCGGCGTGTAGGTGAGCTCCTACTGGAGAAGAGTCCCTCTTGTGTTCTGTTAGTCTCTTCTGAAGGGGGCGTTCAGTTTCACCGACATAATGTTGGTTACAGTCCTGGCAGTCTATTCTGTATATAATGCCAGCTTTGTCGAGTTTGCTGGTTTTGTCCTTGGGGGTGACCAGCTGGCTGCGTATGGTGTTGGAAGGTTTGGAATGTACAGCCACCCCCAGTTTTCTGATCTTTCTGGACAGAGCGTCACTCACACCTCCTACGTATGGGATGGTGATGTGTCCCTTGCGCTGGTGTTGTTTCACTGGCTGTTGGGATGCGGTGTTGGATTTCCTGCCTCCCGGGCTGTTCCAGGCCCACTTTTTGTAGCCCGAGATGGTGAGCACTTTTTTCAGGTGGTTTGTCTCCTTGTCTTTTGCCTCTTGGGTACTGCATATGGTGTTAGCTCTGTGGGTAAGGGTTCGAATCACTCCCAGTTTGTGTTCAAGGGGCTGGTGGCTGTCGAACTGTAAATATTGGTCCGTATGAGTTGGTTTACGGTAGACCGAGAAGTATAGAATGCCATCAGTTCTGGTGATGAGGGTGTCCAGCATGGCTATGGAGTTGTTCTGTTCCACTTCCCTCGTGAATTTGATGGCTGGGTGTTGGTTGTTCAGATGTTCTGTGAACTGTTCGACCAGTTGCTGGGGGAGGATAGTCATGGTGTCGTCTACGTAGCGCCCCCAGTATCGTGGTGGGGAGTGGAAAGAAGCCAATGCTTTCTCTTCAAAATCCTCCATGAACAGGTTGGCTACTATTGGGCTTACTGGGGAGCCCATGGCTGCTCCTTCTTTTTGTTGGTAGAATTCACCTTGGAAGGTGAAGTAGGTGGTGGTGAGGCAGCAGGACAAGAGTTCACATACGTCGTCCACTGTGAGAGATGTACGTTGGTGGAGGGTTTGGTCGTTTTGTAACCTTCGGCGTATGATCTCTATGCTTTCTTTCACTGGTACGCTGGTAAATAGGGCAGAGACATCATATGACACAAGGAGTTCATATTATTATTATTGTCATTATCATTATCATTACTATTATTATAATTAAGAAGAAAAAGAAAAAGAAACAGAAGAAGATCAATAATAGTCATAATAATGACAACGATGATGATGATGGTACATTTATACGGTGCAGCATCTCTGGAAGCAGGTTCTTAAGCGCTTTATACTTACAAAAAAAAATGTAAACCAACGTTAAATCAATGATATCAGCATAATATGACATAGAACAGGACGCTGCTGTACAAGTATCACATAAACATAACAACTAAAAGTACATAAATTAAAATCAAACTGTGTCGTCACTTGTGTATTAGACTGATGTCCAGAAAGTCTACTATCGATTGCTTAATTAAAGAGTAAGTTGTCTGCTACACTCTTCTGACAAGGTATTGTCACGAATAAAACAGGGAGAGGGTTTTGAGAAGGAAAAAATAATAGTCAAATCAGAATCAAACCGGGACTTTTCCCATTTCCCAGGCGAACGCTTTACTGTTACTGTTATTGTTGTTTAAAGCCCAGCTGACTGTGTAGAGCCAAATCAGGGCCATAACCGTTTCAAAACATACACAATACTTCAACAGGAAAAAAAGGAAAAGAAAATTAAGTACACATATCAATGCATTCGCGCGCATAATCTAAGGAGATGCCCAGGGCGTTGACCACTCCATCGAATTTATCGCACAGAGGATTTAAAAAACACACCTGAATACAAATTAAAACATACCTAACTAAGGACACACAAACATTTTTAAAAACGGGCTTAAATTGCGTGAAATTGCCTCTGCATATCTCATTTCCCTGGAGCCAAAAATGCACGTAATATATGTACCCAGTTATCAATCCTAAAAGAAAGTGTGTAAGACTTTATCGAACACATACAGGTGAATGGACTAGCAAAGCAGAAAATGATAGAAAGCAAAGGAATGCGGCAGAAACAAAGATAATTTCCGGAAGGTGGGGATACTATTCATACCGAAAGATCCCCCAGCATCCCCGTGGGATAAGCGGACACTTTAGATGGTAACTTACATAATCATAGATACACGTGCAGGCAACGTATACATATATACATCATCATCATCATCATCAGTCCCGTAGTCTGGTTGACCGTTGGGGCACCACTGAAGATTTTGCAACCAACTTCCTCCACTCCTCACGGTCCTCAGCTTTCCGCATAATGATATTCCATTCAAGGCCAGTCCACTCTCTGATATTGTCTTCCCATCTTTTTCTCTGTCTGCCTCTTCGACTCCCTCCCTGTACTGTTCCCTGCAAGACGGTCTTGGCCAGTCCAGATGATCGTGTGACGTGTCCGTACCACCTCAGTTTGCGTCTTTTCACTGAGGTCAGGAGGTCTTCATACGGCCCGATGGCGTTTTCGATTCGGGTTTTCATTTCCTTATTGGTTATATGATCTTTGTACGAGATACCAAGGAGTTTGCGTAAGCATCTCATCTCCATTGCCTGTATCCTTCTTTCAATGTCTGCTGTTATGGTCCATGTTTCGCATGCATACAAAAATATTGACATGACCAGGCAACGCATCAGTCTGATCTTGGAGCCGATAGCGATATTCTTGTCGTTCCAGATGACTTTTAGCTTGGTCATTGCAGCTGTGGTCTGGGCAATCCTGAAAAGTACTTCGGGCTTTGATCCCTCATCTGATACTATAGCTCCCAGATATATCCATAGATTTAAATACATATATACACGCACACTCAATTCTCCACCCATCAGAAATTGGTCTCCATCTCCTTCGCAAGTCCAAGATATGCGCGGGAGCTATCGCCATGTTTAATTCATCATCCAGGGCACGCCATTGCAAGTCCACGGAGGGGAAGGATCATTTCGTAAGATCTTTTCCGACTTTCGTACGCGTGATGACGCCATTTGTGTACGACCTGACGTCATTTATAATGTGATGTAAGACGTCTCGGAGCTAGTTGCCCAATGAGTGGGGGTTAGGTTGTGTATGTGTTTGTGTACGCGTTTATTGTGTTTTTAGATAACTTTTTTGTGGGAGTGGGTGGTGTATGTGTTTGTGTACTCCCGTGTTGTTGATTTTTTAGACAGCGTTTCATAGAGTGAGTGGTGTATGTGTACGTTTACGTGTTCGTATATCGTAGATTATTATTATTGTTGTTATCATCTATTTGGTTTTATGATTTTTGTCAAGGGTGAAAAGTCAGGTCAAAAGTTGTGTGTTTGTTATTTTGTTATTTCAAAACTGACACTTCGTAATTTCCTTTTTAAAAAAGTAAAAAAGCTTTGGGAGATTTTTTTTTCCTTTTCATCCACAGAAGAGAGGCTGTGTGTGTGTGTGTGTGTGTGTGTGTGTGTGTGTGTGTGTGTGTGTGTGTGTGTGTGTGTGTGTGGTGTGTGTGTTGTGTGTGTGTGTGACAGGAAGAAGGATGACGGCCTGGATCAGGGATCACATGCCCCACACCCCTCCCGTCTTACCCCTCCCAGTTTACGTGTTCTTTGTGACCTGGAGTTTTGCTTGTTGTTGCATGATTGCTTTTCGCGAATGATGGCAGTGCGCGCCATGGTTTGATTCTTGAATCAATATTTGGCGCCTCATAAATGTCATGATTAAACTGTCATTACCTTGAGATGGTTATAGAACTGATATGGGCCCTTGCAGTCGGCTGGGCTTTAAACATGATAATAATATAATAAAGAATACGTTAATGAACAAGACACCAGCCAAATCTTGAATGTGTGGTACTTATCGAAAATGTGAAATAATCTGAAAAACATTTTATGGTAGTTCTATAGAAGGGTATGCAGTGGGAAATGCCTGTATTTCGGTTCTTGCGAAACTGGTTCGTGAACAGCTTGCCGTCAGACCAAGTGTATAGGTACACTCCTACATCAGATGATCTGGAAACGTACGGTGGTATAAGCAAGAAGAAGATCCTGAAGAGCATGAGAGGGAGGATGCGGCCCTGTTTCACTCCGCTTCGAATGTGGATGGCTCTGTGGGTGATCAGTCAAATTTCACAACCCCCTGAATGCTAATGTGGAAAGAGACAATAGGATTCAGCAGTTGTTGTGGGCATCCGACCTTCTCCAGGAGTGCAAAGAGGCGTCTTCTGCTTACCAGGTCAAACGCTTTGGTTAGGTCGATGAAGGCAATGTGTGAAAGTTGCCTCTGTTCCCATGTCTTCTCCTGAAGCTGCCTGAATAAGAAGATCATGTCGATGGTGGATCTTTGTGTCCTGAAGCCATACGTGACTTGGGATAAGCGTGATCTGCTGGTGACTGCGTCTTCTTCAGAACCACTCTGGCAAAAAAAAACTTGCTGATGGTGCTGAGCAGTGATATATCTGTGTAAATATCACAGTTTTGTTGCTGTGACTTTTTATTTTTTAGGTGGGGAGTCGTTTTTAAAGTCTAGGAAAGAATATCATTTTAGGAGTAACTTGTAAATGTGGATGGAAGAAATATTTCATAATCACTTTAAGGGACATAGTAAATGGACAGTGCATTCCATGGATTTGTGTAGAAAGCGGAAAAAGACAGGATGATCCAATTTCACCTATCTTTTATCACCAAGCGTGAAAATGCTGTAAGAAAAGACACCTGCATTCCAGGTGTTAGTCTTGAGATTCTGAACACACAATTTTTCGGTTTCCTGATGACATGTAATTGATAACCAAAGAATATTTTTTGAAAGTTTATCATATGGGAATTGGAATACAGATTTGGGAGTGCAGTGCAAAAATGAGTGGTTTTTGTGGGTAGATTTTGCATGGATTGGCATTACTAACATTACCCTTTTCAGGATCCAGCATATTTGAGTTGAAAGCGAACTACTGACAAAAGAAAAACGTTACTATATAAATATACCAGTTTCCACAAAAGTACAACATTTTAACCACAAACTGTTTTAAAATTCAAATGTAATGAAGAACGTGTTACAAAGAGATTTTTTATAAAATGGCCTTCATTGTTGCTGTTGGTTTTGTTGTTGTTTTCATCAAACTGCTTATCGAGAGACAAGGCTTGGCGCTGTCCACAAAGCACACAGCTATTCCTGTGTTTTGGGACGAGTGCAGTATTGTTACTATTGTCAATATATTGTTGTTGTTCTATCCAGTTGCTGCTTTTTTTTCCTGCTGAACAGTGTCCATATTGTCTGCCTGTAGCGGGATCCCATGGCATAATACACAAAGATGTTGAAGGAGGAATTAATGTACGGTAATATTTCAGTGATCCAGACATTCAGCAAGAAAAAGTTTTGATTGCGTCTTCCAGAGTTGACTTCTGGGAAAAACAACCAGCTAAAGCGAATGATTGCAACAGGAGAGATGCAGGCGATGAAGAAGATTGAATTTCCAATTAACATTTTGGTCAACATGATTTCCTGAACAGAAATAGCAGACGATATGCTGGAGCGCCATGTCACTATCTGACGGAGTTTCACTGTAGTGATTATCGTTGTTGTTATCACCACTATCATCACCACTCCTGGTAGACCTACGCCAAATACAAAACTTTCTATAAAATCGACAAAGCTTTTGTGAGCTATATAAAACTCGCCCAGAACGGGCATCATAAGGACTGTAGCAGTATCTGGATCAACTGCACACCCTATACGATATCGGGATGCCACGATGAACATCAGACCCGACACCAACAAATACACAACGATGATGATAACGGCCATTGTTCTAGTGCGAATCAGAGTCTGGACTTTAAGCGGACTGAGTACACAGAGACATCTCTCGCTGGCAATGATGGCAGACAGAATGGGAGAAATGTACAGAAAACTGGCTGCAATTGCCACATTGTTGTTAGTTATGAATGTAGCCACCGGACCAAACCTTTCTTTGGTCGTGAACTGGATGTGAAGCTGTTCACCATAGCGGAGCATGGCCCCAATTAAGTAGAGTTCATCAGCGAAGGACAAGGCAAACAGACACAGGTTGACACGGTCCTTTAGGCTCTGTTTGTAGAACACTGCCATGTTGATAATGTTAGCTGGACCCCCGATCAGAAAGAGAACTCCTAGTAGGTTGCATTGAAGTCTGTACACTATCATCTCCACCTCTGCGCTGACAATATTGTCTGGATTGTCCCAAGGTAGATATTCCATCTCACTGAATCGGACTTCCATGCAGCCATCTTGAAGTGAGGTGTTTGGGGCAGCAGCATGCGTGCGATTCATTGTGCCAGGAAAGGGTGTACTGGTTGTGACTGGCATCGTCCTTACTGGCATGCTGTAGGTAAACGTTTATTGTTGACTTTACCAAGGCCTGATATCATGCTGGTGGATGTACATCAACTGCTGTTTTATTTTTCTGTTTTTGTAGTTAAAAACTATGTTGTCTCTATTTTTTAACCCTTTGGCTCCCTCACCTTATCCACCAACTGCAAAAACTTAACACTCTGATTCCCTTACTCGATCCATCAGCTTCCTGCAGGCAGTTGGTGGATAGGGTGAGGGAGTCACAGGGTTAGAATTTTGCTTTGCTAACATGGTTGGCAATACAGGATGCTGGTAGACAGGGTGCAGGAGTCAAAGGGTTAATGCACATCAAGCACCCTCAAACATTTCAAGGAAGTCTAAATACGTAGAACAGTGAAACAGTAGAAAGCGTGTCGTTATGTGTGATCTATTCATCAATCACTTGATCAAGGGTAAATAACGTTCATTCCATTAATTTCTGTTTAATTTCTAGCCACATGAATACTACTGATTAAACATTATATACATTTCAAGTACTGTGTGGACCTATATTAATAGGACCCAGAACCACTAGGGGACAAAGAGAAAAATTTTACTAATCAATACAATATTGACAAGACAACTGCTGCTTGTTTCTCTGCTGCTATTACTTGTTTGTCTCTTACTTTCCTACATAACTTTATTAGACAAATATTGACTAGAAACCATGACTTGTCTTTCCATTGCTTCCTACATGGCTTTAGTAGACAAATATGATTATGTGTAATCAACTATTGCTTGTTTCTATACTGTTTTACTACATATCTTTGCCAGACAGATGTAAGATTGACTAAACAACCATTTTCTACTTTCTTAAACTGCAGTGCTTTTTCTGCAATGCAACAGCAGCAGCGGCAGCAACAACAACAACAGCAACAACATTCGTTTGGTCAAGAACAGCAAACGTATAAACAAATTTTGGTGGAATGTGGTCAAGTCGCCCAACGGATTGAATTCCCCGCACTCCATTAACCCTTCGTCTCCCGCATCCTGTCCACCAGCATCCTGTATTGCCAACCGTGCTAGCAAAGCAAAAACGTAATCCTTTGACTCCTTCACCCTATCCATCAGCTTCCTGCAGGAAGCTGATGGATAGGATAAAGGCATCAAAGGGTTAAGTTTTTGTAGTTGGTGGATAGGTGCGGGAGTCAAAGGGTTAAAAGGCTGATTATATTTAATTCAAGCTGAGTTCCATTGAATTCGTATATGTAAATTTTCATTACGTTAATAAATAACAGCATCTAGACTTACCAGTCGCTGTGGTGTAGTGGTTAGCGCAACGGACTACCGACTGGAAGGTTGTGGGTTCGAATCCCCATCAGACCCTTCAAAAATCATGGTGGGATTTTTCGGTTCTAACCGGCTCCTACCCAGAGTTG
>JAPXFY010000022.1:57073304-57080804 GCA_030674185.1 Monoplex corrugatus
GGCTACAATATGAAAGGAAGCGCAGGGTGCAGCCATGTCACGCAGTCTCAATCCGGAACAAAACAGTTCTCCATAGCATCATC
This sequence comes from Monoplex corrugatus, assembly GCA_030674185.1. Lineage (NCBI taxonomy): Eukaryota > Metazoa > Mollusca > Gastropoda > Littorinimorpha > Ranellidae > Monoplex > Monoplex corrugatus. The sequence goes on from JAPXFY010000022.1 coordinate 57,073,388, forward strand.
ACTATCATCCCCTGTCTCATTATCATAGGATTGTGAAGATGAAAAAGTTGTCCACGATTTTGATGGGTCTTCATGTCCCGCTCTCATAGTCTTGTCTTTGTGGGCTTGGTGTGTTGGAGAGCTGAAATGAGCGGTGTGGGGAGAGTGATACAGGAGCGGTACATCAGATACGACAACAACAACAACAACAACAACAACAACAACAACAGCAGCAGCAGCAGTATCAACAGCAACAGCAACAACAACAAAATCGGGGGTCCCATGGGACCAGTCTTACTACAGCTAGACCATGGTGATGATGATGATGATGATGATGATGATAGATTTATACAGTGCATGATAATAATAATAATAATAATAATAATAATAATAACAATAATAATAATAATAGGATTATCATACTATTATTATCATTATGATTATTACTATTATTGTAATTAAGAAGAAAAAGAAACAGAAGAAGATCAATAATAGTTATAATAATGACAACGATGATGATGATGGTACATTCATACGGTGCAGCATCTCTGGAAGCAGGTTCTTAAGCGCTTTTTTCTTACAAAAAAAATGTAAACCAACGTTAAATCAATGATATCAGCATAATATGACATAGAACAGGACGCTGCTGTACAAGTATCACATAAACATAACAACTAAAAGTACATAAATTAAAATCAAACTGTGTTGTCACTTGTGTATTAGACTGATGTCCAGAAAGTCTACTATCGATTGCTTAATTAAAGAGTAAGTTGTCTGCTACACTCTTCTGACAAGGTATTGTCACGAATAAAACAGGGAAAGGGTTTTGAGAAGGAAAAAATAATAGTCAAATCAGAATCAAACGGGACTTTTCCCATTTCCCAGGCGAACGCTTTACTGTTACTGTTATTGTTGTTTAAAGCCAGCTGACTGTGTAGAGCCAAATCAGGCCATAACCGTTTCAAAACACACACAATACTTCAACAGGAAAAAAAGGATAAGAAAATTAAGTACACATATCAATGCATTCGCGCATATAATCTAAGGAGATGCCCAGGGCGTTGACCACTCCATCGAATTTATCGCACAGAGGATTTAAAAAACACACCTGAATACAAATTAAAACATACCTAACTAAGGACACACAAACATTTTTAAAAACGGGCTTAAATTACGTGAAATTGCCTCCGCATATCTCATTTCCTGGAGCCAAAAATGCACGTAATCATGTACCCAGTTATCAATCCTAAGAGAAAGTATGTAAGACTTTATCGAACACATACAGGTGAATGGACCAGCAAAGCAGAAAATGATAGAAGAAATGATAGAAAGCAAAGGAATGCGGCAGAAACAAAGAGAATTTCCGGAAGGTGGGGATACTATTCATACCGAAAGATCCCCCAGCATCCCCATGGGATAAGCGGACACTTTAGATGGTAACTTACATAATCATAGAAACACGAGCAGGCAACATATACATATATACATCATCATCATCATCCATCAGTCCCGTAGTCTGGTTGACCGTTGGGGCACCACTGAAGATTTTGCAACCAACTTCCTCCACTCCTCACGGTCTTCAGCTTTCCGCAGAATGATATTCCATTCAAGGCCAGTCCACTCTCTGATATTGTCTTCCCATCTTTTTCTCTGTCTGTCTCTTCGTCTCCCTCCCTGAACTGTTCCCTGCAAGACGGTCTTGGCCAGTCCAGATGATCGTGTGACGTGTCCTTACCACCTCAGTTTGCGTCTTTTCACTGAGGTCAGGAGGTCTTCATACGGCCCGATGGCGTTTTCGATTCGGGTTTTCACTTCCTTATTGGTTATATGATCTTTGTACGAAATACCAAGGAGTTTGCGGAAGCATCTCATCTCCATTGCCTGTATCCTTCTTTCAATGTCTGCTGTTATGGTCCATGTTTCGCATGCATACAAAAATATTGACATGACCAGGCAACGCATCAGTCTGATCTTGGAGCCGATAGCGATATTCTTGTCGTTCCAGATGACTTTTAGCTTGGTCATTGCAGCTGTGGTCTGGGCAATCCTGGAAAGTACTTCGGGCTTTGATCCTTCATCTGATACTATAGCTCCCAGATATATCCATAGATTTAAATACATATATACACGCACGCTCAATTCTCCACCCATCAGAAATTGGTCTCCATCTCCTTCGCAAGTCCAAGATATGCGCGGGAGCTATCGCCATGTTTAATTCATCATCCGGGACACGCCATTGCAAGTCCGCGGAGGGGAGGGATCATTTCGTAAGATCTTTTCCGACTTTCGTAGGCGTGATGACGTCATTTGTGTGCGACCTGACGTCATTTATAATGTGATGTAAGACGTCTCGGAGCTAGTTGCCCAATGAGTGGGGGTTGGGTTGTGTATGTGTTTGTGTACGCGTTTATTGTGTTTTAGATAACTTTTTTGTGGGAGTGGGTGGTGTATGTGTTTGTGTACGCCTGTGGTGTTTTTTTTAGACAGCGTTTCATAGAGTGAATGGTGTATGTGTACGTTTACGTGTTGGTATATTGTAGATTATTATTATTGTTGTTATCATCTATTTGGTTTTATGATTTTTGTCAAGGGTGATAAGTCAGGTCAAAAGTTGTGTGTTTGTTATTTTGTTATTTCAAAACTGACACTTCGTAATTTCCTTTTTTAAAAAAGTAAAAAAGCTTCGGGAGATTTTTTTTCCTTTTCATCCACGGGAGAGAAGCTGTGTGTTTGTGTGTGTGTGTGTGTGTGTGTGTGTGTGTGTGTGTGTGTGTGTGTGTGTGTGTGTGTGTGTGTGTGTGTGTGTGGGGTGTGTGTGTGGGTGTGTGTGTTGACAGGAAGAAGGATGACGGCCTGGATCAGGGATCACATGTCCCACACCCCTCCCGTCTCCCCCCTCCCAGTTTACGTGTTCTTTGTGACCTGGAGTTTTGCTTGTTGTTGCATGATTGCTTTTCGCGAATGATGGCAGTGCGCGCCATGGTTTGATTCTTGAATCAAATTTGGTGCCTCATAAATGTCATGATTAAACTGTCATTATCTTGAGATGGTTATAGAACTGATATGGGCCCTTGCAGTCGGCTGGGCTTTAAACATGATAACAATATAATAAAGAATACGTTAATGAACAAACACTAGCCAAATCTTGAATGTGTGGTACTTATCGAAAATGTGAAATAATCTGAAAAACATTTTATAGTAGTTCTATAGAAGGGTATGCAGTGGGAAATTCCTGTATTTCGGTTCTTGCGAAACTGGTTCGTGGACAGCTTGCCGTCAGACCAAGTGTATAGGTACACTCCTACATCAGATGATCTGGAAACGTACGGTGGTATAAGCAAGAAGAAGATCCCGAAGAGCATGAGAGGGAGGATGCGGCCCTGTTTCACTCCGCTTCGAATGTGGATGGCTCTGTGGGTGATCAGTCAAATTTCACAACCCCCTGAATGCTAATGTGGAAAAGGACAATAGGATTCAGCAGTTGTTGTGGGCATCCGACCTTCTCCAGGAGTGCAAAGAGGCGTCTTCTGCTTACCAGGTCAAACGCTTTGGTTAGGTCGATGAAGGCAATGTGTGAAAGTTGCCTCTGTTCCCATGTCTTCTCCTGAAGCTGCCTGAATAAGAAGATCATGTCGATGGTGGATCTTTGTGTCCTGAAGCCATACGTGACTTGGGATAAGCGTAATCTGCTGGTGTCTGCATCCTCTTCAGAACCACTCTGGCAAAAAAAACTTGCTGATGGTGCTGACAGTGATATATCTGTGTAAATATCACAGTTTTGTTGCTGTGACTTTTTATTTTTTAGGTGGGGAGTCGTTTTTAAAGTCTAGGAAAGAATATCATTTTAGGAGTAACTTGTAAATGTGGATGGAAGAAATATTTCATAAACACTTTAAGGGACATAGTAAATGGACAGTGCATTCCATGGATTTGTGTAGAAAGCGGAAAAAGACAGGATGATCCAATTTCACCTATCTCTTATCACCAAGCGTGAAAATGCTGTAAGAGAAGACACCTGCATTCCAGGTGTTAATCTTGGAGATTCTGAACACACAATTTTTCGGTTTCCTGATGACACGTAATTGATAACCAAAGAATATTTTTTGAAAGTATTTTCATATGGGAATTGGAATACAGATTTGGGGAGTGCAGTGCAAACATGAGTGGTTTTTGTGGTAGATTTTGCATGGATTAGCATTACTAACATTACCCTTTTCAGGATCCAGCGTATTTGAGTTGAAAGCGAACTACTGACAAAAGAAAAACGTTACTTTATAAATATACCAGTTTCCACAAAAGTACATTTTTACCACAAACTGTTTTAAAATTCAAATGTAATGAAGAACGTGTTACAAAGAGATTTTTTATAAAATGGCCTTCATTGTTGCTGTTGGTTTTGTTGTTGTTGTTTTCATCAAACTGCTTATCGAGAGACAAGGCTTGGCGCTGTCCACAAAGCACACAGCTATTCCTGTGTTTTGGGACGAGTGCAGTATTGTTACTATTGTCAATATATTGTTGTTGTTCTATCCAGTTGCTGCTTTTTTTTCCTGCTGAACAGTGTCCATATTGTCTGCCTGTAACGGGATCCCATGCATAATACACAAAGATGTTGAAGGAGGAATTAATGTACGGTAATATTTCAGTGATCCAGACATTCAGCAAGAAAAAGTTTTGATTGCGTCTTCCAGCGTTGACTTCTGGGAAAAACAACCAGCTAAAGCGAATGATTGCAACAGGAGAGATGCAGGCGATGAAGAAGATTGAATTTCCAATTAACATTTTGGTCAACATCACTTCCTGAACAGAAATAGAAGACGATATGCTGGAGCGCCATGTCACTATCTGACGGAGTTTCACTGTAGTGATTATCGTTGTTGTTATCACCACTATCATCACCACTCCTGGTAGACCTACGCCAAATACAAAACTTTCTATAAAATCGACAAAGCTTTTGTGAGCTATATAAAACTCGCCCAGAACGGGCATCATAAGGACTGTAGCAGTTCTATCAACAGCACACCCTATACGATATCGGGATGCCACGATGAACATCAGACCCGACACCAACAAATACACAACGATGATGATAACGGCCATTGTTCTAGTGCGAATCAGAGTCTGGACTTTAAGCGGACTGAGTACACAGAGACATCTCTCGCTGGCAATGATGGCAGACAGAATGGGAGAAATGTACAGAAAACTGGCTGCAATTGCCACATTGTTGTTAGTTATGAATGTAGCCACCGGACCAAACCTTTCTTTGGTCGTGAACTGGATGTGAAGCTGTTCACCATAGCGGAGCATGGCCCCAAGTAAGTAGAGTTCATCAGCGAAGGACAAGGCAAACAGACACAGGTTGACACGGTCCTTTAGGCTCTGTTTGTAGAACACTGCCATGTTGATAATGTTAGCTGGACCCCCGATCAGAAAGAGAACTCCTAGTAGGTTGCATTGAAGTCTGTACACTATCATCTCCACCTCTGCGCTGACAATATTGTCTGGATTGTCCCAAGGTAGATATTCCATCTCACTGAATCGGACTTCCATGCAGCCATCTTGAAGTGAGGTGTTTGGGGCAGCAGCATGCGTGCGATTCATTGTGCCAGGAAAGGGTGTACTGGTTGTGACTGGCATCGTCCTTACTGGCATGCTGTAGGGAAACGTTTATTGTTGACTTTACCAAGGCCTGATATCATGCTGGTGGATGTACATCAACTGCTGTTTTATTTTTCTGTTTTTGTAGTTAAAAACTATGTTGTCTCTATTTTTTAACCCTTTGGCTCCCTCACCTTATCCACCAACTGCAAAAACTTAACACTCTGATTCCCTTACTCGATCCATCAGCTTCCTGCAGGCAGTTGGTGGATAGGGTGAGGGAGTCACAGGGTTAGAATTTTGCTTTGCTAGCATGGTTGGCAATACAGGATGCTGGTAGACAGGGTGCAGGAGTCAAAGGTTAATGCACATCAAGCACAATCAAACATTTCAAGGAAGTCTAAATACGTAGAGAGTGAAACAGTAGAAAGCGTTCGGTTATGTGTGATCTATTCATCAGTCACTTGATCAACGGTATACAACTTTTATTCCATTAATTTCTGTTTAATTTCAGCACATGAATACTACTGATTAAACATTATATACATTTCAATTTCTGTGTGGACCTATATAATAGGACCCAGAACCACTGTGAGACAAGAGATAAAATTTGACTAAATACAATATTGACAAGACAACTGCTACTTGTTTCTCTGCTGCTATTACTTGTTTGTCTCTTACTTTACTACATAACTTTATTAGCCAAATATTGACTAGAAACCACTTGAGCCACATTTTATGATATATATGTGTAATACAACTATTGTTTGTTTCTATACTGTTTTACTACATATCTTTGCCAGACAGATGTAAGATTGACTAGACGACTAAGACGTTTTCTACTGATTTCTGAAACTGCTGTGCTTTTTCATCAATGCAACAGCAGCAGCGCAGCATCAACAACAACAGCAACAACATTCTTTGGACAAGAACAGCAAACGTATAAACAAATTTTGGTGGAATGTGGTCAAGTCGCCAAGGATTGAATTCCCCGCACTCCATTAACCCTTCGTCTCCCGCATCCTGTCCACCAGCATCATGCATTGCCAACCGTGCTAGCAAAGCAAAAACGTAATCCTTTGACTCCTCACCCTATCCACCAGCTTCCTGCAGGAAGCTGATGGATAGGATAGAGGCAGTCAAAGGGTTAAGTTTTTGTAGTTGGTGGATAGGGTGCAGGAGTCAAAGGGTTAAAAGGCTGATTATATTTAATTCAAGCTGAGTTCCATTGAATTCGTATATGTTAACTTTCATTACGTTAATAAGTAACAGCATCTAGACTTACCAGTCGCTGTGGTGTAGTGGTTAGCGCAACGGACTACCGACTGGAAGGTTGTGGGTTTGAATCCCCATCAGTCCCTTCAAAAATCATCGTGGGATTTTTCGGTTCTAACCGGCTCCTACCCAGAGTTGAGCGTGCTATGGGCTCATTGGAAAGACTGGACCACACAGTCGAGTCTCATCACTTCACGGATGCGTCATTGAGGGTGTTGCTCAAATCTTCTGACCAGCATCGCAGGTGTCTGTATCTCTCGGGCCTGGTTGACGCCAGGATATATTATGATAGTAAGCGTAGAGTGCAGACCTGTCACGAAGCTCAATCCTAGATGGAACTCCATGCATCATGATTATCATCCTCATCAACATCATCATCATCGCATTGTAAAAACTGTGCCAGCTTCTGTGGCCATTAAGGTGGCATAGAAAATGGGACGGGGAAAAAAGGTGAGCACAAAGGTAACCTCCCTGAGTGCCATGATCCTAAAAAAATGAATAAATAAATAAATAAATAAAAACAGCATCTAGACTTTCTTACTACGCAGCTGTATCTTGTTACGAA
>JAPXFY010000022.1:57083304-57095804 GCA_030674185.1 Monoplex corrugatus
GGGAGTCAAAAGGTTGAGTTTTCGCGGTTGGTGGATAGGGTGCAGGAATCAAAGGATTAAAATCTGGCCTGTTTGCTGCCCATCTTTATGTTTCCATCATAACTGTGGTGTCAGCTGAGTGTTTGATAGGTCCCATTTCTCTCCCCCTCCCCATGCCCACTCTCCTTCCCATTTTAAGACCTTGCCAGCGCTTATGGTTTTACGCAGGCTCAGGGAGTCCGCCAGTAGAGCGCGTATGGAATTGCCCGAGTGCAAAGAACGCCTCTTGAACCAACTGCAACCTCCAAAGTATACTAGTCACAACAAGTTAAGCACAGGTCCTTGGACACAGGGGGCTGATCCATTCCTTCAGAAAACATTATTTTCTTTTTGTTATGCGGCAACCAGTGATGGAATCTCAAACAGCAGTGTTTGGGCGAGCCTGTGGCAACTTGTAGTGCGCATGGGGGTCTTGGTGACCTCGTTGCCGCGCGGGATAAAAAGTGCAAAGTTGCGGTAAATGTGCCTGTTTTGCAGTGAGCTTGCTGGCGACACAAGATGTGTAAAATGAAAAATTCGTTATACCCGTGCAAGAGCAGTCTTTCGAGTGAGTTTTATGCCCCTTCCTTATGCTTTATAAGCGCGGGCTTGGTTACTGTCAGCCCGTTTCTCACCATGCCACCAAGAAGAAAACTTAGCACTTTTGACAAAACCAGGGTGATTGCGTGGATGCAAGATGGCATTGCCAAGGCTGAAGTGGCGCGATGACTTGATGTGCATCATTCAGTTATTGTTAGACTGAACCAGCGTTTTAGGGCGACCAACAGCGTTGAAGAGAGGCCACGGTCAGGTCGGCCTAGGCAGACGACTCCAAGAGAAGATCGGTTCATCGAGAGGCAGGTCCTACTGCAGCGGGATGCCACCTCAACCAGCATCCAACGGCAGCTTCGTAGGGCAACTAACACCATCCTCAGCCGTCAAGCCATACGAAACCGTCTTCACCACTTTGGCCTCAGATCACGTCGTCCAGCTGTGCGACCACGACTGCTAGCAGCCCATAAGCTGGCTCGCCGAGCTTTCTGCCAACGTCATGCGAGATGGAACCAACAACAGTGGTCTCAGGTCCTCTTTTCGGATGAGTCGCGGTTTTGTCTTGAACACAATGATGGCTGAACTAGAGTTTGGAGGCGTGTTGGTGAACGTTACATTGATGCAGCTGTTCGTGAGACCCGGGCCTTCAGGGGAGGATCTGTTATGGTATGGGGTGCCATCAGCCTCCACCACAAGACACCACTCTACCACATTGACGGAAACCTCACAGGCCTCCGCTATCGGGATGAAATACTGGCGCCTTTCGTTGTTCCGACCATGCAACGAATCGGACCCATGGCAGTCTTCCAAGACGACAATGCTCGGCCACATAGAGCCCGGGTGGCCTTAGAATTCCTTGTGCAGGCCGGTATCAACAGGATGATCTTCCCGGCGTATAGTCCCGACCTCAATCCCATCGAGCATCTTTGGGATGAGTTGGGGAGACGTGTAAAGGAGAACCATCCACCTCCCAGGGACCGTCAGGATCTCTTCCGAATGCTGCAACTGGAATGGCAGGGAATCCCACAGAGGGTCATCAGAACACTGGTCTACTCGATGAGGAGACGCTGCATGGAATGTCTCGCCAATCGGGGTGGTCACATCCATTATTGAAATGATTTGGTGAACTGGACAGATTTGGCAAACTTTGATTTCGACCCCTCCTCTGTTTAATTGTCTATATATACCAAACCGTTTGTGCGATCACAATGAAATTCAATGTACGTTTGAACAAGATTATGAAATAAATCTGTTCCCAATTGGAAAGTCATGGCTTTGATATTTTTTGAAAATATGCGGGTACATGTAAACTGTGCTTAACTTGTTGTGACTAGTTTATATGCCGTACCCATGAAGGTTGTTTTTTTAACAAATGGATAATCATCATCATCATCGGGTACCTTGCCGCATGGCGTTGGCGATTATGGACTTCCATCTGTTTCTATCTCTTGTTGCCTCAAGCATCTCTTCCACCCTCTTTGTCCGCAGCCATCTGCAAGTCCGTCTAGTATCTTCTCCCTGGGTCTACCCGGTGCTCTCCTTCCCTCCAGCTTTCCCGTTGTGACCAGGTGTTCCAATTCCCCTTTCATCATAAAATGGCCTATAAATGTTGCTTGTCTTTTCCTAATCTTCCTTATGAATGATCTACTTGTGTCTGCCTCCATCAAGACTGTCTCGTTTGTTTTCTTTGCTGTCCATGGAACTCTCAACATTCTTCTTAGAAACCACATCTCGGCTGCCTCAATCTTGTTCTGGCTTTACTTGTTGACTGTCCACGCCTCGCAATATGCATGACAAAAAAATCATTCATGTGATGTATAATCACAAACATACACACGTGCCTTCATATACAGGCCTGCACACATACGAGTCGTCTGCACAAAGATTAGAGATGTGTGCGCGCTTGTACATGTATGTTACTGTGGTCCCTCAGACTTATTTTCATTTCATGTTTTGTCAGTGTGTGTTTTCTCTTGATTGAAAGTTTAGTAATAATGTTTTATTCCAGCACAGTGTCACAAGCATGCTTTACACACGGATCATTGTGCTGTATAAGTGAAGTTACTAACCCGCATGGGAATGCCGGGGGACTCTTTCCATAAAAATAGTATCCCCACCTTCAGGAAATTCTGTGCTAGAAATTTCCTCTTTTCTTTCAGTCTCCTTATTTCTTTCTTCCTCCTTTGCTTTTTGTCATGTCTTACTATCATTTTCTGCCTTGGTGGCCCATTCACCTGTATGTGTTCAATAAAATCTTACGTACTTTCTCTTAGGATTGATAATTGGATACATGCATTAAGTGCATTTTTGGCTGTGGGGAAATGAGATATGCGGATACAATTTTAGATAGTTTATGCCTGTTTTTATGTTTTATTGTCCTTAGTTGCGTTTACATTTGTATTGAGGTATGTTTTTTAAATCCCCTGTGTGATAAATTGGATGGAGTGATCAACGCCAGGAGCATTTCCTAAGATTATGTAGGCGGACTTGCAGAGTGGCTGAGGACAAAGAGGGTGGAAGAGATGCTAGAGGCAACAAGAGATAGAGACAGATGGAAGTCCATGATCGCCAACGCCATGCGGCAGGGCACCTGATGATGATGATGTACGTGAATGCATTGATATGCGTACTTAATTTTTCTGTTCCTTTTTTTTTCTCCTGTCGAAGTATTGTGTGTGTGTATCGAAACGATTATAGCCCTGATATGGCTCTACGTAGTCGGCTGGGCTTTAAACAACAATAAGAACAAGAAAAAAGTGAAATTACTATCCATTTTTCTTGTTCTTATCGTTGTTGTTGTTATTATCATAATTATAGGGAAATTGGTTTATTGTCTTGCTCGAAAGACTATCATCCAGACCACTTTCTTAACATCCTGTGACGAGGAGGACAAAAATCACTGAACATTCAGGAATCAGAGTACCTTTGCTTCCCAGCCAGCGTTGTTAAACCACTAAGCCACCCCTCCACCAAGGTATAGTAGGAATGGTGTTGGTGAGGTTCATAGCCATCACCGCAAGTGTCTGAATCTCTCAGGCCTGGTGGATGCCGGCTAAAATTATGAAAGTAACGTAGGGTGCAGCCATGTCACACAGTCACAATCCGGAACAAAACAGTTCTCCATAGCATCATCACTATCATCCCCTGTCTCATTATCATAGGATTGTGAAGATGAAAATGTTGTCGTGATTTTCCATGGGTCTTCATGCCCCGCTCTCATGGTATTGTCTTTGGGCTTGCTTGGTGTGTTAGAGAGCTGAAATGAGCGGTGTGGGGAGAGTGACACGGGAGCGGTACATCAGATACAACAACAACAACGAGCAGCAGCAGCAGTGAGCAACAACAACAAATTCGGTTCAATTCAAACAGTGTGATGGGGTCCCACGGGACCATCTTACTACAGCTAGACCAGGTAATGATGATGATGATGATTGATGATGATTGATGATGAGATGATAGATGATAATGATGATATATTTAATACATAATAAAATAATAATAATAATAATAATAATTATAATAATAACAGTTCATATATTATATTATTATAATTACCAATTTGAAAGAAAAAAGGCCAAAGTGAAAAATCGCTAATACACGATTGTAGTCTTTCGATGAGGTTCTACGCATCTCTCAGCGTTCTTAATGCTTTTACTCGAATCAAATGTAGATCTCGCGAACATATGAACCCAGTCACGAGATCGAATCAGAGAATGGTACACGGTGGCAGGTGTAATAACCCCTACCTAAGTGAGCGGGATTAAGGTCGAACTGTGTGTATGGCTCATTGATCTTCCGTGGAACACTATATTCTTGTTCAAGAAGGTTAGTTGTGTCCGCCTGAATGATGTTTTGTCCGGATAAGGTGAGCTCTTGGAGAAGGAGTCTATGTGGGTTTCTTTAGTCTCTTTCTAAGGGGGTTCAGTTTTAACCACTGACTGTTAGAGCATACAGGCCATACGGCAATCATAACTCTTATAAAGCCAGGTACAGTTTGCTGGTTTTGTCCTTGGGGTGACCAGCGCTGCGTATGGTGTTGGCAGGTGTTGGAATGTACAGCACTCCCCATTTTCTGATTTTCGACAGAGCTGACACTAACAACTCCTAACTATGGAATGTGAAGTTCTTGCGGTGTTGTTTCAACTTGCTTGGATTCGTGTTGGATTCCTGCCTCCCGGTGCCAAGCCACTTTTTGTAGCCAGTGAGTCACCTTAATGTTGTGTTTTCGCCTTGTTTTTGCTCTTGGTACAGCAATGATGGAAGTGTAGAGCTCGTGGGTAAGGGTTCGAATCAATTCCCGAATGTGTGTTCAGGCTGTGGCTGATCCGAACCGTGAGATAAGGCACTTTGATGGTTTTAACGTAGACCGGATGATAGAATCATCAGATCTGTAGAGGTGTCCACAATGGCATGTAGTGTTCTGTTACCTTGCACCTCTGAATTTGATGGGGTTTGTTACCAATTCATCTGTGAACTTTCGTCCAGTTGCATGGGAGATATTCAAAGGGTCGTCTACGTACGCCTCCCACTTTCTCGTTGGTGTGTGGAAAGACGCCAATGCTTTCTCAAACGTCTGCCATCACATGGTTGGACTACCTATCAGCGCTTACTTGAGAGCCAGAGGCCATGCCATGCTTTCCTTCGTTTTTTTGGTATGAAATACCGGATTGGGATAGGTTGCAAGTAGGTCTGGTTTGCAGCACAAAATGACAAGACAGTTCCATACGTCTGTCCTTGGTGAGAGAGTGACGTTGTTGGAGGTCTTAGTCGTTTTAACCTTCGGGTATGATCCTATGCTTCTTTCATGGTACCTGGAAATATGGGCGTGATCATTCACAAGAGTTCATATTATTATTATTGTCATTATCATTATCATTACTATTATTATAATTAAGAAGAAAAAGAAAAAGAAACAGAAGAAGATCAATAATAGTCATAATAATGACAACGATGATGATGATGGTACATTTATACGGTGCAGCATCTCTGGAAGCAGGTTCTTAAGCGCTTTATACTTACAAAAAAAAATGTAAACCAACGTTAAATCAATGATATCAGCATAATATGACATAGAACAGGACACTGCTGTACAAGTATCACATAAAACATAACAACTAAAAGTACATAAATTAAAATCAAACTGTGTCGTCACTTGTGTATTAGACTGATGTCCAGAAAGTCTACTATCGATTGCTTAATTAAAGAGTAAGTTTGTCTGCTACACTCTTCTGACAAGGTATTGTCACGAATAAAACAGGGAGAAGGGTTTTGAGAAGGAAAAAATAATAGTCAAATCAGAATCAAACCGGGACTTTTCCATTTCCCAGGCGAACGCTTTACTGTTACTGTTATTGTTGTTTAAAGCCCAGCTGACTGTGTAGAGCCAAATCAGGGCCATAACCGTTTCAAAACATACACAATACTTCAACAGGAAAAAAAGGATAAGAAAATTAAGTACACATACCAATGCATTCGCGCGCATATAATCTAAAGAGATGCCCAGGGCGTTGACCACTCCATCGAATTTATCGCACAGAGGATTTAAAAAACACACCTGAATACAAATTAAAAATACCTAACTAAGGACACACAAACATTTTTAAAAACGGACTTAAATTACGTGAAATTGCCTCCGCATATCTCATTTCCCTAGAGCCAAAAATGCACGTAATACATGTACCCAGTTATCAATCCTAAAGAAAGTATGTAAGACTTTATCGAACACATACAGGTGAATGGACCAGCAAAACAGAAAATGATAGGAGAAAGATAGAAAGCAAGAATGCGGCAGAAACAAAGAAATTTCCGGAAGGTGGGGATACTATTCATACCGAAAGATCCCCCAGCATCCCCATGGGATAAGCGGACACTTTAGATGGTAACTTACATAATCATAGAAACACGTGCAGGCAACGTATACATATATACATCATCATCATCACATCAGTCCCGTAGTCTGGTTGACCGTTGGGGTCACACTGAAGATTTTGCAACCAACTTCCTCCACTCCTCACGGTCCTCAGCTTTCCGCATAATGATATTCCATTCAAGGCCAGTCCACTCTCTGATATTGTCTTCCCATCTTTTTCTCTGTCTGCCTCTTCGTCTCCCTCCCTGAACTGTTCCCTGCAAGACGGTCTTGGCCAGTCCAGATGATCGTGTGACGTGTCCGTACCACCTCAGTTTGCGTCTTTTCACTGAGGTCAGGAGGTCTTCATACGGCCCGATGGCGTTTTCGATTCGGGTTTTCACTTCCTTATTGGTTATATGATCTTTGTACGAAATACCAAGGAGTTTGCGGAAGCATCTCATCTCCATTGCCTGTATCCTTCTTTCAATGTCTGCTGTTATGGTCCATGTTTCGCATGCATACAAAAATATTGACATGACCAGGCAACGCATCAGTCTGATCTTGGAGCCGATAGCGATATTCTTGTCGTTCCAGATGACTTTTAGCTTGGTCATTGCAGCTGTGGTCTGGGCAATCCTGAAAGTACTTCGGGCTTTGATCCCTTCATCTGATACTATAGCTCCCAGATATATCCATAGATTTAAATACATATATACACGCACACTCAATTCTCCACCCATCAGAAATTGGTCTCCATCTCCTTCGCAAGTCCAAGATATGCGCGGGAGCTATCGCCATGTTTAATTCATCATCCAGGGACACGCCATTGCAAGTCCGCGGAGGGGAAAGGATCATTTCGTAAGATCTTTTCCGACTTTCGTAGCGTGATGACGTCATTTGTGTACGACCTGACGTCATTTATAATGTGATGTAAGACGTCTCGGAGCTAGTTGCCCAATGAGTGGGGGTTAGGTTGTGTATGTGTTTGTGTACGCGTTTATTGTGTTTTTAGATAACTTTTTTGTGGGAGTGGGTGGTGTATGTGTTTGTGTACTCCTGTGGTGTTTTTTAGACAGCGTTTCATAGAGTGAATGGTGTATGTGTACGTTTACGTGTTCGTATATTGTAGATTATTATTATTGTTGTTATCATCTATTTGGTTTTATGATTTTTGTCAAGGGTGATAAGTCAGGTCAAAAGTTGTGTGTTTGTTATTTTGTTATTTCAAAACTGACACTTCGTAATTTCCTTTTTAAAAAAGTAAAAAAGCTTGGGAGATTTTTTTTCCTTTTCATCCACAGGGAGAGAAGCTGTGTGTTTTGTGTGTGTGTGTGTGTGTGTGTGTGTGTGTGTGTGTGTGTGTGTGTGTGTGTGTGTGTGTGTGTGTGTGTGTGTGTGTGTGTGTGTGTGTGTGTTGACAGGAAGAAGGATGACGGCCTGGATCAGGGATCACATGTCCCACACCCCTCCCGTCTCCCCCTCCCAGTTTACGTGTTCTTTGTGACCTGGAGTTTTGCTTGTTGTTGCATGATTGCTTTTCGCGAATGATGGCAGTGCGCGCCATGGTTTGATTCTTGAATCAAAATTTGGTGCCTCATAAATGTCATGATTAAACTGTCATTATCCTTGAGATGGTTATAGAACTGATATGGGCCCTTGCAGTCGGCTGGGCTTTAAACATGATAACAATATAATAAAGAATACGTTAATGAACAAAACACTAGCCAAATCTTGAATGTGTGGTACTTATCGAAAATGTGAAATAATCTGAAAAACATTTTATAGTAGTTCTATAGAAGGGTATGCAGTGGGAAATTTCCTGTATTTCGGTTCTTGCGAAACTGGTTCGTGGACAGCTTGCCGTCAGACCAAGTGTATAGGTACACTCCTACATCAGATGATCTGGAAACATACGGTGGTATAAGCAAGAAGAAGATCCGAAGAGCATGAGAGGGAGGATGCGGCCCTGTTTCACTCCGCTTCGAATGTGGATGGCTCTGTGGGTGATCAGTCAAATTTCACAACCCCCTGAATGCTAATGTGGAAAAGGACAATAGGATTCAGCAGTTGTTGTGGGCATCCGACCTTCTCCAGGAGTGCAAAGAGGCGTCTTCTGCTGACCAGGTCAAACGCTTTGGTTAGGTCGATGAAGGCAATGTGTGAAAGTTGCCTCTGTTCCCATGTCTTCTCCTGAAGCTGCCTGAATAAGAAGATCATGTCGATGGTGGATCTTTGTGTCCTGAAGCCATACGTGACTTGGGATAAGCGTAATCTGCTGGTGTCTGCATCCTCTTCAGAACCACTCTGGCAAAAAAAAACTTGCTGATGGTGCTGACAGTGATATATCTGTGTAAATATCACAGTTTTGTTGCTGTGACTTTTTATTTTTTAGGTGGGGAGTCGTTTTTAAAGTCTAGGAAAGAATATCATTTTAGGAGTAACTTGTAAATGTGGATGGAAGAAATATTTCATAATACACTTTAAGGGACATAGTAAATGGACAGTGCATTCCATGGATTTGTGTAGAAAGCGGAAAAAGACAGGATGATCCAATTTCACCTATCTTTATACCAAGCGTGAAAATGCTGTAAGAAAAGACACCTGCATTCCAGGTGTTAATCTTGAGATTCTGAACACACAATTTTTCGGTTTCCTGATGACACGTAATTGATAACCAAAGAATATTTTTTGAAAGTATTTTCATATGGGAATTGGAATACAGATTTGGGGAGTGCAGTGCAAACATGAGTGGTTTTTGTGGTAGATTTTGCATGGATTAGCATTACTAACATTACCCTTTTCAGGATCCAGCGTATTTGAGTTGAAAGCGAACTACTGACAAAAGAAAAACGTTACTTATATAAATATACCAGTTTCCACAAAAGTACATTTTTAACCACAAACTGTTTTAAAATTCAAATGTAATGAAGAACGTGTTACAAAGAGATTTTTTATAAAATGGCCTTCATTGTTGCTGTTGGTTTTGTTGTTGTTGTTTTCATCAAACTGCTTATCGAGAGACAAGGCTTGGCGCTGTCCACAAAGCACACAGCTATTCCTGTGTTTTGGGACGAGTGCAGTATTGTTACTATTGTCAATATATTGTTGTTGTTCTATCCAGTTGCTGCTTTTTTTCCCTGCTGAACAGTGTCCATATTGTCTGCCTGTAGCGGGATCCCATGGCATAATACACAAAGATGTTGAAGGAGGAATTAATGTACGGTAATATTTCAGTGATCCAGACATTCAGCAAGAAAAAGTTTTGATTGCGTCTTCCAGCGTTGACTTCTGGGAAAAACAACCAGCTAAAGCGAATGATTGCAACAGGAGAGATGCAGGCGATGAAGAAGATTGAATTTCCAATTAACATTTTGGTCAACATCACTTCCTGAACAGAAATAGAAGACGATATGCTGGAGCGCCATGTCACTATCTGACGGAGTTTCACTGTAGTGATTATCGTTGTTGTTATCACCACTATCATCACCACTCCTGGTAGACCTACGCCAAATACAAAACTTTCTATAAAATCGACAAAGCTTTTGTGAGCTATATAAAACTCGCCCAGAACGGGCATCATAAGGACTGTATCAGTTTCTGTATCAACTGCACACCCTATACGATATCGGGATGCCACGATGAACATCAGACCCGACACCAACAAATACACAACGATGATGATAACGGCCATTGTTCTAGTGCGAATCAGAGTCTGGACTTTAAGTGGACTGAGTACGCACAGACATCTCTCGCTGGCAATGATGGCAGACAGAATGGGAGAAATGTACAGAAAACTGGCTGCAATTGCCACATTGTTGTTAGTTATGAATGTAGCCACCGGACCAAACCTTTCTTTGGTCGTGAACTGGATGTGAAGCTGTTCACCATAGCGGAGCATGGCCCCAATTAAGTAGAGTTCATCAGCGAAGGACAAGGCAAACAGACACAGGTTGACACGGTCCTTTAGGTTCTGTTTGTAGAACACTGCCATGTTGATAATGTTAGCTGGACCCCCGATCAGAAAGAGAACTCCTAGTAGGTTGCATTGAAGTCTGTACACTATCATCTCCACCTCTGCGCTGACAATATTGTCTGGATTGTCCCAAGGTAGATATTCCATCTCACTGAATCGGACTTCCATGCAGCCATCTTGAAGTGAGGTGTTTGGGGCAGCAGCATGCGTGCGATTCATTGTGCCAGGAAAGGGTGTACTGGTTGTGACTGGCATCGTCCTTACTGGCATGCTGTAGGTAAACGTTTATTGTTGACTTTACCAAGGCCTGATATCATGCTGGTGGATGTACATCAACTGCTGTTTTATTTTTCTGTTTTTGTAGTTAAAAACTATGTTGTCTCTATTTTTTAACCCTTTGACTCCCTCACCTTATCCACCAACTGCAAAAACTTAACACTCTGATTCCCTTACTCGATCCATCAGCTTCCTGCAGGCAGTTGGTGGATAGGGTGAGGGAGTCACAGGGTTAGAATTTTGCTTTGCTAGCATGGTTGACAATACAGGATGCTGGTAGACAGGGTGCAGGAGTCAAAGGGTTAATGCACATCAAGCACCATCAAACATTTCAAGGAAGTCTAAATACGTAGAACAGTGAAACAGTAGAAAGCGTGTCGTTATGTGTGATCTATTCATCAATCACTTGATCAAGGGTAAATAACGTTCATTCCATTAATTTCTGTTTAATTTCTAGCCACATGAATACTACTGATTAAACATTATATACATTTCAAGTACTGTGTGGACCTATATTAATAGGACCCAGAACCACTAGGGGACAAAGAGAAAAATTTTACTAATCAATACAATATTGACAAGACAACTGCTGCTTGTTTCTCTGCTGCTATTACTTGTTTCTCTCTTACTTTCCTACATAACTTTATTAGACAAATATTGACTAGAAACCATGACTTGTCTTTCCATTGCTTCCTACATGGCTTTAGTAGACAAATATGATTATGTGTAATCAACTATTGCTTGTTTCTATACTGTTTTACTACATATCTTTGCCAGACAGATGTAAGATTGACTAAACAACCATTTTCTACTTTCTTAAACTGCAGTGATTTTTCTGCAATGCAACAGCAGCAGCGGCAGCAACAACAACAACAGCAACAACATTCGTTTGGACAAGAACAGCAAACGTATAAACAAATTTTGGTGGAATGTGGTCAAGTCGCCCAACGGATTGAATTCCCCGCACTCCATTAACCCTTCGTCTCCCGCATCCTGTCCACCAGCATCCTGCATTGCCAACCGTGCTAGCAAAGCAAAAACGTAATCCTTTGACTCCTTCACCCTATCCATCAGCTTCCTGCAGGAAGCTGATGGATAGGATAAAGGCATCAAAGGGTTAAGTTTTTGTAGTTGGTGGATAGGTGCGGGAGTCAAAGGGTTAAAAGGCTGATTATATTTAATTCAAGCTGAGTTCCATTGAATTCGTATATGTAAATTTTCATTACGTTAATAAGTAACAGCATCTAGACTTACCAGTCTCTGTGGTGTAGTCGTTAGCGCAACGGACTACTGACTGGAAGGTTGTGGGTTCGAATCCCCATCAGACCCTTCAAAAATCATCGTGGGATTTTTCGGTTCTAACCGGCTCCTACCCAGAGTTGGGCGTGCTATGGGCTCATTGGGAAGACTGGGCCACACAGTCGGGTCTCATCCACTTCACGAACGCGTCATTGAGGGTGTTGCTAAATCTTCTGATCAGCACCGCAGGTGTCTGTATCTCTGAGGCCTGGTTGATGCCAGGATATATTATAATAGTAAACGTAGATTACAGCCCTGTCACGAAGTCTCAATCCTAGATGGAACTCCATAGCAACATGATTATCATCCTCATCGACATCAACATCATCACATTGTAAAAACTGTGCCAGCTTCTGTGGCCATTAAGGTGGCATAGAAAATGGGACGGGGAAAAAAGGTGAGCACAAAGGTAAACCTCCCTGAGTGCGATGATCCTAAAAAAACGAATAAATAAATAAATAAATAAAATAAACAGCAATTACACTTTCTTACTACGCAGCTGTCTCTTGTTACGAAGTGATGTGACTGATT
>JAPXFY010000022.1:57098304-57100804 GCA_030674185.1 Monoplex corrugatus
AGTCCCCAAGTTCAGATGACCAGAACGCCTTGCGCTATTGCTGATAACACAGGAGTTATGGATTCAAACTTCAGACGCCAGCACTTTTTACATGGGTTGCTTGGTTCTTTAGATAGAGCCGTGGACTCAGGATCTGATGTCTCCGAGTTCAATCCGAGCCCGTAACATTAACCCTTTTCCTACCAAGAAAATAGGTCACTGTACTAACTATTGACCAAGTAATGTTAGGAGATGACTTTAGAAACACTCAAATTAAGCCTGTTTTTGCCATTTTTGCCGCTTCAAACGTCGTGTAAATGCACAAAGGAAATGACAATAGTATACTCCCTTTGTCGGAAAAGGATTACGTCAGCAATGCGGTAATATTCTATTTATATACTCAAAACTGAAACTATGGTTCAGGGCACGAAATCCTCGTGACGCGGTCCACGTAGAGAGAAAGCTGAGTCATGAGGATCTCGTGACGCGGTACGGAATGTGTTAATCCTTTGACTCCAGCATCCTGTCTACCAACAATCCTGCATTGTCAACCATGCTAGCAAGCAAGCTGGTGGAAAGGGTGAGGGAGTCAAAGGGTTGAGTTTTCATGGTTGGTGGATAGGGTGCAGGAGTCAAAGGGTTAAAATCTGGCCTGTTTGCTGCCCATCTTTATGTTTCCATCATAACTGTGGTGTCAGCTGAGTGTTTGATAGGTCCCACTTCTCTCCCCCTCCCCACTACCCTTCCCATTTTTAAGACCTTGCCAACGCGTATGGTGTTGCGCAGGCTCAGGGAGTCCACCAGTAGAGCGCGTATGGAATTGCCTGAGTGCAAAGAATACCTCTTGAACCAACTAAACCTCCAAAGTATATGCCGTACCCATGAAGTTTGTTTTTTTAACAAATGGATAATCATCATTATCATCAGGCGCCTTGCCGCATGGCTTTGGCGATTATGGACTTCCATCTGTCTCTATCTCTTGTTGCGTCAAGCATCTCTTCCACCCTCCTTGTCCCCAGCCACTAATTCATATTTATTACTCTGCAAGTCCTCAATATTTATCCCTGGGTCTACCTGTTGCTCTCTTTCCCACCAGCTTTCCTGTTGTGACCAGGTGCTCCAATTCCCCTTTCATCATAAAATGGCCTATAGATGTTCCCTGTCTTTTCCTAATCTTCCTTATGAATGATCTACTTGTGTCTGCCTCCATCAAGACTCTCGTTTGTTTTCTTTGCTGTCCATGGAACTCTCAACATTCTTCTTAGAAACCACATCTCGGCTGCCTCAATCTTGTTCTGGCTTTGCTTGTTGACTCTCCACACCTCGCAATATGCATAAAAAAAATCATTCATATAATGTATAATCACAAATGTACACACGTGCCTTCATATACAGGCCTGCACACATACGTCTGCACAAAGATTAGAGATGTGTGCGCGCTTGTACATGTATGTTACTGTGGTTCCCTCAGACTTATTTTCATTTCATGTTTTGTCAGTGTGTGTTTTCTCTTGATTGAAAGTTTAATAATAATGTTCTATTCCAGTTAATTGTCACAAGCATGCTTTACGCACGGATCATTTGCGCTGTATAAGTGAAACCATCATGAGAAACCTAGAAGAATGCCCTGGGATAAAGGTTGGAGGAAAAATGATAAACAACATTCGTTACGCAGATGACACCGTGCTAATAGCGACCTACAAAACCTTGTGAATATAATAGAAACAGAAAGCAAAAATAAAGGGTCGGAGCTCAATAGCAAGAATACTGAAGTCATGATAATCAGTAAAAAAAAAAAAAAAATGAAATCCACTCATGCAAAATAACAGTAAATGGCACAACTTTGAGACAGGTTGATAAGTTTTAAGTATCTGGGAACGGTCATCTCACCAGGCGGCAGTGTACATCAGAAATAGCCAGCAGAATCGCCAAGCCAAACCAGCATTCAAGAATATGAAAAGCGTTCTTACCAACAAATAAATATCAATTAACATCAGGAAGAGAGTTCTTGAATGTTGAATAGAACCGATAATGTTATACGGTTGTGAGGCGTGGACAGTCACCACGCTAAGCCAGAACAAGATTGAGGCAGCCGAATGTGGTTTCTAAGGAGAATGTCGAAAGTTCCATGGACAGCAAAGAAAACAAACGAGACAGTCTTGGAGGCAGACACAAGAAGATTATTGATAAACAAGATTAGGAAAAGACAAGCAAAATTCACAGGCCATTCTATGAGGAAAGGGGAATTAGAGCACCTGGTCACAACAGGAAAGTTGGATGGAAAGAGAACACCAGGTAGACCCAGGGATAAAATATTTCACGGACTTACAGGGTGGCTGAGGACACAGAGGGTGGGAGATGTGCTTGCAGTGACAGGGGATAGATTCGTATGGAGGGCCATGATCGCCAACGCCACATGACGATGATGATGAAGTGAAATTATATCCATTCTTCTGGTTCTTATCGCTGTTGTTCGCATTATAATTAAAGGGAAATTGGTTCATTGTCTTGCTCGAAAGAC
>JAPXFY010000022.1:57105804-57118304 GCA_030674185.1 Monoplex corrugatus
TAAGATGATGACGACTATTGAAGGTTTATATTATAACATAAATCATTAATATTATGACGTAAGCACAAGGTTTATATCATAATATTAATCATTAAGATAATGATTTATACACAAGGTTTGTATCATAGCATAAATCATTAAGTTATGACATACACACACGGATTATAAAATAAATCATTATGATTATGACGTATACACAAGGTTTATATCATAATAGTATTCACTAATATTATGACGTACATGCAAGGTTTCTATCACGACATACATCATTAAGATGATGACGTGTATACAAGGTTTACGTCATAGCATAAATTAAGATTATGACGTACACACGACTTATAACATCAATCATTTAAGATCACGATGTAAACGCAAGATTTATAACATAAATAAGATCATGACGTTTACACACGATTTGTAATGTTAATCATAAAAATATTGACGTGTATGCAAGGTTTATATCATGACACACCTAAACAAGATGATGACGTGTACACAAGGTATATATCAGAACACAAATGATTAAGATCGTGACTATATGCAAGGTTTATATCTTATTAATCATTCAAATGACGACCTACACACAAGGTTTATATCATAATATAAATCGTTAAATTGTGACGTATACACAAGGCTTTCATCCTGATACAAATCTTTAAAATTCTGACGTGTATACAAGATTTATGTCATATCATAAATCATCATATTAACAATTCAGATGATGACCTACACACAAGGTTTATATCATAACATAAACCATTGAACTTGTGATGTATGCACAAAGTTTTCATCCTGATACAAATCTTTAAAATTCTGACGTGTATACAAGATTTATGTCATATCATAAATCATCATATTGACCATTCAGATGATGACATACACACATGGTTTATATCATAACATAAACCATTGAACTTGTGATGTATGCACAAAGTTTCATCGTGATATAAATCTTCAAAATTCTGACGTATATACAAGGTTTATATCATATAAATTATAGCCGTGAAGTAAACATATTTATATCGTAAATTAAAGAATCGTAGTTGTGGCGTATCCGCAAGGTTTACGTAATATAACGATCCTTTACAGCTGTGATGAATGCACAGAATATATTCCATTAAAATTGTATTATGTACACAAAATTCCAGCAGAATATAATTCTCTTCTCTTCACTGGACGAAGCAGCAGGGAAGTTTCAGTCTTTTTCTTCTAATTTTTGTGTTGGTATTTGTTTGTTTGTTTGTTTGTTTGTTTGTTTGTTTGTGATCTTTCATTCACGCTTGACAAAGGCCAATTGGCTGAAAATTTGATCCTGTCTTGTCTGGTTGTATTAAATACGCGTTCTGATTCTGTTTTCGTGTTTTTTCTGGTTCCTTTTTACTTGAACGCGGGCAGTCGCACTTGTTTTGGATTTAGAATATAAATCCTTAAAATTGTTACATATTTGACATCAAGCAACAATGCAGGCATTTTCTTATCGTCTTTATTTGTAGATGAGAACAGCAATGATAGACCAAATACAGAGCAAGACGACGCCTGATCTGCACTTATCAAAAAGGCGGACCTGAACCAGTGTGTGGGCAAACTGCTCGTGCAGGTATCACTCCAGCAATCAATGCTGTCTTCCTTGGCACACACACTGCATGTTCGCAATCGTCGCAAACGCAACAGAGGACTCTTCCCACACACTCGCACGCTCTCTCTCTCTCTCTCTCTCTCTCTCTCTCTCTCTCTCTTTCTCTCTCTCTCTCTAACTCTCTCTGTGTCTCTGTCTCTGTCTTTCTCTGTCTGTCTGTCTGTCTGTCTGTCTGTCTATGTCTCTCTCTCGCTCTCTGGCTGTCTGTCTCTCTCTCTGTCTCTCTTTCACTCTCTCTGTCTCTCCGTTTCTCTCTCTCTCTCTTTTCTATGTCTCTCTGTCTCTCTGTCTCTCTCTCAATCGCTCTATCTCTGTCCCTCTGTCTCTGTCTCTCTCTCACTCTTTGTCTTTCTTTCTGTCTTTCTCTCTCTCTCTCTCTGTCTCTTTGTATTTGTCTGTCTGTCTCTCTCTCTCTACTCTCTCTGTCTCTCACTCACACACACATACACACAACACAACACACACACACACACACACAATACAAACAAACACACACACACACACACACACACAAACACACACACAAACAACACACACACCACACACACAATACAATACACACACACACACACACACAACTCACACACACACACACTCAAACACACACACACACACACACACACACACTCACACACACACACACTCAAACACACACACACAAACACACACACACACACACACACACACACACACACACGACACACAACCACACACACACGCACACACACACACGCATGGACCACACACACACACACCACACACACACACACACACCACTTCCTCAATTGGTCTCCAACCTCCCCACTCCTCTCTTTTCTCTCTCCTCCTCTCTGCGTAGGCGCCAGAGAAAGGGTACATATACCGACAAAATCCTGGAATCCAATCTCTGAAAACTTTTGTTGAACCTCCCCTCCTCCCGTTGTGGTTAGCAAACTGGGGTCTACGTTTTGTTTGCTGAAACGAAGACGAGAACAAAAAATTAAGACAGTAAGCGTGTAGCACCACGAGCAGTCTCAAGAAAATCGGTGGTCAACACGAGCAATGATCGTTTAGTACGTGCAATTGATAAGAACAAAAGACTTAGCTAGCACGTACAGTTTTTTAAGAAAAGAGACGTTTGGATCGTGCGGTCTTTTAAGAAATAGGCATTTAGCACGCGCTGTCTTTTAAGAAAAAAGATGTTTAGCACGTGAGGTCTTTAAGAAAGTAGGTGTTCAGTCGTTAAGAAAACAGACGTTTAGCACGTGCAGTCTTTAAGAAAATAGACGTTTAGCACGTGCAGTCTTTAAGAAAACAGACGTTTAGCACGTGCAATCTTTAAGAAAACAGACGTTTAACACGTGCAGTCGTTAAGAAAACAGACGTTTAGCACGTGCAGTCTTTAAGAAAATAGACGTTTAGCACGTACTGTCTTTAAGAAAACAAACGTTTAGCACGTGCAGTCTTTAAGAAAACAGTCTCTTAGCACTAGCTGAAGGCTGAATGGTGGAATTAAGAGTGGGGCATTTTTGTTGTGACCAAAAGAGGGAGGATAAGAGAGTGGATGAGCCGATTAGTTCAGTAGTGGTGTGCTATAAGTGTCTGTGACCGCTCAGAATGGAATGGCCCAAACGTGCGGTGTGAGTGGGAGGTTCGTTATTTGGTGTCCTGCCCAAAACGTCCAGGAGGCTTTCCCCTTAGTTTCCTGTTTCCTTTTTTTCGCTGGCTGTTGATGCGACAGGAGGTGACGACTTTCGTTCACTCAAGAACTGAGGTGATTGTCTCTTTTTGTATTTGTGTTAGTATTGTTGTTGTTGTTGTCGTTGTTGTTGTTGTTATTGTTGTGCTCTGTATTTTGATTTTTTTTCTTTCATTTTTTTCTACCATGGTTTTTTAAATTTTTTTATCACCTTTTGATGGTACAGGAGATGACAGCTTTCATTCAGGAATTGAGGTAATGGTTTAATTAAAAGTAATGTTTAGTGGAGGTTTTTTCTTCTTCTTCTTCCTTTTCCTTCCCTGTATGAGGCAACCACGTCCACTCGTAAACTGAAATGACATGTTCTGTCTTTTTTTCTCTGTCATTTCATATTTTGATAAAATTCCTTTGCTTCTTTTTTTTTATCGCTCTCTTTTTCGAGTTCAGATAACTACTACTACTACTACTACTACTACTACTACTACTACTACTATTACTACTACTGCTGCTGCTTCTGCTGCTGCTAATACTACTACTACTACTACCACTTTCAGGCACCATGTACATGGTCAGGTCACCTCTGGCAGATGAATGTGGCCCATTTTTTCCCAGTTCCCTGTTTCGTTCTTTTCCACTCAATGCTGGCTGCTTTGGAGTTAATTGGTCAGAGTACTTGTAGGAACCAGAAGAAAAAAAAACACGAAAAAAGAATAAGAACGCGTATTGAATACAACAAGACAAGACAGGCGCAAATTTTCGGCCAACTGACCTTTGTCAATCGTAAGATCACAAAAAAAAAAACCAAAAAAAAAACCCCACCAGATACAAAAATTAGGAAAGAAAGACTGAAACTTCCCTGCTACTCTGTCCAGTGTGAGTACTTGTAGTTGGCCATGTTGGCCATATGTTGGCCATGTCTCTTGTCGATCCAGTTGATAGAAATGACATCGTTGCAGTATGTGGTCAGCTGTCTGGTACTCTTGACCGCACGGGGTAGGTTGGTGTAGGGGTCAGTTTGACCTTGCGGTTTATGTGGGTGTGATGCTGAAGTGACCAGTGTCCAGCTTCATCAGGATCACTTGCTGCTGTCTGGACAGAAGGTGGTTGTCGTCCCTTCCTGTCTGGCTTAAGGAGTGATCTGATGATGCTCCTGTTCTCATTGTAGCTGTTGAGCTGACTATTTCATTATTTTTCTTTTCTCTTGTTGACTTTTATCTCTGTCTGCCTTTCTTGACTATCTGTTGTTTTTTCTGTGCTTCCTTTTTTCACTTTCTTTCTTTTTTTGAACTTTTCTCTTGTTTACTTTTATCTCTGTCTACCTTTCTTGTGACTATCTCATTTTTTTTATTTTGTCTTGTTTACCTTTATCTCTGTCTTCCTTTTTTGAATCTCTCTGTTTTCTTCTTTTTTTTTTACTCTTCTTTTGTTTACTTTTATCTCTGTCTATTTTTTTTTTACTCTGTCTTTTTTTTTTTTTTCTACTTTTCTCTTGTTTACCTTTATCTCTGTCTATTTTTTTGACTCTGTGTCTTTTTTTTTTTTTTTTTCCTACTTTTCTCTTGTTTACCTTTATCTCTGTCTATTTTTTTGACTCTGTGTCTTTTTTTTTTTTTTTTCCTACTTTTCTCTTGTTTACCTTTATCTCTGTCTATTTTTTTGACTCTGTGTCTTTTTTTTTTTTTTTCTCCTACTTTTCTCTTGTTTACCTTTATCTCTGTCTATTTTTTTGACTCTGTGTCTTTTTTTTTTTTTTTTCCTACTTTTCTCTTGTTTACCTTTATCTCTGTCTATTTTTTTGACTCTGTGTCTTTTTTTTTTTTTTTTTTCTACTTTTCTCTTGTTTACCTTTATCTCTGTCTATTTTTTTGACTCTGTGTCTTTTTTTTTTTTTTTTTTTTCTACTTTTCTCTTGTTTACCTTTATCTCTGTCTATTTTTTTGACTCTGTGTCTTTTTTTTTCTTTTTTTTTCTACTTTTCTCTTGTTTACCTTTATCTCTGTCTATTTTTTTGACTCTGTGTCTTTTTTTTCTTTTTTTTTCTACTTTTCTCTTGTTTACCTTTATCTCTGTCTATTTTTTTGACTCTGTGTCTTTTTTTTCTTTTTTTTTTTCTACTTTTCTCTTGTTTACCTTTATCTCTGTCTATTTTTTTGACTCTGTGTCTTTTTTTTTTTTTTTTTTCTACTTTTCTCTTGTTTACCTTTATCTCTGTCTTTCTTTTTTCACTATCTCTTTTTGTTTATTTTTCTCTTGTTTACCTTTATCTCTGTCTATTTTTTTTTCACTATCTCTTTTTGTTTATTTTTCTCTTGTTTACCTTTATCTCTGTCTATTTTTTTTCACTATCTCTTTTTGTTTATTTTTCTCTTGTTTACCTTTATCTCTGTCTTTCTTTTTTCACTATCTCTTTTTGTTTATTTTTCTCTTGTTTACCTTTATCTCTGTCTATTTTTTTTCACTATCTCTTTTTGTTTATTTTTCTCTTGTTTACCTTTATCTCTGTCTTCCTTTTTTCACTATCTCTTTTTGTTTATTTTTCTCTTGTTTACCTTTATCTCTGTCTACCTTTTTTGACTATCTCTTTTTGTTTATTTTTCTCTTGTTTACCTTTATCTCTGTCTACCTTTTTTGACTATCTCTCTTTTTTTAAAACTTTTCTCTTGTTTGTCTTTATCTCTGTCTTCCTTTTTTCACTATCTCTTTGTTTTAAACTTTTCTCTTGTTTGTCTTTATCTCTGTCTACCTTTTTTCACTATCTCTTTGTTTTAAACTTTTCTCTTGTTTGTCTTTATCTCTGTCTTCCTTTTCTGACTCTCTCTCTCTCTCTCTCTTTTTTTACTTTTCTCTTGTTACCTTTATCTCTGTCTTCCTTTTCTGACTCTCTCTCTCTCTCTCTCTCTCTCTCTTTTTTTTTTTTTACTTTCTTTGTTGACCTTTATCTCTGTCTTCCTTTTTTTGACTATCTCTCTCTCTCTCTTTTTTTTTTTTTTTTACTTTTCTCTTGTTTACCTTTATCTCTGTCTTCCTTTTTTGACATCTCTCTCTCTCTCTTTTTTTTATCTTTTCTCTTGTTTTACCTTTATCTCTGTCTTCCTTTTTTGACTCTCTCTCTCTCTCTTTTTTTTTTTCTTTTCTCTTGTTTACCTTTATCTCTGTCTTCCTTTTTTGACTCTTCTCTCTCTCTCTCTTTTTTTTTTTTTTTTTTCTCTTGTTTTACCTTTATCTCTGTCTTCCTTTTTTGACTCTCTCTCTCTCTCTCTCTCTTTTTACTTTTCTCTTGTTTACCTTTATCTCTGTCTTCCTTTTTGACTCTCTCTCTCTCTCTCTTTTTTTTTTTTTTTCTCTTGTTTACCTTTATCTCTGTCTTCCTTTTTGACTCTCTCTCTCTCTCTCTCTCTCTTTTTTTTTTTTTTTACTTTTCTCTTGTTTACCTTTATCTCTGTCTTCCTTTTTGACTCTCTCTCTCTCTCTCTCTCTCTTTTTTTTTTTTTTACTTTTCTCTTGTTTACCTTTATCTCTGTCTTCCTTTTTTGACTCTCTCTCTCTCTCTCTCTCTCTTTTTTACTTTTCTCTTGTTTACCTTTATCTCTGTCTTCCTTTTTTGACTCTCTCTCTCTCTCTCTCTCTCTTTTTTTTTCTTTTCTCTTGTTTACCTTTATCTCTGTCTTCCTTTTTTGACTCTCTCTCTCTCTCTCTCTTTTTTTTTTTTTTTTTTTACTTTTCTCTTGTTTACCTTTATCTCTGTCTATTTTTTTTACTCTCTCTTCTTTTTTCTTTTTTTTACTTTTCTCTTGTTTACCGTTATGTCTGTCTTCCTTTTTTGTTGACTATCTCTTTTCTTATTTTGTCTTGTTAACCTTTGTATCTGTCTTCCCTTTTTGACTGTCTCATTTTTTTTCTTTTCTCTTGTTTACCTTCATTTCTATTTTCCTTTTCTATCTCTTTTTTTTTCCTTTTTTCTTAGTCTGCCTTTCTTTCATGTCTTGGGTTTAATTCCACCCAGCAATGTATGTTGGCTTGTTCACTGACCATCTTTGTATTTCTATCATTTTGGTCATGTCTATTTTACATTGGTCCCATGCTCCTTTTTCAGGGTCTTGCCAGTGCATAGCATTTTGTGTAAGCGTAAGGAGTCTGCTAGATAAAGACTGGCAGATTTGGGTAGAGCGCATATGTGAAGTTGTCCAAATGTGATGAGTCTCTTGAACACACTCCGTTCATGTATCGTTACTTCTTCGTTCCATTCTTTCTGTCTTTGCACAATGAAAACGACATCTACTCTCTGGTAAACAGGCGAGTTGTCTGATTATTTTTTGTGTTGCTTTCTTATGAATAATAGTTTTCTCTCTCTCTCTCTCTGTCTCTCTGTCTCTCTGTCTCTCTCTGTCTCTCTGTCTCTCTGCCTCTCTCTCTCTGTCTCTCTGTCTCTGTCTCTCTCTCTCTCTCTGTCTCTCTGTGTCTCTGGCGAGCCCCAGTAGCTCAGTTGGTTTGAGCGTCGGATTCACATGCTAATGGTTGTGGGTTCGAATCCCGGGGTGCGCTATATTAAAACTGGCCTTTTCACTGCTCCATCTTAACATCATTGTTGTTCTGGTGGTGTCACTATAGGATTAGATAAGTCCTCATTCCCCCACTTCCCTGTAATGGTTATCCCCGTCGGCCGTATCACCTGAGGTGGGTGTCGACGTAAAAACTGAACCAAATCAATCAATCAATCTCTGTGTCTGTGTCTCTGTCTCTGTCCTGTCTCTCGTCTCTCTGTCTCTGTCTCTCTGTCTCTCTGTCTCTCTGTCTCTGTCTCTCTCTCTCTCTCTCTCTCTCTCCTTTTTTTTCTTTTTTTTTTCATATTTCTTCCTGATCCCTTTCCTTGTCTCTACATCTGCCTTTTGGTGTTTTATTCTGAAGTATATGTTCTTTCATTGTTGCTTATGTTCTCCTTTCATTTTTTTTGTTTGTTTTGTTTTTTGTTTGTGCTTTTTTTTCTGAATTAATACTTTTTAATGCTTTTATTGCTTTATGCCTTTCATCTCTCAACAACCAATTCAAATTCAAATCTAGCCTACAGCATAACATTCGGCCAGTTCTCCAATAATTCTGGTGTTGTCAGCTTAAGTTTTCAGAGGTCATGTCCATCCCCCACCATCCCCCAAAAGCCTCTTCATTGCAGTACCTTGTCCACGCATACCGTTTTGAGCAGGCTCAACAGTTCTGCCAGATGGAGGGCATATGGAATTGCCTGCATGCCATGATTCCCTCCTGAACATGCTCCAAACTCTTTTTTTCTGTTTATTTATTTATTTTTTTTTAGGATCATTGCACTCAGGGAGGTTACCTTTGTGCTCACCTTTTTTTTTCTTTTTTAATTTTTTTTTTTTTGTCCCATTTTCTATGCCACTTTAATGGCCACGGAAGCTGAAACAGTTTTTTTATTATGCGATGATGATGATGCCGATGTGGATGATAATCACGATGCCATACAATAGAGTTCCATCTAGGATTGAGACTGCGTGACAGGGTTGTACTCTACGCTTACTATCATAATATATCCTGGTGTCAACCAGGCCCGAGAGATACAGACACCTGCGGTGTTGGTCAGAAAATTTGAGCAACACCCTCAATGACGCATCCGCGAAGTGGATGAGACTCGACTGTGTGGTTCCAATCTTCCCAATGAGCCCATAGCACGCCCAACTCTGGGTAGGAGCCGGTTAGAGCCGAAAAATCCCACAATGATTTTTGAAGGTATCGATGGGGATTCGAATCCACAACCTTCCAGTCGGTAGTCCCGTTGCGTTAACCACTACACCACGGCGACTGGTCTAAACTCTTTTCTTTTCTCTGATCTGTTACTGATTCATCAAGCTAAATGTGAGATGGAGTCAGCATTCCATAGCCCCTGCTTTCTTTAGAAGTGCAATGATAATTGACTCTGACATATCTGTGGGGATTTCTCCGGTGTCATAATCCTCGTTTTGGAGGAATGTTATTTCTTCAATACCGAATTCATCTCGAGCCTCAATCATTTCTATACTAACATTGTCTGGTCCTGGGGCTTTTCCATGTTTTTATCTTTTTCGTTGCTGTTCTAACTTCATCTTTCATTATGGGTGGTCCTTCAAAGTTCTTTCTAACGATTTGTTCCTCCCATCTGTTATCGTCAAAAAGATCTTCAATGTATTCTCCCACGCTATCTAATGTTTTGTCTGTTAGCATAATAATCGTACCATCTTTTGATTTTTAACAACCAGTTGATGCGCATGTCTTTTTCCTGTGAACAATTCCGTCAACATAAAAATTTCTGTACATAAACTGAGGATGTTTTATGTCAGTCTTCTATTTCTTTGCATTTTGTTTATGGTCAAGCTTCCTTATTGATACTGTTCAATGATTAAACTGTTTAGTTCTGTGTATCTCTTCAGAATAATGCCTTTGTTCTTTTCAGTCTGTACTGTTTCGATTTTTGCATTATTTTGAGGGTCATGTACCTCCCTCAAAACAATTGTTTCATTTTTCTGTTGCCGCCATATCTTCTCTCAGTCTCTGTCTCTCTCTCAGTCTCTGTCTCTCTTTCTCTGTGTCTGTTTCTGTCTCTCTTTCTCTGTGTCTGTTTCTGTCTCTGTCTCTCTCAGTCTCTGTCTCTCTTTCTCTGTGTCTGTTTCTGTCTCTCTTTCTCTGTGTCTGTTTCTGTCTCTGTCTCTCTCTCAGTCTCTGTCTCTCTTTCTCTGTGTCTGTTTTTGTCTTTGTCTCTCTCTGTCTCTGTCTCTCACTCTCTCTGTTTCTCGTTCTGTCTGTCTGTCTGTCTCTCTCTCTCTCTCACTTTCTCTGTCTCTCATTCTGTCTGTCCTCACTCTTCTGTCTTTCACTCTGTCTGTCTGTCTCTCTCTCTCTCTCTCTCACTTTCTCTGTCTCTCATTCTGTCTGTCTCACTCTTCTGTCTGTCTGTCTGTCTGTCTGTCTGTCTCTCTGTCTCTCTGTCTCTGTCTCTGTTTCTGTCTGTCTCTCTCTCTCTCTTTCTCTCTCTCTCTCCATACAGTACGAAGAGCTGAAATATGAGGACTCGACAACAGACTAACAATAGGGAACAAAAATTATTCATTCACTAAAGTGTTTGTTTTTTAGTGTAAACTGGTGCATCCCAGATCATACGTTTCATGGTCAATATGGAAGATTCCCACTACACGTGAATTCATTCGTGCGGTGCACAATTATGTTGGCTAAACCTGACTCGTATAGACCATAGTATATTACATTTACATCAAAGACCTCCAAAACGTTATCCTATACAGATTGTAAGTAAACATTCCTGGGAATGAAATATTTGGATGAGCTTGCGTTCATATTGATTTGGTTTTGATGGGGATAGCTAAGGAGGTTAAAATGTTTATGCTTTCATAAAATGTTTCACATACGGAATGATCGATTGTCGATGGCAGAATTGGAATGATCGTATTTAAACCAGTGATACATGGACTGGAATGATCATATTTAGACCAGTCCCCCCGACGGGATGCCGGGGGCTCTTTCAGTATAAATAGTATCCTCACCTTCTGGAACTTCTGTGAAAACGGGCTTAAATTACCTTGAATTCCAAAACAAGTGTGACTGCTCCGTTCAAGCAAACAGGAACCAGAAAAAAAAACACGAAAGAAGAATAAGAACCCGCGTATTTAATACAACAAGACAAGACAGGCGCAAATTTTCGGCCAACTGGCCTTTGTCAAGCGTAAGATTACAAACAAACACCAGATACAAAAACCAGGAGAAAAAGACTGAAACTTCCCTGCTGCTGGGTCCGCATATCTCTAGATCAAAAAATGCACTTAATACATGTACCAAATTATCAGTCCTAACAGAAAGTATGTAAGACTTTATCGAACACATACAGGTGAATAGACCAGCAAGGCAGAAAATGATAGGAAGAAATGACAGAAAGCAAAGTAGGAAGAAAGAAACAAAGAGAGTAACAGAAAAGAAGAAATTTCTGGCACAGAATTTCCAGAAGGTGGGGATACTATTTATACTGAAAGAGCCCCCGACATCCCCACGAGGACACATTGACCACTGAAGTTCACTGGCAGCACACAAGTCTTAATAGCAGGCTGTGGCTTATGTCTTGATCATTGTCGATCTTTTCCATCAGTTTAATTCAGTTCAACTCAATATCGCCTTATTAATTCATATGTAAATTCATTCGTGCAGACGAATTTCCATATGATTTAATAAAGTGATTGTACGAAATTATGGTCAATGGAATTTATTCCGAGCGCGGAGATATCTTGAAAAAAACAAAACTGAAATTCAAATTACGAAATTAACCCTTTCACTTCCGCACCCTGTCTACCAACATCCTACATTGTCAACCATGCTAGCAAAGCAAAATCTTAACCTTTTAGCTCTCTCGCCCTATCCACCAGCTTCCTGCAGGAAGCTAGCGGATAGGGTGAGAGGCAAAGGGTTAATTTTTTGCAGTTGATGGATAAAGTGCAAGAGTCAAAGGGTGAATCGAGGTACACGGAAAAAAACAAAGCTTTTAAAAGGGTTAATTTCCATGTATGTCGATCATTCTTCACCCTTATTATCATCGTGAACAGTAAAAGATATAATAAAGACATTTTTATAACATTACTGTCTGCATGTACGTAGGCAGATGACTG
The DNA here is from genome assembly GCA_030674185.1 of Monoplex corrugatus. Classification (NCBI taxonomy): domain Eukaryota; kingdom Metazoa; phylum Mollusca; class Gastropoda; order Littorinimorpha; family Ranellidae; genus Monoplex; species Monoplex corrugatus. The sequence continues at coordinate 57,117,773 of JAPXFY010000022.1, forward strand.
GTTAAATGAGTAAATAAATGAGTAAGGAAATAGTTCAGAAGTTTGTTAATGTTATAATCTATACAGTCAGAATTTTATGATCAAATTTTATCTGCCTTTGAACTCTTTGATGTCATTCTGATGAATCTGTTTCTCTCTGTCTCTCTGTCTCTGTCTCTGTCTCTCTCAGTCTGTGTGTGTGTGTGTGTGTGTGTGTGTGTGTGTGTGTGTGTTGTGTGTGTGTGTGTGTGTGTGTGTGTGTGTGTCTGTCTGTCTGTCTCTGTCTGTCTGTCTGTCTGTCTCTCTCTCTGTCTCTCTGTCTCTGTCTGTCTGTCTCTCTCTCTTTCTCTCTCTCTTCTCTGTCTCTGTCTGTCTGTCTGTCTGTCTCGCTCTCTCTCTCTCTCTCTCTCTCTCTCTCCTCTGTCTCTGTCTGTCTGTCGCTCTCTCTTCTGTCTCTCTCTGTCTGTCTGTCACTCTCTCTTCTGTCTCTCTGTCTGTTTGTCTGTCTCTGTCTCTTTGTCTCTCTGTCTCTGTCTGCCTGCCTCTCTGTCTG
>JAPXFY010000022.1:57125804-57130804 GCA_030674185.1 Monoplex corrugatus
AGCTCCCCGTTTGGCAGCCCTGTCAACTTTATTATTATAACTAAAAGAACTATGAGAAGGTATCCAGCAGAAAGTAATATCAGTGCCTCTTAAAGATAAATTATGAATCAAGTGACTTATTTCCAGAATCATTTCTGATCTTGTTTGTAATTTTGATAATTCAAGAGCCTGAAGTACTGATTTTGAATCAACGCAAAGAAGTATCTGAAAAATTGTCCTAGGAAGACTTATCAGAAAGTTTAAAGCCATTAATATTGCAAAGAGTTCAGCTGTAAAGATAGATTTATCAAGTCCTATGTAGAAAGATTTTTCAATTTTGAGAGCAGGTATTAAAAACGCTGAGCCTGCTTTTCTTTCAATTACTGACCCATCAGTGTAAATTTTCAAATGATCAGAATATACGTCGTTTATATGACATTTAACCTGACTTGCCAGTAAGTTTATATTGTCTCCTTTTTTTAAATTAGTGTGGTGTACGTCAAATCGTGCTCTTTGGAGTTCCCAACTGGGTACTGGCGAAAAGGAAGGTCGTATAGATACAGGATCTACGTCTAGATCAATTCCTGAGCCTTTCATGACGTCAGATGTGTATGTTGCAAGTGTGACCTGTGAAGATATTGATTTAGCTCGTTTTGGAAAGTCGGTATCTGATCTCAGTTTAATTTCTGTTTCTGAGATGTTTTCTACGGTAGTGTTTCTTAACAAAAATTTAGTAGAAGCGACTTTCCTTTGCTCATCAAGTGGCAACAGTTTGATTTCATTATATGTCCGAAGACAGGAAGCATGCATTGGAAGACCCAGTGCAAGTTTGAAACCTTTACAATCTATGCTCTGCAGTTTTTTTAGTAAGTGTTTCGGTGCACTGAAGAAGATTTCTTGAGCATAGGTTTAAAATTTAGATCTAACAAGCGATTTACAAAGATGAACAAGTGTTGATGAATCTTGACCCCATGTCTGTTTGCGAACTATTTTTATGAAATTTAAACTTTTTTGAGCTTTGGTTAATAAGTATTCAATATGCTGATTCCAAGATAATTTTGCTGTAAGGAAAACTCCTAAGAATTTAATCGACTCGTTAAACTGAAGAAGAGTATCTCCCAGTTTGAAAGTGGGAATATTTACTGGGTTAGCTCCGTTATTAAATAAAACTATTTTTGTTTTTTCCAGGGATAGATGTAACCCATTTTCTACCATGTATCGCGCTATTTTATCAAGTTCTAATTGGTAGCAATTGCGTGTATAATTGATACAGCGCAAAGGAGTTTTCTTTTTCATATTTACCTGCATCCACATGCATAAATCGTCAGCATATTGAGCTAAAACTACATGCTTAGATACTTTACTGGGTAAGTCATGCATTAATATCATGAAAAGAAGGGGAGCTATAACGGATCCCTGAGGGATACCCATTTGAAGAATTCGTTTCGTGGAATATACATTTTCAATCCTCGTTTGAAATACTCTGTTTTCTAAGAAACACTTAACATAGCCAAAAATGTTACCTGTCAGCCCAATACTTTTAAATTTGAATAACAATCGGGAGTGCCACACTTGATCGTATGCTTTCGTTATATCAAAAAATGTAGCTAAAACACATTGACGTCTTGCAAATTGTTGTTTTATATTAGTAGTTAGCTTTGTTAGGATCTCTACTGGTGACCTGCCTTTTCGAAATCCTGCCTGATTTACTGGTATTATTTTATTCTTTTCACAATAGTGCATCAGTCTCTTTAAGATTATTTTCTCCATTAGTTTACATACATGTGATGTTAATGCAATTGGCCTGTAGTTTTTCAAATCGGTATTACATTTACCTGGTTTTAATACAGGAACCACTATTGTTTCTTTCCAGTTGTTAGGCATTATCCCACTATTCCAGCATTTTTGAAATATGTCATGTAGCAAGATTATAAAATTTTCTGGTAAATTTTTCAGCATCTCATTGGAAATTGCATCTAGTCCAACTGACGTTTTTTTTACTTGGAAGGGACTGAATGGCATCTTTTAATTCTTGAAGTGTGAGTGATGCATTTATGTAGTGAGTATTGTCAGAGGCAGGGTCCTTATATACATCTTTCTTTTCATCTCGTTCCCTATAATTTCTATCAGAGACAGGGAGTCCTTCTACACGACAGGCCTCAGCAAACACGTCTGCAAAAGCTTCTGCTTTTTCCAATGAGCTAGGAATAGGGTTATTTTCTAGCTTTACTGGAATTGATGGCAACTTAATCCCGTTTTTCATTAATTTTAGTTTTTCCCAAATCTTTATCGTGTCTTTGTGGTTATTTACTTCACATTTACAAAAAGATGTCCAGTGTTGTTCTTTGGCTTGCTCTATGATTCTGTTACACTTAATGTTGGCACTTTTCATCGCTGTATGATTTTCAGGTGACCTGTTTGCTAAATAAATTTTGTATTTTTCTTTCTTTTCGTTCACTGCCTTTTGACAGTCCTCATTCCACCAGACATTTCCATGATGTTTTCCTATTTTTGACACTGTAAGTTTTGGAATTGAAATGTTAGCAGCCCTTAAGAGTGAGTTACAGAAAACTTCGTACGTTTCGTTTATGTTCATTGCTTCAGATAGATCTGTTCTTGTCTTTTCAAGGATTGCCTTAAAACTGATCCAGTCAGCGTTTTTATATTTAAACTTGGGTAAACTATCTTGTGGTATGGCGTCTATTTCTGTAGTATGGTTTAGGGTAAGACGTATGGGGATGTGATCTGATCCCAACAAGTCATCCTCTGTTTGCCATGTGGCGTTTGGGGCTAGGGATGGTGAGATTAAAGTAAGGTCGATAGCTGTGGGTCTGTGGGTTGGTATATCGGGGATCCGGGTAACGTGTCCGTTGTTAAGTAAATATAAATTGGAATCTACAATATTTTCAATCAACCTGTTGCTTGTTATGTTTGTACAATACTTTTCCCAAAATGGGGCATGTGCATTAAAATCACCTCCAATTATCCACTTGTCGTCCTGATCTTGAAAGTGTTTTAACCATTCAGTGTTCACAGAGTCTGGGCCTCTTGGTAAGTATACAGAGGCCATATTCACAACTAACGATGAGGAAAATTTTATAATGATTGCACATGATGAAATAAATGCGGTAGATTTAGGTACTGGCGATGATCGTTCACAATAGTTCAGTCCTTCACGAATGTATATAGCTGTTTGTATACGGCCACCGTCATTTACAGAGTCACATATTGGTGGATAATAAAAACCGGATATTTTAGGTAATTTGGTTTTGATGGTATTCAGCGATTGTAGGAGCATGACATGGACGTTTTTAGAAGAGAGATAGTTACTCAAATATGAGATGTTTTTAACAATGGAACGTGCGTTCCACTGAAAAATGTTGATATCACTTACTACACACGTCTTCATGAGGAACGGTTGAATAACTTTAGAACAATATGGTAAGTTTATATAGATTTCATTTAACTTTGAATTAAAAGGTACAAATAGGATAAAAATGAAGTATGTGAACAAGAAAATAATTAAGTAAAACAATATAGCTGAGAACTGAACGAAGAGAAACTGAATCTGGGCTGAATCTAAAATGACCAAGGAGAGAAGAAAAACGGAGATTGAAAGCCGGGTCTTTGTTGATGTCGTTGTCGGTTTGATCTCCTCCTCGGTTTTTCCCAGAAAAGCTGATGGATTTGCCTCCCTAAGTTTCTGGCCAGAACGCTCGCCCCTCTGATGGTTGGATGGACGTCGTCCTGGCTGACTTGAGTGTGACTGATAGTTTGAAGATTGTCATTGTTGACGTATTCGACACTCGCTGCTTTAAGAAGTCGCACTTTTGTTAGGGCATTTAGGAGCTCTCTTTTAGCGTTTAGGTATTTGTCCCTCACAGGAGCTACCTGACTTAAAACTACCCTGGCTTTTGGAAATTGGGTGTTGATAGTTTTCACACAGGTGTCAAGAGTTGTGCTACATTCAGTGGGCTCCTTTGTTTTTAAATCTGTGATCCCCACATGTAAAACTACACAGTCAGGTTCAGGTGTCAGCTCTTCTTTTGATTTTTCAATTGCAATCTTACAGTCCTCGATGGTATGGATCTTTCTCGTGGCCACCTGAAAACCGTATGAAGAGCCCAGTCTTTTTCCATCCACTTTATTGAGGACTGAGTCGTGAACGATAAGGACACGGGGAAGAACATTTGATTGTGGTCTGGAACGTGTTGACGATAGCGCAGTTTTGACGTCACGGTTAGGTTTTGTGGAGACGTCTGGTCTATGTTTGACGACATTTCTCCTGCCATTTTGTGTCCTCGCCCGATCTTCCAGTTTGGGGGGTTGAGCTGCGCATTCCGCGTAGGTGGAGAATTTGTCCATCGGTGACATGGTGGTGAAGTCACCGTGGACTGCGGAATCCGTCTGGCACGCAACGGTGGTCGTAAGTTTGGTGCACTTATTGACGTCGCGCAGCTCTTTTAACGTTGTATTGTTTTCCAATAAAAGTTTTCTGTCTGAATGTAGCATGGTTGTGAGAATGTGGATTTGTTTAGACATTTCTTGAATGGTGTTGTTTAAAATGTCTATCTCCCTTACCGCCTCTTGACAGCGGCAGCCACATGATGAACTTGATTGTAGCTGTGCGATGTGTGGCTGACTCCTGGATGGTGAAAGGGTGCGACCGGAGGTCTGTTCTTTTTGATGTTCTTCGAGTTCTGGGGTCTCTGAAGGTGGTGATGTCTCTGCCCTGGTGTTGTCTGTCCCACGGGTGGTTTTCTTTACTTTTTCTTTGATGACACAACGTTTGGACCGTGTCATTTTCAGCCTAGACGATTCCTCTCTGAAAACGTTCTGTTAGAAAGCCGCCATCTTGGCGTAGGAATCTTGGTGTGTGTCTGTGTGTGTGTGTGTGTGTGTGTGTGTGTGTGGTGTGTGTGTGTGTGTGTGTGTGTGGTGTGTGTGTGAGTGGTGTGTGTGTGTAGTTGTGTGTGTGTGTGTGTGTGTCTGTGTGTGTGTGTGTGTGTGTGTGTGTGTGT
>JAPXFY010000022.1:57140804-57150804 GCA_030674185.1 Monoplex corrugatus
ACTTGTGAAATTTAAACCAATAAAAAAAAACGAGAAAGAAATGAGTGAAAAAAGCTGAAAGCACAACGATCATGTGATAACACATTAGGTGGAAGAAAACTATAACAAAAATAAACCAAAGCAAATTAAGCAAAAAAAATCACGTAGAGTTAGAGTTGATATGAAGCGATGACAGTCAAAGACTGTGACAACAGTGATGTCACAATGTGAATATTGTCAGAAGTTCGTGACAAAGTGATTCCACATTTTCCTTAAAAAAGATGTTGATTTTTAGATTTTTAGAATTTTTTCCTCCTGTGTGATTTTGACCGTAGAGCAATTACTTCCATATTTTGTGCATTCGGGGTTCCTCGACGATCTATGTCTTTGGCCCAAATTTGATGAAGATCAACATAAAAATGGTTGAAAAAAATATTGTACATTTTCGTGGTACATATACACGCAACACACACACACACACACACACACTCACTCTCTCTCTCTCTCTCTCTCACTTTCTCTGTCTTCTTCTCTCTCTCTCTCCTCTCTCACTTTCTCTGTCTCTCTCTCTCTCTCTCTCTCTCTCTCTTCTCTCACGCATACAAGCACACACAGATACACACACATTACTACTCACTCACACACACACATGCACATGCACACACACATACACACACAGGCACACACTCACAGTCAAACACACACACTCTCACAGACATACACAGACACACTCCACGCAACACACACCCAACACAACACAACACACACACACACACACACACACACACCACACACACACACACACACACACACACACACACACACACACACACACACACACGCTGTCTCCAATTGATTCAAAATAAATTTCCCCAGTAATTGAAAAACAAAAATTTCCAGGTTGACATGTACAAATGTAAAATCAACAAAAGTGCAGGCAGGTTTTGAAAAACATATACCCTACACGTCTCCTTGCGTCTAATAGCCAATGAGAAGCCTCCACGTCTTGTCTGTCGTCTGCCCAGTGCACGCGCCATCCCGGAAATTAGCGGTGCGTAAGGGGAGACAATGTGACGAGGGATGTGGGCAGCTGAGTTATCCTTCTTGCCTTGGGTGCTCGAAGTTTGTCATGATGCTTGGATGTGCGTTATGTAGTCATGTGATTTTGTCCATTTGGGTGTGTGTGTGTGTGTGTGTGTGTGTGTGTGTGTGTGTGTGTGTGATGTGTGTGTGTGTGTGTGTGTGTGTGTGTGTGTGTGTGTGTGTGTGTGTGTGTGTGTGTGTGTGTGTGTACAGATTGCACGGCCGAGCTCGGAAAACCAACTTACTGTAGGTGTGTGTGTGTTGTGTGTCTGTGTGTGGTGTGTGTGTCTGTGTCTGTGTCTGTGTCTGTTATGCGTCCGTGCATGCGTGTGCGTGCGTGTGTGTGTCCGTGTGTGTTTATGCGTATGTATGTGTGTGCGTATGAATATGTGCATGTGTATGTTTGGTGTGCTTGCTTGTATGTGTGTGTATGCTTGCATGCATGGGTGTGTTTTGGAGAGAGAGATAGAATGAGAGAAAGAGAGAGAGAGAGAGAGATTGTGTGTGTGCGTATGAGTATGAACATGTATATGTTTGTATGTGCTTGCTTGTATGTGTGTGTGGTCGCATGCATGAGTGTGTGTTAGAGAGAGAGTGTGTGTGTGTGAGAGAGAGAGAGAGAGAGAGAAAGAGAGGAGACAATGACAATGACAATGATGCTTTATTTTCCAACGGTAAAAGTTATTGGCTAGAAGCCATTTTCAAACTTGCCGTTGCAATTCTATACACATGACATTTGTTTACAGCAACAAGTAACAGAGAGAGAAGAGAGAGAGAGAGAGAGGAGAAGAGAAGAGGAGAGAGAAGAGAGAAGAAGAGAAGAAAGAAAGAGAAAGAGAGAAGAGAGAGAGAGAAATCACACATGTATTCAAAAATGCCAAAGCTCCATTTGAACAGAGAATACATCACAAACATTTTTGAAACAAAGAATACAGTACACAGTCGTTCTTTGATTTTGCATGCCTTAAACATTATGGAGACACGATATGGATCACATAATCGTTCTTCGATAATGTAATAAGAGCATATAAATTGGTTGCAACAGTAACACATTTACAAACCAACTCGTAGTAAGAGGTATATTTGTGTCACGTTGCCAGACCTCAGGTGTACGTTCACGTTTTGAAGCCATGAGTATCATCAGTCTGAAGTAATTTGGATTGTGGTGGTACTCGGACGAATTTACTGATGTCTCCTATCTTTGAGGGAGAGAGAGAGAGATTGAGAGAGAGATTGAGAGAGAGAGATGAGAGAGAGAGAGAGATTAGAGAGAGAGAGATTGAGAGAGAGAGATTGAGAGAGAGAGAGAGGATTGAGAGAGAGAGATTGAGAGAGAGAGAGAGAGATTGAGAGAGAGAGAGATGATTGAGAGAGAGAGAGAGAGATTGAGAGAGAGAGAGAGAGAGAGATGAGAGAGACAGACAGAAAGACAGTCAGACAGACACAGAGACAGACATAAGAAACAGACAGACAAGAGAGAAGAGAGAGAGAGAGGCGACACGAGAGAGAGAGAGAGAGAGAGGGCGACACGAGAGAGAGAGAGAGAGAGGGCTGAACGAGAGAGAGAGAGAGAGGCGAGACGAGAGAGAGAGAGAGAGGCGTGAACGAGAGAGAAGAGAGAGAGAGTCGTAACGAAAGAGAGATTGAGAGAGAGAGAGAAGAGAGAGAGGAGATTGAGAGAGAAGAGAGAGATTTGAGAGAGACAGACAGAAAATGGATAAATATTGTTCGGGGGAGAGAGACAGACAGATAAAGAGAGACAGAGAGACAGAGAGACAGAGACAGACAGACAGAAACAGAAAATAGAGACAATATTGTTCGGGAGAGAGAGACAGAGAGAGAAGAGACAGACAGACAGACAGACAGACAAACAGACAGACAGATACAAAGCTAAAGACAGAGACAGAGACAGACAGACAGAAAATGGAGACAATATTGTTCGGGAGAGAGAGCGAGACAGACAGACAGACAGAGACAAAGAGACAGAGACACAGAGACACAGAGACACAGACACAGACAGACAACAAAGAAAGGAGACAATAATGTTTCACACAGGGTTTCATTTGTTTAATCGTGATTATTCCCCTTACTTCTGTTATTTTGATATTGACTTTAAGTTGACCGACAGCAGATAGGTAGGCTGGCCAATGTGCTAATATCTACACCTTTGGAAAATGAATTTACGAGTAACCAAGATTATTCCAGTGATAGGCTGATAAAATACCAGTATAAAACATAGACTAGTAAAACATAATCTAGGTAGGGCCTCAGGACTTGACCAGCTCATGGGTTTATGTGCAGGCTTAAGGCTTGTGCTATGTTCACCATACACGTTTGCACCTGTGACGTTAGTGCATATGGAATTCGTTTTATAGCGCTGAGACGTCATCCTGAGAAACTGAAACTGAAACTGAAACTTAAGGCATGTGCCACGGTCACCATACACGTGGCACCTGTGACGTTAGTGCCTATGGAATTCATTCCGAGCCGGAGACGTCTCTTGAGAAACTGAAAATGAAACTAAAGACTTGGAAAATAAAAAGTTTCGTTTCGTATAATTCCACCAGTATGTAATCCTTGTGGACAGCAAACAACTAGTCATATTTTTTTCTTTCATTAAGATGAAACGATACATTCCAATACTTTCTAAAAATAAAATAGGGGGGAGGCACAGATCACTGAATACTTCAAACAATACCATTTATACACACACACACACACACACACACACACACACACACACACACACACACACACACACACACACACACACACACACACACATACACAGACAAACACACTTACACACACATACATACAAACACACAAACACACACACAAACAAACACACATACACAAACACACACACACACACAAACACACACACACACACACACACACACACACACACACACAACACACACACACACACACACACACACACACACAAACCTAATAAAAAAATCGAACATCTATCTATTTATAACTGTTGGTAATATCTTCTCTCTCTCTCTCTCTCTCTCTCTCTCTTCTCTCTTTCTGTCTCTGTCTTGTCTCTGTCTCTCTCTCTTTCTTTCTTCTCTCTCTCTCTCTCTCTTTCTCTTTCTCTCTCTCTCTTTCTGTCTCTTTCTGTCTCTGTCTCTCTCTCTGTCTCTATCTGTCTGTCTCTCTGTCTCTCTCTGTCTCTGTGTATCTCTCTGTCTCTATCTGTCTCTGTCTCTCTCTCTGCTCTGTCTTTGTCTCTGTCTCCTCTGTCTCTCTGTCTCTCTGTCTCTCGTCTCTCTGTTTCTGTCTCTGTATCTCTCTCTCTCTCTCTCTCTCTCTCTCTCTCTCTCTCTCTCTCCGTCTGTCATCCAATAGTAGTGCCAGGGGACTCTTTCAGTATAATATTATCCCCACCTTCTGCAAAGTCTGTGTTAGAAATTCCTCTTTTCTGTCACTCTCTTTGTTTCTTTCTTCCTCCTTTGCTTTCTGTCATTTCTTCCTATCATTTTCTGCCTTGCTGGTCCATTCACCTGAATGTGTTCGATAAAGTCTTACGTGCTTTCTCTTACGATTGATAATTGGGTACATGTATTAAGTGCATTTTTGGCTCTAGGGAAATGAGATATGCGGAAGCAATTTAAGGTAATTTAGACTCGCTTTTATATTTGTTTTAGTTTCGTTAGTTATGTTTAAATTTGTATTCAGGTATGCTTTTTTAAATCCTCTGTGCGGTAAATTGGACTAAGTGGTCAAAGCCAGGGGCATCTCCTTAGATTATGCGCACGAATGCATTGATATGTGTACTTAATTTTCTGTTCTTTTTTGTTTCCTGTTAAGTATTGTGTGTGTTTTGAAATGGTTATAGCCCTGATATGGCTTTATGCAGTCGGCTGGGCTATAAAACAGAAGTAAGAATAACAACGATCTCTCTGTCTCTTCTTGTCTCTCTGTCTCTGTCTCTCTCTCTCTTCTTCTCTGTCTCTCTCCTGTCTCTCTCTCTGTCTCTCTCTCTGTCTCGTCTTCTGTCTGTCTGTCTCTGTCTGTCTCTGTCTCTCTCTCTCTCTCTCTCTCTCTCTCTCTCTCTCTCTCTCTCGTCTCAAATGAATTTCTTTGACTGAAAGTGTAATGATTTTGTTGTTGGAGTATCTATGTTATCAAAGGTATAATTTATGTGTAGTGTGGTGTAGACCCTCTTTGGGCGAGGGCTGGATGTAAAAAAGTATATATTGCTTATTTCATACCTTCGTAAATGTAATTTGTTTTTGTTCTTGTTCTTGTTTTCTTCCCTCTCTTTTTCTTCCTCTCTCTCCTCTCTCTCTCTCCTCCTCCTCTCTCTCTCTCTCTTTTCTTTCTTTCTTCTCTCTCTCTTCTTTCTTCTCTCCTCCTTCTCTCTCCCTCTCTCTCTCCTCCTTCTCTGTCTCTGTCTCTTCTCTGTATGTCTGTATGTCTGTCTCTCTCTCTCTCTCCTCTCTCTCCTCTTCTCTCTCTCTCTCTCTCTCTTCTCTGTCTCTGTCTCTGTAGTCTGATGTCTTCCTCTCTCTCTCTCCCTCTTCACTGTTCTCGCCCTCTCTCTCTCTCTCTCTCTCTCTCTCTCCCCTCTCCTCTCTCTTGTTCTCGCCCTCCTCTCTCTCTCTCTCTCTCGTTCCGCCCTTCTCTCTCTGTCTCGCCTCTCCTCCTCTCTCTCCCACTCTCTCTCTTCTCCTGACTCTCTCTCTCTCTTCTTTCCTTCAACTTCTGTGTTTAGATGATGATGCCCACAGCCAAACCACAGAGGCCTATGTGATGTTTTCCACGACCATGTCAGCAGAAGAAAAACAACATCATCATAAATGGACAGAACAGAAAACGTCATCACATTCATATCGCTTGATATTATTCATTACACGGGGGATGCAGACTAATAATGAGTTTATACAGATTCATCCTTTGTCAGCCTTCACCGCATATTCATAACATCGAGCACGACAAGACAAAGACTGATGACAAAGACTTCCCCCGTCCAATATATGTGGATCACTGGGTCTGTTGCTTTTCCTAACTCACAGAAATGATGAGTCGGTATTGAGAAGATGTTAAGGCTGGGATCCCATCTTACTGTTTCCATCATTCTGATATCGCCAGCTCATGTACCCTAGCTCACACACACACACACCACACCACACACACACACACACACACACACACACACACACACACACACACACACACACACAGAAGAACAGAGAGAGAGACAGGCACAGAGAGAGAGAGAGACAGAGAGAGAAAGAGAGAGACAGAGAGAGAGACAGGCAGAGAGAGAGACAGAGAGAGAGAAGACGCAAGAGGCAGAGGAGAAGTTATTAGAAAAAACATTATTTTCATTGGTCACCATCATGGAAAAGATGCCTTGCAAGGGGATAAGGGTTGAGAATCTAGTTACATGTCAGTCTGTTTCGTTATTACTTCCCTTGGTTACACGCAACGGCCTACGCCCAACAGTGGTCAAACCCACACAGCATGTTCAGAAACCATTCGCCGCCACAGACCAGCCAAACTTTGTGCACCTGAGGCAAGAAGGATAACTCTGCCGCCCACGTATCTCGTCACATTGTCTCCCGTTACACGCCGCTAATTTCCCGGATGGCGCGTGCACTGGGCAGACGACAGACAGACGTGGTGGTTTTTCATTTGCTCTCAGAGCCAAAGAGACATTGGGACATACACAAGCTAAAATTGATTTTCAAACATGCCTACGCTTTCTTTGGATTCTACTGCACTACATGTCAACCCTTTCCAGAACTTTCTCGTGCTCTTTCAAACATGCCTTCTTCTTTTTCTTCTTCTTCTTCATCTTTTTCTTCTTTGTCGTTGTCTTCTTCTTCTTCTTTTGCTTCTTTTTCTTCTTCTTTTGGTTCTTCTTCTTCTTCTTGCAATTTCTTCTTCTTCTTCTTCTTCTTCTTTTTTTTTTCTTCTTCTTCTTCTTCTTCTTCCTCTTCGTTTGTTTCTTCTTCACCTCCTCCTCAGCCACCCCCTCCCCCCCTCCTCCTTCTTCTCCTCCTTTTAAATGTTCAGAACAGCGTTTTCTCAGACGTGTAAATGTACGTTGTTCAGCCCACACTTTGCACGTAGCATGTTGATGCACAGTCTGCATATCTTGTCCTCGGTGGTGTGGCTGGTGGGTGTGGCTGGTGGGTGTGGCTGGTGGGTGTGGACGGTGGGTGTGGCTGGTGGGTGTGGCTGGTGGGTGTGGACGGTGGGTGTGGATGGTGGGTGTGGATGGTGGGTGTTCTCGTGTTTCCAATAAGCCAGTGAACATTGACATCACTTACAGGATTTTGAACGTTCTTATCCGGTGTTCTATGTAATTATACTTACGAAGGAAACTCAGGTACTAGCAGGTCTGCATACATATTGACCTTGGAGCTATTCAGTGTGGCAAGTGTATATGTTTGTGAGCGCGCGTGTGTGTGTACTTGTGTGTGACACATGATTAATTGCTCATCAGCGATCTATACGTACCCTCCGTGTGTATGTTGGGGGCTCTTTCAGTACAAATAGTATCCCCACCTTCTGGAAATTCTGTTAGGCAACAGGTTAAGATTACTGAAGGTCTCGTGTTCGAACCTCATTTGGTTAAAAAAAAGCTTTTTTTCTGACCACTTCTTACCCAGAATTAAGCATATTGCTCACTGGGAAGATTGGAACCACACATTCGAGTCTTATCTACTTTACGGATGCACCACCGAGAGTGTTGTTTAATTTTCTGACTAGCACAGCAGGTGTCTGTATTTTCGGGGCTGGTTGACGCCAGGTTATAACATGACAGTACAAGTAGAGTATAGTCCTGCCAAACGTTCTCAGTCCCAGATAGAGTAATTCCATGATTATCATGATCATCATTCAGTAAGCATGAAGTCATTAATCATTCATCATCATCATCATTGTGCCCTGCTGCATGGCGTTGGTGATCATGGCCCTCCATATGTATCTATCCCTTGTTGCCGCAAGCACATCTTCCACCCTCTCTGTCTCAGCCACTCTGCAAGTCCGTCCAATATTTTTCCCTGGATCTACCTGTGTCTCTTTCCTCCAGTTTCCTGTTGTGAGCAGGTGCTTCCCAATTCCCCTTTCCTCATAAAATTGCCTATAAATGTTGCTCGTCTTTTCCTAATCTTCTTGACTAATGATCTCTTGTGTCTGCCTCCATCAAGACTGTCTCGTTTGTTTTCTTTGCTGTCCATGGAACTCTCAACATTCTTCTTAGAAACCACATCTCGTCTGCCTCAATCTTGTCCTGGCTTTGCGTGTTGACTGTCCACGCGTCAAAACCGTATCAACAGTTTCGATTCTATATAACATTCAAGAACTTATACAGAATATAAAAAATTGACGTAGATTCAGTGGATTTTCATGCCTGATTTGTGGTGAGTTCAGTATCGGTTTCCTTTTGCCTGTCCATGCATGAAGTACATTCGGGTTTTGGCTCTGTGTTCAGTGGTTCATTGGGGCTGTCGACGGAGGGACGTGGTAGCGTCCCTTTGTTAGTTCTCTCCCTTGGTTTTACTTTGGGACACTGTGATTATGTCGTTTGTAGGCAGTGTCCTGCCATCGTGGAGATGCCGTGGCCTCTTTCAGTATAAATAGTAACCCTACCTACTGGAAATTCTGTGACTAGAAATTTCCTCTTTTCTGTCACTCTCTTTGTTTCTGCCTTGTTCCTTTGCTTTCTGTCATTTCTCTTATCATTTTCTGCCCTCCTGGTCCATTCACCTGTATGTGTTCGATAAAGTCTTACGTATTTTTTCTCAAGATTGATAAGTTTGGTACATGCATCTAGTGCATTTTTGGCTCTAGGGAAATGAGATATGCAGAGCAGTTTTAGGTTTTTAGACCCGTTTTCATACATGTTTTGGTGTCCTTAGTTGTGCTTGAAATTGTATTCAGGTGCGTTTTGTAAATCCCCTGTGTGATAAATTGGATCGGGTGGTCAACGCCAGGGGCGTGTCCTTAGATTAAGTCCGCGAATGCATTGATACGTGTACTTAATTTTCTTTTTTTTTTCCTTGTTGAAGTAGTATGCTTTGAAACGGATTACAGCTCTGATGTGGTTCTTGCAGTCGTCTGGGCTTTAACCCTTTGCCTCCCGCACCCTGTCCACCACCAGCATCGTGTATTGCCAGCCATGCTAGCAAAGCAAAAAATTAACCTTTTGATTCCTTCCCACTATCCACCAGCTTCCTGTTAGGGTGACAGAGTCAAAGGGTTAAGTTTTTGCTGTCGGTAGATAGGGTGGGGAGTCAAAGGGTTAAGGTGTTTATGTTCCATGATGTTTTAATCATATCTGTCAACTCTGATCTATCTAGGTAGGTGTCTGTTTTCTTGTGTTTTTGCTTAGAACACACCTCGTAAAGCAGTGAGAGCAAAAAAATGCAAAAGCGCCGGGTCCTGTCTTGGTTGAAATTCAGCTTAACTGTGATATTTCAAACACAACACACACACACACACACACACACACACACACACACACACACACACACACACACACACACACACACCACACACACACACACACACACACATATGCACAACACACACAACACACACACGACATAACATGCACATACACACACATGCACATACACACACAACACACACGCATAACATCACATGCACATGCACATACACACACGTTGACATGCACATACACACATCACACACACACATCACAACACATACACACACACACATACTCTCTCTCTCTTTCTCTCTCCTCTTCCTCTCTCGCTCTCGCTCTCTCTCGCTCTCTCTCGTTCTCTCTCTCTCTCTCTTCTCTCTCTCTCGTCTCTCCTCTCTCTCTCTCTCTTCCTCTCTCTCTCTCTCTCTTCTCTCTCTCTCTCTCTTCTTCTCTCTCTCTCTCTCTTCTCTCTCTCTCTCTCTCTCTCTCTCTCTCTCTCTCTCTCTCTCTCTCTCTCTC
>JAPXFY010000022.1:57160804-57165804 GCA_030674185.1 Monoplex corrugatus
AGAGCACCTGGTCACAACAGGAAAGCAGGAGGGAAAGAGAGCACCGAGAAGACCCAGGGAGAAAACATTGGACGGACTTGCAGAGTGGCTGAGGACAGAGAGGGTGGAAGGTGTGCTTGCGGCAACAAGGGACAGATACATATGGAGGGCCATGATCGCCAACGCCATGTGGCAGGGCACTTGATGATGATGATGATGATGATGTGAAGTATTTGACAAACTACAAACCACTCATTGTATAGTTTCAGTTTCAGTTTCAGTTTCAGTTTCTCAAGATGACGTCTCCGCGCTCAGAACGAATTCCATATGCACAAACGTCACAGGTGCCACGTGTATGGTGATCATAAGACAAGTCTTAAGCCTGCACATAAACCCATGAGCTGACCAGGTCCTGAGGCCCTACCTTAGACTATGTTTTACCTAGTCTATATTTTATACTGCTATTTTATCAGCCTACCACTGGGATACTCTAGGTTACGTGTAAATGACAAGCTTATAGCTGTATAGCTACCCCCTGTTTGGATGCCAGGGGCTCTTTCAGTATAAATAGTCTCCCCCACCTGGAAATTCCGTGCTAGAAATTTTCTGTTTTCTCTTTGTTTCTTCCTTCCTCCTTTGTTTTCTGTCATCCCTTCCCATCATTTTCTGCATTGCTGGTCCATTCACCTGTATGTGTTCAGTAAAGTCTTACGTACTTTCTCTTAGGATTGATAACTGGGTACATGTATTAAGTGCGTTTTTGGCTCTGGGGAAATGAGATGTGCGGAAGCAATTTGAGGTAATTTAGGCCCGTTTTTGTATATGTAAGTGTCCTTAGTTATGATTCAATTTGTATTCAAGTATGTTTTGTAAATGCCCTGTGTGATAAATTGGATGGAGCAGTCAACGTCAGGGGAATCTCTTTAAATTATGTGCGCCAATGCATTGCTATGTGTACTTAATTTTGTTTTCCTTTTTGTTTTTCCTGCTGAAGTATTGTGTATGCTTTGAAATGGTTATAGCCCTGATATGCTCTACACAGTCGGCTGGTCTTTGAACAACAACAGCAACAAGCTATACAGTTTGTAGAGCCGTGAACCCAACATCTGACATCTTCAGGTCAATCCCAGCCTGCAGCATTAAACACTGCCCATTTCTCTGCCAGTTTTAACCCTTTGACTGCCGCACCCTATCCGTCAACTTCAAAAACTTAACCCTTGGACTCCCTCACCGTATCCACCAGCTTCCCGCAGGAAGCTGGTGGATAGGGTGAGGGAGTCCAGGGGTTAAGTTTTTACTTTGCTAGCAATAATGGCCGACAATGAAGGATGCTAGTGGACGGGTTGCGGGAGTCAAAGGGTTAATATTTCCATCGTTCTGGTGGTGTCAACTTAGTGTTTCATCCCTAATACCCGTCCCCATTTCAACACTTTTCCAGCGTATCGGGTTTTGCGCAGTTCAGGAAGTCTACCAGATATTTGCCGTCAGCTTTGGGTAGAGCGCATGTGAGATTGTTCGAGTGGGATGAATCCCTCTTAAAACAAAGCATACGTAACAACGTAGATATTACTCATTGTTCATATTGCTGATAGCCCAACCGACTACTAGAGCCACGTCAGGGCTGACACCACGTCAAAAACGACAACAAGGTGAAGATAAAAGACCACAGTTTAAAACCATGCTCACCGTTAACCTTGCAAATCTAAAATGTATTTAAAGAAAACATTCGATTCGCAGATGACACCGTGCTAATTGCAGAAAATGAAAGGGACCTACAAAACCTTGTGAATATACTAGAAATAGAAAGCAAAGGTAAGGGGTTGGAACTAAACAGCAGGAAGACTGAAGTCATGGTGATCAGTAAAAAACATGAAATCCCCTCATGCAAAATAACAGCAAATGGCACAACCTTGACACAGGTTAATAAGTTCAAATACCTGGGAACGGTCATTTCATCAGACGGCAGATGCACATCGGAAATAGCTGGCAGAATCGGCCAGGCCAAAACGGCATTCAAGAAGATGACAAGCATTCTTACCAACAAATGCCTATCAATTAACATCAGGAAGAGAGTTCTTGAATGTTATATACATGTAGAACCAATACTGTTGTACGGATGTGAGGCGTGGACATTCAACAAGCAAAGCCAGAACAAGATTGAGGCAGTCGATATGTGGTTTCTAAGAAGAATGTTGAGAGTTCTATGGACAGCAAAGAAAACAAACGAGACAGTCATGATGGAGGCAGACACAAGTAGATCACTCATAAGGAAGATTAGGAAAAGACAGGCAACATTTATAGGCCATTTCATGAGGAAGGGAGATTTGGAACACCTGGTCACAACGGGAAAGCTAGAGGGAAAGAGAGCGCCAGATAGACCCAGGGAGTGGACTTGCGGAGTGGCTGAAGGCAAGGAGGGAGGAGGAGATGCTTGGGGCAACAAGTGATAGAGACAGATGGAAGTCCATGATCGCCAACGCCATGCGCAGGGCACCTGATGATGATGATGATGATTACTCGGACGTAAAATTATATCAGGTGAAATCTATTGATCCCTGTGACAGCTTAACAACGTCTGTACAAGTGAATAACAGATGGGAATGACAGAGCTGACAGAACAAAAATAAAAGCATATTAACTAAACTATCTGTCTTCCCCGTATTTTTCACTTCAGTGCGATTCCCGTCTCCCTTTTGATCTCAAACCGTTCTGATCACGTCAGATTTTTGTGCAAGGTCAAGGACTGTAGCAGATCATGGCTGGCAGATTTCAGTGGAAAGCTGTCTAAATATAAGAACCAGAAGAACAAATAAACCAGAAAGAACGCGTATTCAATACAACAAGACAAGACAAAGCGCAAATTTTCGATCAACCGGCCTTTGTCAAGCGCGAATGCACGATCACAAACAGACACCAAACAACGGATAATAACAAAAAGACGAAAATTTCCCTGCCGCCTCGTCCAGTGGATAAAAAGGGACCAAAAATCATTCCTGTTTGCTTGGACGCGGGCAGTCGCACTTATTTTGGATCTGTCTAAATATAACTCAGGTAGAAGGTAGAAGGTAGAAAGAAACTCTAGGGAGAGCTAGACAACAGAAGGTCTTCAGAGAAGTAACCCCCTTTAGACAAGTGTTTCGGCCCTGAACTCCTTACACTCTCGGGGGGCCGGGCCACATCCAGGATTCTACTTCAGCGGAAAGAAGCTTAAAACGAAGAGCTAAAAGAAGTTTTGCTATACCGTAAACAATTGAAATCAATTAATCAGCGCTTAAAACAAAAAGCTAAAAGGAGTTTTGCTATGCCCTAAACACCTGAAATCAATTAATCAGTTTATTCTGTACCGTCTTAAACAAAATCTTTTTCGGTAAATAGTTTCAATGAGGGTTTCGTCTCTTTAGTCTAAAAGCTTTTTCTATAAACTTTTTGAGCAAAAGCAGCTGCATCTTTCCGAGTACTGTTTCATGTTCTAAATCCGCTAGAACTAATATATCTTCAAGATCTCTAGGTAGTTTCTTGTTACAATGTTGTTGTTCTTGTTCAACTATAATCCTTGGTTATATGAGTAAGAGAGAGAGAGTGTGTGTGTGGTGTGTGTGTGTGTGTGCGTGCGTGATTGTGTGTGTGTGTGTGTGTGTCTGTCTGTCTCTGTCTGTCTGTTTGTCTTTGTGTCTGTAATATGTTGTGTGTGTGTCTTTTGTGTTGTGTTGTGTGCATGTCTGTGTGTTGTTTGTGTGTGTGTGTGTGTGTGTGTGGTGTGTGTGTGTGTGTGTGTGTGTGTGTGTCTGTCTGTCTGTCTGTCTGTGTCTGTGCATGTGTGTCTGTGTGTGAGGGGTGGTGGTGGTTGTGTTTATTCTTGTACGTGTGGGTGTACAATGGATGTGTGTGTGTGTGATTGTGTACGTGATTAAATGAATGAGTCTTTAACCAATTGACTTGTGAATGTTTGATTATCATCATCATCATCATCAGGTGCCTTGCCGCATGGCGTTGGCGATCATGGACTTCCATCTGTCTCTATCTCTTGTTGCCCCAAGCATCTCCTCCACCCTCCTTGTCCCCAGCCACTCTGCAAGTCCGTCTAGTATCTTCTCCCTGGGTCTACCTGGCGCTCTCTTTCCCTCCAGCTTTCCTGTTGTGACCAGCTGCTCCAATTCCCCTTTCCTCATAAAATGGCCTGTAATTGTTGCCTGTCTTTTCCTAATCTTCCTTATTCTGGTCACGTTTTGCATAGTGAGACTGCGATGTCTGTTTAAACTGTGATATTGTGTTCCGGGTTGGTCAATGTTTTCAAGAGACTGTGTATGTCCAGTCCTCGTGGACAGTCATGACCTTTCTCAAAACTGTCCTCTTACACATGCGTACGACGACAGTGATGTGGATGATGGCAATGATAACGATGATGATGATGATGATGATGACGATGACGATGACGATGACGATGATGATGACGTTGTTGGTTATGACAGTGAGGACAACGACGACGACGACAATGATGATAAAGACGATGACGAAGTCGATGGCGGTGATGATGACAATGACAACGGTGACAATGATGACGATGGCGATGATGTTGACGAAAACGACGACGATGATGACAATGATGATGACCATGACGATTAAGAGGAGAAGAAGAATTATGACAACAGACAATGATGACGATGATTCAAAGACGGCATTGTCGACAAAGATGTTAATACTGATTTTTGTTTGAACGTGTCTGATTTCAGGTTGAGAGGGGATTTTTCGAACAACACGAAGTAAGACAACAGACCAGTCAGCCTCGAGTGTGAATGTTGCTGATTTCTCGGAAAGCCTCGTCAGACTACAGACATGTCTGGGACCCAAGAACGAAAGAAACAAAACATTCCAAAATATATTCTTTGTCTTTCAGTCATAACTCAGATGAACCCTATATCAACAGTTTGCAGTGAAAATCTGTCAAAAAGATTTGAAAATTTCATACCAGTCATGTAGTAACATTTCGAAGTTTTCCGGTATTGAGACGAAAGTTGTTTCCC
>JAPXFY010000022.1:57170804-57173304 GCA_030674185.1 Monoplex corrugatus
GGACAGTTCCAGTTTGAAGGGAAGTGTTGATGATGTCAGTGATGAATGGGAGGAGAGTAGGGAGACAGTCGGCGTAGACAGAACCTGGAAGAGGATCCAGTTCGCAGGTTTTGAACGACATGGATCTGATTGTGTTGAGAATTTCTTCTTGTGAGACTGGGGTAAAAGTAGTAAGAGGTGTGCCAGAGAAGGAAGGGTCAGGTGGGCATGGTTGACAGGGTGTCCTGTCAAGCCTGTCACGAAGAGTTTGTATTTTGGTGGTGAAATAGTTGGAGAATACAGATGGGAGTTCTTCATTTGTATGTTTTGTTGGGAGAGGTAAATCTTTTCGTGTGCCAAGGAGATGATTCATGGTTGTAAAGAGTTCTTTTGAAGAAGAGGCATTCAGGATTTTGGTTTGGAAATAGCTTGTTTTTGCTGATGCAATGAGGGTGGATACTTTTGTTTTAGAGGCTTGGAAAAGTTGCCTGTGTACAGTGAGTTTGGATTTGCGCCAGCGGCGCTCTGCTCTGCGGCGGGCACGTTTTGCACAGGCGATCTCATGAGTGAGCCAGGGGGTAGTGGGGCGGTCAGGTAAAAGACGGGTTGTGGCTGGAGCATGAGTGTCCAGAAGATGGTGGAGAGTAGTATAGAATTCATCGGCAAGGTTATGTGACTTTTCAGAAAGGAGACGGGAGGCATCAGATGAAAATGTGGAGAGGTCGATAGATTTGAGATTGCGTCGAGTCACTGTGCGCATGGTACGGGAAGGAGGAGAAATGTCGAGAGAACAGAGAATTGCAGAGTGGTCAGATGGAAGGGCTGAAGTTAGACGGGTAGAAAGAACTAAGCAGTTGTCAGTAGCGGAATTGTGATGATCACGAGAAATGATCCAGTCAAGAATGTGACCTTTTTGATGGGTTGGTTCAGAAATGTGTTGAGTCATATTGTGATTGGACAGAGAGTTGATGATATGTCTTGTGTCATAACGGTGAGTGTTGTCATAGTGGACATTGATATCACCAAGAATGATGAGATTTCCAGGTAAGAGGCAGTAGTGGTCAAGCAATTGGTCAAAGTCAGAGAGAAACATGGATGTGGTGAGTTTGTTGGCAGAGCTAGGTGGGGTCGATAGACACAGGAGAAGGTGATGGGGTGAGGGGTGGATTGGAAGGATACTTCAACGTGCTCGAAAGAAGGATGGGAGAAAGGCAGAGACTGCGAGAAAGATAGGCGGGAATGGAGTGAGTCGTTGTAGAGGATGGCGATACCGCCACCTCGGGATGAGCGATGGAAAGAAGCAAGCCTGTAACCACTCGGAGTGAGGCTAGCAAGTATAGGTTCGTGACCAAGGGGGTTAAGCCATGTCTCCGTGATAAAAGCAATGTCAACATGCTCATCTGCGACAAAGTCAGCAATAACATCGGCTTTGTCACCAGTGCATGCCGACTGAGCATTAAAAAGGCATAGTTTCAGCCTATCACAGTCATATGGTGGCGGCTGAGGTGGTGACGAAGGCGGCACCAACGGGACAGAAGGCGAGAGCGGCACCGGCGGGACAGAAGGCGAAGGCGGCACCATCAGGACAGAAGGCGAAGGCGAAGGCGAAGACGGCAGAGGAGGAGACAAAGCTTGCAGCAGCGAGGTCAAGGGCAGGGGCAGTGGAGGAGAAGAAGAAGCAGGAGACGAAAAGTGGCGTCGGGCAGGAGGCAGGTTGTGCCAAAGACGGTGGAGACGTCCACCACGACAGGATCGCGCAGTGCGGGGCTTGCTACACAGCCCCAATGTACGTATGCGCTGGTAGACGCCTCCACCGAGGTAGCATTTGCTGTGTTTAAAAAGTGTCAGTCCAATTTGTTTTATAAAAGACGGGTCTCTATCACTCTCTCTTCTCTCTCTCTCTATCTCTCTTTCTCTCTCTCTCTCTCTCTTTCTTTCTCTCTCTCTCGGGCAGCCTGCCGTGCCACCAGCTCACCCAGCCTTCAGCTCTTTTTCCCTTACTATAGTCTCGACAGTTGGTAGTCGGAAGCTTCCAACGTTGTCTTACTTCAACCACAGAGGTTGTTTGTTAAAGAGACATACCAACGTAGTTTTTGTTTTCTATGCTGATGTCAGCAGATCTTCGTATGGTCCAGTGAACCGCTTGATGATTTGGTACACTTGATATTGGTGACAAGCCAGAACAAGACTGAGGCAGCCGTGATGTGGTTTCTTAGAAGAATGTTGAGAATTCCATGGACAGCAAAGAAAACAAACGAGACAGTCTTGATGGAGGCAGACACAAGTAGATTATTCATAAGGAAGATTAGGAAATGCTGAGAGTTTTCTTGTTTCAGCCATATAGGCGTTACTTAATTTTATGACCATTGTTTTGTGAAATTATAATAGGCACAATCTTATTATAATTTACACATATATCACGCCTAAACGAATATTATCCATCAAGGAATTTCACTTACTTTTTGTTAGGCCTGATCGGTTCAGTGAACCCTCGTCAGACTGGTGGGCAGAGGCTTGTTGT
>JAPXFY010000022.1:57178304-57180804 GCA_030674185.1 Monoplex corrugatus
ATAATAGGGAAGCAGGGAGAATTTTTGTAATATTAATCAAGAGTTATGTTCTTTGATTAATATTATAAAAAATTCTCCCTGCTTCCCTCTTATTTCTTTGGCGAATATGAAATCTGGTAAATCAGTGTCTATCTTGTCTTGTTTTTGGGTATAAAAGACGCGTTCTCACTCTACTTTCGTGTGTGTCTGGTTCGTTTTAACAATTCAGAAAATCTTTGTGTGAATTATAACTAAATATATAAATAGACCCCCTTGCTATTTCCACATAATTTTAAACACAAGCGAACTAAGTACAGCCAACGGTGTTGGTCGACTATAATAATGAATTCACGATTATTACAATTACAGATTTGATCATCAATTTAAAAAACACTGCTTTTTTTTTTATCAAATACCAGCTGTGACTTAATCCTGTGCACGGTGGAGGAAAACCCTTCAACATCGAATTGACCTGAAAGAAGGGCAACAACTCTGCCATCCTGGCGCAGGATTGGCATATACAGAGTTATGTGGAATGTTTGCTGACATCACGCGGGAAGAAAACATAATTATCACCTGGTGATACAAAATAGATGTGATAAAAATACAAATACGATAATAAATACAATGTGAAAAACATTTCTCGAGAAACTAAACAGTATTGCTCAAAACAACGCGGAAGATATTCACACATGAAATATCATTTCCGGTGACGGAAAGATTAACCCTTTGACTTCCGCACCCTGTCCACCAGCATTCTGCATTGCCCAACCATGCTAGCAAAGTAAAAACTTAACCCTTTGATTCCCTACCCTATCCACAGGAAGCTGGTGGACAGGGTGACAGAATCAATACAGGAAGCTGGTGGATAGGGTGAGGGAATCAAAGGGTTAAGTTTTTGCAGTTGGTGGATAGGGTGTGGGAATCAAAGGGTTAAGATAAATATATCAAGTCATGTTAACCTCTCCCCAGCTTGAGTGTCTTTTAGACGCTATTGGACAGGGGAGTAACCCACTTCGGTTAGGATGGTTAGCCTTACAATGGAAAGGTCCTTGTTCAAGCCTGTCTCGGTTGCGACTGGAAGGTCAAGAGTGAAGGTCTTGGCGAGTTCAAAGGTCAACATAACAGCAGATCCCACAGTGCCTAAACCCCCTTCATAGCAGATCTCATAGTGCCTAAACCCCCTTCATAGCAGATCTCATAGTGTCTAAACCCCCTTCATAGCAGATCCCATAGTGCCTAAACCTCCTTCATAGCAGATCTTATAGTGCCCAAACCCCCTTCATAGCAGATCTCATAGTGTCTAAACCCCCTTCACAGCAGATTTCATAATGCCTAAACCCCCTTCATAGCAGATCCCATAGTGCCTAAACCTCCTTCATAGCAGATCTCATAGTGTCTAAACCCCCTTCATAGCAGATCTCATAGTGCCTAAAACCCCCTTCATAGCAGATCTCATAGTGTCTAAACCCCCTTCAAGCAGATCTCATAGTACCTAAACCCCTTCATAGCAGATCTCATAGTGTCAAACCCCCTTCATAGCAGATCTCATAGTGCCTAAACCCCCTTCATAGCAGATCTCATAGTGTCTAAACCCCCTTCATAGCAGATCTCATAGTGTCTAAACCCCCTTCATAGCAGATCTCATAGTGACCAAACCCCCTTCAAAGCAGATCTCATAGTGCCTAAACCCCCTTCATAGCAGATCTCATAGTGTCTAAACCCCCTTCATAGCAGATCTCATAGTGCCTAAACCCCTTCATAGCAGATCTCATAGTGCCTAAACCCCCTTCATAGCAGATCTCATAGTGTCTAAACCCCCTTCATAGCAGATCTCATAGTGCCAAACCCCTTCATAGCAGATCCCATAGTGCCTAAACCCCCTTCATAGCAGATCTCATAGTGCCCAAACCCTTCATAGCAGATCTCATAGTACCTAAACCCCCTTCATAGCAGATCTCATAGTGCCAAACCCCCTCATAGCAGATCTCATAGTGCCTAAACCCCCTTCATAGCAGATCTCATAGTGACCAAACCCCCTTCATAGCAGATCTCATAGTGCCTAAACCCCCTTCATAGCAGATCTCATAGTGCCTAAACCTCCTTCATAGCAGATCTTATAGTGCCCAAACCCCCTTCATAGCAGATCTCATAGTGACCAAACCCGTTTCTATGTATTCGCATACAGAACATCCCATATGCACATTAACGATCCATAACACTCACCGTGCACTATCATGCAACTGTAGCACCACATACAGAATCCGTACGTAAGGAACCCCACATACATCTGAGAAATAGGAGAGAGAACAAAAAAGAAACCCACTGCTAAGAACGACCCCCCCCCCCCACCTCCCCACCCCTAAAAAATCAAAACAAAACAAGATACCTTTAGCATAAATCTGATATTGAAATCGTGTTAAATTAATTTGAAAGTATACACAACTAAATATTTTTGCATTGAAATCATGTTAAACTAATTTGAAAGTATACGCAACTAATATATTTTTTCTTGGGCTGA
>JAPXFY010000022.1:57188304-57193304 GCA_030674185.1 Monoplex corrugatus
AACAACAACAACAACAAAAACAAGAGGAACAATAAGAAGAAGAAGAACAAGTAGAAGAAGAAGAAGAAAAAGAAGAAGAAGAAGAAGAAGAAAACGAAGAAGAAGAATGATGATATTTATAAGACATTACGGCTTGATGTACAAATCAACTCATAGTCCACAATCATCCGTCACCCAAACATTCTCTCGGAGCACCTTTGACAAAAACGTGCTTAAGGGCTGGTATACAGGCAAAACGCAAGTATACTAGAAGTTGGGGGGGGGGGGAAGGAGACGGGAGAGGTCTGGAATGACCGAGGGGGGGGGGAGGCCTGCTGGAGAGAAAAATCACTGCTGGACACAAGTTGTGTTTTCACACAAGAATAAAAGAGAGAAAGAGCAGGGGTTTTCTTTTTGTCTGTTTGGTCGGTTTGTTTGTTTGTTTGTTTGTTTGTTTGTTTGTTGTTTGTTTGGTTTGGTTTGGTTTGGTTTGGTTTGGTTTGGTTTGGTTTGGTTTGGTTTGGTCGAAGAGACAGGGAAAGGTCGTTCCAATTTTCTGAACCATGCAGACATTGAACTGAAACCGATTATGGAACATGTGTATTGATGGATTTGTGGTCAAAACCTGACTGACACTGCAGGGAGAAGTCGGGCAGGGGTGTGCATTGGGAGGTGGTGGTAGAGATAAGTAGGTATGAAGTATACAAGCTCTTTGATAGTATTCGTTTTACGATAACACAGACCCAAGATCATTCCAATGATAGGCTGACACAATTCCAGTATAAAACATAGCCTAGGTAAAACATAGGCTAGGAAGGGCCTCAGGATCTGGCCAGTTCACAGGTTTATTTGCAGGCTAAAAGCTTGTGCCGTGATCACCATACACATGGTACCTGTGACGTTAGTGCATATGGAATTCGTTCCGAGCACGGAGACGTCATTTTGAGAAACTGAAACTGAAACTGATAACACAGACACTGGCAGAGAGAATATAACTGTGAACCAAAGACTTTATCTGAAACACATCATAAACTGTTTGCCCTAAAATAATTCAGACTGAAATTAGAAATATGAACAAAGAATAAGAACGCTTAATTAACTTATTTAAGTGACGAAACAATCAGCTGAAGCGATTGTTAAGCATAACCAAAGGACACAAAGAAAAATCGTCAGATTAAGGAAAAGACAAGCAGATTTCTTCCCTTGTTCCGTTCGTAGAGCTGAAGAGATTTATAGTTTCAGTTTTAGTTTCAGTTTCAGTTTTAGTTTCAGTTTCAGTTTCTCAAGATGACGTCTCCGCGCTCGGAACGAATTCCATATGCACTAACGTCACAGGTGCCATGTGTATGCTAATCATCGCACAAGCCTTAAGCCTGCACATAAACCTATGAGTTGGCCAGGTCCTGAGACCCTATCTAGACTATGTTTTACCTAGTCTATGTTTTATACTGGTATTTTATCAGCCTACCGCAAACCTCACTTTACATACAGTATCACAACAACAAAAACATGACAAACACAAACCACAATTTACATACACCAACACAACAACAAAAACATAACGATTCAAACCACAATTTACATACACCAACACAACAACAAAAACATAACAAACACAAACCACAATTTACATACACCACCTCCATCATCATCATCATCATCATGTGCTCAACCGCATGGCGTTGGTGATCATGGCCCTCCATATGCATCTACCCCTTGTTGCTGCAAGGACATCTTCCACCCTCTCTGTCCTCAGCCACTCTGCAAATCCCTCCAATATTTTTTTTTTTTGCTGGGCCTACCTGGTGCTGTCTTTCCGTCCAGCTTTCATTTTGTGACCAGGTGCTCTAATTCCCCTTTCCTCATGAAATGGCCTATAAATGTTGCTTGTCTTTTCCTAATCTTCCTTATCAATGATCTTTTTGTGTCTGCCTCCATCAAGAAAAGACTGTCTCGTTTGTTTTCTTTGCTGTCCATGGAACTCTCAACATTCTTCTTAGAACCCACATCTCGGCTGCCTCAATCTTGTTCTGGATTTGCTTGTTGACTGTCCACGCCTCACAACAACCGCATAACATCATCATTTCTATGCAACATTCAAGAACTCTTTTCCTGATGTAAACTGATTGGCATTTGTTGGTAAGAATACTTTTCATCTTGTTAAATGTTGTTTTGGTTTAGCCAATTCTGCTGGCTATTTCTGATGTGCATCTGCCGTCTGGTGAGTTGATTGTTCCCAGATATTTAAACTTATCAACCTGTCTCGAGGTTGTGCCGTTTGTTGTTATTTTGCATGAGGGGATTTCATGTTTTTTACTGATCACCATGACTTCAGTCTTCTCGCTGTTTCGCTCCAACCCCTTAGCTTTGCTTTCTATTTCTATTATATTCACAAGGTTTTGTAGGTCCCTTTCAATTCACATACACCAGCACAACAACAAAAACATAACAAACACAAACCACAATTTACATATACCACCACAACAACAAAAACATAACAAATGCAAACCACAATTTACATACACCACAACAACAACAAACACATATAAAACTCAAACCACAATTTACATACACCACTACAACAACAAAAACATAACAAACACAAAGCACATTATAGATACACCACAACAACAACGAAAACATAACAAACACAAAGCACAATATACTTACACCGCCACAGCAACAATAAACATAACAAACACAAAGCACAATATACTTACACCGCCACAGCAACAATAAACATAACAAACACAAAGCACAATATACTTACACCGCCACAGCAACAATAAACATAACAAACACAAAGCACAATATACTTACACCGCCACAGCAACAATAAACATAACAAACACAAAGCACAATATACATACACCACCACAGCAACAAAAACATAACAAATTCAAACCGCAATATACATACACCACCACAACAACAAAAACATAACAAACACAAACCACAATTTACATACACCACCACAACAACAAAAACATAACAAACACAAACCACAATTTACATACACCAACACAACAACAAAAACATAACAAACACAAACCACAATTTACATACACCACCACAACAACAAAAACATAACAAACACAAACCACAATTTACATACACCACCTCCATCATCATCATCATCATCATGTGCTCAACCGCATGGCGTTGGTGATCATGGCCCTCCATATGCATCTACCCCTTGTTGCTGCAAGTACATCTTCCACCCTCTCTGTCCTCAGCCACTCTGCAAATCCCTCCAATATTTTTTTTTTGCTGGGTCTACCTGGTGCTCTCTTTCCGTCCAGCTTTCATTTTGTGACCAGGTGCTCTAATTCCCCTTTCCTCATGAAATGGCCTATAAATGTTGCCTGTCTTTTCCTAATCTTCCTTATCAATGATCTTTTTGTGTCTGCCTCCATCAAGAAAAGACTGTCTCGTTTGTTTTCTTTGCTGTCCATGGAACTCTCAACATTCTTCTTAGAAACCACATCTCGGCTGCCTCAATCTTGTTCTGGCTTTGCTTGTTGACTGTCCACGCCTCACAACAACCGTATAACATCATCATTTCTATGCAACATTCAAGAACTCTTTTCCTGATGTAAACTGATTGGCATTTGTTGGTAAGAATACTTTTCATCTTGTTAAATGTTGTTTTGGTTTAGCCAATTCTGCTGGCTATTTCTGATGTGCATCTGCCGTCTGGTGAGCTGATTGTTCCCAGATATTTAAACTTATCAACCTGTCTCGAGGTTGTGCCGTTTGTTGTTATTTTGCATGAGGGGATTTCATGTTTTTTACTGATCACCATGACTTCATATACCACAACAACAACAAACACATATAAAACTCAAACCACAATTTACATACACCACTACAACAACAAAAACATAACAAACTCAAAGCACAATATACATACACCACCACAACAACAAAAACATAACAAACACAAACCACAATATACATACACCAGCACAACAGTAAAAACACAACAAACACAAACCATAATTACATACACCTCCACAACAACAAAAACATAACAAACACAAAGCACAATATACATACACCACCACAACAACGAAAACATAACAAACACAAAGCACAATTTACATACACCAACACAACAACAAAAACATAACAAACACAAAGCACAATATACATACACCACCACAACAACGAAAACATAACAAACACAAAGCACAATTTACATACACCAGCACAACAACAAAAACATAACAAACACAAAGCACAATATACATACACCACCACAACAACAAAAACATAACAAACACAAAGCACAATATACTTACACCAGCACAACAACAAAAACATAACAAACACAAAGCACAATATACATATACCAGCACAACAACAAAAACATAACAAACACAAAGCACAATATACATACACCAGCACAACAACAAAAACATAACAAACTCAAAGCACAATATACATACACCAGCACAACAACAAAAACATAACAAACTCAAACCACAATTTACATACACCACCACAACATCCAAAACATCGTCACCCACCCGTCCTTGTCCTTGTGGGTAGATCATCATCATCATCATGACCAGGACCTGGGTGTGAACACTTGGCAGGACTACAGTGCTGTAGTAACCGTGTACGTAAGGTGTCCACTGCGCGGTCCCTCTCCCTCTTCATGGACGATAACTCTTCCTCCTGAAAGTCACCACCATCATCATCATCACCACCACCACCATCATCATCATCATTATTATTATAATTATTATTATCATTGTTATTATTATTATTATTATTCTCATTATTATTGTTGTTATTACTATTATAGTTATTATCATTTATATCATTATTGTTATTATTATCATTATTATCATTATAGTAGTAGTGGTAGTAGTAGTGGTAGTAGTAGTAGCAGTAGTAGTAGTAGTAAGACATTTTGTACGGCGAGCTTGCTACTGGCTCCAGACCCACGGGAAGGCCCATACTCCGCTACAAAGATGTGTGCAAGCGGGACCTCAAGGCGGGTGGCATTGCAC
>JAPXFY010000022.1:57208304-57210804 GCA_030674185.1 Monoplex corrugatus
TGGTTGGTTGGTTGGTTGGCTGGTTGGTTGGTTGGTTGGTTGGTTGGTTGGTTCGTTCGTTCGTTCGTTCGTTCGTTCGTTCGTTCGTTAATTGGTTGACTGCTTGTTTTGTTTGTTTTTGCTTCATCGAAGCCTCTCAGTTTAGCTCTACAGTACAGTTCTACACCCACCAAAACTAAGGTCACTATGACAGCAGGGAGTGAAGGGCCACAGATTTTAAGACAGTTTTTCCACAATGATATGTTGATGAAATTGGGGATGACTACCGCAACCATTTATAATTAATGGTTACTACTCGTCATCATCATCACGTGCCTTGCCGCATGGCGTTGGCGATCATGGCCCTCCATACAAAATCTATCCCTTGTCGCTGCAAGTACATCTTCCACCCTCTCTGTCCTAAGCCACCCTGCAAGTCCGTCCCTGGGTCTACCTGGTGTTCTCTTTCGTCCCTCCAGCTTTCCTGATGTGACTAGGTGCTCTAGTTTCTCTTGCCTCATAAAATGTGCTATAAAATGTTGCTTGTCTTTTCCTAATGTAATCATTCTACTAGGGTGAATAAAAAATAATGCCTTTTTATTTATATCAGACGAAGTTTTGATAAAATTACCTGAAATGTTGCTCAGTTACAAATGATTATAACTGTTACGGACTGAAATATTTTGTTTGGTATGTTTCCGGTTCATAGACTCGTGAGGAAAATTCAAAATGGCTGCCCCCTTAGAGCTGCGTCAAAACAAAGAGCAGTGATTGAATTCCTTGTTGCTGAGGGGGAAACCCCTGTGAACATTTACGAACGATTACAGAATATGTATAAGGAGAATACTTTAGATTATAGCAATGTTCGCAGGTGGGTCTGTCGTCTGAATGATGAAAAGGTGGGAACTGTGAGTGTAGTCGATAAACCCCGTTCTGGCCGTCCGACCACTTCTGTGAATCCTGCCTATAAAGCAAAAGCAGATGCTCTGATTAGAGAAGATAGGCAGGCACATAACTTTTGAGGAGTTGGCAGAAAACCTTGAAGTGAGCCATGGAAGTGCTTATAACATTGCTGAATCACTTGGATTTTCAAAAGTGTGTGCCCGTTGGGTACCGAGAGAGCTGACTACCGAACGCAAGACTGACAGGGTCAACGCCTTCACTGAACTTCTTGAACAAAGTCAAAGAGACAACACCTTCTTTGGAAGGCTCGTTACTGGTGATGAAACATGGATTCACCATTATGAACCGGAATCAAAGAGGCAGTCAATGGAATGGCGCCACCCTACGTCACCAAAACCGAAAAAGTTTAAGACGGAAAAGTCAGCTGGAAAAATCATAGCGACTGTTTTTTGGGATGCTCAAGTGTCATTCTGGATGATTTCTTGCCAAGAGGAGAAACAATCAACTCTGAGGCATATATTAAGACCCTGACGAGGCCCGAAGCAAGAATCCGACGAGTGAGACCCAACTTGCAAATCGATAATGTCCTCCTTCTGCATGACAATGCTCGACCACACACAAGCATCAGAACAAGGGAGACAATCGCCTCATTCGGGTGGACAACTTTACCACATCCTCCATACTCAACAGACTTAGCGCCTTCAGACTATCATCTCTTCGGCCCCATGCAAGAGGGTTTGAGAGGCAAACATTATGCCAGTGACGAGGAAGTGAAAACTGCAGTGAAGACGTCGCTCCGAGCACAGTCAACAGAATTTTACGAGGCAGGGATACATGCCCTCATTCGAAGGTGGAACACTGCTATTGAGAGAAACGGTGACTATGTTGAGAAGTAGGGATGTGATCCCCAGAGGACCAGCTTCATTTTGATGTATGATACATGTTCCTGTGTCGGTAATTGTTCCTGTACTAAAGAAAAAGGCATTACTTTTTGACTCACCCTCATAATTCAGCCATATTCTGCAGACTCATGTGGATTCACATCACATCAATTAAACAAGACACAGAATGTAATACATACAGATGCAATGGTATCACACACACACACACACACACACACACACACACACACACACACACGCAAGCACGCACGCACGCACGTACACACACACTTAAACAGACATGTACACGCACACACACATATATACATACACACACACATACACACACATACAAACACACACACACACATCATACACACACACACACACACACACACACCACACACACACACACACCACACACACACACACACACAACACACACGCAAGCACGTACGCACGCACGTACACACACACTTAAACAGACATGTACACGCACACACACGCACACACACATATATACATACACACACACATACACACACATACAAACACACACACACACATCATACACACACACACACACACACACACACACACAACACACACACACACACTCCTCCTGGCAAACTCCTTGAATATGCTGAACACTCTAACAAGTATGGTTTTCAAATAGGGAGAGAAAGAGATGAGACATTGGTGGGACGGTGGGATAGGGGGATGGGGGAAGACAGGAC
>JAPXFY010000022.1:57215804-57220804 GCA_030674185.1 Monoplex corrugatus
AGAGGGGAAACAATTTCAGTAAAACGAAAAACAACTCACTAGAAAAAGAGGAACAATTTCAGTAAAACTGAAAAAAAACTCACTCAGAAAGAGGGGAACAAATTTCAGTAAAACGAAAAACAACTCACTAAGAAAAAGAGGGAACAAATTTCAGTAAAACTGAAAAAACAACTCACTCAGAAAGAGGGGAACAAATTTCAGTAAAACCGAAAAACAACTCACTAAGAAAAAGGGAACAAATTTCAGTAAAACTGAAAAAACAACTCACTCAGAAAGAGGGGAACAAATTTCAGTAAAACCGAAAAACAACTCACTAAGAAAAAGGGAACAAATTTCAGTAAAACTGAAAAAACAACTCACTCAGAAAGAGGGGAACAAATTTCAGTAAAACGAAAAACAATAAGAACTCACACTCAGAAAGAGGGGAACAAATTTCAGTAAAACTGAAAAAGAACTCACTAAGAAAAAGGGGAACAAATTTCAGTAAAACTGAAAAACAAAAACTAACACTAAGAAACAGGGGAACAAATTTCAGTAAGGTCCTTTTCTCCAACCATCGCGCACGTCCTTCTTATTCCAACCCCGTACCTGTCAACAGTCAATACTATCAATCAATCAATCGATCGAATCAATCAATTAATACATCAGTCGATTCGATCGATCGATCGGTCAATCGATACATCAATTAATCAGTACATCAATTCAATCAATCAATCATTCAATCAAACAATCAAGCAAGCAAGCAAGCAATCATTCTCTCTCTCTCTCTCTCTCTCTCTCTCTCTCTCTTTCTCTCACACACACACATTCTCTCTCTCTCTCTCTCTCTCTCTCTCTTTCACACACACACACACACGCACACACACATATACATATATATATTTTTATATATATATATATATTATGTATGTATGTATATCACACACACATATATATATATATATTATATACATATATATATATATATAATATATTATACACTCATATATATATATATAACACTCTCACACACACAAGCACGCACACACACTTTCTCTTTCTCTCTCTCTCTCACACACACACATACACACACACACACATGCATTCACATCATACACACACATACACACACACATACACATTCACACACACACACATCACACACATACACACACACACACATACACACACACACACACACACACACACAACACATCACACACATACACACACACACACACACACACACACACACACACATACACACACCACACATACACACACACACACACCACACACAACACATACACACACAACACACACACACATACACACCACACACACAACACACACACACACACATACACACACACCACACACACACACCACACACAACACACACACACACACACCACACACACACACACACGCATGAGTGCGCACAGATACTCACTTTATCCTTCTTGGGCATTGTGGTATCCTCTGTGGGTGATTCTGACACACACACACAAGTTCACAGCAATGAAAAAATCCCCAGTAAAGCAGGTAGCACTGAAAAATCCCCCAGTAAAGCAGGTAGCACTGAAAAATCCCCCAGTAAGCAGGTAGCACTGAAAAATCCCCACACAGTGGTAGCACTGAAAAATCCCGGTAGCACTGAAAAATCCCCCAAAGCAGGTAGCACTGAAAAATCCCCAGTAAAACAGTAGCACTGAAAAATCCCCAGTAAAGCAGGTAGCACTGAAAAATCCCCAGTAAGCAGGTAGCACTGAAAAATCCCCCAGTAAAGCAGATAGCACTGAAAAATCCCCCAGTAAAGCAGGTAGACTGAAAAATCCCCAGTAAACACTGAAAAATCCCCAGTAAAAGCAGATAGCACTGAAAAATCCCCCAGTAAAGCAGGTAGCACTGAAAAATCCCCAGTAAACAGTAGCACTGAAAATCCCCAGTAAAGCAGTAGCACTGAAAAATCCCCAGTACAGTAGCACTGAAAAATCCCAGTAAAGCAGTAGCACTGAAATCCCAGTAAGCAGTAGCACTGAAAAATCCCCAGTAAAGCAGGATAGCACTGAAAAATCCCCCAGTAAAGCTAGCACTGAAAAATCCCAGTAAACAGTAGCACTGAAAAATCCCCCAGTAAAGCAGATAGCACTGAAAAATCCCCAGTAAAGCAGGTAGCACTGAAAAATCCCCCAGTAAAGCAGGTAGCACTGAAAAATCCCCAGTAAAGCAGGTAGCACTGAAAAACCCCCCCATAGTAGCACTGAAAAATCCCCCAGTAAAGCAGGTAGCACTGAAAAATCCCCCAGTAAAGCAGGTAGCACTGAAAAATCCCCAGTAAAGCAGGTAGCACTGAAAAATCCCCAGTAAAGCAGTAGCACTGAAAAATCCCCCAGTAAAGCAGATAGCACTGAAAAATCCCCAGTAAAGCAGATAGACTGAAAAATCCCTAAAGCAATGCATGAAAAATCCCCCAGTAAAGCACTGAAATCCGTAAAGCATGCACTGAAAAATCCCCAGTAAAGCTGGTAGCACTGAAAAATCCCCCAAAGCAGGTAGCACTGAAAAATCCCCCAGTAAAGCAGGTAGCACTGAAAAATCCCCAGTAAAGCAGTAGCACTGAAAAATCCCCAGTAAAGCGTAGCACTGAAAAATCCCCAGTAAAGGTAGCACTGAAAAATCCCCAGTAAAGCAGTAGCACTGAAAATCCCCCAGTAAAGCAGTAGCACTGAAAAATCCCCAGTAGTAGCACTGAAAAATCCCCAGTAAGCAGGTAGCACTGAAAAATCCCCAGTAAAGCAGGTAGCACTGAAAAATCCCCCAGTAAAGAGGTAGCACTGAAAATCCCCAGTAAAGCAGGTAGCACTGAAAAATCCCCCAGTAAAGCAGGTAGCACTGAAAAATCCCCAGTAAAGCAGGTAGCACTGAAAAATCCCCCAGTAAAGCAGGTAGCACTGAAAAATCCCCCAGTAGCACTGAAATCCCAGTAAAGCAGTAGCACTGAAAAATCCCCCAGTAAAGCTGGTAGCACTGAAAAATCCCCAGTAAAGCAGTAGCACTGAAAAATCCCCAGTAAAGCAGGTAGCACTGAAAAATCCCCAGTAAGCGGTAGCACTGAAAATCCCCCAGTAAAGCAGGTAGCACTGAAAAATCCCCAGTAAAGCAGGTAGCACTGAAAAATCCCCCAGTAAAGCAGGTAGCACTGAAAAATCCCCCAGTAAAGCAGGTAGCACTGAAAAATCCCCCAGTAAAGCAGGTAGCACTGAAAAATCCCCAGTAAAGCAGGTAGCACTGAAAAATCCCCAGCACAGCAGGTAGCACTGAAAAATCCCCAGTAAAGCAGGTAGCACTGAAAAATCCCCAGTAAAACAGGTAGCACTGAAAAATCCCCAGTAAAGCAGGTAGCACTGAAAAATCCCCCAGTAAAGCAGTAGCACTGAAAAATCCCCCAGCACAGCAGTAGCACTGAAAAATCCCCCAGTAAAGCAGATAGCACTGAAAAATCCCCCAGCACAGCAGGTAGCACTGAAAAATCCCCCAGTAAAGCAGTAGCACTGAAAAATCCCCAGTAAAGCAGGTAGCACTGAAAAAATCCCCCAGCACAGCAGGTAGCACTGACAAATCCCCCAGCACAGCAGGTACAAGCCATGCAGTCCAGTATCATGTTACTGACACACAGATCACGACACTTCTGTTCTTATCTGTTCCTATATTCCGTGTCACTTCAGCGGCCACAAGTGACAGAGGACACTTCTGTTACAGTGCTATGGTGGTAATGAGGAGGATAGTCATGATGCTATGGGGCTCCATTCTGTATTAAGACTGGTTGTGACAGGGCTGTACTTTACGCTTTTTTTTTTAAGGATCATAGCATTCAGGGATGTTACCTTCGTGCTCACCTTTTTTTGTTTGTTTTGGGTTTTTTCCCCTTTTTTCCGTCCCATTTTCTACGTCACCTTAATGGCAGTTTTTTTCTTTTTTTTTTTTTTTTTTTTTTTTTTTTTTTTTGACAATGCGATTATGATGATGTCGATGAGGATGACAACGATGATGCTATGGAGAATTGTGACTGCTTGACAGGCTGTACTCTACGCTTACTGGACTGTGTGATCCGTAGTCTTACGAACGAGCCATTAGCACGTTGAGCTGTGGACAGGAACTGATTGTGACGGGAAAAAAAATTTACATTCAAACAACAGCAATCTGGCAATGTTTTCCAAAGCAGTGATTAACAGCCACTGTGAACCAGAACTTATCTGTGCGCTCTTAGCAACATCACACCACACACTTCTAACAAAAGATAGCAACGGCACGTAGGCTCATACTTTCCACCACCTTAAATGGACCTAAAATTGCTTCTGCATATCACATTTTTCGAGCCAAAATACACTTTTTTCCCTCAAATTTTGTTTTATTTCTTTTTTGACAAAACACAAATAAATACAATGTTTGCCGAACATTATTACAATATCATTGAAAAAATGAACAAGATGTGTATACAATGGATTGAGCAAAAATCATGTACATACGCCATATCTATTAGTCTGTTGTGTTTTCTTAAACAATATAAGGTCGTTTAATTTATACAGTTTTAGATTTTAGTTGTTGTTTTTGTTTGTTTGTTTGTTTGTTTGTTTGTTTGTTTGTTTGTTTGTTTGTTTGTTTGTTTGTATTTTATTTGTATTCTCTCTCAGTAAAAGGTCAACGATAAACGCATCAGCAAAGCAAGATTATCCGCATGAGACTCAAAATTCAAACACATGCAGAACGCCTACATCTTCATCAAAGGTTCTATGTGCATGAATTTACAGTCATTTACAATTATACGTAAGACAAACATTCAAATATGAACAGGCAGGTCATACAGAAATCACGTATACATCTCATAAAGAAGCCAAATGTCACATCAAACCTCATTTGAAAGTCACATCAAACTTCATCTGATACCAGGGACAAATATGGCAACCATTTTTTTTTTAAAGCGTGTGAATTCCAGCTCATTTTTGCATTATGTTTCTTCT
>JAPXFY010000022.1:57240804-57245804 GCA_030674185.1 Monoplex corrugatus
TGTGCGTGTGTGCGAGTGTGTGTGTGTGTGTGTGTGTGTGTGTGTGTGTGCCTGCGTGCGTGCTTGCGCGCGCGGTGTGTGTGTATGTGTGTGTGTGTGTGAGCGAGGTCGGGTGGTGGGAATGTTCACTGTGGTCGGGAATCGATTTTTGTGCCAAAAAACATTTGTACTGATATGTTTCCTTTGTAGACATGTCTTCATGTTATGTGTTAAAAAAAACTACAATCATATGACAGTTACTGATGTCTGTATGAGTTTGTCGATGCCTTCTGATGGTATATATGATTATGTTTGTTTAATCTATATCAAACAAACAAAGAATCAGCCAACATTACAAAAATATCAGTTAATATCTCTCACAAATAAACAATCAGTTAATATCTATCACAAACAATCAATTAATATCTATCACAATCAGTTAATATCTATCACAATCATTTAACATCTAACACAGAGAAACAATCAACTAATATCTCTAACAATCAGTTAATATCTATCACAAACAACCAGTTAATATCTATCACAAACACTCAGTTAATATCTATCACAAACAACCAGTTAATATCTATCACAAACACTCAGTTAATATCTATCACAAACACTCAGTTAATATCTATCACAAACACTCAGTTAATATCTATCACAAACACTCAGTTAATATCTATAACAAACAACCAGTTAATATCTATCACAAACACTCAGTTAATATCTATCACAAACAACCAGTTAATATCTATCACAAACAACCAGTTAATATCTATCACAAACAACCAGTTAATATCTATCACAAACAACCAGTTAATATCTATCACAAACACTCAGTTAATATCTATCACAAACACTCAGTTAATATCTATCACAAACACTCAGTTAATATCTATCACAAACACTCAGTTAATATCTATCATCACAATACACTCAGTTAATATCTATCACAAACAACCAGTTAATATCTATCACAAACAACCAGTTAATATCTATCACAAAATCAAATCCATAATAATATCTATCACAAACAATCAGTTAATATCTATCCACAAAACAAACACAAGAACAGTTAATATCTATCACAAACAATCAGTTAATATCTATCACAAACAATCAGTTAATATCTATCACAAACAAACAGTTAATGTGTATCACAAACACTCAGTTAATATCTATCACAAACAACAGTTAATATCTATCACAAACATCAGTTAATATCTATCACAAACAATCATTTAATATCTATCACAAACAATCAGTTAATATCTATCACAAACAATCAGTTAATATCTATCCACAAACAATCAGTTAATATCTATCAACAAACAAAACAGTTAATATCTATCACAAACACTCAGTTAATATCTATCACAAACAAACAAAGAACCAGTTAATATCTATCGCAAACACTCAGTTAATATCTATCACAAACAATCAGTTAATATCTATCACAAACACTCAGTTAATATCTATCACAAGCAAACAAAGAACCAGTTAATATCTATCACAAACAACCAGTTAATATCTATCACAAACAATCAGTTAATATCTATCACAAACAATCAGTTAATATCTATCACAAACAAACAAAGAACCAGTTAATATCTATCACAAACAACCAGTTAATATCTATCACAAACAACCAGTTAATATCTATAACAAACAATCAGTTAATATCTATCACAAACCACCAGTTAATATCTATCACAAACAACCAGTAATATCTATCACAAACAATATATCACAATGTTATTCTATCTATAACAAACAACCAGTTAATATCTATCACAAACATACCAGTTAATATCTATCACAAACAACAGTTAATATCTATCACAAACAACAGTTAATATCTATCACAAACAACCAGTTAATATCTATAAAAAACAATCAGTTAATATCTATCACAAACAACCAGTTAATATCTATCACAAACAATCAGTTAATATCTATACAAACAATCAGTTAATATCTATCACAAACAATCAGTTAATATCTATAACAAACAATCAGTTAATATCTATAACAAACAACCAGTTAATATCTATAACAAACAATCAGTTAATATCTATAACAAACAATCAGTTAATATCTATCACAAACAATCAGTTAATATCTATCACAAACAATCAGTTAATATCTATAACAAACAATCAGTTAATAT
This sequence comes from Monoplex corrugatus, assembly GCA_030674185.1. Lineage (NCBI taxonomy): Eukaryota > Metazoa > Mollusca > Gastropoda > Littorinimorpha > Ranellidae > Monoplex > Monoplex corrugatus. Next base: position 57,242,957 of record JAPXFY010000022.1, read on the forward strand.
CTATATAACTAACAACCAGTTAATATCTATAACAAACCAGTAATATCTATCAAACAACAGTTAATATCTATACACAAACAACCAGTTAATATCTATCACAAACAATCCAGTTAATATCTATATCACAAACAACCAGTTAATATCTATCACAAAACAATCAGTTAATATCTATCACAAACAACAGTTAATATCTATCACAAACAATCAGTTAATATCTATCACAAACAACAGTTAATATCTATCACAAACAACAGTTAATATCTATCACAAACAACTCAGTTAATATCTATAACAAACAATCAGTTAATATCTATCACAAACAACAGTTAATATCTATCACAAACAATCAGTTAATATCTATCACAAACAACCAGTTAATATCTATCACAAACAATCAGTTAATATCTATCACAAACAAGTTAATATCTTATCACAAATCAAAAACAACCAGTTAATATCTATCACAAACAAAAAACAACAGTTAATATCTATCACAAAAACAAAGTAATACTATTACAAAGTTATATCTATCACAAACAAAGAAAGAAGTTAATATCTATCACAAACAAAGAAGAACAGTTAATATCTATCACAAACAAAAAAGAACCAGTTAATATCTATCACAAACAAACAAAGAACCAGTTAATATCTATCACAAACAAACAAAGAACCAGTTAATATCTATCACAAAAAACAAAGGACCAGTTAATATCTATCACAAACAAACAAAGAGACCAGTTAATATCTATCACAAACAAACAAAGAACCAGTTAATATCTATCACAAACAAACAAAGAACCAGTTAATATCTATCACAAACAAAGAACCAGTTAATATCTATCACAAACAAACAAAGAACCAGTTAATATCTATCACAAACAAACAAAGAACCAGTTAATATCTATCACAAACAAACAAAGAGCCAGTTAATATCTATCACAAACAAACAAAGAGCCAGTTAATATCTATCACAAACAAACAAAGAACCAGTTAATATCTATCACAAACAAACAATTAATATCTGTTACAAAGAATCAGTTAATATCTATCACAAAGACAGAATCGGTTGATATCTATCACAAACAAAGAATAAGTTCATACCTATCACAAACAAAGAATAAGTTCATATCTATCACAAACAAAGAATGAATCGGTTAATATCTATCACAAACAAAGAAAGAATCGGTTAATATCTATCACAAACAAAGAAAGAATCGGTTAATATCTATCACAAACAAAGAAAGAATCGGTTAATATCTATCACAAAATATCTATCACAAAGAAAGAAAATATCGGTTAATGTCTATCACAAACAAAGAAAGAATCGGTTAATATCTATCACAAAATATCTATCACAAAATATCTATCACAAACAAAGAAAGAATCGGTTAATATCTATCACAAACAAAGAAAGAATCGGTTAATATCTATCACAAAATATCTATCACAAAGAAAGAATCGGTTAATATCTATCACAAAATATCTATCACAAACAAAGAAAATATCGGTTAATGTCTATCACAAACAAAGAATCAGTTAATATCTATCACAAACAAACAACCAGTTAATATCTATCACAAAGACAGAATCGGTTTAATATCTATCACAAACAAAGAGTAAGCTAATATCTATCACAAACATACAAAGAAGCAGTTAATAAACAGCCACCGCTTTGCAGTGGTTAGTGCTACGGACTCCTGCGGGGAGGGACATTGGTTCGAATCCCCCATCAGTCCGGTCAAGATCAATGTGGGATTTTTCAGCCAAAACCAGCTCCTACCGAGAGATGAAAATTGGGACCACCCAGTCGAGTCTCATCCACGTCACGGATGGGTTCATTGAAGGTGTGTCCTCAAATCGCCTGACCAATACTGCAGGTGTGTGCAGCTCTCGGGCCTGGTTGACGCCAGGATATATCATGATAGCGAGAGTAGAGTATAGCCCTGTCACGAAGTCTCAGTTCTGGATGAAACTTTATAGCATCATGATTATCATCAATTGTAGACGGAACTCCATAGCATCATGGTTATCATCAATTCTAAGCGGAACTCCATAGCATCATGATTATCATCAATTCTAAACGGAACTCCATAGCATCATGGTTATCATCAATTCTAAGCGGAACTCCATAGCATCATGGTTATCATCAATTCTAAGCGGAACTCCATAGCATCATGGTTATCATCAATTCTAAGCGGAACTCCATAGCATCATGATTATCATCAATTGTAGACGGAACTCCATAGCATCATGGTTATCATCAATTCTAAACGGAACTCCATAGCATCATGATTATCATCAATTGTAGACGGAACTCCATAGCATCATGGTTATCATCAATTCTAACGGAACTCCATAGCATCATGGTTATCATCAATTGTAGACGGAACTCCATAGCATCATGATTATCATCAATTCTAAACGGAACTCCATGCATCATTATAATGTACGACATCCATGCATCATATCATCAATTGTAGACGGAACTCCATAGCATCATGATTATCATCAATTGTAGACGGAACTCCATAGCATCATGATTATCATCAATTGTAGACGGAACTCCATAGCATCATGATTATCATCAATTTAAACGGAACTCCATAGCATCATGATTATCATCAATTCTAGACGGAACTCCATAGCATCATGATTATAATCAATTTAGACGGAACTCCATAGCATCATGATTATCATCAATTGTAGACGGAACTCCATAGCATCATGATTATCATCAATTGTAGACGGAACTCCATAGCATCATGATTATCATCAATTCTAGACGGAAACTCCATAGCATCATGATTATCATCATTTAACTCATATAGCATCATGATTATCATCATTA
>JAPXFY010000022.1:57250804-57258304 GCA_030674185.1 Monoplex corrugatus
GTCATTGGTAAACAATGTAAATAGCAAGGGAGATAACACACATCCTTGAGGGGCACCTGTATTCAAGATAAGTTCTTTTGACATTTTGTTTCCTACTCTCACTGCCTGGGGCCTGTTGGTCAGGAAATTAGAAATCCAGCGACACACACTAACATCAACATTTAAGTCTGTCAGCTTGGCTATCAATTTTGCGGGAACAATAGTATTAAACGCAGAACTAAAATCAACGAAAAGAATACGAGCATAGGTATTTGGGTTTTCAAGATGCTCTAGAACAGAATGAAGGCCCAGTGACACAGCATCTTCGACAGATCTGTTAGCTCTATAGGCGAACTGAAAGGGGTCCATTAGAGGGTCTGTCACAGTTTTCAGGTAGCGTAGGACGAAACGTTCAAAAACTTTCATTGCCACAGAAGTTAGTGCAACAGGTCTATAGTCGTTCAATGAAGAGATTTTTGCCTTTTTGGGAACAGGAACAATGATTGACGATTTGAAGCAGGATGGAATTTGACATAGGGAGAGAGAGCTGTTAAAAATATCAGAAAAAACGGGAGCAAGTTCGTCAGCACAGTTTTTGAGAACAGAGGATGACACATTATCGGGACCACAAGCTTTTTTGGCATTCTGGCGTTTGAACAGACTCCTGACATCTGCTTCCTGGACCACAAAAGGCGGGGAGCAGATCTCAAGGGTGTCCAACTGGGGCACAGGGGTCGTGTTCAGCCGATCAAACCTAGCATAAAAATCATTCAGCTGATCAGGGAGTGCTGGGTCGTTGTTATCAAGCTTTGCTTTGCTCTTGTATTCAGTAATAGCTTGGAGACCTTTCCACACAGCCCTAGGGTCGTTGGAGGAAAACTGCTGTTCTATTTTCAAACGGAATTTAGATTTAGCTTGTCTGATTTCTTTTTCTAGATCGTATTTTGCTTGATTTAGTTTCTTTTTATCAACTTTTTGTTCTGAGTTGTTTTCCTTTGCTGCTTTCAGGTTTCTTGAATAGATCATATATTCTTCGTTTTTTGTGTTCAACTTAGCTTGGATGTTACTGTTGAACCAAGGTTTGCTGTTTCCAAAAACCGTTACCGTTTTCGACGGTATACACATTTGCTCACAGAACTGAACGTACGATGTGACAGTATCTGTGTACTGGTCTAAATCAGCCGCGGCGTTTTTAAACACGGCCCAGTCCGTACACGCAAGACACCCTTGAAGTGACATCACTGACTGTTCGTCCCATTTTCTGACCTCTTTCTTTTGCGGCTTGATGGACTTAACACGCTGTCTATACAACGGGACAAGAAAGACAATGGCATGGTCAGAGCGACCCAGCGGCGCACGAGTGATAGAACGATAGGCGCCTGCCATTGTTGTATAGCAGTGATCTAGGGTTTTGTTTTCGCGGGTGGTACACGTCACGTGCTGGTGGAATTTGGGCAAAACTGACCTAAGGCTGGTGTGGTTAAAATCTCCAAGAGCTATGACAATACTGTCGGGGTTGTTGTTTTCGGCTGCCGAAATATGGTCAGCAAGCTGAGAAATCGCAGTATCAGCATGGGCCTGTGGGTGGATGTATACCGCAGCAATGATGATGGATGAAAATTCTCGGGGTGAATAAAAAGGTCTACAGCGTACAACGAGCAATTCTAAATCAGGGGAACAGAAAGATGAAATAATGTCTGTGTCCCTGCACCAGCGATCATTAATCATGACACATACACCTCCCCCCTTTGTTTTCCCCGTCAGTTCGCATGATCTGTCCGTGCGGTAAGTTATAAAACCTGGCGGTTGGATTGCGCTGTTGGGGATAGTAGAATCAAGCCAGGTTTCAGTGAAACACAACACACAACAGTCTTGAAAGTCGCGCTTTGTTTGGATAAGCGCACTCAGTTCGTCACTCTTGTTTTTTAATGAGCGCACATTGGAGAGTAGTATGGATGGAAGAGGAGGGCGGTTGGCACGTCGGCGAAGTCGGACCAGTGCACCGGCTCGTTTTCCTCGCTTCCTGGTGCGTTGATTTGGTTGGGCGGAGTGGTTGTCATCTGGCCGGTTTGAAAATGGCACACCACCGCGTGTGACAGTAGGCCTAAGAAATGAAGGGATAGAGGAGAGAAAGTCGGGCTGCCACTCACTGTTCGTTGGTGTTCGAATGTGCAGAAGAAGAGAAGAAGAAGAAGAAGATAGAAAGACACATAGAAAGACATAACAGGAGAGACAGACAGACAGACAAAGATATAAAAAAAAGACTGAAAAGAGAGAGAGAGAGATACAGAGAAAGACAGACAAATAGAGACAGACACACAAAAAGACAGATCAGGAGAGACAGACAGACAGACAAAGATAAAGAGACTGAAGGAGAGAGAGAGGGAGAGAGAGAGAGAGAGAGATACAAAGAAAGAGACAGACAAATAGAGACACAGACAGACAGACAATGAGGAAGTGTTTGTAGGAGAGTATGTGTGTGTGCAGGTACAGTGCCTGTGTTCGTCTAACTGCCTGTCTTACACCAGGTTGTTCAGCAACATATTCCAGGAAAAGCATGAAGACAGTTTTACGGGTGTACCTGTGACAATAGCTTACAGGTGGACCTGTGACAATAGCTTACAAGTGGACCTGTGACAATAGCTTACAAGTGGACCTGTGACAATAGCTTATAGGTGGACCTGTGACAATAGCTTACAGTGGACCTGTGACAACAGCCTATAGGTAGACCTGTGACAATAACTTATAGGTGGACCTGTGACAATAACTTATAGGTGGACCTGTGACAATAGGTTATAGGTGGACCTGTGACAACAGCCTATAGGTAGACCTGTGACAATAACATATAAGTGGACCTGTGACAACAACTTATAGGTGGACCTGTGACAACAACTTATAGGTGGACCTGTGACATAGCTTATAGGTAGACCAGTGACAACAACTTATAGGTGGACCTGTGACAACAACTTATAGGTGGACCTGTGACAACAACTTATAGGTGGACCTGTGACAACAACTTATAGGTGGACCTGTGACAACAGCCTATAGGTAGACCTGTGACAACAGCCTATAGGTGGACTGTGACAACAGCCTATAGGTAGACCTGTCACAACAGCCTATAGGTAGACCTGTGACAACAGTCTATAGGTAGACCTGTGACAACAGCCTATAGGTAGACCTGTGACAATAGCCTATAGGTGGACCTGTGACATAGCTTATAGGTGGACCTGTGACAATAGCCTATAGGTAGACCTGTGACAACAGCCTATAGGTGGACCTGTGACAATAGCCTATAGGTGGACCTGTGACATAGCTTATAGGTGGACCTGTGACAATAGCCTATAGGTGGACCTGTGACAACAGCCTATAGGTGGACCTGTGACAATAGCCTATAGGTGGACCTGTGACAATAGCCTATAGGTAGACATGTGACAATAGCCTATAGGTAGACATGTGACAACAGCCTATAGGTGGACCTGTGACATAGCTTATAGGTGGACCTGTGACATAGCTTATAGGTAGACATGTGACAATAGCCTATAGGTAGACATGTGACAATAGCCTATAGGTGGACCTGTGACAATAGCCTATAGGTGGACCTGTGACATAGCTTATAGGTGGACCTGTGACATAGCTTATAGGTGGACCTGTGACAATAGCCTATAGGTGGACCTGTGACAATAGCCTATAGGTAGACATGTGACAATAGCCTATAGGTGGACATGTGACAATAGCTTATAGGTGGACCTGTGACATAGCTTATAGGTGGACCTGTGACAATAGCTTATAGGTGGACCTGTGACAATAGCCTATAGGTGGACCTGTGACAACAGCCTATAGGTGGACCTGTGACAATAGCCTATAGGTAGACCTGTGACAATAGCCTATAGGTGGACCTGTGACAACAGCCTATAGGTAGACCTGTGACAACAGCCTATAGGTAGACCTGTGACAATAGCTTATAGGTAGACCTGTGACAACAGCCTATAGGTGGACCTGTGACAATAGCCTATAGGTGGACCTGTGACAATAGCCTATAGGTAGACATGTGACAACAGCCTATAGGTGGACCTGTGACAATAGCTTATAGGTGGACCTGTGACAATAGCCTATAGGTGGACCTGTGACAATAGCTTATAGGTGGACCTGTGACATAGCCTATAGGTGGACCTGTGACATAGCTTATAGGTGAACCTGTGACAACTTATAGGTGGACCTGTGACATAGCTTATAGGTGGACCTGTGACAACTTATAGGTGGACCTGAGACAATAGCTTATAGGTGGACCTGTGACAGTAGCCTATAGGTGGACCTGTGACAATAGGTTATTGGTGGACATGTGACAACAGCTTACAGTGGACCTGTGACAATAGCTTATAGGTGGACCTGTGACAATAGCTTATAGGTGGACCTGTGACAATAGCTTATAGGTGGACCTGTGACAATAGCCTATAGGTGGACCTGTGACAATAGCCTATAGATGGACCTGTGACAATAGCTTACAGGTGGACCTGTGACAATAGCTTATAGGTGGACCTGTGACAATAGCCTATAGATGGACCTGTGACAATAGCTTACAGGTGGACCTGTGACAATAGCTTATAGGTGGACCTGTGACAATAGCGTATAGGTGGACCTGTGACAATAGCGTATAGGTGGACCTGTGACAATAGCCTATAGGTGGACCTGTGACAATAGCTTATAGGTGGACCTGTGACAATAGGTTATAGGTGGACCTGTGACAATAGCTTATAGGTGGACCTGTGACAATAGGTTATAGGTGGACCTGTGACAATAGCTTACAGGTGGACCTGTGACAATAGCTTATAGGTGGACCTGTGACAACTTATAGGTGGACCAGTGACAATTGCTTACAGGTGGACCTGTGACAACTTATAGGTGGACCTGTGACAATAGCTTATAGGTGGACCTGTGACAATAGGTTATAGGTGGACCAGTGACAATTGCTTACAGATGGACCTGTGACAATAGCTTACAGGTGGACCTGTGACAATAGGTTATAGGTGGACCAGTGACAATTGCTTACAGGTGACCTGTGACAATAGCTTACAGGTGGACCTGTGACAATAGCTTACAGGTGGACCTGTGACAATAGCTTATAGGTGGACCAGTGACAATTGCTTACAGGTGGACCTGTGACAATAGCTTATAGGTGGACCTGTGACAACAGCTTACAGTGGACCTGTGACAATAGCTTATAGGTGGACCTGTGACAATAGCTTATAGGTGGACCTGTGACAATAGCTCACAGGTGGACCTGTGACAATAGGTTATAGGTGGACCTGTGACAATAGCTAATAGGTGGACCTGTGACAACAGCTTACAGTGGACCTGTGACAATAGCCTATAGGTGGACCTGTGACAACAGCTTACAGTGGACCTGTGACAACAGCTTATAGGTGGACCTGTGACAACTTATAGGTGGACCTGTGACAATAGCTCACAGGTGGACCTGTGACAATAGCTTACAGGTGGACCAGTGACAATTGCTTACAGGTGGACCTGTGACAATAGCTTACAGGTGGACCAGTGACAATTGCTTACAGGTGGACCTGTGACAATAGGTTATAGGTGGACCTGTGACAATAACTCACAGGTGGACCTGTGACAATAGGTTATAGGTGGACCAGTGACAATTGCTTACAGGTGGACCTGTGACAATAGCCTATAGGTGGACCTGTGACAATAGCCTATAGGTGGACCTGTGACAATAGCCTATAGGTGGACCTGTGACAATAGCCTATAGGTGGACCTGTGACAATAGCCTATAGGTGGACCTGTGACAATAGCCTATAGGTGGACCTGAACCGACAGTGGGTCGCTAGCAGCTTGGACTTTAAGATTGTGTTCTAGAAGGATCCATCGATCGCGTACAATTCCAGCGGAATGGTCTAAGGAGCCACCCTCTAGATCACAGTACCAGAAAACACCAGAGACTGGTTTCATTTTCACAATATGAAAGAAAAGATATTCCTTGTGATAGATTTAACTCTTTGACTTCCCGCACCCTATCCACCAACTCATCATCATCATCAGGTGCCTTGCCACATGGCGTTGGCGATCATGGCCTTCCATCTGTCTCTATCTCTTGTTGCCTCAAGCATCTCTCCACCCTCTCTGTCTTCAGCCACTCAGCAAGTCTTCCAATATTTTCTCCCTGGGTCTGGCCTTCCATCTGTCTCTATCTCTTGTTGCCTCAAGCATCTCTTTCCACCCTCTCTGTCTTCAGCCACTCAGCAAGTCTGTCCAATATTTTCTCCCTGGGTCTACCTGTGCTCTCTTTCCCTCCAGCTTTCCCCTTGTGGCCAGGTGCTCCAATTCCCCTTTCCTCATAAAATGGCCTATAAATGTTACTTGTCTTTTCCTAATCTTCCTTATGAATGATCTTCTTGTTGTGCCTCCATCAAGACTGTCTCGTTTGTTTTCTTTGCTGTCCATAGAACTCTCAACATTTTTCTTAGAAAACACATCTTGGTTGCCTCAGTCTTGATCTGGCTTTGTTGTTGGACTGTCCACGCCTCACAGCCGTATAACATTATCGGTTCTATATAACATCTAAGAACTCTCTTCCTGAGGTTAATTGATAGGCATTTGTTGGTAAGAATGCTTGTCATCTTCTTGAATGCTGTTTTGGCTAGGTCGATTCTGCTGGCTATTTCTTATGTGCATCTGCCGTCTGGTGAAATGATCGTTCCCAGGTATCTAAACTTATCAACCTGCCTCAAGTTTGTACCGTTTGCTGTTATTATGCATGAGGGGATTTCATGTTTTTTACTGATCACCATAACTTCAGTCTTCCTGCTGTTTAGTTCCAACCCTTTACCTTTACTTTCTATTTCTAGTATAATCACAAGATTTTGAAGGTCCTTTTCATTTTCTGCAATTAGCACGGCGTCATCTGCGTATCGAATCCACCAACTGCAGAAACTTAACTCTTTGACTCCCTCACCCTGTGCACCAGCTTCCTGTGCTTTGCTAGCATGTTGACAATGCAGGATGCTGATGGACAGGTGCGAGAGTCAAAGAACTAAACACATCTTATAAAATATATTCATTCTTCTACTACTTAGTCACAACGGAAAAGCCGGATGGAAAAAGACAGCACCAGGTAGACACAGAGAAACTATTGGACGGACTTGCTGAGTGGATGAACACAGAACTCAGAACTCAGAAAATGTTTATTGTACATCGGCCTTAGGCGACAATACATGCATGGGGAAGGGAGGGAGGAGATCAGGTTTTCTTATACATTCATTCATGTTATATTATCATGCATGAACTCTGTCACATTGTCCCCTTCTATCGTTTGCTGTCACATAATGAATAAATGAAGTACTCACTTGTTTTACAAAACTTGCACCACATTGCTGCTCTTACGATATCCAAGTCAGTGAGACAGCCTTGAGAAGTCTGACAACATTAAGTCCAAATGACTGATCCAAACTTGACGCATCTTTTAATTTCAGCCCCGAGGTCTTCTTCGTGGTCGGCTCGTTAATA
>JAPXFY010000022.1:57263304-57265804 GCA_030674185.1 Monoplex corrugatus
GGCCTTCACCATTCCTTTGGATCCGGCAACCGTGTATAGAGCGGAGGGGGGGGGAGGGCTGCTGCATGAGTAACAGCTTGTTCTCTACATCACCTATAAATGTTTCCGTGGATGACCCACGTATTTGTCTTTTATGATATTGAATATTGTAATTGTTGTGAGGCGTGAGTGTGATTGTATGTATAGCCAAAATATTTTCCTTGTGTCTATGCACTGGGCTGAAATAAAATCTTGTTATCTTGTTGCTCAGGTTTGTGTCCTGGAAAGAACACTCCAGTTTCGCTTCACGGCGTCAACACAATACACCATCATCATCATCATCATCATCATCATCATCATCATCGTCGTCGTCGTCGTCGTCGTCGTCATGTGCCCTGCCGCATGGCGTTGGCGATCATGACCCTCCATATGCATCTATCCCTTGCCGCTGCAAGTACATCTCCCACCCTCTATGTCCTCAGCCACCCTGCAAGTCCGTCCAATATTTTTTCCCTGGGTCTACCTGGTGTTCTCTTTCCCTCCAGCTTTCCCTTTCCTCATAAAATGGCCTATAAATGCTTGCTGCTTGTCTTGACACAAGAAGATCAATTATAAAGACGATTAGAAAAAGACAAAAAAAACATTTATAGGACATATATGAGGAAAGGGGAATTAGAACACCTGGTCACAACAGGAAAGCTGGAGGGAAAGAGAACAGCAGGTAGACCCAGGGAGAAAATATTGGACGGACTTGCAGGGTGGTTGAGGACAGAGAGGGTGGGAGATGTACTTGTAGCGACATTGGATAAATTTGTGTGGAGGGCCATGATCGCCAACACCATGCGGCAGATCACATGACGATGATGATGATGATGATGATGGTGGTGGTGATGGTGGTGGTGGTGTGGTGGTGATGGTGATGATGATGATGATGATGATGATGATGATGATGATGATGACTTCCAAACATTGTATCTGTTCTCTTCCTATGTTGACATTTAGGCCTCTTCTTAGCGTTCGCCGTCATTTGATTCCTGTTCACATAGGTAAATTATTGAGAACAGACCTGTCTTGTTTTCCATAGTCAGTGAAATTCCGCGGTTTTCGTTTTAAAGGTTAAATGTCTGCCATAACAAGAGATATTCCTTTCAACAGGCAACAGAAATCTTCAGTTACATACAAGGGGCGGAGGATGTGTAATAAAGGAAGGGGGGGGGTAACAAAGTTGATGATGATGACGATGATGATAGTGACGGTGATGATGACGACGATGATGATAATAACGTAGACGACAAAAGATGACGAGGATGATGATTATGATGATGATGTGACGATGACGATGACGATGGTAAATGATAATGACGGTGATGATGACGACGACGACGATAATGATGATGATGATGACGACGACAAGGATGACGAGGATGATGAACATGATGATGATACGATGACGACGACGATGATGATGATGATGACATTGGTGGTGGCGGTGGTGGTGGCGGTGGCGTGGCGGTGATGGTGGTGGTGGTGGTGGTGGTGGTGGTGGTGGTGGTGGTGATGATGATGATGATGATGGTGATGATGATGATGACGACGACGACGACGATGACGACGACGACGATGACGAAGATGATGATTATGAGTGCTAATACGACGACGACGACGGCGATGATGGTGATGACGACGACGACGATGATGATGCTGACGATCATGAGGATGGTAATGTTTTGCTGTTAACAAGTCAACAAGAAAACACCACGAGGGTGCGGATGGACCCAGTGCACCAATGCCTCACCTCTCTCACAACAATCACCTCCCAAGCTCCCTACGCCACTCCACAGACATTTCATTAACCCTTTGACTCCCACATCACATCCATCGACTACAAAAAAAATTAACCCTTCTGGCTTCCTCACCCTATCCACCAGCTTCCTGCAGGAATCTGGTGGAATGGGTAAGAGAGCCAGAGGGTTTGTTTGTTTTTTTTGCTTTGCTCGCGTGGTTGACAAAGCAGGATGCTGGTAGAGAGAATGCGGGAGTCAAAGGGTTAAGGAAAGGCGGTTGTCCATGCGCTGCATGACCCATTCGGACCCAGTCATCAGTTGCCTTGTTTACAAACCGATAGCTAACTGCTCCAGACAGATAGCGTCCTTGATATACAAACTAAGGCTTAACTCTTGGTAAACAAAATATACACAAAATGTATGTATTTGTTCAAAAACAATATCTGTCCACCATCTGCTCTTTGAATGTCCGATCTTACTCCCGACATTTAGAAATAACAATCTCGATTTTTTAATGTACTGACTCTAGAGATATCCTTTAAAACAAAAATAACGATATTATGTCGGTAGTCCAGCTGATTCTCAGATCCCCCTGTTGGCAGAATGTTCATCATCATCATCAGGTGCCTTGCCGCATGGCGTTAGCGATCATGGACTTCCATCTGTCTCTATCTCTTGTTGCCTCAAGCATGTCCTCCACCCTCCTCGTCTTCAGCCACTCCGCAAGTCCGTCCTAG
>JAPXFY010000022.1:57273304-57275804 GCA_030674185.1 Monoplex corrugatus
ACATGTCAAGCTGAGAGTCCATTAGCACGCACTTTACGATTAGTATCATTACATACGACAATTAGTACAGCTTTACGTGGGTGTGCATCAATCACTGCCAACATTCCACACACACACATGCCTATCATTACACACACACACACACACACACACACACACACACACACACACACACACACACACACACACACACACACACACACACACACACACACGCTCGTGCAAAACTGCTGTCTACCACTGTGGACACTTGCACAGAAAGGGAGGGAGACACAGAGAGAGAGAGAGAGAGAGAGAGCGACAGACAGACTGACAGACAGACAGACAGAGACACAGAGAGAGGGGGAGAGAGGGACAGAGACAGACAGACAGAGAAACAGACATTCAGACAGAGACAAACAGAGAGAGGGGGGAGAGAGGGACAGAGAGAGAGAGAGGAAGGGAGACAAAGACAGAAAGATAGAGACAGAGAGAGGGGGAAACAAAGAGAGATGGAGATGGAAAGAGAGATGACGAGACACAGACATCATCATTATCATCCATCTCCATCGCCGTGGACGACGGTGGGAGTTCCACTCTTTGTCACGAAAGATCCCCAGGCGACACGGTCTCTGTTCCTGTGTATGATGTCATGGAGCCCCAGTTTGCAGGCGTCAGCGATGTTGTCCATGAAGGATTTTGCTGGCCTTCCTTGTTTTCTCTTTGCCTCCACTCTCCCCCGCAGGACTGATGTCATCAAATCGGTTCTTGTTCATGTGCCCGATAAACTTCAATTTTCTTTTGTTGATCTCTGGGAGCATTTTACGTTGGACAGCTAATTCCTTTAGCACGCTTTCGTTGGTTCTTTTGTCTGTCCATTTTACTCTGAGAAGACACCTGTAGAACCACATTCCTGCTGCGTTTATTTTGTTTTCGTCATCTTTTATTCAAAGTCTAGGCTTCACATCCGAACAAGAAGTAGAAGAGCAGAAAAATTTTAACCCCTTTTCCTCCAGCTAGAGGTCACTAGGCGGATCGAACTCGTGATCTTCCGATTGGAAGTCTAACATTCCACACACACATGCCTATCATTACACACACACACACACACATACACACACACACACACACACACACACACACACACACACACACACATACACACACACACACATACACACACATACACACACACACACACACACACATACACACACATACACACACACACACACACACACACACACACACACATGCCTATCATTACACACACACACACACACACACACACACACACACACACACACACGCTCGTCCACTTGGCTACCGCACTGGCCGGCGAATGATAACATTCATGGAACTTAGTGAAGTATATGTATATGGTTTCATGGTTAAAGAAAAAGAGTGGCAGAATGGTTCAGACATTCATCTGCCAATAACTAAACTGAGGTTCCAGGGTTCCCTCCCCCGTACAGGCCTTGACTTTTCTCCTCAGTTTGACCGGAAAATCGAACTGAAGTCTAGTCCTTCGGAAGGAAACGAAAATTCGAGTCAGACCCGTGTGCCTTCTGGCTGTGCACGCTAAAGATCCCACGGCAGTTCAAAATTGTGAAGAGCAGGGCATTGCCCGTCTGCCTTGGTATAAAACATTGGAGAGATAGGTTGAATTCCCAGTCCTACCCCTTGAAGACCAATTAGCCTTCTTGCCTTTCTGAAGTTTTGGGTGTTTTTTTTAAAAAAATGCGAAAATGAACATGAATTTGAAGCGAGGGAGAGGGGATGGGGACCGCCCTCGTGGTGCTGGCCCCAGGAAAAGCTGAGGTACCTGCCACCTCACTCCCCTACGACCCCAAGACCTGGCCAGCTCGTGGATTTATGTACAGGCTTAAGGCTTGTGCCGTGATCATTCTGGATCTTCTCCATCACATGGCACCTGTGACGTTAGTGCATATAGAATTCATTCCGAGCGCGGAGACGTCATATTAAGAAATTGAAACTGAAACTGAATCAGCCATCGAAAGTCCGTTGATGGACGTAGGCCTTCCCCAGCTGCTTCCGTTCACTTTTTTCCAGCGCTCTTCCTCTCCAGTTCTTGTCAAATCCATCTACGTCGTCTCTGCAATTAGTTTTCTGTCTCCCTCTATTGCGAGTGCCGTCCCTTGGTACCCAGAACGTGGAGGATGCCAAATACCCCGGTTCAGATCATGAATGGCGCAGATTTTTATCACCCCCCTCCACACACACACACACACACACACACACACACACACGTGCGCGCGCGTACACACACGCACGCACGCACACACACACACACACACAAAACACACAAAACACAACACAACACAACACATACACACACATAACACACACACACACTACACAACACAACACAACACACACACACAACACAACACAACACACACACACAGCACAACACACACACATACATGCATACATACAACACAACGCAACACAACACAACGCAACACAACACACCCACACACACGCACGCACGCACGCA
>JAPXFY010000022.1:57293304-57300804 GCA_030674185.1 Monoplex corrugatus
AGTGGTTACAGGCTTGCTTCTTTCCATCGCTCATCCCGAGGTGGTGGTATCGCCATCCTCTACAACGACTCACTCCATTCCCGCCTGTCTTTCTCGCAGTCTCTGCCTTTCTCCCATCCTTCTTTCGAGCACGTTGAAGTATCCTTCCAATCCACCCCTCACCCCATCACCTTCTCCTGTGTCTATCGACCTCCACCTAGCTCTGCCAACAAGCTCACCACATCCATGTTTCTCTCTGACTTTGATCAACTTCTTGATTACTACTGTCTCTTACCTGGAAATCTCATCATTCTCGGTGACATCAATGTCCACTATGACAACACTCACCGTTATGACACAAGACATATCATCAACTCTCTGTCCAATCACAATATGACTCAACACATTTCTGAACCAACCCATCAAAAAGGTCACATTCTTGACTGGATCATTTCTCGTGATCACCACAATTCCGCTACTGACAACTGCTTAGTTCTTTCTACCCGTCTAACTTCAGCCCTTCCATCTGACCACGCAATTCTCTGTTCTCTCGACATTTCTCCTCCTTCCCGTACCATGCGCACAGTGACTCGACGCAATCTCAAATCTATCGACCTCTCCACATTTTCATCTGATGCCTCCCGTCTCCTTTCTGAAAAGTCACATAACCTTGCCGATGAATTCTATACTACTCTCCACCATCTTCTGGACACTCATGCTCCAGCCACAACCCGTCCTTTACCTGACCACCCCCCTACCCCCTGGCTCACTCATGAGATCGCCTGTGCAAAACGTGCCCGCCGCAGAGCAGAGCGCCGCTGGCGCAAATCCAAACTCACTGTACACAGGCAACTTTTCCAAGCCTCTAAAACAAAAGTATCCACCCTCATTGCATCAGCAAAAACAAGTTATTTCCAAACCAAAATCCTGAATGCCTCTTCTTCAAAAGAACTCTTTACAACCATGAATCATCTCCTTGGCACACGAAAAGATTTACCTCTCCCAACAAAACATACAAATGAAGAACTCCCATCTGTATTCTCCAACTATTTCACCACCAAAATACAAACTCTTCGTGACAGGCTTGACAGGACACCCTGTCAACCATGCCCACCTGACCCTTCCTTCTCTGGCACACCTCTTACTACTTTTACCCCAGTCTCACAAGAAGAAATTCTCAACACAATCAGATCCATGTCGTTCAAAACCTGCGAGCTGGATCCTCTTCCAGGTTCTCTCTACGCCGACTGTCTCCCTACTCTCCTCCCATTCATCACTGACATCATCAACACTTCTCTTCAAACTGGAACTGTCCCTGATTCTTTCAAGTCTGCTATTGTTCACCCTCTCCTCAAGAAACACAATTTAGATCCAAATGAACTGAAAAATTACCGGCCTATCTCTAATCTCTCTTTCTTGTCAAAACTCCTTGAAAAAGTCGTCCTCAACCAGCTGAACTCTCACCTGTCTGCCAACAATCTCCTCAATCCTTTCCAGTCAGCCTACCGCCAGTGCCATAGCACTGAAACTGCCCTACTACACATTCTCAACAATCTCCTCCTTGCAACTGATACTGGCAAAGTCTCTCTCCTCACACTCCTTGATCTGTCTGCAGCCTTTGATACCATTGATCATGGTATTCTCCTTTCTAGACTTCATCATACTTTTGGCATCTCTGACATTGCTCTGTCTTGGTTCACTTCATACCTATCCAACAGAAAACAAACCGTTCTCATCAATGGCACTTACTCTCAACCTGCATACCTGACCTGTGGTGTTCCACAAGGATCTGTCCTTGGCCCTGTTCTTTTCACTCTTTACACCTCCCCCCTGTCCACCATCATCAACTCCCATTCTATAAAACACCACTTCTATGCTGATGACACCCAACTTCAAGACAGTGACTCACCTGATAATATACAGCGCCTGTTGACTCGCACCACTGAGTG
This sequence comes from Monoplex corrugatus, assembly GCA_030674185.1. Taxonomy (NCBI): domain Eukaryota; kingdom Metazoa; phylum Mollusca; class Gastropoda; order Littorinimorpha; family Ranellidae; genus Monoplex; species Monoplex corrugatus. The sequence goes on from JAPXFY010000022.1 coordinate 57,295,233, forward strand.
TTACTCGGACATTAAGAACTGGATGACACACAATAGACTTCAGCTTAATGACGACAAAACAGAAGCTATCCTCATTGGCACCCGTCAGAAACTTTCTCAGCTGCCTCCTCTTTCTCTCCCATTATGTAACACATCAGTCCCAATTTCTGATTCAGCTAAAAACCTTGGTGTCTGCATTGACTCTACCCTCTCCATGAACAACTTTGTTTCTCAAACTGCCAGATCCTGCTACTATCATCTCCATCGTATAAGGCTGATCAGGAAGTATCTCTCTGTCGAAACAACTGCAAAACTCGTTCTCTCCTTCATAATGTCTCGCATTGACTATTGCAATTCACTCCTGTCTGGTCTTCCTGCCTCCACCATTCACATCCTACAGCGCATTCAAAACAATGCTGCACGCCTTGTACTCAAAAAGAAAAAAGCTGACCACATATCTCCTCTCCTGGCACAACTTCACTGGCTCCCTGTATCAAAGCGCATACAGTACAAACTAGACACCATGTGCTACAAAAGCCTCAATAACGCAGCCCCCGATTACCTGTCAAGCCTACTTGAGATCTATCTTCCCTCACGTACCCTCCGCTCTGCCTCCGATCCTCTGACTTTTCGCTTTCCACGCACTAAGCTCAATACCTATGGTCCACGAGCCTTCTCTGTTTCTGGTCCACTCTCCTGGAACAAACTTCCTCTCTCAGTCCGTCAGCAACCTACTTTTGTCTCCTTCAAGTCCGCTCTCAAAACTCACCTTTTCTCCTCCGCATAAAATCCTAACCTCACTCAACCCCCCCCCCCCCCCCCCCTCTGCAGCCTGTCTCCGCTCGGAGGGAATCACATGGTTATAATATATAATTGTATATGCTATGCTCTCTATAATTTTCCATTGGTTTTATTCTTGCTTTTATTGCTTTTATTCTTTCTCCCCATTTATAGCCATGCGTGTGTGTGTGTGTGTGTGTGTGTGTGTGTGTGTGTGTGTGTGTGTGTGTGTGGTGTGTGGTGGTGGTGTTGTGTGTGTGTGCGTGCGTGTGCGTGCGTGCGTGCGTGCGTGCTTGCGTGTGTGTCTGCTTCAGCGCTTAGATTTGATTTTATCAAGATTTTGCGCTATATAAATATTGTAATTTTATATTATTATTATAGCTCTGTCTAATAATTATTGATAGCGTAGAGTACAGCTCTGTCTATATTATGATAGCGTAGAGTACAGCTCTGTCTATATTATGATAGCGTAGAGTACAGCTCTGTCTATATTATGATAGCGTAGAGTACAGCTCTGTCTGTAGTATGATAGCATAGAGTACAGTTCTGTCTATATTATGATAGCGTAGAGTACAGCTCTGTCTTATTATGATAGCGTAGAGTACAGCTCTGTCTTATTATGATAGCGTAGAGTACAGCTCTGTCTATATTATGATAGCGTAGAGTACAGCTCTGTCTGTATTTATGATAGCGTAGAGTACAGCTCTGCTATATTATGATCGTAAGCGTAGAGTACAGCTCTGTCTATATTATGATAGCGTAGAGTACAGCTCTGTCTATGTTATGATTGTAAGCGTAGAATACAGCTCTGTCTATATTATGATTGTAAGCGTAGAGTACAGCTCTGTCTATATTATGATGTAAGCGTAGAGTACAGCTCTGTCTATTTATGATGTAAGCGTAGAGTACAGCTCTGTCTATATTATGATTGTAAGCGTAGAGTACAGCTCTGTCTATGTTATGATCGTAAGCGTAGAGTACAGCTCTGTCTATTTATGATCGTAAGCGTAGAGTACAGCTTGTCTATAGTTATGATCGTAAGCGTAGAGTACAGTTTGTCTATATTATGATAGCGTAGAGTACAGCTCTGTCTATATTATGATAGCGTAGAGTACAGCTTGTCTGTATGATGAAGCGTAGAGTACAGCTGTCTTATTTATGATGTAGCGTAGAGTACAGCTCTGTCTGTATTATGATAGTAGCGTAGAGTACAGTTTGTCTGTATTATGATAGCGTAGAGTACAGCTCTGTCTGTATTATGATAGCGTAGAGTACAGCTCTGTCTGTATTATGATTAGCGTAGAGTACAGCTCTGTCTGTATTATGATAGCGTAGAGTACAGCTCTGTCTGTATTATGATAGCGTAGAGTACAGCTCTGTCTGTATTATGATAGCGTAGAGTACAGCTCTGTCTGTATTATGATAGCGTAGAGTACAGCTCTGTCTGTATTATGATAGCGTAGAGTACAGCTCTGTCTGTATTATGATAGCGTAGAGTACAGCTCTGTCTGTATTATGATAGCGTAGAGTACAGCTCTGTCTGTATTATGATAGCGTAGAGTACAGCTCTGTCTGTATTATGATAGCGTAGAGTACAGCTCTGTCTGTATTATGATAGCGTAGAGTACAGCTCTGTCTGTATTATGATAGCGTAGAGTACAGCTCTGTCTGTATTATGATAGCGTAGAGTACAGCTCTGTCTGTATTATGATAGCGTAGAGTACAGCTCTGTCTGTATTATGATAGCGTAGAGTACAGCTCTGTCTATATTATGATCGTAAGCGTAGAGTACAGCTCTGTCTATATTATATTCGTAAGCGTACAGTACAGCCGTATCATGCAGTCTCAGTCGTAGATGTAACACCATACCATGATGATTGTAACATCTGCTGTTATGTCATGTTCTCATTACTGTAACGCTCTGCTTTGTGGACAACCAGCTTTTTCTGTACTCTTGTCTCCAACGCAGACAAAACACAGCTGCTCGCTTTGTCCTCAAAAAGAAAAAAGTTTGATCATGTCAGTCCTCTCCTTCGCTATCTTCACTGGTTGCCTGTTTTGAACACAACTGAATATAAGCTGGATACCATGTGTTATAAATCTATACACCAGCTCTGCTCCATCATATCTTTGTGACAACATCAATATTTATACGCCAACTCGCACCTTGCGCTCAGCTTCAGACACTCTTTCCCTTCAGGTCCCTAGATTTAAACTATCAACTGTCGGCCAACGTTCTTTTGCTGTTTCGGGACTATCTGTCTGGAATAAACTTCCATTCTTCCTTCGCCTAACACCTACCCTTTCTGCTTTTAAATCCAATTTAAAAACCAGCGTCTTTTCCCAACAACGAATTCTGCATCTACCTCGTTCCGTCGGTTTATGTAGGTCTTTTTTATGTATTGCGAGGTGGTCTGCGTTGATTGTATGCGTATGTCTGGTATGTGAGTGTGCTTTGATTTGAATTGTCAAGATTTAACGCATATAGATACTGTTATCATTATTATTAGTAGTAGTAGTATTATCATTAGTAGAAGTAGTAGAGGAGGAGGAGGAGGAGGAGAGAGGAGGAGTACAACTATCTCTTTCCCTCAGTTTGTGTTGGTCTTTTTTGTATATTGTAAAGTAGTCTGTGTTGTTTGCACGCGTATGTCTGGTATGTAAGTGCGCTTTGATTTGAATTGCTAGATTTGGCATCACATAATTATTATTATTATTATTATTATTATTATTATTACTATTATTGTTTTTGTATTTTATTATTATTATTTTTATTAATTTATATCGTTATCATTATTATTATTTATTATTATTATCATATCATTATCTTATCATTATTATTATTATTATTCATTATCATTATTATTATCATTAGTTATAGTATAGTAGTAGTAGTAGTAGTATACAACATTATCATTATCATTATTATCATTATTATCATCATCATCATCATCATTATTATGATTGTTGTTGTTGTTGTTGTTGTTGTTGTTGTTGTTGTTGTTGTTGTTGTTGTTGTGTCGTCGTCATCGTCGTCATTATAATTATTGTTATTATTATTATTATAATATTATCATCATCATCATCATTATGATTATCATCCCCATCGTCGCCATCATCATCATAACATTACACAAACTGTCCCAGTTTATGTGGCCATAAAGGTGGCGTAGAAAATGGCACAGAAATAAAAAGAAGACAGAATGAAACACAAACGGAAGCTGAGCAGAAAAGAAATGACCAACCTACGGATATCCTTTTAAAAAAATCTCATGTGGTGTAATATGACAAAAACGTCCCCCCGTGGGAATGCTGGGGGCTCCTTCAGTAGAAAGAGTATCCCCATCTTCTGGAAATACTGTGCTAGAAATTTCCTGTTTTCTGTCACTGTCTTTTTTTTCTGCCTTGTTCCCTTGCTTTCTGTCATTTCTTCCTATCATTTTCTGATTTCATGGTCCATTCACCTGTATGTGTTTGATAAAGTCTTACGTACTTTTTTTTTAGGACTGATAATTGGGTACATGTATTAAGTGCATTTTTGGCTCTAGAGAGGTGAGATATGCGGAAGCAATTTTAGGTAATTTATGCCTGCTTTTATATATGTTTTGGTGTCCTCAGGTATGCTTAAATTTGTATCCAGGTGTGTTTTTTAAATCCCCTGTGTGATAAATTGGACGGAATGGTCCACGCCGGGGGCATGTCCTTCGATTATGTGCACGAATCTATTGATATGTGTACTTAATTTCCTTTTTTCTTCTTCTTCTTTTTTTTTTCTTTTATTTTTTTATTTTCCTGTTGAAGTTTTGTGTGTTTTGAAGCAATTATAGCCCTGATGTGGCTCTATGCAGTCGCCTGGGCTTTAAACAACAATAACAATGACAAATACGTAAGAAACCTACGCATAAAGCCAAGACGCTGGTGGGGTGTTAAGACTACACCCAGAGGTAGGTAGGTACCCAATTAAAACGGTCATTAAGTTACATAACAACGTACAGCCGTACATCCACCCGTAAGTGGAATGGCCACGTTCCGTGTGTCTACAGACCGGAAAGTACAACAAACACGTAAGTAGTTAACTGTCTGTCTGTCTGTCTGTCTGTCTGTCTGTCTGGCTGGCTGGCTGGCTGTCTGTCTGTCTGTCTGTATGTATGTCTGTGTGTCTGTCTGTCTCTCTCTCTCTCTCTCTCTGTCTATCTGTCTGTCTATCTGTCTGTCTGTCTCTGTCTCTGTCTCCCTGTCTCTCTCTGTCTCTGTCTTTGTCTCTGTCTGTCTGCCTGCCTGTCTGTCTCTCTCCCTCTCTCTCTCCCTCTCTCTCTCTCTCTGACTCTCTGTTTCTCTGTCTGTCTCTCTCTCTCTGTCTGTCTGTCTTTCTGTCTCTCTCTGTTTCTCTGTCTCTCTGTCTCTCTGTCAGTCTGTCTGTCTGTCTCTCTTCTCTTCTCTCTCTCTCCTCTCTCTCTCTCTGCCTGTCTGTCTGTCTATCTGTCTGTCTGTCTGTCTCTCTCTCTCCCTCTCTCTCTTTCTCTCTCTCTCTCTCTCTCTCTCTCTCTCTCTCTGACTCTCTGTTTCTCTGTCTGTCTCTCTGTCTGTCTGTCTTTCTGTCTCTCTCTGTTTCTCTGTCTCTCTGTCTCTCTGTCAGTCTGTCTGTCTGTCAGTCTGTCTCTCTCTCTCTGTCTCTCTCTCTCTCCCCTCTCCTCTCTCTCTCTCTCTACGCCAAATACAAAAACTTAACCCTTTCAGTCTGGCAATGTATCTACCATCTTTCTTGCAGCAAGCTGGTGGATAGAGTGAGGAGTGAAATGGTTAAGAAGTTAGT
>JAPXFY010000022.1:57305804-57308304 GCA_030674185.1 Monoplex corrugatus
GTGTGTGTGTCTGTATGTGTGCGTGCGTGTGTGTGCGAGCGTGCGTGCCTGCGTGTGTGTCTGCTTCAGCGCTTAGATTTGATTTTATCAAGATTTTGCGCTATATAAAATATTGTAATTAATTAATTAATTATTAATTATAACAGTATTATCAACCCAACACATAAACAGACAACATAACAGTATTATCAACCCAACACATAAACAGACAACATAACAGTATTATCAACCCAACACATAAACAGACAACATAACAGTATTATCAACCCAACACATAAACAGACAACATAACAGTATTATCAACCCAACACATAAACAGACAACATAACAGTATTATCAACCCAACACATAAACAGACAACATAACAGTATTATCAACCCAACTCATAAACAGACAACATAACAGTATTATCAACCCAACACATAAACTGTCAGACAATATAACAATATTATCAACTCAACACATAAACAGACAACATAACAGTATTATCAACCCAACACATAAACAGACAACATAACAGTATCATCAACCCAACACATAAACAGACAACATAACAGTATCATCAACCCAACACATAAACAGACAGACAACATAACAGTATTATCAACCCAACACATAAACAGACAACATAACAGTATTATCAACCCAACACATAAACAGACAACATAACAGTATTATCAACCCAACACATAAACAGACAACATAACAATATTATCAACCCAACACATAAACAGACAACATAACAATATTATCAACCCAACACATAAACAGACAACATAACAGTATTATCAACCCAACACATAAACAAACAACATAACAGTATCATCAACCCAACACATAAACAGACAACATAACAGTATCATCAACCCAACACATAAACAGACAACATAACAGTATTATCAACCCAACACATAAACAGACAACATAACAGTATTATCAAGCCAACACATAAACAGACAACATAACAGTAGCATCAATCCAACACATAAACAGCCTCTCCGCCTTTCACCTGTGGGGGGGGGGGGGGAGCTAAAAAGCGTAACAGTGTCATCAAAAAACACAACAACAACAAAAAGGAATCACATCACGTCTCACCTGTTGAAGGCAGCAACAACAACAAAAAACCAAAAACAAAGATGTGGTACAAATTCAATTCACACCAACTTAAAATGCAATCTTCGGCACCCGCAGCTTGGCACAGTGTAACAAAACAAAAGAAACAAGTACTGAATGTGTGTGGGGGAGGGAGGAGAGGAGAGGTGGAGGGTGGTTGGTCTGTGTCTGCCCCCACACCCCCACCCACACCCTCACCCCTCCCAAAAAAAAAAACTTCCAGGTAATTACTGGGAGAAAATAAACAGGTAGGAAACGTTCTCTGCAAGAAGCCTCTGACTTGGCTTACCATGCAGGAACGCACAGTTGGCGAGCTACACAGAATAGGAAACTAGGAGGAAATTCGCGTAACATTATGGGCGGAAGCTTCTGCTACAAGTTTGTGTATACAAGCTAGAGCTCGCTTGCTTACACGCCCGCGCACGCGAGCTCGCGCACATACACACGCACGCACGCACGCGCACACATGGCCACGCATACAGATACATATATGCCACACAAATAAACGTACACGCCCACACACGCATACACTCACACACGCACGCCAATACACTCACACTCATACACACATATACACATCAGAGCCTGGAATTGCTAAGAAAAAAAAAGAGGAAACTTCTAGGGGGGTCCGGGGGCATGCTCCCCTGGAAAATTTTTTAAATCAAGACTAAAATCTGTGCATTCTGAGGCATTCTGGAGACAAATTTAAAGGCATCTAACACACTGAAAATCACAATGAATATCAGTCAAAAGAGTATTTAATAAACATTGGGCACAAGATCAGGATCCATCATACACAGCAGATCGTTTCAGTGTGTTCATACACAAACATATTCATCAAAACTAGCTTTTCTTTTTTTTTAAGTATGGTCGTCGATTTTTTTTTAACGCGAAAAAAAATTTTTTGCGCGATTTTCGATTTTGATTTCCGCGGAAATCCTCGTTTCCGCGACGAATTCCAGGCTCTGACACATACATAAACACACACACATACACACACACTCACACAAACACACACACATACACACGCACGCACAGAAAGAGACAGACATACAGACAGACAGACAGAAAGACAGACAAACAGACAGACAGACAGAGACAGAGAGACAGAGAGACACAGACACAGACACAAACACAGACATAAAACACACACACACACACACACAAACACAGACATAAACACACACACACACACACACACACACACACACACACACACACACACACACACACACACACACACACACACACACACACACACCAAGTTCAAAGTGTAATTAGATCCGTTACTTTAATTGGTGTGTGGAGGACAAAGCAATGAACGAAAATCTAATGGAATCAACATAATTATGATAACATTCAGCAGAGAGAATTTATAACAGTCATC
>JAPXFY010000022.1:57343304-57423304 GCA_030674185.1 Monoplex corrugatus
AAAAGCTGGCCTTTTATATAATACTTATTTACTTATTTATTTGTTTATTGATCTATTCATTTATATTCATTGGGCCATGTAGCAGTGCCTCTGGGCTGTTGAAAAGACCGAAAGTGAAAATCAAATCAGTAAATATATATCGGTGGCGGTGAACTTTTGACGGGGTGAGCATTTTACACACTCTCTGTCTCTGTCTCTGTCTCTGTCTGTCTGTCTCTCTCTCTCTCTCTCTCTCTCTCTCTCTCTGTCTCTCTCTCTTCTCTCTTCTCTTTCTATTTCTATTTCTCTCTATCTCTCTTCTCTATCTCTATCTCTCTCTTTCTTTCTCTCTCTTTCTATTTCTGTCTCTCTCTCTTTCTATTTCTGTTATTCTCTTTCTGTCTCTCTCTCTCTCTTCTCTCTCTCTCTCTTCTCTCTCTCTCTTTCTATTTCTCTCTCTCTTTCTATCTCTCTCTCTCTCTCTCTCTCTTCTCTCTCCCTCTCTCTCTCTATCTCCCTCTCTCTCCCTCTCTCTCTCTCTCGCTCTCTCCGTCTCTCCCTCAATGCCGTTAAAAGTCATAGTGAACTTGAATTTCAGGAAAAAGCAGACAATGATCAGTATAGTGTGAATCAAAATTATCATGTTGCTTCGTTTTAATTAAATGTCAACACGATCCCAATATCTGGGAGACGCTTGCACTAGATCGATCGAACCGACGAGGCAAGCTGACCATCGGAGCAAGAGCAGCAGACAGAAGACGTACAGCAGAGGCTCGAAGAAAACGAAAAATGCGTAAGGCGCGAGCGACCTCAAATCCTAGTTGCACCAACCCACGTTTGCCCTACGTGTGGGCGAGCCTCCCTGGCTCGGACTGGCTCACCAGCCACCTCCGGACCTACAATCGCCATTCCCCAGTCAAAACTGAAGTCATGGTCTTCTTCGACGACTTTCAGTTTCAATTTTCAGAATCAGTTTCTCAAGATGACGTCTCCGCGCTCGGAATGAATTCCATATGCACTATCGTCACAAGTGCCATGTGATGGAGAAAATCCAGAATGATTACGGCAGAAGCCTGAAGCCTGCACATAAACCCAAGAGCTGTCCGGTGCTGAGGTCCTACTTAGATAGTTCCATAACCCTGGGGTCGCAGGAAAGCGAGGTGACAGAGACCTCAACTTTTCCCGGGCCCAGCACCACGAGGGCGGCGCCCATCCCCTCTCCCTCGCTTCAAATTCATATTCATATTCACATTTTTTTAAACCAAGACTTCAGAAAGGTAAGAAGGCTAATTAGTCTTCAAGGGGTGGGACATCTCAAATCAACATATCTCTCCAATGTTTTATACCAAGGCAGCCGGGCAATGCCCTGCACGCTCTTCACGATTTTCAACTGCCGTGGGATCTTTAGCATGCGCAGCCTGAAGGCACAAGGGTCCGACTCGTTTTGCGTCCCCTTCCGAAGGATTAGACCATACGTTCAGTTCGATTTACCGGTCAAACTGAGAAGAAAAGTCGAAGCCTCTGCGGAAAGCGAACCCTGGAACCTCGAGTTTAGTTATTGGCAGGCGAACGTCTGAACCATTCTGCCACACTTCTCCCTAGTGCGACAACAAAGGACGAACAACAACAACAAAACAAACAACACAGAGGGGTGTGGGTTCAACTCTCGGAAAGACCGTTTGTTGTTTTGATTCTTTATTTCCATCGTGCTGGTGTGCAAGTTGTTACAGTAGAGCCATGGACTGTAGATCTGATGCGGGAGTTCAGTCCCAGTTTGCAATATCAAAAACCTGGCCTGTTAGTTGATCACCTAAATGCTCCAGTCATTCTGGTGATGCCAGCTTAGTGTTTGATAAATCCAGTTCCCCCTTTAACACCTCCCCTGCCTTCCCCTTTCATATCAAAATATCCAACGTATGCGGTTTTGGGTCTGGGTAGGCTTAAGGAGTCCTCCAGATAACGTAGACACCAGATTGGATAGAGCGCATGTGGAATTGCCAGAGTGCAATGAATCCTCTTGAATAAATTTAACTCTTTGACTCCTGCTCCCTGTCTACCAGCTTCCTGTATTGTCAACAGTGCCAGCAAGGCAAAAACTTAACCCTTTGATTCCCCTTACCCTATCCACCAAATTCCTGCAGGACGCTGGTGGATAGGGCGAGGGAGTCAAAGAGTTCAGTTTTTGCAGTTTGTAGATAGGGTGTGGGAGTCAAAGGGTTAAACTGAACTTATCCTGTGTCAACAGGCAGACTACTTGACTGTGATCCACCTGCACTATGCCGACAGTGACGAGCATTGTAAACCCAGGACCTGTGTCAACACTGTGATCCACCTGCACTATGCCGACAGTGACGAGCATTGTAAACCCAGGACTGTGTCAACACTGTGATCCACCTGCACTATGCCGACAGTGACGAGCCTTGTACACCCAGGACCTGTGTCAACACTGTGATCCACCTGCACTATGCCGACAGTGACAAGCCTTGCACACCCAGGACCTGTGTCAACACTGTGATCCTCCTGCACTATGCCGACAGTGACAAGCCTTGCACACCCAGACCTGTGTCAACACTGTGATCCTCCTGCACTATGCCGACAGTGACAAGCCTTGCAACCCAGGACCTGTGTCAACACTGTGATCCTCCTGCACTATGCCGACAGTGACAAGCCTTGCACACCCAGGACCTGTGTCAACACTGTGATCCTCCTGTACTGTGCTTTCAATGACAAGCCTTGCACACCCAGGACCTGTGTCAACACTGTGATCCTCCTGTACTGTGCTTTCAATGACAAGCCTTGCACACCCAGGACCTGTGTCAACACTGTGATCCTCCTGTACTGTGCCTTCAATGACAAGCCTTGCACACCCAGGACCTGTGTCAACACTGTGATCCTCCTGTACTGTGCCTTCAATGACAAGCCCCACACACCCAGGACCTGTGTCAACACTGTGATCCTCCTGTATTGTGCCTTCAATGACAAGCCTCGCACACCCAGGACCTGTGTCAACACTGTGATCCTCCTGTACTGTGCCTTCAATGACAAGCTCGCACACCCAGGACCTGTGGTCAACACTGTGATCCTCCTGTACTGTGCCTTCAATGACAAGCCTCGCACACCCAGGACCTGTGTCAACATTTGTGATCTCCTGTACTGTGCCTTCAATGACAAGCCCCACACCCAGGACTGTGTCAACACTGTGATCCTCCTGTACTGTGCCTTCAATGACAAGCCTCGCACACCCAGGACCTGTGTCAACACTGTGATCCTCCTGTTACTGTGCTTTCAATGACAAGCCTCGCACCCAGGACCTGTGTCAACACTGTGATCCTCCTGTACTGTGCCTTCAATGACAAGCCTTCGCACACCAGGCCCTGTGTCAACACTGTGATCCTCCTGTACTGTGCCTTCAATGACAAGCTCGCACACCCAGGACCTGTGTCAACACTGTGATCCTCCTGTACTGTGCCTCAATGACAAGCCCACACACCCAGGACCTGTGTCACACTGTGATCCTCTTGTACTGTGCCTTCAATGACAAGCCTCGCACACCCAGGACCTGTGTCAACACTGTGATCCCTGTACTGTGCTTCAATGACAAGCTCGCACACCCAGGACCTGTGTCAAACACTGTGATCCTCCTGTACTGTGCCTTCATGACAGCCCACACACCCAGGACCTGTGTCAACACGGTGATCCCTGTACTGTGCTTCAATGACAAGCCTCGCACACCAGGACTGTGTCAACACTGTGATCCTCCTGTTCTGTGCCTTCAATGACAAGCCCACACACCCAGGACCTGTGTCAACACTGTTATCCTCCTGTACTGTGCCTTCAATGACAAGCCCCACACACCCAGGACCTGTGTCAACACTGTGATCCCCCTGTACTGGTGCCTTCATGACAAGCCTCGCACACCAGGACCTGTGTCAACACTGTGATCCTCCTGTATTGTGCCTTCAATGACAAGCCTCGCACACCAGGACCTGTGTCAACATCTGTACTTTGCCTTCAGTGGACAACAAGCCCACACACCAGGACCTGTGTCAACACTGTGATCCTCCTGTACTGTGCCTTCAATGACAAGCCTCGCACACCCAGGACCTGTGTCAACACCCCAAGATACTACACACTCATGTACACGTTTCCTGACCGCCTGGTCCATCGCACCTGACATTCAGAGTGCTTCGGTAAGTAATATCATCAAAACTTAGAACTCAGGAAGTAGGGGAAGGGAGTAGGGGATAGATCAAAGAGGAAGGGTGCGGAAGACTGGAGTGAGGTGGTGGAGACCTTAACTCCCCACCTCTCTCCCCTGTAGGGATACTAGGGAGTTCTTTTGCTATAAATAGTATCCCCACTTTTGCGGAAATTATGTGCCAGAAATTTCCTGTTTTCTGTCACTGTCTTTCTCCCTTGTTCTTTAGCTTCCTGTCATCTTTTCCTATCATTTTCTGCCTGCTGGTCTACTGATTTGTATGTGTTGTATAAAGGCTTACATACATACTGTCTATAAGGACTGATGATTAATTGGGTACATGTATTGACTGCATTTTTTGGCTCTGAGAAAATGTGATGAGCAGAGGCAATTTTAAGGAACCAGAAAAAAAAAAACACGAAAGAAGAATACAAACGCGTATTTAATTTAATACAACAAGACAAGACAGGTGCAAATTTTCGGCCAACTGGCCTTTGTCAAGCGTAAGATTACAAACAAACAAACAAACACCAGATACAAAAACTGGATAACAACAGCAGGAAGTTTCAGTCTTTTTCTCATAAGTTTTGTATCTGGTGTTCGTTTGTTTGTTTGTAATAAAAAATTTGCACCTGTCTTGTCTTGTTGTATTAAATACGCGTTTGTTTTCTTCTTTCGTGTTTTTTCTGGTTCCTATTTGCTTGAACGCGGCAGTCACACTTGTTTTGGATAGAGGCAATTTTAGATAGTCTAGACCAGTTTTATGTGTTGTACTGTACTGAGTTCTGTTTATACATTTACATTCAGGTTTTTGTTTAACCCCCCCCCCCCGCCATGGTGTAAATCAGGCAGAATTGTCCACGCCGGGGTGGGGGGGGGGGGGTATCCTTGGATCATGTGCACGAATACATTGATATGTATACTTAATCTTCTTTTCCCAGGGGTTTTTCCCAGGTCATTGACGTATTTGTTTGGTTGTAGCCCTGACATGACTCTGCGCAGTGGGTTTAAGGGATTTGACCCTTTGACTCCTGCACCCTGTCCACCAACTTCAAAAGCTTAACCCTTTGACTCCTGTACCCTGTCCACCAACTTCAAAAGCTTAACCCTTTGACTCCCTCTCCCTATCCCCGGGTGTTCGTTTGTTCGTTTGTTTGTTTTTTGTCTTTGTTTGTTTCTTTCTTTCTTTCTTTCTTTTTTGTTTATTTATTGTTTTGTTTGTTTTCCTTTGTTTGATTTTGTTTGATTTGGTTAGGTTTGGTTTGCTTTGCTTTGCTTTGCTTTGCTTTGCTTTGCTTTGCTTTGCTTGCTTGCTTGCTTGGCTTGCTTGCTTTTGCTCGCTCGCTCGTGTCTGTCTGTCTGACTGTCTGACTGTCTGACTGTCCGTCTGTCCGTCTGTCTGTCCGTCTGTCCGTCTGTCTGTCTGTCTGTCTGTCCGTCCGTCTGTCTGTCTGTCTGTCTGTCTGTCTGTCTGTCCTGCGTATGCGTGTATTTTTCTTTACCCATGAACGCGAATTTTTGTTCAAAATTTTGCAAGGGACAATTCTTTTGTTGTCGTGGTATCTTTTACGTCTGTCAATCCGTCAGCCTGTCTGTTCATCAGTATACAGCTGAGATACAAAGACGTTTGCCAACGTGACATGAAGGCGCTTGAGATCAACACTGAGTCCTGGGAGGACCTCGCAGACGACCGCAACAGCTGGAGAAGCACTCTCAAGAAACTGCTGCGGATTAGTGAGGACAAACTGTCAGCTGCTGCAGCAGAAAAGGGAGTTCGCAGAAAAGGGATGACAGCCAACAGAGACTGTCTCTCTCGCATTGGTCTCTACAGTCACAGGCGACATTTAGAACGGATATACATGTACTTTGTCCATGGTCAGCCATGACCGAGGGAGGCCTACTACATATCTATGCATTTATGTGTCTGATTCCATTTACTCTTGAATGTATACATTCGTTTAGATTTACTAATATCTGTACTTATTTACTGACGTATTTTGTGTTAGTCTTTACAAATACACTTGGTCTCATTTTGTTTCAGCTTGCCTGCAACAGCGCTACACCACGAGAGGATACAGTCATACGAACAACATCACAAATGACCAGAAGCAGCAGCAGCAGCAGCAGCAGCAAGACCAACAAGAACAAGTAAGGCTTCTGTTAAATGTTTTACAGAAAACAAACGAAAACAAACTTGAAAGCAAATAGAGAAAAACACACACAAAAAGACAACAACAAAAATAACGACATCAAAAACAAAACAAAAAATTCAAAATAGGAAGAAATCAAGAAAGTTAAGAAGAATGGGAAATGAAGACGACGCAACGGAACACTAAGAAGAACAACGAGAACAACAAGAAGAACAAGAAAAGCAAAAGAAAGAGAAACAGAAAAGGGTAAAAACCAAAAAACAGAAAAACAGAAAAAACGTGTTAAAACGACGATAAGAAGAACAATAACAGAAATAACAAGAAGAATAAAATGGGAGCCGGATCATAAAAGGAATAATCACCACACGAGAGGAAAAAGAACAAAATGCAACACAAAACAAAAACTCAAATTGATTTGAAAAATCAAAACACAGAAAACAAGGAGAAAATCAAGGAAAACAGGACGTAAAATCCGTGTCTATTATCATTGCACAACCAATAGCAATGACAACAGGGACAACATGGCGAAACAAGTACGGAAACAAAAGCAATGACAACAAATGAACAGGGAGACTGGTAAGCCAGAAGAAGAACATGTTAACCAGGAGAACAACAAGGAAACCAGGAGAACAACAGTAAACCAGGAGAACAGCAAGTAAACCAGGAGAACAGCAAATAAACCAGGAGAACAACAAGTAAACCAGGAGAACAGCAAGTAAACGATGATTACAACAAGTAAACCAGGAGAACAGCAAGTAAACCAGGAGAACAACAAGTAAACCAGGAGAACAGCAAGTAAACCAGGAGAACAACAAGTAAACCAGGAGAACAGCAAGTAAACCAAGAGAACAACAAGTAAACCAGGAGAACAGCAAGTAAACCAAGAGAACAACAAGTAAACCAGGAGAACAGCAAGTAAACGATGATTACAACAAGTAAACCAAGAGAACAACAAGTAAACCAGGAGAACAACAAGTAAACCAGGAGAACAGCAAGTAAACCAGGAGAACAACAAGTAAACCAGGAGAACAGCAAGTAAACCAAGAGAACAACAAGTAAACCAAAACAATAAGAACTAAACCAGAACAACAAGTGAACCAAAAGAACAACAAATAAACCAAAACCCACGAGTAAACCAAGAGAACAAGTAAACAAGGAGAACAACAAGTAAACCAAGCGAACAGCAAATAAACCAGGAGAACAACAAGTAAACCAGGAGAACAGCAAGTAAACCAGGAGAACAAGTAAATCAAGAGAACAAGTAAACCAGGAGAAGAACAAATAAACCATGAGAACAGCAAGTAAACCAGAACAACAAGTAAACTAAAACAACAAGAACTAAACCAGAACAGCAACAAGTAAACCAAAAGAACAAGTAAACCAGGAGAACAGCAAGTAAACCAGAACAGCAACAAAAAAACAAAAGAAACAACAAACAAACCAAAACCCACAAGTTAACCAAGAGAACAAGTAAACCAGAACAGCAACAAGTAGACCAAGAGAACAACAAGTAAACCAGGAGAACAACAAATAAACCAGGAGAACAACAAATAAACCAGGAGAACAGCAAGTAAACCTGAAGAATAACATGTAAACCAGGAGAACAGCAAGTAAACCAGGAGAACAACAAATAAACCAGGAGAACAGCAAGTAAACCTGGAGAATAACATGTAAACCAAGAGAACAACAAGTAAACCAGGGAACAACAAATAAACCAGGAGAACAGCAAGTTAACCACACAAAAAAAGTTATAAACCAGAAATACAACAAGTAAACCAGGAAATAGCAAGCAAACCACAGGAGCAAGTAATGAACCAGAAGAACAACAAGCAACCAGAAGAACAACAAGCAAACCAGAACAACAACAAGCAAACCAGAAGAACAACAAGCAAACCAGAAGAACAACAAGCAAACCAGAACAGCAACAAGCAAACCAGAACAACAACAAGCAAACCAGAAGAACAACAAGCAAACCAGAAGAACAACAAGCAAACCAGAACAGCAACAAGCAAACCAGAACAACAACAAGCAAACCAGAAGAACAACAAGCAAACCAGAACAACAACAAGCAAACCAGAACAACAACAAGCAAACCAGAACAACAACAAGCAAACCAGAAGAACAACAAGCAAACCAGAACAACAAGCAAACCAGAAGAACAACAAGCAAACCAGAAGAACAACAAGCAAACCAGAAGAACAACAAGCAAACCAGAAGAACAACAAGCAAACCAGGAGAACAACAAGCAAACCAGGAGAACAACAAGCAAACCAGAAGAACAACAAGCAAACCAGAAGAACAGCAAATAAGTCAGAGGAACAAGTAATAAACCGGGGAGAACAACAAATAAACCAGGAGAACAGCAAGTAAACCAGGAAGACCACAAGTAAACCAGGAGAACAGCAAGTAAACCACAGGAACACGTAATAAGCGAGGAGAACAGCAAGCAAACCTGGAGATCAGCACGCAAACCAGGAGAACAGCAAGTAAACCAGAGGAACAAGTAATACACGAGGAGAACAGCAAGTAAACCAGAGGAACAAGTAATACACGAGGAGAACAGCAAGTAAACCAGAGGAACAAGTAATACACGAGGAGAACAGCAAGTAAACCAGAGGAACAAGTAATACACGAGGAGAACAGCAAGTAAACCAGAGGAACAAGTAATACACGAGGAGAACAGCAAGTAAACCAGAGGAACAAGTAATACACGAGGAGAACAGCAAGTAAACCAGAGGAACAAGTAATAAACCGTGAGAAAAGTGAATAAATCAGGAGAACAAATAAACCAGAAAAACAGTGAGTAAACCAGAGGAACAAGAAATAAATCTTGAGAGCGGCAAATAAACAAGGAGAACAGCAAAACAACCAAAAGAACAACACGTAAACCAGAGGAACAAATAAACCAGAGAACAAGTACACCAGAACAGCAAGTAAACCCGGAGAACAGCAGCTAATAAACCAGGAGAAAAGCAAAATCATAAAGGACAAAAATCAGAACAACAAGAAATAGAAAAAGAACATCAATGATATAACATCAGTGACAAAAACATTCTCAGTAAAATATCACGAACAGCAAAAAGAAAAACTAAAGGAAGACAAGTCATGAACAAGAAGAGATCAAAATAAAGAACAAGAGCAACAAGAACAGGTAGACCAAGAACAAAAGAAAGTGAAAGCAACAAAAAAAATCATCAACAAAAAAGAAAAAGAAAAAAAAAGAAACGGGACACAAATGACAGAGCAAAGTTTCACCAGGGAGAAAAAAATCAAATCAACGGCAAAAGTGAAAACCAAACAACAAGAACAATATAAAGCTAACGGCAAAACAGAACTAAGCAGAAAAGCAACAGACAAAAAGAAAGCAAGCTTGATCAAGAAAGCCAGGACTGAACAAAGAAAGAAAACAAACAAATAAACAAAGAAAAGAGAGACGTGGAACAAAAGCATGTGAAAAAAAATGAGACAGGACACAGAAGAAGAGAAAACACGGATAAGCAAACAAATAAACAGAAGAAGAACAGGCTGAACGAAGAACATGCAACATGAACCACAAAAATAGACAAAATAGATTGAAGACAAAAGGCAAAAAACGAAGAACTTGAATGACAAGAATACAACTCCCTCTCAATTAAAAGAAAAGAAAAAATGAATATTCAGAAACAAAATATATACAAACTCAAAACAACACAAAACAACTAATGGGAAAACGGCACTCCCTGAAAAAAAAAAAAAAAGAAACGAAAAAAAAAAACAAAAAGCAAGAAAAAAGGACCGAAAACAAAGAGAAAAGAAGGATAAGAACAAGAACAAGTGTAGTACAGAGAGAACGAGATAAAAAGAGCAAAAAACGACACCAACAAGGATACAGTCGCGATATTAAATGCCAGAGCCACAACACCAAAACCATTAACAGGAACAAGAAAAAGAAAAATACAAATCAGTACTAAAGTACCACAAGAAAAACAAACTAGAACGAGAAAAAATACAAGATTAACAAGAGCAAGAAGAAACAAAAATAGTCATAACAAAATTTGAAATATCACCAAAGTCATCGAAAAAAAGAAAAAGAACTACTACAAAAAGAACAAGAGTAAAAGAGGGGGAATAAAAGAAGAAGAACCAGCAGGAATGTTATTACAATATCAACAAATGCTAGAATTACAACAGGAGAGAAATGTGTTCAAGAAAAACCCAGAGCAGGAGATTAAAACCGACAACAACAAGACTATAAAATAACATCAATAAATCGCAAAAACCACCACATCAGATGCACCAACAATATCAGGAATAAGGAAAGCCACAAAGCAGCACAAAATAACAAAACAAAAGCAAAAAGAAAAAAAAGAAAAACGAAAAACCGAAAAGGACAAAAAGAAAGAAAGAGAAAAAAAAAAACGGTGAAAGAAAACAGGACCATAGAAGGAAGAACAAAAAAGAAAGAAGGAAGGAATAAAGAAGAAAAAGGAAGGAAGGAATAAAAAAAACTTAAATTAAGATAAACAAAGGGAGAAACAAAAAAGGAAGAACGAAAAAGAAGGAAGGAAGGATATAAGAAAAAGGAAAAAAAGGAATAAAAAAAAAAAAGAAGGAAAAAAAAAACAAAGGAAGAAAAGAAAAGGAAGGTCAAAAGGAGAAACAGACAAAGAAACAAAAACCAAAAAAATAAAGGAAGAAATTCACAAAAGAAGAAACAAACAAACAGAGCAGGAAGCAAACAAAGAAAGGAAGAAACAAACTACGTAAACAAAAAAGAAAGGAAAATACAAAGAAACAAGAGGAAAGACAGAAATAAACAAAGAAGTAAGCAAAGAACAAAGAAACAGAAACAAACAGGAAAGAGACCGAAAGAAGAAAGAAAGAAGGAAAGAAGGAAAGCAAGAAAGAAAAAAAGAAAAAAACAAAGAAAAAAAAGAAAGAAAGAAATAAAGAAAGAAAAAAAAACAGGATGAAACAGTTCAAGAAATAAACAATCAAACAGAGAACACTAAAGACACAAACAAAGAAACTAAGAAATAAAGAAACAAACAAACAAAGACAAACAAAAACACCCAAAAAACAACAAAGGAACAAAGGCAAAAACAACCAATCAAAGGGTGTAACAAGTAACAGAAGAAAACACAAACAAGTGAAGGCTGAATCACAGGAAACAGAAATAAAGGAAGCAAGAAACAAGCAAAGGAAAGAAAGAAAAAACAAAACAAATAAAAACTAAAAAAAAATTGAAAAAGCAGAGAGAATTTTAGACAGGAAAACAAACAGAAAGAACTTACAAACAATACAAAACAAAGACACTGAAACAAACAAAGTGAACAAAGAAACAAGCAAATAAAAATAAAAAGCAAAGAAATAGAAGATCAACGAAAGAAAGAAACAAAATAAACAAACAAACAAAGAAAACAATTAACAAAGAAACAAAACAACAATAAAACAAACAAAATAACAAAGAAACAGACTAAAAAAATAAATAAAAAATGAACAAAAGAAACCACCAAAGAATCATAGAAACAAACCACAAACAAACAAAAGAAATATTGAAAGAAAAAAGGAACAAACAAACGAACAAGCAATGAAATAAACTAACAATGAAAGAGATGAAAGGAAAACAAAGAAACCAACAACTACGAGATAAAAACGAAGAAAAAAAGAAACTAACAAACAAAGAAAGGAACGAAGAAACGAACAAGGACACCAACGACGAAAAAAGAAACAAAGACAAGAAAGAAGCAAGCAATCGGAAAAAGAAACACAGGAAGAAACAAACACAGGAAGAAACAAACACAGAAGAAACAAACACAGGAAGAAACAAACACAGGAAGAAACAAACACAGGAAGAAACAAAACACAGGAAGAAACAAACACAGGAAGAAACAAAACAGGAAGAAACAAACACAGAAGAAACAAACACAGGAAGAACAAACACAGAAGAAAAAAGAGAACAAACACAGAAAAACAAACACAGAAGAACAAACACAGAAGAAACAAACACAGGAAAAACAAAACAGGAAGAAACAAACACAGAAGAAAGCAAAACACAGGAAAGAAACAAACAAAGAAGAAACAAAACAAGGAAGAAACAAACACAGAAGAAACAAACACAGGAAGAAAACACAGGAAGAAACAAACACAGAAGAAACAAACACAGGAAAAACAAACACAGGAAGAAAACACAGAAGAAACAAACACAGGAAGAAGCAAACACAGGAAGAAACAAACACAGGAAGAAACAACAAAGAAGAAACAAACACAGGAAGAAACAAACAAGAAGAAACAAAACACAGAAGAACAAACACAGGAAGAAACAAACACAGAAGAAACAAACACAGGAAGAAACAAACACAGGAAGAAACAAACACAGAAGAAACAACAAAACAGAGAACAAAACAAAAACAAAGAAACAAACAAAGAAACAGAAGAAACAAAACAAAAAAAACAGAAAAACAAAACGAGGAAACAAACAAAGAGAAAAACAAACAAGAAAAACAAACAGAAGAAACAAAAACAGAAGAAACAAACGAAGAAACAACACAAAGAAACAAACAAGAAGAAACAAACACAGGAAGAAACAAACAAAAGAACAGAAAACAAAACACAGAAGAAAAACAGAAAACAAACGAAAGAAACAAACAAACACAGAAGAAACAAAACAAAACAAAAGAAAAACAAACACAGGAAGAAACAAACACAGGAAGAAACAAACAAGAAACACAAGAAAAAGAACAACAACAGGAAGAAACAAAAACACAGAAGAAACAAACAGGAAGAAACAAACACAGGAAGAAAACAACACAAGAAGAAACAAACAAAGAAAACAAACACAAAGAAACAAACGAAGAAACAAACACAGGAAGAAACAAACACAGGAAAGAAACAAATCACAGAGAAAGAAAGCAGAAACAAACAGAAGAAACAAACAAGAAGAAAACAACAAACAGAAGAAACAAAACAAAGAAAAAAACAGATGAAAACAAGAAACAAACACAGGAAAGAAACGAAACAAAGGAAGAAACAAGAAGAAGAAACAAAACAACAAGGAAAACACACAAACAGAAAGAACGAAACAAAGAAGAAACAAACAAGAAAGAAACAAACAATAGAAGAAACAAAACAAGAAAGAAAAAACAGAGAAGAAACAAAACAGAAGAAACAAACAAGGAAGAACAACAAAAAGAAGAAACAAAACAGGAAGAACAAAACAGGAAGAAACAAAACAGAAGAAAACAAACACAGGAAGAAAACAAGAAAAACACAGAAGAAACAAAAACAGAAGAAACAAACACAGAAGAAAAAACAAGAAGAAGCAAACAAGGAAGAAACAAACAAGAAAGAAACAAACACAGAAGAAACAAGAAACACAAGGAAGAAACAAAACAACGAAGAAACAAACCAAGAAGAAACAAAACGAAAAAACAAAAGAAAAAAGGAAGAAACAAAAGAGGAAACAACACAGGAAGAAAAAACAATGAAAAACAAAACAGGAAGAACAACACGAAGAACAAAAATGAAAAACAAACACAAAAGAAGACAACACACAGGAAAAACAAAACAGGAAGAACAAACAAAAGGAGAAAACAAGGAAGAAAAGAAACACGGAAGAAACAAACAAGGAAGAAACAACAAGGAGAAAACAAACACAGAAAAACAGACCAACAGAAGAAACAAACACAAAGAAACAAACAAAGGAAAGAACAAACAAGAGAACAAACAAAGAAGAACAGAAAAAAAAACACAGAAGACAACACAGAAAACAAACAAGAGAAGAAAACAACACAGAAGAAATGAGAAGAAACAAACAAGAGAAGAAAAAAACAGAAAGAAACAAACACAGGAAGAAAACAAACAAAGAAGAAACAAACAAGGAAGAAACAACACAGAAAGAAACAAAAGAAAAGAAACAAACACAGGAAAAGAAACAAACAAGGAAGAAACAAACAAAGGAAGAAACAACCAGAGAAGAAACAAACATATGAGAGAAACAAACAAAAATGAAACAAACAACACGAAAAACAAACGAGAAAACAAACACTGAAAAAAAACAGGAAGAAACAAACACAGGAAGAAACAAACAAGAAGACGAGACAAAACAGAGAAAACAAACAAGAGAAAAGATAAAGAACAAACAGAAGAAAGTACAAGAACAAAAAAATGGGAAACATTCAAAAAAGAGGAAAAACACGAAGAAACACAACAGAGACAAGCAATAAAAGAACGAAGAAACAAAGAATGAAGACACAACTAATAATGAAACAACAAAATGGAAAGCAAGGAACAAACACACAAGAAGCATAAACGAAAAAAATACAGACAGAAACAAGAACATAAACAAAGAAACAAAGGAATGATGAAAAACACAAGTAAACAAATACAGTTCAAAATAACATAAACAAAGAAAGAAACACAGGAAGAAATAAACACATCAACAAAACAAAGAAAAAACACAGAAAGAAACAAATACAAAGAATAAACAAAAGAAAGAAGAACAAACAATAAACAATGAGACAAACATAGGAAATTCAAACAAAAAACAAAGAAACACAGCAAGAAACAAATGCTTAGATAAAGAAACAAAGAAAGAAAGAAACAAATACAAAAGGAAAAACCAAGAAACGAAGAAACGAAAAGAATAGACACAAGAAGCAACAAGCACGTATGCAAAGAAACAAATAAATAAAACAAGAACACAGGAACAAACAAACAAAGAAAGAAACACACAAAGAAAAGAAACAACGAAGAAACATACTCAGAAAGAGATAAAAACAAGTATATGAAGCAAACGCAGGAAGAAACAAACAAATAAACGATAAACAAAAAAACCCCAAGAAGAAACAAACAGAGAAACAATCAAACAATAAGAAAGAAACTAACAAAACAAACAAAGAAACATACTCAAAAAGAAACAAAGGACGAAACAAACAAATAAAAAAGATAGGAAGAAACAAATAGAGGGAGAAGCAACCACATAAAGGAAGAAACACCAAATTAAAACAACAACAACAACAACAACAACAAAATAGATAAACAAACAAACACAAAAAGAACGTACAACGAACACAGAAACATATACACAAAGAAAGGGGAACATACATAAAGGGAGAAACAAAGAGGAAGGAAAAAAAGAAAGAACTGAAGAAACAACAACAAAAAAGAAACAACAAAGGAAGAAACAAAGAAATCACAGAAAAACAGGACTCTAACAAAGAAAGAAACAAAGACATAAAAGAAGAAAGAACAAAGGAAGAAACAAACAAAAGAAGAAACAAGGAAATAAAGAAACAAAAACTTTATCAGAAAAATAAAAAGAAGAAACAACAAAGAAATGACGAAGAGACAAACAAGGAGAAAAAGAAAAAAGAAAGAAGACACAACACAGGAAAATAACAAACAAATAAAAGAAGAAGCAAACAAGTGAAGAAACCAACAACGAAGGAAATAAGGAGGAAACAACACACAAATAGAAGAAGAAACAAACAAAGGAAAAAACAAGCAAATGAAGGACGGAAGAAAGAAACAAACAAGTAATGGAGGAAACAAACAAGGAAATTGATTAAAGTATAAACAACTACTACCATACAATACAGAACAAGATGAAGAAAAAGACCACAATCACCACCGTCAACAGACAAGTTGAAACAGAAGTAAACGAGAACAGAAAGAACAAACAATATGAAAATGATTTAGAACAACGACAGGATATAGTTTTGTTCTCAAGAACAAACCAAAACTGGGAAAATTTCAAAAGAAGGGATGGAGGATGAAAAACGAACACAAAAGACCAAGATATGGAAGAAAATGAACAAAAACAAATAGAAGACAGATCAGAACTTCAACTACAGAAAAGAAACAGTTACACAAGGACGATAGTAAGAAACAGACCAACACGAGACAAATGTAAAGAGACAAGAGCAAGAACAAGGACACCAAGAACAAGAACAACACTGTTTTACAAGAAAAAAGAGAGAAACATCGTCAAGAAAGAAAAAGAAAACAAGACACCAACAACGTAAACAAAAACAATCTTCTTTGTCTTCGTCTTCTTCTCCCTCAGCTTCGCGAAGAGTCACTGGGCACCGCGCTGAAGAACTCTTCATTAGGTTCTTCTAGTTCTGTCGGTTGTGTGCCAAAGCCTGGGTCTCTGCAAGTGGTTTCACTGTCCATTTTGAAAGGTTGTCTGTCCGTCGGTGTTTTGTTTTTTGGTGGGTTTTATTTTTCTGTCTGCACCTCTGTCTTCTTTCCTGAACAGTTTTCTGGAGGTTTGATTTAGGGCCTTTGGATCTTGTTACGTGGTCATACCACCGTCATTTTCTTTTCTTAACTAAAGTCAGCAGGTCTTCATATGGTCCACTATGCTGCTTGATGGTTTGTGCTCTCGTTCATTGAAAGGAACACCTGAATTTCCATGGCTTGGATTCGTCTGTCCAAATCCTCTGTTAAAATCCAGGTTTCACGTGCATGCAGGAAGAATACACCAGTGCACGAAAGAGCCTGTTCTTATGTTTCATGGAGATATTCTTATCCTTCCAAACAGGTTTCAGACTAGACAGAGCTGAAGTTGTCTTTGCTGGATTCTTTATTGCTGTTGATGGTTCTCAGGAAAGTGAACTGTTGAACAGTTCCTACCTTTAATCTATGGACAGTTATATCAGGAATGATGATGGTGTTGTGGCTGACCATCTACTTGTTTTTCTTGGCGCTGATTTCCATGCTATCTTCTCGATGTTTCTTCTAATCTTTTAGCAAGCTTAGCGAGTTCTTGCTCACTGCGTTTCAGGTCATCAGTGTCATCTGCGAAGCGAAGGTTTGTAATTTTCCTTCTTCCAGTGCAGACTGTACTGGTGTGATCTTCAAGTACGTTAGTTACGATGCTTTCCATAAATATGTTGAAAAGTGTGGGAGACAAAAGGCATCCCTGATGAACTCCAACAGAAGTATGGAACCACTCTTGAATAGCACCTGTATGAGTACCATACCGGTTGTTCACGATTATAGTCGCTGGATGGTGTTGATTAGTTTTTGTTCGATGTTGAATTTCTTCTTTGTAGCCCACTGTGCCTCCTGCCGTACTCTGTCAAACGCCTTCTTGAAGTCTATAGAGACATGGTATGACTCCTCTGGCGTTGAAGGCTTTTTTTGTTTTTTGTTTGCTGTTTTTTGTTAAGGATACGCAGGTTAAAGATATGTTCGATGGTACTTCTTTCCTTGTGAAATCTGGCCTGTTCTTCAGCAATGATGGCATGTTGGTGGTGCTTCTTTCCTTGTGAAATCCAGCCTGTTCTTCAGCAATGATGGCATGTCGGTGGTGCTTCTTTCCTTGTGAAATCCAGCCTGTTCTTCAGCAATGATGGCATGTCGGTGGTGCTTCTTTCCTTGTGAAATCCAGCCTGTTCTTCAGCAATGATGGCATGTCGGTGGTGCTTCTTTCCTTGTGAAATCGCCTGTTCTTCAGCATGATGGCATGTCGGTGGTGCTTCTTTCCTTGTGAAATCCGCCTGTTCTTCAGCAATGATGGCATGTCGGTGGTGCTTCTTTCCTTGTGAAATCGCCTGTTCTTCAGCAATGATGGCATGTCGGTGGTGCTTCTTTCCTTGTGAAATCCGCTGTTCTTCAGCAATGATGGCATGTCGTGGTGCTTCTTTCTTGTGAAATCGCCTGTTCTTCAGCAATGATGGCATGTCGGTGGTGCTTCTTTCCTTGTGAAATCAGCCTGTTCTTCAGCAATGATGGCATGTCGGTGGTGCTTCTTTCCTTGTGAAATCGGCCTGTTCTCGCATGATGGCATGTCGGTGGTGCTTCTTTCCTTGTGAAATCAGCTGTTCTTCAGCAATGATGGCATGTCGGTGGTGCTTCTTTCCTTGTGAAATCCAGCCTGTTCTTCAGCATGATGCATGTCGGTGGTGCTTCTTTCCTTGTGAAATCCGCCTGTTCTCAGCAATGATGGCATGTCGGTGGTGCTCTTTCCTTGTGAAATCCGCCTGTTCTTCAGCAATGATGGCATGTCGGTGGTGCTTCTTCCTTGTGAAATCAGCCTGTTCTTCAGCAATGATGGCATGTCGGTGGTGCTTCTTCCTTGTGAAATCGCCTGTTCTTCAGCAATGATGGCATGTCGTGGTGCTTCTTTCCTTGTGAAATCAGCCTGTTCTTCAGCAATGATGCTGTCGGTGGTGCTTCTTTCCTTGTGAAATCGCCTTCTTCAGCAATGATGGCATGTCGGTGGTGCTTCTTTCCTTGTGAAATCGCCTGTTCTTCAGCAATGATGGCATGTCGGTGGTGCTTCTTTCCTTGTGAAATCGGCCTGTTCTTCAGCAATGATGGCATGTCGGTGGTGCTTCTTTCCTTGTGAAATCGCCTGTTCTTCAGCAATGATGGCATGTCGGTGGTGCTTCTTCCTTGTGAAATCACCTGTCTTCGCAATGATGGCATGTCGGTGTGTTCTTTCCTGTGAAATCGCCTGTTCTTCACAATGATGGCATGCGTGGTGCTCTTTCTTGTGAAATCCAGCTGTTCTTCAGCAATGTGGCATTCGGGGGCTTCTTCCTTGTGAAATCGGCCTGTTCTCAGCAAGATGGCATGTCGGTGGTGCTTCTTTCCTGAAATCGCCTGTTCTTCAGCATGATGGCATGTCGGTGGTGCTTCTTTCCTTGTGAAATCGGCCTGTTCTTCACATGATGCATTCGGGTGCTTTTTCCTGTAAATCCTGTTCTTCCATGATGGATGTCGGTGTGCTTCTTCCTTGTGAAATCGCCTGTCTTCACAATGATGCTGTCGGTGTGCTTCTTTCCTTGTGAAATCGCCGTTCTTCACAATGATGCATGTCGTGGGCTCTTTCCTGGAAATCGCCTGTTCTTCAGCATGATGGCATGTCGTGTCTTCCTTGTGAATCGCCTGTTCTTCACAATGATGCATTCGGTGGTGCTTCTTTCCTGTGAAACGCCTGTCTTCAAATGATGGCATGTCGTGGTGCTTCTTCTTAAATCCCTGTTCTTCAGCAATGATGGCATGTCGTGTGCTTCTTTCTTGTGAATCCCTGTTCTCACATGATGGATGTCGGTGGTGCTTCTTCCTTTAATCGCTGTCTTCACATGATGGCATTCGTGGTGTTCTTCCTGTGAAATCGCCTTTCTTCAGCAATGATGCATGCGTGTGCTTCTTCCTGTGAAATCCTTTCTTCACAATGATGGCATGTCGGTGTGCTTCTTTCTTTGAAATCGCGTCTTCACAATGATGCATTCGTGGTGCTTCTTCTTTGAAATCGCCTGTCTTCAGCAATGATGGCATGTGTGTGCTTCTTCCTTGTGAATCGCCTGTTCTCACAATGACATGTCGTGGCTTCTTCCTTGTAATCCCCTGTTTCCAATGAGGCTGTCGTGGTGCTTCTTTCCTTGTGAAATCGCCTTCTCAGCAATGGGCATTCGTGGTGCTTCTTCCTTGTGAAATCCCCTGTTCTTCGAATGAGGCATGTCGGTGGCTCTTTCCTGGAAATCGCCTGTTCTTCAGCAATGATGCATGTCGGTGTGCTTCTTCCTTGGAAATCCAGCCTGTTCACAATGATGGCATGTCGTGTGTTCTTCCTTGAATCCCTGTCTTCACGTATTTTTTCCTTGTGAAATCCAGCCTGTTCTTCAGCAATGATGGCATGTCGGTGGTGCTTCTTTCCTTGGAAATCCAGCCTGTTCTTCAGCAATGATGGCATGTCGGTGGTGCTTCTTTCCTTGTGAAATCCTGCCTGTTCTTCAGCAATGATGGCATGTCGGTGGTGCTTCTTTCCTTGTGAAATCCAGCCTGTTCTTCAGCAATGATGGCATGTCGGTGGTGCTTCTTTCCTTGTGAAATCCAGCCTGTTCTTCAGCAATGATGGCATGTCGGTGGTGCTTCTTTCCTTGTGAAATCGGCCTGTTCTTCAGCAATGATGGCATGTCGTGGTGCTTCTTTCCTTGTGAAATCCAGCCTGTTCTTCAGCAATGATGGCATGTCGGTGGTGCTTCTTTCCTTGTGAAATCAGCCTGTTCTTCAGCAATGATGGCATGCGGTGGTGCTTCTTTCCTTGTGAAATCGCCTGTTCTTTAGCAATGATGGCATGTCGGTGGTGCTTCTTTCCTTGTGAAATCCAGCCTGTTCTTCAGCAATGATGGCATGTCGGTGTGCTTCTTTCCTTGTGAAATCCAGCCTGTTCTTCAGCAATGATGGCATGTCGGTGGTGCTTCTTTCCTTGTGAAATCCAGCCTGTTCTTCAGCAATGATGGCATGTCGGTGGTGCTTCTTTCCTTGTGAAATCCAGCCTGTTCTTCAGCAATGATGGCATGTCGGTGGTGCTTCTTTCCTTGTGAAATCCAGCCTGTTCTTCAGCAATGATGGCATGTCGGTGGTGCTTCTTTCCTTGTGAAATCCAGCCTGTTCTTCAGCAATGATGGCATGTCGGTGGTGCTTCTTTCCTTGTGAAATCCAGCCTGTTCTTCAGCAATGATGGCATGTCGGTGGTGCTTCTTTCCTTGTGAAATCCAGCCTGTTCTTCAGCAATGATGGCATGTCGGTGGTGCTTCTTTCCTTGTGAAATCTGGCCTGTTCTTCAGCAATGATGGCATGTCGGTGGTGCTTCTTTCCTTGTGAAATCCAGCCTGTTCTTCAGCAATGATGGCATGTCGGTGGTGCTTCTTTCCTTGTGAAATCTGGCCTGTTCTTCAGCAATGATGGCATGTCGGTGGTGCTTCTTTCCTTGTGAAATCTGGCCTGTTCTTCAGCAATGATGGCATGTCGGTGGTGCTTCTTTCCTTGTGAAATCCAGCCTGTTCTTCAGCAATGATGGCATGTCGGTGGTGCTTCTTTCCTTGTGAAATCCAGCCTGTTCTTCAGCAATGATGGCATGTCGGTGGTGCTTCTTTCCTTGTGAAATCCAGCCTGTTCTTCAGCAATGATGGCATGTCGGTGGTGCTTCTTTCCTTGTGAAATCCAGCCTGTTCTTCAGCAATGATGGCATGTCGGTGGTGCTTCTTTCCTTGTGAAATCTGGCCTGTTCTTCAGCAATGATGGCATGTCGGTGGTGCTTCTTTCCTTGTGAAATCCAGCCTGTTCTTCAGCAATGATGGCATGTCGGTGGTGCTTCTTTCCTTGTGAAATCTGGCCTGTTCTTCAGCAATGATGGCATGTCGGTGGTGCTTCTTTCCTTGTGAAATCTGGCCTGTTCTTCAGCAATGATGGCATGTCGGTGGTGCTTCTTTCCTTGTGAAATCCAGCCTGTTCTTCAGCAATGATGGCATGTCGGTGGTGCTTCTTTCCTTGTGAAATCCAGCCTGTTCTTCAGCAATGATGGCATGTCGGTGGTGCTTCTTTCCTTGTGAAATCTGGCCTGTTCTTCAGCAATGATGGCATGTCGGTGGTGCTTCTTTCCTTGTGAAATCCAGCCTGTTCTTCAGCAATGATGGCATGTCGGTGGTGCTTCTTTCCTTGTGAAATCTGGCCTGTTCTTCAGCAATGATGGCATGTCGGTGGTGCTTCTTTCCTTGTGAAATCTGGCCTGTTCTTCAGCAATGATGGCATGTCGGTGGTGCTTCTTTCCTTGTGAAATCTGGCCTGTTCTTCAGCAATGATGGCATGTCGGTGGTGCTTCTTTCCTTGTGAAATCGGCCTGTTCTTCAGCAATGATGGCATGTCGGTGGTGCTTCTTTCCTTGTGAAATCTGGCCTGTTCTTCAGCAATGATGGCATGTCGGTGGTGCTTCTTTCCTTGTGAAATCCAGCCTGTTCTTCAGCAATGATGGCATGTCGGTGGTGCTTCTTTCCTTGTGAAATCCAGCCTGTTCTTCAGCAATGATGGCATGTCGGTGGTGCTTCTTTCCTTGTGAAATCCAGCCTGTTCTTCAGCAATGATGGCATGTCGGTGGTGCTTCTTTCCTTGTGAAATCCAGCCTGTTCTTCAGCAATGATGGCATGTCGGTGGTGCTTCTTTCCTTGTGAAATCCAGCCTGTTCTTCAGCAATGATGGCATGTCGGTGGTGCTTCTTTCCTTGTGAAATCCAGCCTGTTCTTCAGCAATGATGGCATGTCGGTGGTGCTTCTTTCCTTGTGAAATCCAGCCTGTTCTTCAGCAATGATGGCATGTCGGTGGTGCTTCTTTCCTTGTGAAATCCGGCCTGTTCTTCAGCAATGATGGCATGTCGGTGGTGCTTCTTTCCTTGTGAAATCTGGCCTGTTCTTCAGCAATGATGGCATGTCGGTGGTGCTTCTTTCCTTGTGAAATCCAGCCTGTTCTTCAGCAATGATGGCATGTGCTTCCGGCCAAAATCTTTCGGTTTTCCAACCTGTCTCGTCGTTCTTACGTTCCATTGTCAAAAGTGATGTCACTTCCACAGATGTTCTCTGATTTTGTCCCAGTGGCACATTTCTTTTGAGTCTGCGATGGTGGAAGTGGACAGATGGCGCTGTCCTTGGTGACCTGGGCTGTGACTGATCCGGTCTGGTGTCTGTATTCTTTCTTGTCAGACGGCATGTCTTGGAAAAGTTGAGCCTGACCTTGCCCATCCCTCTCAAGGTCGGATTTTTGTTGTTGTTGTTGTCGGTGTTGTTGTTGTTGTTGCTGTTGTTGTTGTCGTCATCGTTGTTGTTGGAGAGCTACCCGCGGCCACCTAGCTAAGGGAGTAAACCCTGACAGTAAATCCGGTGTGGGGCCCCTAAGGCGATTGGATGGCAAACTTTGTCACTTTCCGGCAGCTCCTGCGGCCGCGTTGACACCAAAACGTAACAGCCCTGCTGTTCCTTTGGATCTGTCAGCGAGGTGGTGAGGGGGGACAAGTTCCATGGGCAAAGCCGGTCTTCCATATTACACTGCCCAGGTTTACATCCGTCCATTTATCCACAAACACTCTGCACCTACGACCTGGAGAGGACACTCCAGCTTCGCTACTAACACTAGTGTCGACACAACACGGGAAGCAACAGTTACTGGTGATAAGTCATTGCTCAATTGGCGTAGAGCTGACGCCAGGGGTTGCTTTTGACGGTGGGAGAGACCTTCGTGTCTTACTGGACAGCTACCGCCCGCCTAAGCTAGGCAGCCCCCAGCCAGTTAGGTGCTGTCCCGCCACGACCTGCCTTCTTCATTGGGTGCATGAACATTAGGAGAAAATCTGACAAGCAGGTCGTTCATTACCGCACCAGGCAAAAGGAAAACTTCAAATTCAAGAAACGGATCAGGAAACGGATCAGCACTGAAACTGGGCTGTTGGAATGTCCGAACAATGATGCCTGGGCTTTCCCAAGATCTGCAAGACATCAGCGACGCCAGAAAGACGGCCGTCATAAACAGCGAGCTAAAGAGGCTCAATGTGGACATTGCCACTCTGCAGGAAACACGGCTGGCTGACTCAGGAACACTAAAGGAAAGGAACTACACCTTCTTCTGGCAAGGAAAGAGTTCTGATGCCCCAAGGGAGTACGGAGTAGGCTTTGCAGTAAGGAACAGCCTGCTGAACATGATTGAACCAGACAGCGGCAGTTCAGAGCGACTCTTGACTCTCCGCCTCAACACCACCAAAGGCTATGTCACTCTCATCAGCGTTTATGCCCCAACTCTGTCCGCCTCTCCAGACGCCAAGGGTGAGTTCTACGAAAGTCTTGCACAACCATAAGGAACATCCCCAGGACAGAACAACTTGTTCTCCTGGGCGACTTCAACGCCAGAGTGGGTGCAGACAATGACTCATGGCCCTCCTGCCTCGGTTCCTTTGGAGTGGGGAAAATGAATGAGAATGGACAGCGACTGCGTGAGTTTTGCGCCTGCCATGAACTGTGCATCGCCAACTCCTTCTTCAAGACGAAGCCTCAACACAAAGTCTCCTGGAGGCATCCGCGCTCAAAACATTGGCACCAACTGGATTTGATCCTAGTAAGACGCGCCGCTATCAAAAACGTTCTCCACACTCGCTCTTATCACAGTGCAGACTGCGACACAGACCACTATCTGGTATGTTGCAAGATCAGGCTACAACCAAAGAAGTTCCACTGCTCAAAGAAACAAGGGAACCCTCGCATTGACGTCAGCAAGATGTCTCAGCCAGATCTTGTAGAACAGTTCGCAGAGGCCTTTCAGAGAGAATACGATGCATTGCAGCCCAGAGACTCTGCCACTGAGAGATGGGAAACGCTACGAGACACCATGCACCGCATTGCTATGGCCACCTTTGGGAAGAAAACTGTGAAGTCCCACGACTGGTTTGAGGCCAAATCATCAGAGATGACTCCCACTGTTGAGGCCAGGCGCGCCGCACTCACCGAGTATAAGCGGTCACCCAGTGAGAAGAACCTGCAAATCCTCAGGGCTGCCAGGAGTAATTTTCAGCTTAACGCCAGGCGCTGCGCAAACGAGTACTGGACAGAGCTCAGCGAAGAGATACAGAGTGCTGCTGAAAGAAGCAACATCCGAGGAATGTATGATGGCATCAAAAAGCCACTGGGACCAACACAGAGCAAGATCGCCCCCCTCAAGTCCTCCACTGGGGAAGTAATCAGCGAAAAGATGGGCGAACACTACTCGACCTCTACTCCACAGAGAACACAGTGTCCCCATCAGCCCTCGATGCCATCAAGTGCATGCCGGTAATGGAAGAACTTGACGCAGAGCCAACTGTGGACGAACTCAGCAAGGCCATTGAAAGCCTGGCATCAGGCAAGGCACCTGGCAACGACGGAACTCCCCCAGATCTCATCAAGCACTGCAAGACTACTCTTCTGCACCCTTTGCACAAAGTCCTCTGTCAGTGTTGGAATGAGGGAGCTGTACCGCAGGACATGAGGGACGCCAAGATCGTCACCCTGTACAAAAACAAGGGCGAAAGGAGCGACTGCAACAAATACAGAGGTATCTCGTTCCTCAGCATTGTTGGCAAAGTCTACGCTCGGATTCTCCTAATCCGCCTGCAGAAACTGGCTGAACGCGTCTACCCGGAATCACAGTGTGGTTTTCGAGCAGAGAGATCCACGGTAGCCATGGTCTTTTCCCTTCGCCAAATCCAGAAGAAGTGCAGAGAGCAGCGGATACCCCTGTATGTGGCATTCATTGATCTCACCAAGGCCTTTGACCTAGTCAGCAGAGATGGCCTTTTCAGGGCTCTCCGAAAAATCGGCTGCCCTCCCAAACTGCACAGCTTAATTGAATCCTTCCACTCAAACATGAAAGGGACGGTGCAGTTCAACGGAAACCTCTCCAAGCCCTTCGACGTACGCAGCGGTGTGAAACAAGGCTGTGTCCTGGCCCCAACCCTCTTTGGAATCTTCTTCGCTCTCCTCCTGAGGCATGCGTTCAGCACAGCGCAAGAAGGGATCCACCTGCGGATCAGATCAGATGGCAGTCTCTTTAACCTCGCCCGCCTCAGAGCAAGGACAAAGGTTCGTGAAGCCCTCATCAGAGACATGCTATTTGCCGACGATGCCGCAGTTGTGACCCATACTCAGCGGGACTTGCAGTCACTAATGGACCGCTTCTCCCAGGCCTGCAAAGATTTTGGTCTGACCATCAGTCTTAAGAAGACAAACGTCCTGGGTCAAGACACGCTCTCTCCACCAGCCATCACCATCGATGACTACGAGCTTGAAGCTATCCATCAATTCACCTATCTTGGGTCCACCATCACCGATAACCTCTCCCTTGACACAGAGATCGACAAGAGGATCGGGAAGGCAGCCACAACACTAGCCCGCCTCACACAAAGGGTGTGGACAAATCCCAAGCTGACCACGAAGACAGGGATGGCTGTATACAACGCCTGTGTCCTCAGCACCTTGCTGTATGAGAGCGAGGCGTGGACCACACAGTTCATCAGGAGAAAAGGCTCAAAACCTTCCATCTGAGAAGTCTACGGCGCATACTCGGCATTTCCTGGCAAGACAAGGTGACCAACACCGAAGTCCTGACCCGCGCGCGCTGGCTTCCCAACCATGTATACCATGCTGAGACAGCGTCGGCTGCACTGGCTGGGCCACGTTCGCCGCATGGAAGATGGTGGCATCCCAAAAGACATACTTTTATGGTGAGCTTGCCACAGGGCAGAGAAACACTGGCCGCCCACAGCTTAGATACAAAGACGTTTGCAAACGTGACATGAAGGCGCTGGAGATCAACACTGAGTCCTGGGAGGACCTCGCAGACGACCGCAACAGCTGGAGAAGCACTCTCAAGAAACAGCTGCGGATTGGTGAAGACAAACTGTCAGCTGCTGCAGCAGAAAAGCGAGTTCGCAGAAAAGGGATGACAGCCAACAGACCAGCATCAGCATACACATGCGACCGCTGCGACAGAGACTGCCTCTCTCGCATTGGTCTCTACAGTTACAGGCGACGCTGCTTGGACCAAGCAGACAGCCCAACTAGACATTAGGTCGGATGTACTTTATCCATAGTCAGCCACGACCGAAGGAGGCCTACTACTACTACATGTTGTTGTTGTCGTCGTCGTCGTTGTTGTTGTTGTTGTCGTCGTCGTCGTCGTCGTCGTCGTTTTTGTTGTTATTGTTATTGTTATTGTTGTTGTTGTTGTATGTTCAGTTCCCACACGCGAGAGGTTGTAATTAATTGATTGGTAGTCAGAAGCAGAGTTCAACCTCTGACCTGTCCTACAAACAACATATTCGAATGAAAAGAAGAAAAGAGCAAAATAGAACAGAAAATAGAGGACAATTTTCAGTTTCATTCAGTTTCTCAAGATGACGTCTCGACGATAGGAATGAATTCAATATGCACTAACGTCACTGATGCCATGTGATGGAGAAGATTTAACCCTTTGACTCCCGCACCCTGACCACCAGCAACCTGCATTGTCAACCATGATAGCAAAGCAGAAACTTAACCCTTTGACTCCCTCACCATATCCACCAGCTTCTAGCAGGAAGCTGGTGGATAGGGTGAGGGAGTCAAAGGATTCATTTTTTTGCAGTTGATGGATAGCATGAGGGAGTCAAAGGGTTACGGTTTTGCAGTTGGTGGATAGGGTGCTGGAGTCAAAGGGTTAAGATTTTGCAGTTGTTGGATAGGGTGTGGGAGTCAAAGGGTTAAGATTTTGCAGTTGATGGATAGGGTGCGGGAGTCAAAGGGTTAAGATTTTGCAGTTGATGGATAGGGTGCGGGAGTCAAAGGGTTAAGATTTTGCAGTTGATGGATAGGGTGCGGGAGTCAAAGGGTTAAAATGATCATGGTATAAGTCTTAAGCCTGCACATAAGCCCTATGTGTAGGTAAAGTCTTGAGATCTTTATAACCAGCGTACGGGTTTTATGTGTGAAATTTGTATCAGGCTGTCACTGTGACAATGTCAGCTACATTGTGATGACCTGTGTAGCTACTCTGTATCGTTAAACAAGAAATTTGCCACTGGTGCAGTAGTATCATTCAAAATTCCCATTTTTGTGACCTGGGTTACGAAAGCTGGTGGTTTGTTTGTTTTGGTTTGGTTTGGTTTGGTTTGGTTTGGTTTGGTTTGGTTTGGTTTGGTTTGGTTTGGTTTGGTTTGGTTTTGGTTTGGTTTGGTTTGGTTTAGTTTAGTTTAGTTTAGTTTAGTTTAGTTTAGTTTAGTTTGGTTTGGTTTGGTTTGGTTTGGTTTGGTTTGGTTTGGTTTGGTTTGGTTTGGTTTGGTTTGGTTTGGTTTGGTTTGGTTTGGTTTGGTTTGGTTTGGTTTGGTTTGGTTTGGGTTTGTTTCTTTTGTTTGTGGTTGTTGTTATTGTTGTTTTTGTTTATATGTTTGTTTGATTGTTTAATCATTTGTTTGATTGTTTGTTTGTTTGATTATTTGTTTAATTGTTTGTTTGTTTGATTGTTTGTTTGATTATTTGTTTGATTGTTTAATTGTTTGATTTGTTTCTTTCTTTCTTTCTTTCTTTCCTTCTTTGTTTCTTTCTTCTTTCTTTCTTTGTTCGTTTGTTTGTTTGTTTGTTTGTTTGTTTGTTTGTTTGTTTGTTTGTTTGTTTGTTGTCTTTTAAGAGCCGTTGACTCAAGAACTGATATCACGAGAATAGTCTCTGTTCGTAAAGTCAAACCTGACCTGATCGCTGCCATTTAACTTAATGCTCCAATCATTCTGGTGGTGTCACTTTAGTGTTTCGTGAGTCCTGCTTCCCACCCACTCAATCTTCCCCATGCTGGATGACAGACTGGGTGAAGCGCATATGGAGTTGTCCGTCCGTGTGGCGATAAATCCCTCTGGAATAAAACTGGAAACTCTGTGAAACAATAGAAGAGGAAGAACAGAAGAAACGACGACGAGAGGTGACAATGAGAGGAACTCAACGTAGGACAAATCAAGACAATAACGACACGAAGAAAACCAGGAACAAGACGAACAAGGTGAGATAAACAATGGGATCGGTGTGATGTGGGTATAAGGGGAAGGGTGGGACCGACAAGGGGAAGGAACTCGGTGAGGGGGGGAGGGTAATTAAGAGAACGGAACAAGGGAAACGAAGGGGGGGGTGTCTCTGAGGGAGACACAAGTGGTAGCAAACACTAGAGAGGGAGGAGCATGGAGAGGGAGAGGGAGAGGGATACATAGGAGATCAAGAGGAAAGGACACATGGCATGATACAAGGAAAGCCAAGGATAGAGAAGGCGATAAGGGGAGGAAACTTCAGAAAGAAGGACCAAGGGGAGGAAACTTCAGAAAGAAGGACCAAGGGGAGAAAGCTTCAGGTAGAAGGATCAAGGGGAGGGTATTTCATGGAGAAGGGTCAAGGGGAGGAAACTTCAGAGAGAAAAACCAAGGGAAGGAAACTTCAGGGAGTAGGACCAAAGGGAGGGAACTTCAGGGAAAAGTCAAGAGGAGGGAACTTCAGGGAGAAGGACCAAGGGGGGGGGGGAACTTCAGGGAGAAGGACCGAGGGGCGGAAACTTCAGGAAGGACAAAGAGCAGGGAACTTCAGAGAGAAGAACCAAAGGCAGGGAACTTCAAGGAGTAGGACCAAGGGGAGGAAGCTTCAGGTAAAAGGATCAAGGGGAGGTTATTTCAGGGAGAAGAGCCAAGGGGAGGAAACTTCAGAGAGAAAAACCAAGGGAAAGAAACTTCAGGGAGAAGGACCAAGGGGAGGAAACTTCAGAGAGAAAAACCAAGGGAAGGAAACTTCAGGGAGAAGGACCAAGGAGAGGAAACTTCAGGGAGAAGAACCAGGGGGAGGAAACTTCAGGGAGAAGAACCGAGGGGAAGGAAACTTCAGGGAGAAGAACCGAGGGGAAGAAACTTCAGGGAGAAGGACCAAGGGAAGGCAACTTCAGGGAAAAGAACCAAGGAGAGGAAACTTCAGGGAGAAGGGTCAAGGGGAGGAAACTTCAGGGAGAAGAACCGAGGGGAGGAAACTTCAGGGAGAAGGACCAAAAGGAGGAAGTTTCAAGGAGAAGTGTCAGGGGGGGACAACTTGAGGGAGAAGGGCATTGGGGAGGAAACTTCTGGGAAAAAGACAAAGGAGAGGAAACTTCAGGGAGAAGGGTCAAGGGGAGACAAATTCAAGGAGAAGGAGCAAGGGGAAGAAACTTCAGAGAGAAGGGCCAAGGGGAGAAAACTTCAGGGAGAAGGGCAAAGGGGAGGATACCTCAGGGAGAAAGGCCAAGGGGAGGGAACTTCAGGGAGAAAAGCCAAGGGGAGGAAACTTCAGGGAGAAAAGCCAAGGGGAGGAAACTTCATGAAGAAGGATCAAGGGGAGGAAACTTCATGGAGAAGGATCAAGGGGAGCAAACGTCTTGGAGAAGGACCAAGGAGAGACAACTTCAGAGAGAAGGGCCAAGGGAAAGGGACTTCAGGGAGAAGGTCCAAGGGGAGGGAACTTCAGGGCCAAGGGCCAAGAGAAGGGAACTTAAGGGAGAAGGGCCAAGGGGAGGAAACTTCAGGGAGAAGGGCCAAGGGGAGGAAACTTCGGGGAGAAGGGCCAAGGGGAGGAAACTTCAGGGAGAAGGGCCAAGGGGAGGAAACTTCAGGGAGAAGGGCCAAGGGGAGGAAACTTCAGGGAGAAAGGCCAAGGGGAGGAAACTTCGGGAAGCCAGGGAGGAATCAGGAGAGAGCCAAGGGGAGGAAACTTCAGGGAGAAGGCCAAGGGGAGGAAACTTCAGGGAGAAGGGCCAAGGGGAGGAACTTCAGGGAGAAGGGCCAAGGGGAGGAAACTTCAGGGAGAAGGACCAAGGGGAGGAAACTTCAGGGAGAAGGCCAAGGGGAGGAAACTTCAGACAGGAGATCAGAGAAGGGCAAGGGGAGGAACCTCAGGGAGAAGGCCAAGGGGAGGAACTTCAGGGAGAAAAGCCAAGGGGAGGAAACTTCAGGGAGAAAAGGCAAGGGGAGGGAAACTTCATGAAGAAGGCAAGGGGAGGAAACTTCATGGAGAAGATCAAGGGGAGGCAAATCTTGGAGAAGGACCAAGGGAGACAACTTCAGAGAGAAGGCCAAGGGAAAGGACTTCAGGAGAAGGTCCAAGGGGAGGAACTTCAGGCCAAGGCAAGAGAAGGAACTTAAGGGAGGGCCAAGGGAGGAAACTTCAGGGAGAAGGGCCAAGGGGAGGAAACTTCGGGAGAAGGCCAAGGGGAGAAACTTCAGGAGAAGGGCCAAGGGGAGGAAACTTAGGGAGAAGGGCCAAGGGGAGGAAACTTCAGGGAGAAGGCCAAGGGGAGGAAACTTCGGGGAGAAGGGCCAAGGGGAGGAAACTTCAGGGAGAAGGGCCAAGGGGAGGAAACTTCAGGGAGAAGGGCCAAGGGGAGGAAACTTCAGGAGAAGGCAAGGGAGAGAACTTCAGGAGAGGGCAAGGGAGAAACTTCAGGGAGAAGGGCCAAGGGGAGGAAACTTCAGGGAGAAGGCCAAGGGGAGGAAACTTCAGGGAGAAGGGCCAAGGGGAGGAAACTTCAGGGAGAAGGCCAAGGGGAGATAGGAGAGCAAGGGAATAGGGAGAAGGGCCAAGGGGAGGAAACTTCAGGGAGAAGGGCCAAGGGGAGAGAACTTCAGGGAGAAGGGCCAAGGGGAGGAAACTTCAGGAGAAGGGCCAAGGGGAGGAAACTTCAGGGAGAAGGGCCAAGGGGAGGAAACTTCAGGGAGAAGGGCCAAGGGGAGGGAACTTCAGGGAGAAGGGCCAAGGGGAGGAAACTTCAGGGAGAAGGGCCAAGGGGAGATAACTTCAGGGAGAAGGGCCAAGGGGAGGAAACTTCAGGGAGAAGGGCCAAGGGGAGGAAACTTCAGGGACAAGGGCCAAGAGAAGGGAACTTCAGGGAGAAGGACCAAGGGAGAGAACTTCAGGGAGAAGGGCCAAGGGGAAAGAACTTCAGGGAGAAGGGCCAAGGGGAAAGAACTTCAGGGAGAAGGACCAAGTGAAGAAAACTTCAGGGAGAAGGGCTAAGGGGAGGAAACTTCAGGGAAAAAGGCCAAGGGGAGGAAACTTCAGGGAGAAGGGCTAAGGGAGGAAACTTCAGGGAGAAGGACGAAAGGGAGGAAACTTCAGGGAGAAGGACTAAGGGGAGGAAACTTTAGGGAGAAGGGCGTTGGGGAGGGGACTTCAGGAAGAAGGACGTAGGGGAGTAAACTTCAGGGAGAAGGGCCAAGGCGAAGGAACTTCAAGGAGAAGGGCCATGGGGATGAAACTTCAGAGAGAAGAGCCAAGGGGAGGGAACTTCAGGGAAAATGACCAAGGGCAGGAAACTTCAGGGAGAAGGACCAAGGGGAGGACACTTTAGGTAAAAAAGAACAAGGGGAGGAAATTTTAGGGAAAAGGTCCAAGGGGAAGGAATTTCAGGGAGAAAGACCAAGGAAGAAAACTTCAGGGAAAATGATCAAGGGGAGGAAACTTCAGGGAGAAGAGCCAAGGGGAGGAAACTTCAGGGAGAAGGACCAAGGATAAGGAACTTAAGGGAGAAGGACCAAGGGGAGGATCTTCAGGAAGAAGGACGTAGGGGAGTAAACTTCAGGGAAAAGGGCCAAGGGGAGGAACTTCAGGGAGAAGGATCAAGGGGAGCGAACTTCAGGGAGAAGGGTCAATGGGAGATAACTGAACTGCTCCCATGTCTGAACTTTCCTCCCCCTGGTCATTATTATTATACATGTATATTCAGGGAGAAGGACCAAGGATAAGGAACTTAAGGGAGAAGGACCAAGGGGAGGAACTTCAGGAAGAAGGACGTAGGGGAGTAAACTTCAGGGAAAAGGGCCAAGGGGAGGAACTTCAGGGAGAAGGATCAAGGGGAGCGAACTTCAGGGATCTATGTTCCCTCACGTACCCTCCGCTCTGCCTCTGATCCTCTGACTCTTCGCTTTCCACGCACTAAGCTCAATACCTATGGTCCACGAGCCTTCTCTGTTTCTGGTCCACTCTCCTG
Source organism: Monoplex corrugatus (assembly GCA_030674185.1). Taxonomy (NCBI): domain Eukaryota; kingdom Metazoa; phylum Mollusca; class Gastropoda; order Littorinimorpha; family Ranellidae; genus Monoplex; species Monoplex corrugatus. The sequence continues at coordinate 57,375,936 of JAPXFY010000022.1, forward strand.
GAACAAACTTCCTCTCTCAGTCCGTCAGCAACCTACTTTTGTCTCCTTCAAGTCCGCTCTCAAAACTCACCTTTTCTCTCCTGCATAAAATCCTAACCTCACTCAACCCTCCCCTCTGCAGCCTGTCTCCGCTCGGAGGGAATCACATGGTTATAATATATAATTGTATGCTATGCTCTCTATAATTTTCCATTGCTTTTATTCTTGCTTTTATTGCTTTTATTCTTTCTCCCCATTTATAGCCATGCGTGTGTGTGGGGTGTGTGTGTGTGTGTGTGTGTGTGTGTGTGTGTGTGTGTGTGTGTGTGTGTGTGTGTGTCTGTATGTGTGTGTGCGTGCGTGTGTGTGCGAGCGTGCGTGCCTGCGTGTGTCTGCTTCAGCGCTTAGATTTGATTTTATCAAGATTTTGCGCTATATAAAATATTGTAATTATTATTATTATATTAATCCTATACTGACACAACCAGAACAACAATGGTGTTAAGATGGAAACAGTGCGAAGACCAGTTTTAGTGTAGTGCACCCCGGGATTCTAACCCTCAACCATTAGCATGTGAATGCGACGCTCAACCAACTGAGCTACTGAGACCCGCCGAGAGAGGGAGGACAAGAAGGACGGAACTTTACAGGGAGAAAAGGGTGAGGGAAGTTTGTAGGGAGAAATAGGGGAGGGAAGTTTGTAGGGAGATATAGGGGAGGGAAGTTTGTAGGGAGATAAAGGGGAGGGAAGTTTGTAGGGAGATAAAGGGGAGGGAAGTTTGTAGGGAGATAAAGGGGAGGGAAGTTTGTAGGGAGATAAAGGGAGGGAAGTTTGTAGGGAGATAAAGGGGAGGGAAGTTTGTAGGGAGATATAGGGGAGGGAAGTTTGTAGGGAGATAAAGGGGAGGGAAGTTTGTAGGGAGATAAAGGGGAGGGAAGTTTGTAGGGAGATAAAGGGGAGGGAATTTTGTAGGGAGATAAAGGGGAGGGAAGTTTGTAGGGAGAAATAGGGGACGGAATTTTGTAGGGAGATAAAGGGGAGGGAAGTTTGTAGGGAGAAATAGGGGACGGAATTTTATAGGGAGATAAAGGGGAGGGAAGTTTGTAGGGAGATAAAGGGGAGGGAAGTTTGTAGGGAGAAATAGGGGACGGAATTTTATAGGGAGATAAAGGGGAGGGAAGTTTGTAGGGAGATAAAGGGGAGGGAAGTTTGTAGGGAGAAATAGGGGACGGAATTTTATAGGGAGATAAAGGGGAGGGAAGTTTGTAGGGAGAAATAGGGGAGGGAAGTTTGTAGGGAGAAATAGGGGACGGAATTTTATAGGGAGATAAAGGTGAGGGAAGTTTGTAGGGAGATAAAGGGGAGGGAAGTTTGTAGGGAGAAATAGGGGACGGAATTTTATAGGGAGAAATAAGGGACGGAAGTTTGTAGGGAGATAAAGGGGAGGGAAGTTTGTAGGGAGAAATAAGGGACGGAATTTTTTAGGGAGATAAAGGGGAGGGAATTTTGTAGGGAGAAATAAGGGACGGAATTTTATAGGGAGATAAAGGGGAGGGAAGTTTGTAGGGAGAAATAGGGGACGGAATTTTAGAGGGAGATAAAGGGGAGGAAGTTTGTAGGGAGAAATAGGGGACGGAATTTTATAGGGAGATAAAGGGGAGGGAAGTTTGTAGGGAGAAAAAGGGGACGAAACCTTGTAAGGAAAAGGGGAAGGAACTTTGGAATAACACCAAAAGGAGTGGATACCAAGAAAAGAAAACTTTGTGGGAAGTACAGGTAGGTAACTCAGGATGTTGCACTTTTCAAGGTCATTGTACTTTGAAGAAACACCAGCTGAAATAAAACTTGACGTCAAGTAAGGACAATGGTCATCATCATCATGTGCCCTTCTGCATGGCGTTGGTGATCATGGCCCTCCACACGAATCTATCCCCTGTCGCTGCTAGTACATCTCCCACCCTCTCTGTCCTCAGCCACCCTGCAAGTCCGTCCAATATTTTCTTTCTGGATCTACCTGGTGTTCTCTTTTCCTCCAGCTTTCCTGTTGTGACCAGGTGCTCTAATTCCCGTAACGCTGTTTCTCTTCTCCTAATCTTCTTTATTAACGATCTTCTTGTGTCTGCCTCTTTCAAGACTGTCTCGTTTGTTTTCTTTATTGTCCTTGGAACTCTCAACATTCTTCTTAAAAACTACATTTCAATTGCCTCAATCCTGTTCTGACTTTGTGCGTTGACTGTCCACACCTCACAACTGTACAACAGTATCAGTTCTATATAACATTCAAGAACCCTTTTCCGATGTTAATTGATAGGCCTTTGTTGAAGACAATGGTAAAAAGTTGAAAAATGTGCGAGCCCTAACATAAAGTTCATATTTAGCTTAACAATTTTGTTTGACTTTGAGATCAAACCAAGGTCAGTCAAGCTTACCCCTTGGGTTCAATCCGCATAGACATCTCTGCCTGGAGGTTTAACCCTTTGACTCCCGCACCCTGTCCACTAGCATCCTGCACGGTCAACCATGCAAACAAAGCAAAATCTTGACCCTTTGACTCCCTCATCCTATCCACCAGCTTCCCGCACAAAGCTGGTGGATAGGGTGAGGGTTAAGTTTCTGCAGTTGATGGATAGGGTGCAGGAGTCAAAGGGTTAAGAGTGGAGATTTTTCTGATCTCTCAGATCAAATGTGTACACACCTGTCACTGCTTAAATTCCCTGCGTGAGTACATGCTTAAAAGTATTGAATGTGCACGTTTAAAGATCATATTCATGTGAGTGGCTGACTTATGGCAACATGAAACACCCAGCATGACCACTCATCAAAGACGGAGTATGCAAACCGTGCGTACACGCTTTTGATTAAATGGGAATGCTAAAAAAAAAGTTGATAAAAGCGAGTATGTCCACTTTGTTATTTAATACGGTTACTGGGCACACATACGTTATCATAACCCTAAAATTAAAATATTTGTATTTCTGTATTTTGATCATCTCCATTACAATTAATTTTTTGTGTATGTACAATGAATTTAAAAGAGCAAATTTGTTCAGTCGCCAGCAATTGAGGAAAGTTGAATTAGAAGAAATGTTTGCTTCTCACAACAAAATGTACGCTTGTATTTCTCGAGGTCAGTGACCTTCAAGAACCGTTGGATGAAATACAATTTCACATGAAGGGAGGACAATGGTAGACTATCACAACAGTGAGGACAATGGTAGACTATCACAACACTATCACAACAGTGCAAACACAACGGGTACAGACTGTCAAACGTTAGATTATCACAACAGTGCAAACACAACGGGTACAGAGTGTCAGACGTTAGATTATCACAACAGTGAAAACACAACGGGTACAGACTGTCAGACGTTAGACTATCACAACAGTGAAAACAGAACGGGTACAGACTGTCAGACGTTAGACTATCACAACAGTGAAAACAGAACGGGTACAGACTGTCAGACGTTAGACTATCACAACAGTGAAAACAGAACGGGTACAGACTGTCAGACGTTAAACTAGCACAACAGTGAAAACAGAACGGGTACAGACTGTCAGACGTTAGACTATCACAACAGTGAAAACACAACGGGTACAGACTGTCAGACGTTAAACTAGCACAACAGTGAAAACAGAACGGGTACAGACTGTCAGACGTTAGACTATCACAACAGTGAAAACACAACGGGTACAGACTGTCAGACGTTAGACTATCACAACAGTAAAAACAGAACGGGTACAGACTGTCAGACGTTAGACTATCACAACAGTGAAAACAGAACGGGTACAGACTGTCAGACGTTAGACTATCACAACAGTAAAAACAGAACGGGTACAGACTGTCAGACGTTAGACTATCACAACAGTGAAAACAGAACGGGTACAGACTGTCAGACGTTAAACTAGCACAACAGTGAAAACAGAACGGGTACAGACTGTCAGACGTTAAACTAGCACAACAGTGAAAACAGAACGGGTACAGACTGTCAGACGTTAGACTATCACAACAGTGAAAACACAACGGGTACAGACTGTCAGACGTTAGACTATCACAACAGTGAAAACAGAACGGGTACTGACTGTCAGACGTTAGACTATCACAACAGTGAAAACAGAACGGGTACAGACTGTAAGACGTTCCTGAGAAAGTGTTTACACACCTCCCTAAAAATTGCTGTTTTCGGGCATATATCTCTGTCTCTCTTTCTGTCTCTCTCTGTCTCTGTCTCTCTGTCTCTGTCTGTCTGTCTCTCTCTCTCTCCGTCTCTCTGTCTGTCTCTGTCTGTCTCTCTGTCTCTGTGTGTGTGTTTGTGTGTGTGTGTGTGTGTGTGTATGTGTGTGTGTGTGTGTGTGTGTGTGTGTGTGTGTGTGTGTGTGTGTGTGTGTGTGTGTGTGTGTGTGTGTGTGTGTGTGTGTGTGTAAATATGGGACGTTCATGTGGACGCTATGACTTCCAAACATACGCGAGTTTTTAACAGTCCGCTCCTTGGTCCAAATTTCGAGAAGCCTGAAGACTACACTTTCAAATCACAAACAGACACACATTTCTCTCTGGTCGTTGTGAAACAATCCCCCCTATAAAAAATAATAAAGGATGGGGTTAAAAAGAAAGAAAAAAGTGAGAAGAAACATCTAATGTAAAAAAAGAAATAATGATGCAAAGATATAGACTGCATTTTTCGAGCTTGTAATGCAAGGGAGCTAATCCCAGTTTCGCCAAACCAAATTGTCTTCGCATAAGTATAGTGAGTTATGCACCTTACTTCTCTCCCCACTCTCCCCCATTCCAACCCACCCCCACCCCGCCCCTTCTTTCCTTAGGGAAGATGATACTGCACGTGCTTGATTCATGGTACGAGCACGTGCGCACGTGTGTTTGAGTGTGGGGGGAAACTGTAGATCTGCTGAGCGCGTGCATTATTTGTTTATCAGTGTGTCCTGAACTGATCCGATGTGCATGTTTGCGTTATTATAGGCCTTTCGATGATGTGTGTGTGATGTGTGTGTGTGTATGATGTATGTTGTGTGTGTGTGTGTGTGTTGTGTGTGTGTGTGTGTGTTGTGTTGTGTGTTGTGTGTGTGTGTTATTATATATTAATTGTGTGTGTGTGTGTGTTGTGTGTATGTGTGGTGTGTATGTGTGTGTGTGTGTGTGTGTGATGTATATATATATATATGTGTGTGTGTGTGTGTGTGTGTGTGTGTGTGTGTGTGTATGTATGTGTGGTGTGTATGTGTGTGTGTGTGTGTGGTGTATATATATATGTGTGTGTGTGTGTGTGTGTGTGTGTGTGTGTGTGTGTGTGTGTGTGTGTGTGTGTGTGTGTGTGTGTGTGTGTCTGTCTGTCTGTCTGTCTGTGAATTGAGCAAGCTTAACTTCGAGGGTGGTGGTGGTGATGGTGGTTTGGTTTGGTTTTACTTTGTTTTGTTTTTATTAGATTGTTGTTTTCTTTTGTTTTGTTTGTTTTTTGTGTGCTTTCAATTCATTTTAACAAGCGCTACATATAAATGCAACACAGGAACCCCAAAGCACAATGCCATCACGTCGAAAGACAAAATGTCCAGTCATGCAAAATATCCATACGTTTAACCCTTTCACTCCCGCGCCCTAACCCTATTCAACAACTGCAAAAACTTCCTCACTCAACCCTCACTGCAGCCTGTCTCCACTCGGTGTGGAATCGCATTGTAGTATATATTTGTATATAATATGTTTTCTATTGATTTCATTAGCTTTTCTTCTTTTTCCCCATTTATAGCCATGTGTATGTGTGTGTGTGCGTGTGTGCGTTTGTGTGCATGCGTGCGTATGTGTATGCTCAGCGCTTAGATTTGATTTTTGTCAAGATTTTGCGCTACATAAATATTGTAATTATTATTATTATTATTAACCCTTTGATTCCTCACCCTATCCACCAGCTTCATACAGGAAGTCAAAGGGTTACGTTTTTGCTTTGCTAGCATGGTTGACAATACAGGATGTTGGTGGACAGGGTGCAGGAGTCAAATGTAAGCACCGGCACACACACATACACACGCAAACATACACACAAACACAACACACACACACACACACACACACACACACACACACACACGTGAAGCATAATCAAAAAATGGGACTAGGGCTTATCTAATTCTACACTGAGAATACCAGAACAACAATTATGTAAAGATGGAATCTCAACCAAGTGTGACTGCACATGTTCAAGCAAACAGGAACCAGAAGAGAAAAAAATAATAAAATAAACACACACAAAATCAGAACGCGTATTTGATACAACCATACAAGACAGGTGCAAACTTTCGGCCAACTGGCCTTTGTCAAGAAAACGGGAACCAGAAAAAAAGAAAAAAAGAAACACGAAGCAGCAGGGAAGTTTCAATCATTTTCTCGTAATTTTTGTATTTGGTGTTTGTTCATTTGTGATCGAAAATTCGCGCCTGTATTGTCTGGTTGTAATAAATACGCGTTCTGATTTTTTCGGTCTGTTTGTTTGTTTGTTGTTTTCTGATTTATGTTAAGATGGGCCACATCGCAGACGTAACACAAGGATATCCCTTGGAGAGAAGTACAGAAATCAGACTACACAGTGATCGGCAAAGCATGAAAACAACAATGCCTAATTTAAAAACAAGACCAGATCTGGATTGTAAGTTAGGCCACATACTGCCAGCTAACCGGAAATGTAAGATTAAAGTATACAAGCAAAACAGGACAAATCAACAACAACAAAAATTGACATAGACAGATTCAAAGATAAACAAACTATCGCTGCTTTCCACATTGAGACTGACAATCGTTTTTTTCAGCCAGACTGTAAGAATAGTCATCTACTAAACATATATCCAAATGAACTGTGGGAAGACATGAAACAAATATGGACAGAAACTGCTGATGCAAAACTAGGCAGATAAACGAGAAAGGCCCCGAAATCATTTATAAGTGATGAAGTCATAGGACTGGCTAAAAAGAAAAGTCAAGCACTTAAAATAACAACCAAGGGAAATATAAGAAACTGAAAACAGAAATACAAACCAAAGTAAGAAGAGAAGGGAGCTTGGCTTGAGCAAAAATGAGCTAAATCTCCAATGGCAAGAAAGAAAAAAATTTAGGAAAGTAAATTTTGACTCCGAAATCAATTTATCAACAGCAATGATGGTGCCACTTTAACTGAGACTAATAATATATTCTTGCAAGATGGCATGAATATGGTAAAAACCTATTCGATGACACCATAGCAACAAACCCACAAGGTGCTCCCTGTCTTGATTTTCAGCATTCCGAACCAGAACCTGTCTTAAGTTTAGTGACAGCAGCCACCAGCCAGTTGAAAATTGAAAAATCACCAGGACCAGACAACATTTACGGAGAACTGCTTAAAAAAACACAGCGTCTCAGGAATTCAAGCACTGCACCACCTGTGCTGTAAGAAATGGAGACCATGTAAATGGCCAATAGACTATAAACTACAAGAGATATTGCACGTGAGTGGAAACATGAAAGACTGGAACAACTAAAGAACCATTAAGGAACCAGAAATACACAAAAATAGAATTAGAACGCGTATTTGATATAACCAGACAAAACAGGCGCAAATGTTCGGCCAAATGGCCTTTGTCAAGCGTAAATGTAAGATTTTAAACGACCAAACACCAAATACAAAAATTAAGAGAAAAAGACATTTTCATGTTTTCTGGTTTCTGTTTGCTTGAACGCGGGCATGGCATCTGTTTTGGATTACAGAACTATTACTGTCATTAGTGACGCCAGCAAAATCCCGATCATCATGATTTTAAACAGAATGAGACCAAAAGTGGAAGAGGAGCTGTCAGACTGTCAAGCAGGTTACAGGGACAACAAAGGAATCACTGACATGGCATTCGTTTTACAAATCATGATCAAGAAAATCAGGAACAGCGAGAAAGATGCCTTCATTATTACAGCAAAGCATTTGACACTGTCACACACAATCATCTTTTTCAGATACCATGAAGAAGAAAGTCTTCCTGGACATCTAATTTCTCTCATTGCAGCCTATACATCGACCAAAAAGCAACAATTAGGTGGAACAGACAAAACTGCGAATATTCTAGCATCATGTTAGGATTCCGTCTGGAGTGTATTCTCTCATCTCATGTCTTCAACATATACATGGAACAGGTTGTGAGAGAAGCAGATATTGAAGAACATGGGAATCAAAATTGGCAGTCAAAACATCACTAAACTACAATATGCTGATGATACTGCACTGATGCTGGACAATATCACCTGCATGAAAAGATTTTTTTCACAGAGTAGACACAGAGGGCAAGACGGCAGGTCTAAATCTAAATGCCAAGAAGACAAGAGTAATGCACCCAGAAGCACAAGAAAGTCAAGCATATATTATATTCATATTATCAAGACTGAGTTAGAAAATGTGAGTGATTTTGAATACTTAGGCTTAGACAATGCTCATTATGGCGCCTACACTAAAGACGTCAAAATAGGCGTACGATTAGCAAAACAAAATATGATTCAACTGAATAACTTTTGGAAAAACATAAGTGTACCAACAGTCCTTAAAATCACAACACAAATGCCAACAGTCCTTAAAATCACAAATTTCTAAAATGGCTGATCTGGTCAGTAATGCTATATAGCTATGAAGCCTGAATATGCAGAAAAGCAGATTAAAATAAAATCAAAGCAGCAGAGATATGGTTCTACAAGCGGCATCTTAGAGTCAGATGAACCAATAAAAGAACAAATTAAAGCATTCTGAATGAACTCACAGCCCAACGTCAATTGCTGGCAGAAATCAACAAAAGAAAAATGAAGTACATCGGCCATGCAAACGCCCTACACCAACACAACCCTAATGACAACAGTTTTACAAGGAAAAGTTGAAACCAAAAGAAATCTGGGCAGACCACCCACCTCCTGTATGAAAACATCACCTACATCAGCTGTTTGAAGGTCCACGAAGTAGCACAGAAAAATCAAGACTGACAGAGAGTTCTTTTCTTGGCATGTCATCAGTTGTGTTATGTGGAAGTGAAGGATGGACTCTTAAAGCTCCAGATGAAAACAGAATCAAAAGTGCAGAGATGTGGTTCTACAGAAGACTCCCAAGAACAAGCTGGGCTGAAATAGAACAAACCAAAGCATTCTGGAAGAACTGAACAAACAACCTGAACTTTTAGGCCTGGTTAGGAAAATGAAAATGAAATACTTTGGACATGCTACGAGACATCAGAGCTGCCATGTAATGAAGACTGTGGCCCAGGGCAAAATGGAGGGCAGAAGACGACAAGGAAGACCGCCCGCTTCCTATGTAGAGAACATAGCCAAGTGGACGAAGTTGCCGAAAGATTAAATCTACGGAAGGACAGTTGACAGAAGGGGATGGAGACAGCTGACGGGGCATGCATCAGCGGCAACCATCAAGAATGATGTCGCCGACAAATAGATGGTAGTTGTTATGACGTCTGCTGCTGCGGCTATCATCGAACTCGATGATACTGACGGGTGTCGGGTGTCATGTGTCGGGTGACGAGGACAGCACTGAGAAAACGTGTTCAATGTAGCACACCCCAGACTGGAACGCGCAACCACTGGCATGTGAATCCGATTCTTAACCAATTCAGCCTGCCCAGACTGAAAGGTATGTAAGGTTAAACTATAATTAGTTTCAGTTTCAGTTTCAATTTCAGTTTCTTAAGATATCGTCTCCGCGCTCGGAATGAATTCCATATGCACTTACGTCACTGGTGCCATGTAGGCCTAATGGATAAGATCCAGAATGATAACGGCACAAGCCCTAAGCCTGCATATAAACCCATGAGCTGGCCAGGTCCTGAGGTCCTACCTAGATAGTTCCTTAACTCTGAGGTCGTATGGAAGTGAGGTGGCAGAGAATGCAACCTTTACCGGGGCCAGCACCACGAGGGCGGCGCCCATCCCCTCTCCATCATCATCATCATCATCAGATGCCCTGCCGCATGGCGTTGGCGACCATGGACTTCCAACCATCTCTATCTCTCGTTGCCCCCAGCATCTCCCCCACCCTCCTCATCCCCAGCCACTCTGCAAGTCCGTCCAGCATTTCTCTCCTGGGTCTACCTGGTGCTCTCTTTCCCTCCAGCTTTCCCGTTGTGACCAGGTGCTCCAAATCCCCCTTCCTCATAAACACACACACATTCACCTATTTACACACACCGTCGCTTTAAATTCATATCAACTTTTTTTTATAATTTTTGAACCAAGAAAGCTAATTGGTCTTCAAGGGGTGGGACCTGGGAAATCAACCTATATCTACTATGATTTGTACAAGGCAGCCGGGCAATGCCCTGCTCTTCACGATTTTCTACTGCTGTAGGATCTTTAGCCTACGCAGCCAGGAGGCACACGGTCCGACTCGTTTTTCGTCCCCTTTCGAACGACTAGACGTTCAGTTCGATTTTCCGGTCAAACTGAGGAGGAAAATCGAGGCCTGTACGGGGAGCGAACCCTGGAACCTCGAGTTTAGTTATTGGCAGGCGCACGTCTAAACCATCCTGCCACTATTCTCCCTTATATAATAATTAGTATGTCAGTCATTTAGTCAGTCATTCAGTCAGTGTGTGTGTGTGTGTGTGTGTGTGTGTGTGTGTGTGTGTGTGTGTGTGTGTGTGTGTGTGTGTGTGTGTGTGTGTGTGTGTGTGTGTAAATAGGTGAATGTGTGTGTGTGTTTTGTTTGTTTGTTTTTGCGTGTGTCTTTAAATAAGTGAATGCATGTGTGTGCGCTCTTTCTCTCTCTCTCTCTTTTCTGGTGTGTGTGCGTATGTGTATGTGTGTGTGTGTGTGTGTGTGTGTGTGTGTTGACTCAACAGTATGTTCCTCCCCCTCTCCTTAACCTTCGTATAACTGATTGATTTAGGTCAGTTTTACGTGATATGACCTTCAGGGATAACCATCCCAATGAAGTGGCAGACGGAGGGGGATTTATCTACGTGATAACTTATCCTACACCGACACCACCAGAACAACGATATATTAAATTAAGATGTTCAGATGGAGTAGTAAGAATGCCAGTTATAATGTAGCGCTCCCTTGGTTAGAATCCATATCTATTACTGTATTAGCATGTGAATCGTACGCTCAACCGAGATATTGAGGCCTGCCGGCTAACTTTCGTTCTCGACACTGTTGTTTTCATGACATTCCCTCCCCTTTTCGTTCCATTCATGGGTAGGACACACACACACACACACACACACACACACCGATGTCAGGCAACTTTCTTCTTTTTCTTCTGTAGCTTCTTCCTTTTTTTTTTTTTTATTTCTTTTTATCCAATGGAAATTCAGGTCAGATCGTTGCACTTGTCGACTTCCGGTGACGTAATTCCTAATGTTTCCATCAACGAGGAAAAGAAGAGAGCATCGTGAAAACGGAACCGTAACGTGCAACGCCAGATATCTGTGTGTTTGCACAAGTACACATTGATGCGCGTAAAGGGAGGGAGAAGGCTGTGCCTAGAACTTTTGCAACCCAGGAAATGGATTTTGTTTCAAACTCTGTATCTCAGTGCGCATGCTCATGAGGACGCCATTTTGTGATTGAAAGGAATTTGTGCAAGGTAGATTGGTGTAAACACTTTAGTGGACTGCTCGTGTTGTTATCGGCGAGTGCTAAACGGTCTGTGCAATTTGCAGAAAATTCTTTTGCGATATGTGTCACTGATATTTACCTAAATGTAATGGAAATTATTTCTGTTATTTTTGTTAAAAAATCGAAAGAACTTGCCCTTTGCGTTTTCCTTGGTGTCATCTTCAGTCTTGCAGACGAACAAATGTTCTTAAATTTGACGGGGGGTGGCTGCTGCATGATGCAGCAGACGATAGAAATATGGGGCATAATGACAGACAGTTCAAATGAATAGAACACCTGGTTTACGTGAAATGAATCATCTCTGAAAATCGATAACATGAATCAGTGGATGAACCACTAGTCAACGGTTAGTGAACCAGTCAGTTTTGACCAACCACTCCCCCGTCAGTCTATCCATCGAACACAAAAAGTTGAAAGAATGTCTTGGTAGACTTCTTTTGACAATTCTGTTGACGTGCAAATTATATGAAGCAAACAATTATAACCCAGTCCTATGCATGACATTGATTTAATCAAGTCGGTTTTTATTTTTCATACTGTAGATCTGGAGCAATCAGGTGTTTGCTTTGAGGAATGTGCTCAACCTCAGATCTTTTGTATTGTTGTGAATGAAAGGTTGCATCCTTCAACAGTTCATGCTGAGTAGTGCAGGTAACCAGCCACACTCCACTGGCATTTTGTGACCCCATTGACCTGCTTCCCTGAGCGAATGGCTGGAATGTAACTGTTTTGAGAATGGCACAGTACTTTTGAAGTTTTGTTCAGCTGTTGATATTGATTAGCCTATTCTATATTCACTAATTCAGTGTTGTACAGTCTTAAACATTTGATTATGGCATTGATAGTATAATTTTTTATTCTGCATTGACATGAAGAAGAGGCCTAGGCCTAATAAATTGGCCTAAATGTTCCGTTTAAAATTAAAGTTTGCCACATTCATGTGCCAGTTACATGTACTAGGGCTGTACAAGTTATGGTGTATTATAAGTCATGTAAGATTTAAATTGTTTGAAAGAAAACATGTATTTTTGTTTATTTATTTTGTTTATTTATTTATTTGTTTACAGACAACATCTGAAGAAAAAGGCATCACATTCGTTCACAGATTATTATTTGTATAATATGCATGTGCACTACATCACAAAGGCCATGTGCTACAACTTTAAAAGCTAGGATTAAATCTGCATGTAATCCTTAGGCTACATTGGTTAGGTCTCAAGTTTGAACTGCCTTAGCTGAACAGCAGTCGTCATGATCATGTGCCCTGCCGCATGGCATTGGCAATCATGGCCCTCCATACGGATCCAATCTATCCCTTGTCAGTGCAAATACATCTCCCACCCTGTATGTCCTCAGCCACCCTGCAAGTCTTGAACAACAGTATGCAATGAATTTTTAGGTTCAAATACATGCAAACCCATCTTATACTGCTCACAGGTTTGAATTTCTCCCTCATTTTTTATAATCTATTCACAATTCCATAACTGTCTACCCTCACCCACACTGCCTTCAGCAGAAAAGTGCATTAGCAAATCTGTGAAATTATGCTATGCACATTGGTGATGTTTGTAATAAGTCACAAGAAAAACAAATGACTGACAGATCCATGGATATCACCACAGACATTCAGCAACCCCCACAATCCGCGCCAACTGGAGATGACAATTCTTTTTAAAGCCAGTGGCATCCTGAGTTACAGATTGAATATACAGGTCTCCCTATCTATATCATGTATACACACAGGAAAAAAAGATTTTAAAGTATCAATTATCCAATATACCAAATAATTCAGTTCATGGCTAGGTTTGTAGTATGTTCCATTCGTGCACAGTGGATCTATCAGACATGGCAGGGTGGGAGGAGGGGAGGGTCATTTTTCATTAGACTATATCGTGTCTGTTTACTTTGCTGTACCAGCACGAACAGAGATACTATTCATAATATTGGTATGTATACCATATCATAGTATATGTTTACATTAGGAGGTTGTTGACACTGTTTGCCGTTGTGCTCAATGGTGACAGGTGGTTCTACAGCCGTCAAACCTAACAACATTAGGCAGTGAAGTTGGGAGAAAACTTATTCTCTAGTCAGCTTTCAGGGGGATGGTCTTATTCCTTTGTCTTCCAGTTTTGGTTTTCCCAGTGCTAATAATATATGATATCCATGTTGTTCTTTTAGTGATCTCTACATCTGGATGGACTGCAGGTTGCTGTGAACATGAAGTTTTTATTGTTGTTGTTGTTGTTGTTGGCTTAACAGCAATATAGATCTGACAGGCAAAGCAAGACAGTTGAGCGGATTTTGTGTCCTGACCCCCACCCCCACCCCACACCCCACTGCCTTTGTCCAGATTGGTTCTGTTCTTGAAAGTTTCATTAATCCTAAATGTGGTCCGGATTTGACCCTATGCGGTCAGATTAGGAGGAAAGAGCTTTATCTCTGTGCCATCTGGGCCTCATTAACTGTGACAGTGTCATGAGTGTGTGTTTTAAAATGTCGCAGAGAATGAAAGGAAGGTTGGGTGGTGCTTGGTTGGTAAACTAGTATTCAACTTTCAAGACAGGATAAATATAGGAAAAGGGTCACAGGCCTGTCTTACAAAGTGTCATGAGGCTTGAATTTCCCCCTTAACTCTTGGTTGGTTGTATTTTGGTAACCTTTTAGATATATTTTATGTAGCCATTCAGATATAATTTTCATTTCATTTCCAGATTTTGGCCATAAGTTTTCTTAGCTGCAAGGTGTTGAAGTTTATGATAATTCGTTCATTTGCTCAGTCAGTGATACCATGATGTCAATGTCATGCAGTGAAATGTTAACTCCACAAATGTTAATTGACATTGCTAAGGCTCCATTGATAGAGTTATTGACTCAAGACTACAGTATATCTTATGTATAAATTCTCATCTGTTGCCTTATTTTTATTATTGTTTTTTTCTGTCACATTGGAATAACCATGTAAAGTCAAGTTGCTCACTTCTGATCATGTATAATCTATTTCCCAATGAAAGTGGGCTTTTCACAGAATTTTGCTGGGGACAGCTCCTTTGGTGGCATGGTATCTTCAAAAGTTTGATATTCCTTGAATGTTCGCTGCACTGGGGATCTCGGTTCATTGTCTCACTGGAAAGAGCAGCACTTACTGACTTAGTAACTTGGGCCACCACTTAAGATCTAGTTCAAAACGCTATCCGATCTGATTCGAACCCGGGATTGTCTCCTCTCTGGCAGGCGCTTGAATTTTTAAATACTGGGCCACTTTATTCTGTTCTTTGATGTTTCTCATAACCAGTGTCACTGTCAGTGAGGTGACATTTTAATCTCCTCATGAGGTTTTCATCAGATTGAGTGATTTGCTGCATGTCTGTATTGATGGTTCTGCCTGATTAGACAAATGAAGACTGGCGGATGTAGAATAGCGTCAGCTGTGGCTGACCAAGCTGATTCTTGAATGGCAGTCCTTGGTACATCAGTTGCAGTTGGGCTTATGGTTGTGGCTGGGTGGTTAGTTGAGTTCGTTTCTCATCTGTGGTGATGCCTGTAAATGCAGCCTGTTACCAGTCACAGTGATTTGTAGTCGTCTCTTCCCAGATGTCCACCCCGATATCAGTGGACTTAGATGACATTTGTAAAATGTCCAAACATAGCAGCAGTGGGCAGGCTGTGGGTCAGGCTCCTGCATTGAGCTCTTTGTTTAGAATACTTTTTGGGGTGTGGCTGTCCTGCATAT
Organism: Monoplex corrugatus; assembly: GCA_030674185.1. NCBI lineage: Eukaryota > Metazoa > Mollusca > Gastropoda > Littorinimorpha > Ranellidae > Monoplex > Monoplex corrugatus. The sequence continues at coordinate 57,391,287 of JAPXFY010000022.1, forward strand.
CATGGACATGGCAAAGTCAGTGTGATCCTTGTTGTAGGAAGAGGGTTGTGCCTGGCATGAAGGCAGCATACCAAGGCTGGCTGTGCTGCCGGCTGTTCTTCCGTAGCTGTCAGAGAAATCATGTAAACTGTTCCTATGGCAGAGTTGAGTATTACATTAGTCCACATTCTCATGTATGTAGTTCAGTCACAGTTAATAGTATGAAAAAACTTCATTCTTCACTGATCATGCTACTATGTTAGCCCTTCAGCTGGTGCATTACACCCATTTTAAGGCTTTTTTTAACGTGTAAGGTTTGCATTGGCCGAAGGAGTCTGTCATTCATTGCCAGAATTTGGGGGGGAGGGGGGGCACATTTTTGAATCTGTTCAGGTGTGCTGAATCCTCCTCCAGCAGTGCATCTTGGTTGTGAAATATTAAAACATTTTGAATGCAGGAATATTGTTAGATAATCATATGACAGATTTCATTTTCAGATCAAAATATGTATTATAATGTAATGTAGCGTTACTTTACAGAATTGTTACTATACTATTGACACATTGTGCTGTAGCCTCATGGTCAGTCATGAAGGAGATAACAGGTTACCGGTAGCTCAGAAAGTTAAGATATAATGCCACTTCAGAAAGAAAAGAAAGAAAGATATAATGCCACTTCAGAAAGAAAAGATAGAAAGTAAAGATAAATGCCACTTCAGAGAAAAAAGATATTAATCATGAAGAGAGTAACATGTTATAGTTAACTCTGAAAGAAGAGAGATAATAGTTAATACCACTTCAGAAAGAAAAGATATTATATCACTTAAAATCTGAAGCACTTCCTTCTTGACAACTGGTCTAGTTTGGATCTTCTCCCATTGGGTGTTGTAGTCAGTGACAGTCCACTCTGGGCTTAGATACCCCTATGAATTTAACAGAAACAGTTGTACCAGTTTAGAAAGTAGTGTGACTGATCTGCTTGTGCCTGGGTGTGGTGGTTCTTTATCATCTGTTGATAATCAGGGCAGCCTGATTGACAACGCAACTGTAGAGCGTCTGGATTGTAGAGGTTCGAGCCTGGCTTGGGAAACTCTGTGCATGCAGTGTCCAGTCTACCCACTTTTAATTAACCCTTTTACTCCCACACCTTATCCACCAACAGCAAAAACTTAAAAACCATTTGATTCACTCACCCTATCCACCGCAAAGGGTTAAGTTTTTTATAGCATGGTTGGCAATGCAGGATGCTAGTGGACAGGGTGCAGGAGTCAAAGGGTTAAGCATTTAAACCTTGAATAAGGTTGAGGAAGATAAAGCAGCAGGAGAAAGGAGAAGGACTCAAGTCTCAAAAAGCTGATCCAAGAGGACTGAAGTTTGTAGTTTTAGCATGTTGCTCTTTATGACTTAGGATCATGGGACCACCCTTACTGTTATCTTTTGGTTATAAATTTAGCAGAAGTTGACATTGTCAGGATCGTGTGTAATCAGGGCGTGGTAGTTATCACTATCAGTTATCCGGATATGTTGGATTGTCTGACTTTTTGTTGTTGTTGTTGTTTTGTTTTTTGAGTGGTTTCTGAAAAGCCGTTGCATGACAATGACAGCAGTTGAATTCCTTGGTCCATTTTTAAGTGATTACTGTGTCTATTGTAAACTGTGGAAAAAAAAAATTGTGAAAAAAATATGGTTGAACAGACTAGAGGCAGATCATTAATCCGGGAACCATCTGCGTCGAGTACTGTTTCAAGCACTGTTTGCTTTCCGTTATAAAAGAAAAAAATTTCCGCAACCCATCCCCAGTGCCTATCCCCCAAACTCAGGTGATCACTTGTTCTAAGTACTGTCTGTGTCATGCTCACAGTAAAGAAAGGTGTGTCATTTCATTATCAAATATCTCTTGTAATGTACTTCCTGCTGATTTGGATGTGTCCGGTGTTTCTATTCTTTCACATTCTAATCTTGTAATCTTGTCTGTCTAAGTATTTATTACGGTTAGTGTTATGTATTTGTGTGCTCACTGTAATTGTACCACTGCAAATGTCGCTGTTGCTATATCCGTATGTTAAGTGAAACTGATGTGCAGCCAGTAATTATTGTGAAGAGAATACATGTGGACATCTGATCTAGTGATTTGTGGTGGGTTTTTTTTTCTTCTTTAATATTATGCTAATTTTACAGTTTGGAATAATGTGGCTAGCTGGTGACAGTTTGTGCTTACTATTTCTGTTTGAGAGAACTTTCTCAGTGCTACTGCTGGTTTACAGATCTTTGAAACCTTTATCTTGTGTTGTGAGTTAGACTAGACAGTGGGTTGTGTAATGATGATACTTATGTCCTGATTTTTAATGACTGTTGACAGTGTCGCGCATTTGTTGACTGTTTTCTAGGAAAGTGAAGCAAGTTTCCTGAAAGTTGACGGCGGAGTTGACAAAATATGTTCAGACATAGCATCACTCGATGAACGAGATCAGTGCCACCCTTTTCAGCCAGGGGCCCTCATTTCACCCCTGCTGTCTGCCTGAGGTGGTTTGCCCTGCCTCATACCTGGACATAATTTAGAATAGGTGTGTATGCTTGTTTGCTTGTTTTTACTGTTATATTTTATTTGTGCTAGAAATTTGCTCTTTTTTGTCAGTGTCACTCTCTTTGTTTCTGCCTTGCTCCTTTGCTTTCAGTCATTTCTTCCTATCATTTTCTGTCTGGCTGGTCCATTCACCTGTATGTGTTCGATAAAGTCTTGCATACTTTTTCTTAGGATTGATATTGGGTACATGTATTATGTGCATTTTTGGCTCTAGGGAGGTGAGATGTATGTGGAAGCAATTGTAGGTTATTTATCAAATCCCGTTCATGCGCAAATGCATTAATATATGTAATAACTAATGTGTACTTAATTTTTTCGTGCTGAAGTTTATGTTTTGAAGCGGTTATAACCCTGGTATGGCTCTACGCAGTCGGCTGGGCTTTAAACAACAATAACAATAACACAATGGGTAGATTTGGATTTTTTCTTTTTTTAATTTAATTAGGTATTGATACATAATTATAGGAGAAGAGGTGGGTGAAATCAGTTTTTTGAATGTTAAGAACAGGGGGTGAGATTACTTATTCTTTTTTCCTCTTTGCATCTCCAACTTCTGCACTGCTGCTGTGTTGCTACCCCCATGGTGCTCATTTCAGATTTCTAAAACTGCTCATTTCAGGTTTCTAACACACCTTGATTCCATCTAGAACTGAGATCACTATAAGTATAAGAATAGGGTATGAAGCACCGCAGCTCTGGAACAATTTTTCACAATGCTCCTGTGACGAAAATGATGATGATACTGATGATGTTAAGAAATTCTCTTTTGGGTTGAGAATGAGAGGGGCTGTACTCTGTGCTTGCTTTTGTAATATATCCTGCCGTCAACACTGCCTGAGAGATATTGACACATGCACAGTCAGTTATGAAATTTGAGCAATACCTTCAGTGACATGTCTGTCAAGTGTGGTCCCAGTCTTCGCAGTGAGTCCCATAGCACACTCGGTCTAGGAAGAACCTGTTACATAGAGCAAAAAACAAACAAAAACAACCTCCACTGTAGTTATTCATGATAAAGGTGGGGGAGGGGTTTGAATCCATGGTATCTCGGTCAGTGGTCTTTTGCTTTAATCGCTTTGCCATGCTGACTTGAGTTGGCAAATAGAACAGGCCTGTAGACTTTCATTGTTTGGGGTTTACATGGACAATTTTAGGAATAAGTTGGTCGACTTATAAACCAGGAGAACAGCAAGTTAACCACACAAAAAAACAAGTTATAAACCAGAAATACAACAAGTAAACCAGGAAAATAGCAAGCAAACCACAGGAGCAAGTAATGAACCAGAAGAACAACAAGCAAACCAGAAGAACAACAAGCAAACCAGAACAACAACAAGCAAACCAGAAGAACAACAAGCAAACCAGAACAACAACAAGCAAACCAGAAGAACAACAAGCAAACCAGAAGAACAACAAGCAAACCAGAAGAACAACAAGCAAACCAGAAGAACAACAAGCAAACCAGAAGAACAACAAGCAAACCAGAAGAACAACAAGCAAACCAGAACAGCAACAAGCAAACCAGAAGAACAACAAGCAAACCAGAAGAACAACAAGCAAACCAGAACAACAACAAGCAAACCAGAAGAACAACAAGCAAACCAGAACAACAACAAGCAAACCAGAACAACAACAAGCAAACCAGAACAACAACAAGCAAACCAGAAGAACAACAAGCAAACCAGAAGAACAGCAAATAAGTCAGAGGAACAAGTAATAAACCGAGAGAACAACAAATAAACCCGGAGACCAGCAAGTAAACCAGGAAGACCACAAGTAAACCAGGAGAACAGCAAGTAAACCACAGGAACACGTAATAAGCGAGGAGAACAGCAAGCAAACCAGGAGAACAGCAAGTAAACCAGAGGAACAAGTAATACACGAGGAGAACAGCAAGTAAACCAGAGGATCAAGTAATACACGAGGAGAACAGCAAGTAAACCAGAGGAACAAGTAATAAACCGTGAGAAAAGTGAATAAATCAGAAGAACAAACAAACCAGAAAAACAGTGAGTAAACCAGAGGAACAACAAATAAATCTTGAGAACGGCAAATAAACAAGGAGAACAGCAAAACAACCAAAAGAACAAGTAAACCAGAGAAGAAGTAAACCAGAACAGCAAGTAAACTCGGAGAACGACAGCTAAACCAGGAGAAAAGCAAAAGCAAAAAGGACAAAAATCAGAACAACAAGAAACAGAAAAAGAACATCAATGATAACACAAAAACATTATCAGTAAAATATCACGAACAGCAAGAAGAAAAACTAAAGGAAGACAATTCATGAACAAGAAGAGATCAAAATAAAGAACAAGAGCAACAAGAACAGGTAGACCAAGAACAAAAGAAAGTGAAAGCAACAAAAAAAATCATCAACAAAAAAGAAAGATAAAAAAAGAAACGGGACACAAATGACAGAGCAAAGTTTCACTAGGGGGAAAAAATCAAATCAACAACTAAAGTGAAAATAAAACAAGAAAAATATAAAGCTAACGGCAAAACAGAACTAAGCAGAAAAGCAACAGACAAAAAGAAAGCAAGCTTGATCAAGAAAGCCAGGACTGAACAAAGAAAGAAAGAAACAAATAAACAAAGAAAAGAGGAACGTGGAAGAAAAACGTGAAAAGATGAGACAGGACACTGAAGAAGAGAAAACACGGATAAGCAAACAAATAAACGGAAGAAGAACAGGCGAAACAAAGAACATGCGACAAGAACCATAAAAATAGACAAAATAGATTGAAGACAAAAGGCAAAAAAACGAAGAACTTGAATGACAAGAATACAACTCCCTCTCAATTAAAAGAAAAGAAAAAATGAATATTCAGAAACAAAATACATACAAACTCAAAACAACACAAAGCACTAACAAGAAAACAGCACTCCCTGAAAGAAAGAAAAGAAACGAAAAAACAAAAAGCAAGAAAAAAGGACCGAAAACAGAGAGAAAAGAAGGATAAGAACAAGAACAAGTGTAGTACAGAGAGAACGAGATAAGAAGAGCAAAAAACGACACCAACAAGGATACAGTCGCGATATCAAATGCCAGAGCCACAACACCGAAACCATTAACAAGGAACAAGAAAAAGAAAAATACAAATCAGTACAAAAGTACCACAAGAAAAACAAACTAGAAAGAGAAAAAATTACAAGATTAACAAGAGCAAGAAGAAACAAAAATAGTCATAACAAAATTTGAAATAACACCAAAGTCATCGAAAACAAGAAAAAGAGCAACTACAAAAAGAACAAGAGTAAAAGAGAGAAAAAAGAAGAAGAACCAGCAGGAATGTTATAACAATATCAACAAATGCTACAAGTACAACAGGAGAGAAACGTGTTCAAGGAAAAAACAAAGCAGGAGATTAAAACCGACAACAACAAGAGTATAAAATAACATATCAATAAATCGCAAAACCACCACATCAGATACACCAACAATATCAGAAATAAGAAAAGCCACAAAGCAAAATCACGAAGCAAAAACAAAAAAAGAAAAAAAAGAAAAACAAAAAAGGAAAAGGATAAAAAAAAAAAGGAAAGAAAATAAAAAGAAAAAACAAACGAACAAAACGGTGACAGAAAACAGGACCATAGAAGGAAGAACAAAAAAGAAAGAAGGAAGGAATAAGAAACACGAATTAAGGAGAACAAAGGAAGAAACAAAAAAGGAAGAACGAATAAGAAGGAAGGAAGGATATCAGAAAAAAGAAGGAATAAAGAAAAAGAAGGGCAAAAAGAAAACAAAGGAAGAACAGAAAAGGAAGGCCAAAAGAAGAAACAGAGAAAGAAACAAAAACCGGAAAAGTAAAGAGAGAAATTCACAAAAGAAAAAACAAACAAACAAAGCAGGAAGCAAACAAAGAAAGGAAGAAGCAAACTAAGAAAACAAACGACAAAGAAAGCAAAATACACGGAAACAAAAGTAAGACAGAAATAAGCGAAGAATTAAACAGAGAACAAAGAAACAGAAACACACAGGAAAAAATATCGAAAGAAGAAAGAAAGAAAGACAGAAAGCATGAAAGAAAAGAAAGAAAGAAGAAAGAAGAAAGAAGAAAAAGAAGAAAAAAAGAAAGATAAAAAAGAAGAAAGAAAGAAAGAAAGAAAAAGAAGAAAGAAAGAAAAAGCAGACAGAAAGCAAGAAAGAAAGGAAGAAAGAAAAAGAAAAGAAAGAAGAGAAAGAAAGAAGAAAGAAGAAAGAAAGAAGAAAGAAGAAGAAAAGAAGAAAGAAAGAAAAAGAAAGAAAGAAAAAAAGAAAGAAAGAAAGAAAGAAAAAAAAGAAAAAGAAAAAAGAAAGAAAAAGAAGAAAGAAAGAAAGAAAAAAAGAAAGAAGAAAAGAAAGAAAAGAAAAAAAGAAGAAAAAAGAAAGAAAAAAAAGAAAAAGAAAGAAAAGAAAAGAAAGAAAAAAGAAAAAAAAAGAAAGAAAGAAAAAAAAGAAAAAGAAAAAAAAAAGAAAGAAAGAAAAAGAAAAAGAAAAAAGAAAGAAAAAAGAAAAAAGAAAAAGAAAGAAAAAAAAGAAAAAGAAAAAAGAAAAAAAAGAAAAAGAAAGAAAAAAAGAAAGAAAAAAGAAAGAAAGAAAAGAAAAAAAAGAAAAAAGAAAAAAGAAAGAAAAAGAAGAAAAGAAAAGAAAAAAGAAGAAAAAAAGAAAAAAAAAAGAAAAAAAAAGAAAAAAGAAAAAGAAAAAAAAGAAAAAAAAAAGAAAAAAAAAAGAAAAAAAGAAAGAAAAAAGAAAAAAAAAAAAAAAAAGGAAAAAAAAAAGAAAGAAAAAAGAAGAAAAAGAAAGAAAAAAAGAAAAAAAAGAAAAACAGAAGAAAAAAAAAAGAAAAAAAGAAAAACAAAAAAGAAAAAAGAAGAAAAAAGAAAAAAACAAGAAGAAAAAAAAAGAAAAAAAAGAAAAAAGAAAAACAAAAAAAAAAAAAAAAGAACAAAAAGAAAAAGAAGAAAAGAAAAGAAAAAAAAGAAGAAAAAAAAGGAAAAAAAAAGGAAAGAAAAAAAAAAAACAGGAAGAAAAAACACAGAAGAACAAACAAGGAAGAAAACAAGGAAGAAACAAAACAGAAAAAAACACAGGAAAAAAAAGAAAGAAGAACAAACACAGAAGAAACAAACAAGAAGAAACAAACAGGAAAAAAAAGAAGAAAAAACACAAGAAACAAAACAGAGAAAGAAAGAAACAAACAAGAAGAAACAAAACAGGAAGAAACAAAAAGAAGAAAAAAAAGAAAAAAAAGGAAGAACAAACAGAAGAAAAAAAAACACAGGAAGAAACAAACAGGAAAGAAACAAACACAGAAAAACAAAGAAAACAAACAGGAAGAAACAAACACAGGAAGAAACAAACACAGGAAGAGAACAAACACAGGAAAGAAAACAAAAACACACAGGAAGAAACAAACACAGGAAGAAACAACACAGGAAGAACAAACACGGAAGAAAAACACGGAAGAAACAAACACAGGAAGAACAAACACTGAGAAGCAAACAAAGGAAGAAACAAACACAGGAAGAAACAAAACAGGAAGAAACAAACACAGGAAGAAACAAACACAGGAAGAAGAAACAAACACGGAAGAAACACAACACAGGAAGAAAAACCGAAAACACAAACAAGAAGAAACAAACACAGGAAGAAACAAACAGGGAAGAAAACAAACACAGGAAGAAACAAACACAGGAAGAAACAAACACAGGAAGAAACAAACACAGGAAAGAAACAAACACAGGAAGAAACAAACAAAGAAGAAACAAACACAGGAAGAAACAAACCACAGGAAGAAACAAACACGGAAGAGACAAACAAAGGAAGAAACAAATACAGGAAGAAAACAAACACAGGAAGAAACAAACACAGGAAGAAACAAACCAGGAAGAAACAAAAAGGAGAGAAACAAATACAGGAGAAACAAACACAGGAAAGAACAAACACAGGAAGAGACAAACACGGAAGAAACAAACACAGGAAGAAACAAATACAGGAAGAAAACAAACAAAGGAAGAAACAAACACAGGAAGAAACAAACACAGGAAGAAAACAAACACAGGAAGAAACAAACAAGGAAGAAACAAATACAGGAAGAAACAAACACAGGAAGAAACAAACACAGGAAAGAAACAAACGCAGGAAGAAACAAACAAAGGAAGAGAAACAAACACAGGAAGAAACAAACAAAGGAAGAAACAAACACAGGAAGAAACAAACACAGGAAGAAACAAACAAATAAAAAAAATACTGGAAGTAACAAACAACTAAATGAAGAAATATATAAACGAAGAAAAAATCACAGGAACAATCAAACACATAAACGAGGAAACAAAGATACAAAGAAGCAAATACAAGAAGAAACTAACAAAGAAACAAAGAAATGTGGAAACAGTTCAATACAAGAAGAAACAGCACCGGGAAGAAAGCACATACACGAAAGAACCAAACAAATAAACAAAAAAACAAAGAAATAAACCAAGAAACAAAGAAATGAAGAAACAGACTAAAGATGAAACAAACAAATAAATGAAGAAAAGCAAGCAAGGAAACAAACACAACAAGAAGCATAAACGAAAAAAATACAGACAGAAACAAGCACATAAACAAAGAAACAAAGGAATGATGAAAAACACAAGTAAACAAATAAAGTTCAAAATAAACAATAAACGGAGAAACAAACACAGGAAGAAATAAACACATCAATAAAGAAACAAAGAAACAAACACAGAAAGAAACAAATACACGAAATAAACAATGAAAGAAGAAGCAAACCAATAAACAATGAGACAAACATAGGAAGATTCAAACAAATAAACAAAGAAACACAGAAAGAAACAAATGCTTAGATAAAGAAACAAAGAAAGAAAGAAACAAATACAAAAGGAAACAAACCAAGAAACGAAGAAACGGACAAAGGAATAGACACAAGAAGCAACAAGCACGTATGCAAAGAAACAAATAAATAAAACAAGAAACAAACAAACAAACAAACAAACAAAGAAACACAAAAGAAAAAGAAACAACGAAGAAACATACTCAGAAAGAGATAAAAACAAGTATATGAAGCAAACGCAGGAAGAAACAAACAAATAAACGATAAACAAAAAAAAACCACAAGAAGAAACAAACAGATAAACGGAGAAAAGATTAAACAATAAAGAAAGAACCAAACAAAAGAAACAAGGAAACATACACAAAAAGAAATAAACAAAGGAAGAAACAAACAAATTAAAAAGATAGGAAAAAACATAACAGGGAGAAGCAACCACATAAAGGAAGAGACACCAAATTAAAAAACAACAACAAAGAAACAGACAAACAAACATACAAAAAGAACGTACAACGAACACAGAAACATATACGCAAAGAAAGGGGAACACACATAAAGGGAGAAACAAAGAGGAAGGAAAAAAAGAAAGAACTGAAGAAAACAACAACAAAAAAGAAACAACAAAGGAAGAAACAAAGAAATCACAGAAAAACAGGACTCTAACAAAGAAAGAAACAAATTCTTACTGTGCACAACAGCCGAACACCTTGTTGTAGAGGGGTCAAATTTTCGACTTTAATGTCTTTCTCAAGTAAAATCAGAATGTCCACTGACAACAAAGCATAGCTATTTAAAACATAGAATTTGTGATGAAAGTTCATATCAATGATAAAAGAGATCAAGTGACTAGTGTTAAATCTACATGTCTCTTGCCTGTCTCAAACGAACATGTTCACATTTATCATGAATTTTTCTAAGAAAGAAACAAAGACATAAAAGAAGAAAGAACAAAGGAAGAAACAAACAAAAGAAGAAACAAGGAAATAAATAAACAAAATATTTTCAACAGAAAAGTAAAAAGAACAAACAACAAAGAAATGACGAAGAGATGAACAAAGGAGGAAACAAAGAAAAAAGAAAAGAAGAAACAACACAGGAAAGTAAACAAATAAAAGAAGAAGTGAACAAGTGAAAGAACCAGCAACGAAGGAAATAAGGAGGAAACAACACACAAATAGAAGAAGAAACAAACAAAGGAAAAAACAAGCAAATGAAGGATGGAAGAAAGAAACAAACAAGTAAAAGATGAAACAAACAAACAAGGAAATCGATTAAAGTACAAATAACTACAACCAGAACAATACAGAACAAAATGAAGAAAAACACCACAATCACCACCGTCAACAGACAAGTTGAAACAGAAGTAAACGAGAACAGAAAGAACAAACAATATGAAAATGATTTTAGAACAACGACAGGATATAGTTTTGTTCTCAAGAACAAACCAAAACTGGGAAAATTTCAAAAGAAGGGATGGAGGATGAAAAACGAACACAAAAGACCAAGATATGGAAGAAAATGAACAAAAACAAATAGAAGACAGATCAGAACTTCAACTACAGAAAAGAAACAGTTACACAAGGACGAGAGTAAGAAACAGACCAACACGAGACAAATGTAAAGAGACAAGAGCAAGAACAAGGACACCAAGAACAAGAACAACACTGTTTTACAAGAAAAAAGAGAGAAACATCGTCAAGAAAGAAAAAGAAAACAAGACACCAACAACATAAACAAAAACAATCTTCTTTGTCTTCGTCTTCTTCTCCCTCAGCTTCGCGAAGAGTCACTGGGCACCGCGCTGAAGAACTCTTCATTAGGTTCTTCTAGTTCTGTCGGTTGTGTGCCAAAGCCTGGGTCTCTGCAAGTGGTTTCACTGTCCATTTTGAAAGGTTGTCTGTCCGTCGGTGTTTTGTTTTTTGGTGGGTTTTATTTTTCTGTCTGCACCTCTGTCTTCTTTCCTGAACAGTTTTCTGGAGGTTTGATTTAGGGCCTTTGGATCTTGTTACGTGGTCATACCACCGTCATTTTCTTTTCTTAACTAAAGTCAGCAGGTCTTCATATGGTCCACTATGCTGCTTGATGGTTTGTGCTCTCGTTCATTGAAAGGAACACCTGAATTTCCATGGCTTGGATTCGTCTGTCCAAATCCTCTGTTAAAATCCAGGTTTCACGTGCATGCAGGAAGAATACACCAGTGCACGAAAGAGCCTGTTCTTATGTTTCATGGAGATATTCTTATCCTTCCAAACAGGTTTCAGACTAGACAGAGCTGAAGTTGTCTTTGCTGGATTCTTTATTGCTGTTGATGGTTCTCAGGAAAGTGAACTGTTGAACAGTTCCTACCTTTAATCTATGGACAGTTATATCAGGAATGATGATGGTGTTGTGGCTGACCATCTACTTGTTTTTCTTGGCGCTGATTTCCATGCTATCTTCTCGATGTTTCTTCTAATCTTTTAGCAAGCTTAGCGAGTTCTTGCTCACTGCGTTTCAGGTCATCAGTGTCATCTGCGAAGCGAAGGTTTGTAATTTTCCTTCTTCCAGTGCAGACTGTACTGGTGTGATCTTCAAGTACGTTAGTTACGATGCTTTCCATAAATATGTTGAAAAGTGTGGGAGACAAAAGGCATCCCTGATGAACTCCAACAGAAGTATGGAACCACTCGTGAATAGCACCTGTATGAGTACCATACCGGTTGTTCACGATTATAGTCGCTGGATGGTGTTGATTAGTTTTTGTTCGATGTTGAATTTCTTCTTTGTAGCCCACTGTGCCTCCTGCCGTACTCTGTCAAACGCCTTCTTGAAGTCTATAGAGACATGGTATGACTCCTCTGGCGTTGAAGGCTTTTTTTGTTTTTTGTTTGCTGTTTTTTGTTAAGGATACGCAGGTTAAAGATCTGTTCGATGGTACTTCTTTCCTTGTGAAATCTGGCCTGTTCTTCAGCAATGATGGCATGTCGGTGGTGCTTCTTTCCTTGTGAAATCCAGCCTGTTCTTCAGCAATGATGGCATGTCGGTGGTGCTTCTTTCCTTGTGAAATCCAGCCTGTTCTTCAGCAATGATGGCATGTCGGTGGTGCTTCTTTCCTTGTGAAATCCAGCCTGTTCTTCAGCAATGATGGCATGTCGGTGGTGCTTCTTTCCTTGTGAAATCCAGCCTGTTCTTCAGCAATGATGGCATGTCGGTGGTGCTTCTTTCCTTGTGAAATCCAGCCTGTTCTTCAGCAATGATGGCATGTCGGTGGTGCTTCTTTCCTTGTGAAATCCAGCCTGTTCTTCAGCAATGATGGCATGTCGGTGGTGCTTCTTTCCTTGTGAAATCCAGCCTGTTCTTCAGCAATGATGGCATGTCGGTGGTGCTTCTTTCCTTGTGAAATCCAGCCTGTTCTTCAGCAATGATGGCATGTCGGTGGTGCTTCTTTCCTTGTGAAATCCAGCCTGTTCTTCAGCAATGATGGCATGTCGGTGGTGCTTCTTTCCTTGTGAAATCCAGCCTGTTCTTCAGCAATGATGGCATGTCGGTGGTGCTTCTTTCCTTGTGAAATCCAGCCTGTTCTTCAGCAATGATGGCATGTCGGTGGTGCTTCTTTCCTTGTGAAATCCAGCCTGTTCTTCAGCAATGATGGCATGTCGGTGGTGCTTCTTTCCTTGTGAAATCGCCTGTTCTTCAGCAATGATGGCATGTCGTGTGTGCTTCTTTCCTTGTGAAATCAGCTGTTCTTCAGCATGATGGCTGTCGGTGGTGCTTCTTTCTTGTGAAATCAGCTGTTTCGCATGTGGCCTGTCGGTGGTGCTTCTTTCTTGTGAAATCAGCTCGTTCTTCGCAATGATGGCATGTCGGTGGTGCTTCTTTCCTTGTGAAATCGCCTGTTCTTCAGCAATGATGGCATGTCGGTGGTGCTTCTTTCCTTGTGAAATCGGCCTGTTCTTCAGCAATGATGGCATGTCGGTGGTGCTTCTTTCCTTGTGAAATCGGCCTGTTTCTTCAGCATGATGGCATGTCGTGGTGTTCTTTCCTTGTGAAATCGCTGTTCTTCGCTGATGGCTGTCGTGGTGATCTTCCTTGTGTTCTCGCTGTATTGCATGTCGGGGTGCTTTTCCTTTTCCCTTTAGAAATATGGCTGTCGGTGTGGCTTTCGTGGAATCTTTCCTGTTAATCAGCTGATGCAAGTCGGTGGTGCTTCTTTCCTTGTGAAATCTGGCCTGTTCTTCAGCAATGATGGCATGTCGGTGGTCTTCTTTCCTTGTGAACAGCCTGTTCTTCAGCAATGATGCATGTCGGTGGTCTTCTTTCCTTGTGAAATCCAGCCTGTTCTTCAGCAATGATGGCATGTCGGTGGTGCTCTTTCCTTGTGAAATCCTGTTTTCAGTTTCAGCAGATGGCATGTCGGTGGTGCTTCTTTCCTTTGAAATCCAGCCTGTTCTTCAGCAATGTGGCATGTCGGTGGGCTTCTTTCCTTGTGAAATCGCCTGTTCTTCAGCTGATGGCATGCGGTGGGCTTCTTTCCTTGTGAATCCAGCCTGTTCTCAGCAATGATGGCATGGTGGTGCTTCTTATTCCTTGTGTACAAGCAGTCTGTGTTCTTTCAGCATGTGCATGTCTGGGCTTCTTTCTTAAATGCAGCGTGTTCTTCAGCTTGTGAAATCTGGTCTTTTTCCTTGTGTGTGGTCGTGCTTCTTCCAATATGGCATTCGTGTTTCTTCCTGTGTGTCGTGGCTGTTTTCAGCAATATGGCCGTGTTTTTTCCTGTGAATCGGTGTTCTTAGCTATGAATCTGCCTGTTCTTCTTCCTTGTGAATCGCCTTTCTTGCAAATGATGGCTGTCGTGGCTTCTTTCGGAATGCTGCCTTTCTTCAGCAATATGCCATGTTTCGGTGTGGCATTCGTGAATCCTCTTTCTTTGAAATGGCTGCTGTCGGCATTTTCCTTGGAATGCCTGTTTGTTCAGCAATGATGGCATGTGGTGGGCTTCTTTCCTTGTGAAATCCGCTGTTCTTCAGCAATGATGGCATGTCGGTGGTGCTTCTTTCCTTGTGAAATCCAGCCTGTTCTTCAGCAATGATGGCATGTCGGTGGTGCTTCTTTCCTTGTGAAATCCAGCCTGTTCTTCAGCAATGATGGCATGTGGTGGTGATTCTTTCCTTGTGAAATCCAGCCTGTTCTTCAGCAATGATGGCATGTCGGTGGTGCTTCTTTCCTTGTAAATCCAGCCTGTTCTTCAGCAATGATGGCATGTCGGTGGTGCTTCTTTCCTGTGTGAAATCTGCCTTTGTTCTTCAGCAATGATGGCATGTCGGTGGTGCTTCTTTCCTTGTGAAATCCGCCTGTTCTTCAGCAATGATGGCATGTCGGTGGTGCTTCTTTCCTTGTGAAATCCAGCCTGTTCTTCAGCAATGATGGCATGTCGGTGGTGCTTCTTTCCTTGTTAAATCCATGCTGTTCTTCAGCAATGATGCATGTCGGTGGTGCTTCTTTCCTTGTGAAATGCCAGCTGTTCTTCAGCAATGAATGCATGTCGGTGGTGCTTCTTTCCTTGTGAAATCCTGGCCTGTTCTTCAGCAATGATGGCATGTCGGATGGTGCTTCTTTCCTTGTGAAATCCAGCCTGTTCTTCAGCAATGATGGCATGTCGGTGGTGCTTCTTTCCTTGTGAAATCCAGCCTGTTCTTCAGCAATGATGGCATGTCGGTGGTGCTTCTTTCCTTGTGAAATCCAGCCTGTTCTTCAGCAATGATGGCATGTCGGTGGTGCTTCTTTCCTTGTGAAATCCAGCCTGTTCTTCAGCAATGATGGCATGTCGGTGGTGCTTCTTTCCTTGTGAAATCCAGCCTGTTCTTCAGCAATGATGGCATGTCGGTGGTGCTTCTTTCCTTGTGAAATCCAGCCTGTTCTTCAGCAATGATGGCATGTCGGTGGTGCTTCTTTCCTTGTGAAATCCAGCCTGTTCTTCAGCAATGATGGCATGTCGGTGGTGCTTCTTTCCTTGTGAAATCTGGCCTGTTCTTCAGCAATGATGGCATGTCGGTGGTGCTTCTTTCCTTGTGAAATCCAGCCTGTTCTTCAGCAATGATGGCATGTCGGTGGTGCTTCTTTCCTTGTGAAATCCAGCCTGTTCTTCAGCAATGATGGCATGTCGGTGGTGCTTCTTTCCTTGTGAAATCAGCCTGTTCTTCAGCAATGATGGCATGTCGGTGGTGCTTCTTTCCTTGTGAAATCCAGCCTGTTCTTCAGCAATGATGGCATGTCGGTGGTGCTTCTTTCCTTGTGAAATCCAGCCTGTTCTTCAGCAATGATGGCATGTCGGTGGTGCTTCTTTCCTTGTGAAATCCAGCCTGTTCTTCAGCAATGATGGCATGTCGGTGGTGCTTCTTTCCTTGTGAAATCCAGCCTGTTCTTCAGCAATGATGGCATGTCGGTGGTGCTTCTTTCCTTGTGAAATCCAGCCTGTTCTTCAGCAATGATGGCATGTCGGTGGTGCTTCTTTCCTTGTGAAATCCGGCCTGTTCTTCAGCAATGATGGCATGTCGGTGGTGCTTCTTTCCTTGTGAAATCCAGCCTGTTCTTCAGCAATGATGGCATGTCGGTGGTGCTTCTTTCCTTGTGAAATCCAGCCTGTTCTTCAGCAATGATGGCATGTCGGTGGTGCTTCTTTCCTTGTGAAATCCAGCCTGTTCTTCAGCAATGATGGCATGTCGGTGGTGCTTCTTTCCTTGTGAAATCCAGCCTGTTCTTCAGCAATGATGGCATGTCGGTGGTGCTTCTTTCCTTGTGAAATCAGCCTGTTCTTCAGCAATGATGGCATGTCGGTGGTGCTTCTTTCCTTGTGAAATCCAGCCTGTTCTTCAGCAATGATGGCATGTCGGTGGTGCTTCTTTCCTTGTGAAATCCAGCCTGTTCTTCAGCAATGATGGCATGTCGGTGGTGCTTCTTTCCTTGTGAAATCCAGCCTGTTCTTCAGCAATGATGGCATGTCGGTGGTGCTTCTTTCCTTGTGAAATCCAGCCTGTTCTTCAGCAATGATGGCATGTCGGTGGTGCTTCTTTCCTTGTGAAATCCAGCCTGTTCTTCAGCAATGATGGCATGTCGGTGGTGCTTCTTTCCTTGTGAAATCCAGCCTGTTCTTCAGCAATGATGGCATGTCGGTGGTGCTTCTTTCCTTGTGAAATCAGCCTGTTCTTCAGCAATGATGGCATGTCGGTGGTGCTTCTTTCCTTGTGAAATCCAGCCTGTTCTTCAGCAATGATGGCATGTCGGTGGTGCTTCTTTCCTTGTGAAATCCAGCCTGTTCTTCAGCAATGATGGCATGTCGGTGGTGCTTCTTTCCTTGTGAAATCCAGCCTGTTCTTCAGCAATGATGGCATGTCGGTGGTGCTTCTTTCCTTGTGAAATCCAGCCTGTTCTTCAGCAATGATGGCATGTCGGTGGTGCTTCTTTCCTTGTGAAATCCAGCCTGTTCTTCAGCAATGATGGCATGTCGGTGGTGCTTCTTTCCTTGTGAAATCCAGCCTGTTCTTCAGCAATGATGGCATGTCGGTGGTGCTTCTTTCCTTGTGAAATCCAGCCTGTTCTTCAGCAATGATGGCATGTCGGTGGTGCTTCTTTCCTTGTGAAATCCGGCCTGTTCTTCAGCAATGATGGCATGTCGGTGGTGCTTCTTTCCTTGTGAAATCCAGCCTGTTCTTCAGCAATGATGGCATGTCGGTGGTGCTTCTTTCCTTGTGAAATCCAGCCTGTTCTTCAGCAATGATGGCATGTCGGTGGTGCTTCTTTCCTTGTGAAATCCAGCCTGTTCTTCAGCAATGATGGCATGTCGGTGGTGCTTCTTTCCTTGTGAAATCCAGCCTGTTCTTCAGCAATGATGGCATGTCGGTGGTGCTTCTTTCCTTGTGAAATCCAGCCTGTTCTTCAGCAATGATGGCATGTCGGTGGTGCTTCTTTCCTTGTGAAATCCAGCCTGTTCTTCAGCAATGATGGCATGTCGGTGGTGCTTCTTTCCTTGTGAAATCCAGCCTGTTCTTCAGCAATGATGGCATGTCGGTGGTGCTTCTTTCCTTGTGAAATCCAGCCTGTTCTTCAGCAATGATGGCATGTCGGTGGTGCTTCTTTCCTTGTGAAATCCAGCCTGTTCTTCAGCAATGATGGCATGTCGGTGGTGCTTCTTTCCTTGTGAAATCGGCCTGTTCTTCAGCAATGATGGCATGTCGGTGGTGCTTCTTTCCTTGTGAAATCTGGCCTGTTCTTCAGCAATGATGGCATGTCGGTGGTGCTTCTTTCCTTGTGAAATCCAGCCTGTTCTTCAGCAATGATGGCATGTCGGTGGTGCTTCTTTCCTTGTGAAATCCAGCCTGTTCTTCAGCAATGATGGCATGTCGGTGGTGCTTCTTTCCTTGTGAAATCCAGCCTGTTCTTCAGCAATGATGGCATGTCGGTGGTGCTTCTTTCCTTGTGAAATCTGGCCTGTTCTTCAGCAATGATGGCATGTCGGTGGTGCTTCTTTCCTTGTGAAATCCAGCCTGTTCTTCAGCAATGATGGCATGTCGGTGGTGCTTCTTTCCTTGTGAAATCTGGCCTGTTCTTCAGCAATGATGGCATGTCGGTGGTGCTTCTTTCCTTGTGAAATCTGGCCTGTTCTTCAGCAATGATGGCATGTCGGTGGTGCTTCTTTCCTTGTGAAATCCAGCCTGTTCTTCAGCAATGATGGCATGTCGGTGGTGCTTCTTTCCTTGTGAAATCCAGCCTGTTCTTCAGCAATGATGGCATGTCGGTGGTGCTTCTTTCCTTGTGAAATCCAGCCTGTTCTTCAGCAATGATGGCATGTCGGTGGTGCTTCTTTCCTTGTGAAATCTGGCCTGTTCTTCAGCAATGATGGCATGTCGGTGGTGCTTCTTTCCTTGTGAAATCTGGCCTGTTCTTCAGCAATGATGGCATGTCGGTGGTGCTTCTTTCCTTGTGAAATCCAGCCTGTTCTTCAGCAATGATGGCATGTCGGTGGTGCTTCTTTCCTTGTGAAATCCAGCCTGTTCTTCAGCAATGATGGCATGTCGGTGGTGCTTCTTTCCTTGTGAAATCCAGCCTGTTCTTCAGCAATGATGGCATGTCGGTGGTGCTTCTTTCCTTGTGAAATCCAGCCTGTTCTTCAGCAATGATGGCATGTGCTTCCTGCCAAAATCTTTCGGTTTTCCAACCTGTCTCGTCGTTCTTACGTTCCATTGTCAAAAGTGATGTCACTTCCACAGATGTTCTCTGATTTTGTCCCAGTGGCACATTTCTTTTGAGTCTGCGATGGTGGAAGTGGACAGATGGCGCTGTCCTTGGTGACCTGGGCTGTGACTGATCCGGTCTGGTGTCTGTATTCTTTCTTGTCAGACGGCATGTCTTGGAAAAGTTGAGCCTGACCTTGCCCATCCCTCTCAAGGTCGGATTTTTGTTGTTGTTGTTGTCGGTGTTGTTGTTGTTGTTGCTGTTGTTGTTGTCGTCATCGTTGTTGTTGGAGAGCTACCCGCGGCCACCTAGCTAAGGGAGTAAACCCTGACAGTAAATCCGGTGTGGGGCCCCTAAGGCGATTGGATGGCAAACTTTGTCACTTTCCGGCAGCTCCTGCGGCCGCGTTGACACCAAAACGTAACAGCCCTGCTGTTCCTTTGGATCTGTCAGCGAGGTGGTGAGGGGGGACAAGTTCCATGGGCAAAGCCGGTCTTCCATATTACACTGCCCAGGTTTACATCCGTCCATTTATCCACAAACACTCTGCACCTACGACCTGGAGAGGACACTCCAGCTTCGCTACTAACACTAGTGTCGACACAACACGGGAAGCAACAGTTACTGGTGATAAGTCATTGCTCAATTGGCGTAGAGCTGACGCCAGGGGTTGCTTTTGACGGTGGGAGAGACCTTCGTGTCTTACTGGACAGCTACCGCCCGCCTAAGCTAGGCAGCCCCCAGCCAGTTAGGTGCTGTCCCGCCACGACCTGCCTTCTTCATTGGGTGCATGAACATTAGGAGAAAATCTGACAAGCAGGTCGTTCATTACCGCACCAGGCAAAAGGAAAACTTCAAATTCAAGAAACGGATCAGGAAACGGATCAGCACTGAAACTGGGCTGTTGGAATGTCCGAACAATGATGCCTGGGCTTTCCCAAGATCTGCAAGACATCAGCGACGCCAGAAAGACGGCCGTCATAAACAGCGAGCTAAAGAGGCTCAATGTGGACATTGCCACTCTGCAGGAAACACGGCTGGCTGACTCAGGAACACTAAAGGAAAGGAACTACACCTTCTTCTGGCAAGGAAAGAGTTCTGATGCCCCAAGGGAGTACGGAGTAGGCTTTGCAGTAAGGAACAGCCTGCTGAACATGATTGAACCAGACAGCGGCAGTTCAGAGCGACTCTTGACTCTCCGCCTCAACACCACCAAAGGCTATGTCACTCTCATCAGCGTTTATGCCCCAACTCTGTCCGCCTCTCCAGACGCCAAGGGTGAGTTCTACGAAAGTCTTGCACAACCATAAGGAACATCCCCAGGACAGAACAACTTGTTCTCCTGGGCGACTTCAACGCCAGAGTGGGTGCAGACAATGACTCATGGCCCTCCTGCCTCGGTTCCTTTGGAGTGGGGAAAATGAATGAGAATGGACAGCGACTGCGTGAGTTTTGCGCCTGCCATGAACTGTGCATCGCCAACTCCTTCTTCAAGACGAAGCCTCAACACAAAGTCTCCTGGAGGCATCCGCGCTCAAAACATTGGCACCAACTGGATTTGATCCTAGTAAGACGCGCCGCTATCAAAAACGTTCTCCACACTCGCTCTTATCACAGTGCAGACTGCGACACAGACCACTATCTGGTATGTTGCAAGATCAGGCTACAACCAAAGAAGTTCCACTGCTCAAAGAAACAAGGGAACCCTCGCATTGACGTCAGCAAGATGTCTCAGCCAGATCTTGTAGAACAGTTCGCAGAGGCCTTTCAGAGAGAATACGATGCATTGCAGCCCAGAGACTCTGCCACTGAGAGATGGGAAACGCTACGAGACACCATGCACCGCATTGCTATGGCCACCTTTGGGAAGAAAACTGTGAAGTCCCACGACTGGTTTGAGGCCAAATCATCAGAGATGACTCCCACTGTTGAGGCCAGGCGCGCCGCACTCACCGAGTATAAGCGGTCACCCAGTGAGAAGAACCTGCAAATCCTCAGGGCTGCCAGGAGTAATTTTCAGCTTAACGCCAGGCGCTGCGCAAACGAGTACTGGACAGAGCTCAGCGAAGAGATACAGAGTGCTGCTGAAAGAAGCAACATCCGAGGAATGTATGATGGCATCAAAAAGCCACTGGGACCAACACAGAGCAAGATCGCCCCCCTCAAGTCCTCCACTGGGGAAGTAATCAGCGAAAAGATGGGCGAACACTACTCGACCTCTACTCCACAGAGAACACAGTGTCCCCATCAGCCCTCGATGCCATCAAGTGCATGCCGGTAATGGAAGAACTTGACGCAGAGCCAACTGTGGACGAACTCAGCAAGGCCATTGAAAGCCTGGCATCAGGCAAGGCACCTGGCAACGACGGAACTCCCCCAGATCTCATCAAGCACTGCAAGACTACTCTTCTGCACCCTTTGCACAAAGTCCTCTGTCAGTGTTGGAATGAGGGAGCTGTACCGCAGGACATGAGGGACGCCAAGATCGTCACCCTGTACAAAAACAAGGGCGAAAGGAGCGACTGCAACAAATACAGAGGTATCTCGTTCCTCAGCATTGTTGGCAAAGTCTACGCTCGGATTCTCCTAATCCGCCTGCAGAAACTGGCTGAACGCGTCTACCCGGAATCACAGTGTGGTTTTCGAGCAGAGAGATCCACGGTAGCCATGGTCTTTTCCCTTCGCCAAATCCAGAAGAAGTGCAGAGAGCAGCGGATACCCCTGTATGTGGCATTCATTGATCTCACCAAGGCCTTTGACCTAGTCAGCAGAGATGGCCTTTTCAGGGCTCTCCGAAAAATCGGCTGCCCTCCCAAACTGCACAGCTTAATTGAATCCTTCCACTCAAACATGAAAGGGACGGTGCAGTTCAACGGAAACCTCTCCAAGCCCTTCGACGTACGCAGCGGTGTGAAACAAGGCTGTGTCCTGGCCCCAACCCTCTTTGGAATCTTCTTCGCTCTCCTCCTGAGGCATGCGTTCAGCACAGCGCAAGAAGGGATCCACCTGCGGATCAGATCAGATGGCAGTCTCTTTAACCTCGCCCGCCTCAGAGCAAGGACAAAGGTTCGTGAAGCCCTCATCAGAGACATGCTATTTGCCGACGATGCCGCAGTTGTGACCCATACTCAGCGGGACTTGCAGTCACTAATGGACCGCTTCTCCCAGGCCTGCAAAGATTTTGGTCTGACCATCAGTCTTAAGAAGACAAACGTCCTGGGTCAAGACACGCTCTCTCCACCAGCCATCACCATCGATGACTACGAGCTTGAAGCTATCCATCAATTCACCTATCTTGGGTCCACCATCACCGATAACCTCTCCCTTGACACAGAGATCGACAAGAGGATCGGGAAGGCAGCCACAACACTAGCCCGCCTCACACAAAGGGTGTGGACAAATCCCAAGCTGACCACGAAGACAGGGATGGCTGTATACAACGCCTGTGTCCTCAGCACCTTGCTGTATGAGAGCGAGGCGTGGACCACACAGTTCATCAGGAGAAAAGGCTCAAAACCTTCCATCTGAGAAGTCTACGGCGCATACTCGGCATTTCCTGGCAAGACAAGGTGACCAACACCGAAGTCCTGACCCGCGCGCGCTGGCTTCCCAACCATGTATACCATGCTGAGACAGCGTCGGCTGCACTGGCTGGGCCACGTTCGCCGCATGGAAGATGGTGGCATCCCAAAAGACATACTTTTATGGTGAGCTTGCCACAGGGCAGAGAAACACTGGCCGCCCACAGCTTAGATACAAAGACGTTTGCAAACGTGACATGAAGGCGCTGGAGATCAACACTGAGTCCTGGGAGGACCTCGCAGACGACCGCAACAGCTGGAGAAGCACTCTCAAGAAACAGCTGCGGATTGGTGAAGACAAACTGTCAGCTGCTGCAGCAGAAAAAGCGAGTTCGCAGAAAAGGGATGACAGCCAACAGACCAGCATCAGCATACACATGCGACCGCTGCGACAGAGACTGCCTCTCTCGCATTGGTCTCTACAGTTACAGGCGACGCTGCTTGGACCAAGCAGACAGCCCAACTAGACATTAGGTCGGATGTACTTTATCCATAGTCAGCCACGACCGAAGGAGGCCTACTACTACTACATGTTGTTGTTGTCGTCGTCGTCGTTGTTGTTGTTGTTGTCGTCGTCGTCGTCGTCGTCGTCGTTTTTGTTGTTATTGTTATTGTTATTGTTGTTGTTGTTGTATGTTCAGTTCCCACACGCGAGAGGTTGTAATTAATTGATTGGTAGTCAGAAGCAGAGTTCAACCTCTGACCTGTCCTACAAACAACATATTCGAATGAAAAGAAGAAAAGAGCAAAATAGAACAGAAAATAGAGGACAATTTTCAGTTTCATTCAGTTTCTCAAGATGACGTCTCGACGATAGGAATGAATTCAATATGCACTAACGTCACTGATGCCATGTGATGGAGAAGATTTAACCCTTTGACTCCCGCACCCTGACCACCAGCAACCTGCATTGTCAACCATGATAGCAAAGCAGAAACTTAACCCTTTGACTCCCTCACCATATCCACCAGCTTCTAGCAGGAAGCTGGTGGATAGGGTGAGGGAGTCAAAGGATTCATTTTTTTGCAGTTGATGGATAGCATGAGGGAGTCAAAGGGTTACGGTTTTGCAGTTGGTGGATAGGGTGCTGGAGTCAAAGGGTTAAGATTTTGCAGTTGTTGGATAGGGTGTGGGAGTCAAAGGGTTAAGATTTTGCAGTTGATGGATAGGGTGCGGGAGTCAAAGGGTTAAGATTTTGCAGTTGATGGATAGGGTGCGGGAGTCAAAGGGTTAAGATTTTGCAGTTGATGGATAGGGTGCGGGAGTCAAAGGGTTAAAATGATCATGGTATAAGTCTTAAGCCTGCACATAAGCCCTATGTGTAGGTAAAGTCTTGAGATCTTTATAACCAGCGTACGGGTTTTATGTGTGAAATTTGTATCAGGCTGTCACTGTGACAATGTCAGCTACATTGTGATGACCTGTGTAGCTACTCTGTATCGTTAAACAAGAAATTTGCCACTGGTGCAGTAGTATCATTCAAAATTCCCATTTTTGTGACCTGGGTTACGAAAGCTGGTGGTTTGTTTGTTTTGGTTTGGTTTGGTTTGGTTTGGTTTGGCTTGGTTTGGTTTGGTTTGGTTTGGTTTGGTTTGGTTTGGTTTTGGTTTGGTTTGGTTTGGTTTGGTTTAGTTTAGTTTAGTTTAGTTTAGTTTAGTTTAGTTTGGTTTGGTTTGGTTTGGTTTGGTTTGGTTTGGTTTGGTTTGGTTTGGTTTGGTTTGGTTTGGTTTGGTTTGGTTTGGTTTGGTTTGGTTTGGTTTGGTTTGGTTTGGTTTGGTTTGGTTTGGTTTGGTTTGGTTTGGTTTGGTTGGTTGGTTTGGTTTGGTTTGTTTCTTTTGTTTGTGGTTGTTGTTATTGTTGTTTTTGTTTATATGTTTGTTTGGTTGTTTAATCATTTGTTTGATTGTTTGTTTGTTTGATTATTTGTTTAATTGTTTGTTTGTTTGATTGTTTGTTTGTTTATTTGTTTGATTGTTTAATTGTTTGATTTGTTTGTTTCTTTCTTTCTTTCTTTCCTTCTTTGTTTCTTTCTTCTTTCTTTCTTTGTTCGTTTTTGTTTGTTTGTTTGTTTGTTTGTTTGTTTGTTTGTTTGTTTGTTTGTTTGTTTGTTGTCTTTTAAGAGCCGTTGACTCAAGAACTGATATCACGAGAATAGTCTCTGTTCGTAAAGTCAAACCTGACCTGATCGCTGCCATTTAACTTAATGCTCCAATCATTCTGGTGGTGTCACTTTAGTGTTTCGTGAGTCCTGCTTCCCACCCACTCAATCTTCCCCATGCTGGATGACAGACTGGGTGAAGCGCATATGGAGTTGTCCGTCCGTGTGGCGATAAATCCCTCTGGAATAAAACTGGAAACTCTGTGAAACAATAGAAGAGGAAGAACAGAAGAAACGACGACGAGAGGTGACAATGAGAGGAACTCAACGTAGGACAAATCAAGACAATAACGACACGAAGAAAACCAGGAACAAGACGAACAAGGTGAGATAAACAATGGGATCGGTGTGATGTGGGTATAAGGGGAAGGGTGGGACCGACAAGGGGAAGGAACTCGGTGAGGGGGGGAGGGTAATTAAGAGAACGGAACAAGGGAAACGAAGGGGGGGGGTGTCTCTGAGGGAGACACAAGTGGTAGCAAACACTAGAGAGGGAGGAGCATGGAGAGGGAGAGGGAGAGGGATACATAGGAGATCAAGAGGAAAGGACACATGGCATGATACAAGGAAAGCCAAGGATAGAGAAGGCGATAAGGGAGGAAACTTCAGAAAGAAGGACCAAGGGGAGGAAACTTCAGAAAGAAGGACCAAGGGGAGAAAGCTTCAGGTAGAAGGATCAAGGGGAGGGTATTTCATGGAGAAGGGTCAAGGGGAGGAAACTTCAGAGAGAAAAACCAAGGGAAGGAAACTTCAGGGAGTAGGACCAAAGGGAGGGAACTTCAGGGAAAAGTCAAGAGGAGGGAACTTCAGGGAGAAGGACCAAGGGGGGGGGGGGAACTTCAGGGAGAAGGACCGAGGGGCGGAAACTTCAGGAAGGACAAAGAGCAGGGAACTTCAGAGAGAAGAACCAAAGGCAGGGAACTTCAAGGAGTAGGACCAAGGGGAGGAAGCTTCAGGTAAAAGGATCAAGGGGAGGTTATTTCAGGGAGAAGAGCCAAGGGGAGGAAACTTCAGAGAGAAAAACCAAGGGAAAGAAACTTCAGGGAGAAGGACCAAGGGGAGGAAACTTCAGAGAGAAAAACCAAGGGAAGGAAACTTCAGGGAGAAGGACCAAGGAGAGGAAACTTCAGGGAGAAGAACCAGGGGGAGGAAACTTCAGGGAGAAGAACCGAGGGGAAGGAAACTTCAGGGAGAAGAACCGAGGGGAAGAAACTTCAGGGAGAAGGACCAAGGAAGGCAACTTCAGGGAAAAGAACCAAGGAGAGGAAACTTCAGGGAGAAGGGTCAAGGGGAGGAAACTTCAGGGAGAAGAACCGAGGGGAGGAAACTTCAGGGAGAAGGACCAAAAGGAGGAAGTTTCAAGGAGAAGTGTCAGGGGGGGACAACTTGAGGGAGAAGGGCATTGGGGAGGAAACTTCTGGGAAAAAGACAAAGGAGAGAAACTTCAGGGAGAAGGTCAAGGGGAGACAAATTCAGGAGGAGAAGGAGCAAGGGGAAGAAACTTCAGAGAGAAGGGCCAAGGGGAGAAAACTTCAGGGAGAAGGGCAAAGGGGAGGATACCTCAGGGAGAAAGGCCAAGGGGAGGGAACTTCAGGGAGAAAAGCCAAGGGGAGGAAACTTCAGGGAGAAAAGCCAAGGGGGAAACTTCATGAAGAAGGATCAAGGGGAGGAAACTTCATGGAGAAGGATCAAGGGGAGCAAACGTCTTGGAGAAGGACCAAGGAGAGAAACTTCAGAGAGAAGGGCCAAGGGAAAGGGACTTCAGGGAGAAGGTCCAAGGGGAGGGAACTTCAGGGCAAGGGCCAAGAGAAGGGAACTTAAGGGAGAAGGCCAAGGGGAGGAAACTTCAGGGAGAAGGGCCAAGGGGAGGAAACTTCGGGGAGAAGGGCCAAGGGGAGGAAACTTCAGGGAGAAGGGCCAAGGGGAGGAAACTTCAGGGAGAAGGCCAAGGGGAGGAAACTTCAGGGAGAAAGGCCAAGGGGAGGAAACTTCGGGGAGAAGGGCCAAGGGGAGGAAACTTCAGGGAGAAGAGCCAAGGGGAGGAAACTTCAGGGAGAAGGGCCAAGGGGAGGAAACTTCAGGGAGAGCAGGGGGACGGAGAGGGCAGGAGGAAAATTCAGGGAGAAGGACCAAGGGGAGGAAACTTCAGGGAGAAGGCCAAGGGGAGAAACTTCAGGGAGAAGGGCCAAGGGGAGAAACTTCAGAGAGAAGGGCCAAGGGGAGAAAACTTCAGGGAGAAGGGCAAAGGGGAGGATACCTCAGGGAGAAAGGCCAAGGGGAGGAAACTTCAGGGAGAAAGCCAAGGGGAGGAAACTTCAGGGAGAAAAGCCAAGGGGAGGAAACTTCATGAAGAAGGATCAAGGGGAGGAAACTTCATGGAGAAGGATCAAGGGGAGCAAACGTCTTGGAGAAGGACCAAGGAGAGACAACTTCAGAGAGAAGGGCCAAGGGAAAGGGACTTCAGGGAGAAGGTCCAAGGGGAGGGAACTTCAGGGCCAAGGGCCAAGAGAAGGAACTTAGGGAGAAGGGCCAAGGGGAGGAAACTTCAGGGAGAAGGGCCAAGGGAGGAAACTTCGGGGAGAAGGGCCAAGGGGAGGAAACTTCAGGGAGAAGGGCCAAGGGGAGGAAACTTCAGGGAGAAGGGCCAAGGGGAGGAAACTTCAGGGAGAAAGGCCAAGGGGAGGAAACTTCGGGGAGAAGGGCCAAGGGGAGGAAACTTCAGGGAGAAGAGCCAAGGGGAGGAAACTTCAGGGAGAAGGGCCAAGGGGAGGAAACTTCAGGGAGAAGGGCCAAGGGGAGAGAACTTCAGGGAGAAGGGCCAAGGGGAGGAAACTTCAGGGAGAAGGACCAAGGGGAGAGAACTTCAGGGAGAAGGGCCAAGGGGAGGAAACTTCAGGGAGAAGGGCCAAGGGGAGATAACTTCAGGGAGAAGGACCAAGGGGAGAGAACTTCAGGGAGAAGGACCAAGGGGAGGAAACTTCAGGGAGAAGGGCCAAGGGGAGGAAACTTCAGGGAGAAGGGCCAAGGGGAGAGAACTTCAGGGAGAAGGGCCAAGGGGAGGAAACTTCAGGGAGAAGGGCCAAGGGGAGGAAACTTCAGGGACAAGGGCCAAGAGAAGGGAACTTCAGGGAGAAGGACCAAGGGAGAGAACTTCAGGGACAAGGGCCAAGAGAAGGGAACTTCAGAAAGAAGGGCCAAGGGGAGAAAACTTCAGGGAGAAGGATCAAGGGGAGGGTATTTCAGGGAGAAGGGCCAAGGGGAAAAAACCTTCAGGGAGAAGGGCCAAGGGAAGAAATTTCAGGGAGTAGGACCAAGGGGAGGAAACTTCAGGGAGTAGGACCAAGGGGAATAAACTTCAGGGAGAAGGGCCAAGGGGAAGAAACATTCAGGGAGTAGGACCAAGGGGAATAAACTTCAGGGAGTAGGACCAAGGGGAATAAACTTCAGGGAGTAGGACCAAGGGGAATAAACTTCAGGGAGTAGGACCAAGGGGAAGAAACTTCAGGGAGAAGGGCCAAGGAGAGGAAACTTCAGGGAGAAGGGCCAAGGGGAGCAAACTTCAGTGACATGGGTCAAGGGGAGGGAACTTCAGGGAGAAGTGCCAAGGGGAGTAAACTTCAGGGAGAAGGGCCAAGGGGAGGGAACTTCGGGAGAAAGGGCCAAGGGGAGATAACTTCAGGGAGAAGGGCCAAGGGGAGGAAACTTCAGGGAGAAAGGGCCAAGGGGAGGAAACTTCAGGGAGAAGGGCCAAGGGGAGGAAACTTCAGGGAGAAGGGCCAAGGGGAGGGAACTTCAGGGAGAAGGGCCAAGGAGGAAACTTCAGGGAGAAGGGCCAAGGGGAGATAACTTCAGGGAGAAGGCCAAGGGGAGGAAACTTCAGGGAGAAGGGCCAAGGGGAGGAAACTTCAGGGACAAGGCCAAGAGAAGGGAACTTCAGGGAGAAGGACCAAGGGAGAGAACTTCAGGGAGAAGGGCCAAGGGGAAAGAAACTTCAGGGAGAAGGGCCAAGGGGAAGAACTTCAGGGAGAAGGACCAAGTGAAGAAAACTTCAGGGAGAAGGGCTAAGGGAGGAAACTTCAGGGAAAAAGGCCAAGGGGAGGAAACTTCAGGGAGAAGGCTAAGGGGAGGAAACTTCAGGGAGAAGGACGAAAGGGAGGAAACTTCAGGGAGAAGGACTAAGGGGAGGAAACTTTAGGGAGAAGGGCGTTGGGGAGGGACTTCAGGAAGAAGGACGTAGGGGAGTAAACTTCAGGGAGAAGGGCCAAGGCGAAGGAACTTCAAGGAGAAGGGCCATGGGGATGAAACTTCAGAGAGAAGAGCCAAGGGGAGGGAACTTCAGGGAAAATGACCAAGGGCAGGAAACTTCAGGGAGAAGGACCAAGGGGAGGACACTTTAGGTAAAAAAGAACAAGGGGAGGAAATTTTAGGGAAAAGGTCCAAGGGAAGGAATTTCAGGGAGAAAGACCAAGGAAGAAAACTTCAGGGAAAATGATCAAGGGGAGGAAACTTCAGGGAGAAGAGCCAAGGGGAGGAAACTTCAGGGAGAAGGACCAAGGATAAGGAACTTAAGGGAGAAGGACCAAGGGGAGGAATCTTCAGGAAGAAGGACGTAGGGGAGTAAACTTCAGGGAAAAGGGCCAAGGGGAGGAACTTCAGGGAGAAGGATCAAGGGGAGCGAACTTCAGGGAGAAGGGTCAATGGGAGATAACTGAACTGCTCCCATGTCTGAACTTTCCTCCCCCTGGTCATTATTATTATACATGTATATTCAGGGAGAAGGACCAAGGATAAGGAACTTAAGGGAGAAGGACCAAGGGGAGGAACTTCAGGAAGAAGGACGTAGGGGAGTAAACTTCAGGGAAAAGGGCCAAGGGGAGGAACTTCAGGGAGAAGGATCAAGGGGAGCGAACTTCAGGGATCTATGTTCCCTCACGTACCCTCCGCTCTGCCTCTGATCCTCTGACTCTTCGCTTTCCACGCACTAAGCTCAATACCTATGGTCCACGAGCCTTCTCTGTTTCTGGTCCACTCTCCTGGAACAAACTTCCTCTCTCAGTCCGTCAGCAACCTACTTTTGTCTCCTTCAAGTCCGCTCTCAAAACTCACCTTTTCTCTCCTGCATAAAATCCTAACCTCACTCAACCCTCCCCTCTGCAGCCTGTCTCCGCTCGGAGGGAATCACATGGTTATAATATATAATTGTATGCTATGCTCTCTATAATTTTCCATTGCTTTTATTCTTGCTTTTATTGCTTTTATTCTTTCTCCCCATTTATAGCCATGCGTGTGTGTGTGTGTGTGTGTGTGTGTGTGTGTGTGTGTGTGTGTGTGTGTGTGTGTGTGTGTGTGTGTGTGTCTGTATGTGTGTGTGCGTGCGTGTGTGTGCGAGCGTGCGTGCCTGCGTGTGTCTGCTTCAGCGCTTAGATTTGATTTTATCAAGATTTTGCGCTATATAAAATATTGTAATTATTATTATTATATTAATCCTATACTGACACAACCAGAACAACAATGGTGTTAAGATGGAAACAGTGCGAAGACCAGTTTTAGTGTAGTGCACCCCGGGATTCTAACCCTCAACCATTAGCATGTGAATGCGACGCTCAACCAACTGAGCTACTGAGACCCGCCGAGAGAGGGAGGACAAGAAGGACGGAACTTTACAGGGAGAAAAGGGTGAGGGAAGTTTGTAGGGAGAAATAGGGGAGGGAAGTTTGTAGGGAGATATAGGGGAGGGAAGTTTGTAGGGAGATAAAGGGGAGGGAAGTTTGTAGGGAGATAAAGGGGAGGGAAGTTTGTAGGGAGATAAAGGGGAGGGAAGTTTGTAGGGAGATAAAGGGGAGGGAAGTTTGTAGGGAGATAAAGGGGAGGGAAGTTTGTAGGGAGATGAAGGGGAGGGAAGTTTGTAGGGAGATATAGGGGAGGGAAGTTTGTAGGGAGATAAAGGGGAGGGAAGTTTGTAGGGAGATAAAGGGGAGGGAAGTTTGTAGGGAGATAAAGGGGAGGGAATTTTGTAGGGAGATAAAGGGGAGGGAAGTTTGTAGGGAGAAATAGGGGACGGAATTTTGTAGGGAGATAAAGGGGAGGGAAGTTTGTAGGGAGAAATAGGGGACGGAATTTTATAGGGAGATAAAGGGGAGGGAAGTTTGTAGGGAGATAAAGGGGAGGGAAGTTTGTAGGGAGAAATAGGGGACGGAATTTTATAGGGAGATAAAGGGGAGGGAAGTTTGTAGGGAGATAAAGGGGAGGGAAGTTTGTAGGGAGAAATAGGGGACGGAATTTTATAGGGAGATAAAGGGAGGGAAGTTTGTAGGGAGATAAAGGGGAGGGAAGTTTGTAGGGAGAAATAGGGGAGGGAAGTTTGTAGGGAGAAATAGGGGACGGAATTTTATAGGGAGATAAAGGTGAGGGAAGTTTGTAGGGAGATAAAGGGGAGGGAAGTTTGTAGGGAGAAATAGGGGACGGAATTTTATAGGAGAAATAAGGGACGGAAGTTTGTAGGGAGATAAAGGGGAGGGAAGTTTGTAGGGAGAAATAAGGGACGGAATTTTTTAGGGAGATAAAGGGGAGGGAATTTTGTAGGGAGAAATAAGGGACGGAATTTTATAGGGAGATAAAGGGGAGGGAAGTTTGTAGGGAGAAATAGGGGACGGAATTTTAGAGGGAGATAAAGGGGAGGGAAGTTTGTAGGGAGAAATAGGGGACGGAATTTTATAGGGAGATAAAGGGGAGGGAAGTTTGTAGGGAGAAAAAGGGGACGAAACCTTGTAAGGAAAAGGGGAAGGAACTTTGGAATAACACCAAAAGGAGTGGATACCAAGAAAAGAAAACTTTGTGGGAAGTACAGGTAGGTAACTCAGGATGTTGCACTTTTCAAGGTCATTGTACTTTGAAGAAACACCAGCTGAAATAAAACTTGACGTCAAGTAAGGACAATGGTCATCATCATCATGTGCCCTTCTGCATGGCGTTGGTGATCATGGCCCTCCACACGAATCTATCCCCTGTCGCTGCTAGTACATCTCCCACCCTCTCTGTCCTCAGCCACCCTGCAAGTCCGTCCAATATTTTCTTTCTGGATCTACCTGGTGTTCTCTTTTCCTCCAGCTTTCCTGTTGTGACCAGGTGCTCTAATTCCCGTAACGCTGTTTCTCTTCTCCTAATCTTCTTTATTAACGATCTTCTTGTGTCTGCCTCTTTCAAGACTGTCTCGTTTGTTTTCTTTATTGTCCTTGGAACTCTCAACATTCTTCTTAAAAACTACATTTCAATTGCCTCAATCCTGTTCTGACTTTGTGCGTTGACTGTCCACACCTCACAACTGTACACAGTATCAGTTCTATATAACATTCAAGAACCCTTTTCCGATGTTAATTGATAGGCCTTTGTTGAAGACAATGGTAAAAAGTTGAAAAATGTGCGAGCCCTAACATAAAGATTCATATTTAGCTTAACAATTTTGTTTGACTTTGAGATCAAACCAAGGTCAGTCAAGCTTACCCCTTGGGTTCAATCCGCATAGACATCTCTGCCTGGAGGTTTAACCCTTTGACTCCCGCACCCTGTCCACTAGCATCCTGCACGGTCAACCATGCAAACAAAGCAAAATCTTGACCCTTTGACTCCCTCATCCTATCCACCAGCTTCCCGCACAAAGCTGGTGGATAGGGTGAGGGTTAAGTTTCTGCAGTTGAT
>JAPXFY010000022.1:57428304-57443304 GCA_030674185.1 Monoplex corrugatus
GCCAGACTGTAAGAATAGTCATCTACTAAACATATATCCAAATGAACTATGGGAAGACATGAAACAAATATGGACAGAAACTGCTGATGCAAAACTAGGCAGATAAACGAGAAAGGCCCCGAAATCATTCATAAGTGATGAAGTCATAGGACTGACTAAAAAGAAAAGTCAAGCACTTAAAAATAACAACCAAGAGAAATATAAGAAACTGAAAACAGAAATACAAACCAAAGTAAGAAGAGAAGGGAGCTTGGCTTGAGCAAAAATGAGCTAAATCTCCAATGGCAAGAAAGAAAAAAATTTAGGAAAGTAAATTTTGACTCCGAAATCAATTTATCAACAGCAATGATGGTGCCACTTTAACTGAGACTAATAATATATTCTTGCAAGATGGCATGAATATGGTAAAAACCTATTCGATGACACCATAGCAACAAACCCACAAGGTGCTCCCTGTCTTCATTTTCAGCAATCGAACAGAACCTGTCTTAGTTTAGTGACAGCAGCCATCAGCCAATTGAAAATTGGAAATCACTAGGACCAGACAACATTTATGAGAACTGCTAAAAAAACAACAACAACAAAACAAAACAAAAACAAAACAAAAAAAAACAGCGACTCAGGAATTAAAGCACTGCACCACATGTGCTGTAAGAAATAAGACCATGTAAATGGCCAACAGACTATAAACTACAAGAGATATTGCACGTGAGTGGGAAACATGAAAGACTGGAACAACTACAGAATCATTAAGGAACCAGAAAAACACAAAAATATAATTAGAACCGTATTTGATATAACCAGAGAAAACAGGTGCAAATTTTCGGCCAATTGGACTTTGTCAATCGTAAATATAAGATCTCAAACGAGCAAACACCAAATACAAAAATTAGGAGAAAAAGACTTTTCGTGTTTTCTGGTTCCTGTTTGCTTGAACGCGGGCATGGCATCTGTTTTGGATTACAGAACTATTACTGTCATCAGTGACGCCAGCAAAATCCCGATCATCATAATTTTAAACAGAATGAGACCAAAAGTGGAAGAGGAGCTGTCAGACTGTCAAGCAGGTTACAGGGACAACAAAGGAATCACTGACATGGTATTCGTTTTACAAATCATGATCAAGAAAATCAGGAACAGCGAGAAAGATGCCTTCATTATTTCATCGATTACAGCAAAGCATTTGACAATGTCACACGCCATCATCTTTTTCAGATACCATGAAGAAGAAAGTCTTCCTGAACATCTAATTTCTCTCGTTGCAGCCTATACAAAGACCAAAAAGCAACAATTAGGTGGAACAGACAAAACTGCGAATATTTCAGCATCACGCAAGATTGCGTCGGGGGTGTATTCTCTCATCTCATGTCTTCAACATATACACGGAACAGGTTGTGAGAGAAGCAGATATTGAAGAACATGGGAATAAAAATTTGTTGTCAAAACATCACTAAACTACAATATGCTGATGATACTGCACTGATGCTGGACAATATCACCTGCATGAAAAGATTTTTTTCACAGAGTAGACACAGAGGGCAAGACGGCAGGTCTAAATCTAAATGCCAAGAAGACAAGAGTAATGCACCTAGAAGCACAAGAAAGTCAAGCATATCGTGAAATTCATATTATCAAGACTGAGTTAGAAAATGTGAGTGATTTTGAATACTTAGGCTTAGACAATGCTCATTATGGCGCCTACACTAAAGACGTCAAAATAGGCGTACGATTAGCAAAACAAAATATGATTCAACTGAATAATTTTTGGAAAAACATAAGTCTACCAACAGTCCTTAAAATCACAACACAAATGCCAACAGTCCTTAAAATCACAAATTTCTAAAATGGCTGATCTGGTCAGTAATGCTATATAGCTATGAAGCCTGAATATGCAGAAAAGCAGATTAAAATAAAATCAAAGCAGCAGAGATATGGTTCTACAAGCGGCATCTTAGAGTCAGATGAACCAATAAAAGAACAAATTAAAGCATTCTGAATGAACTCACAGCCCAACGTCAACTGCTGGCAGAAATCAACACAAGAAAGATGAAATACATCGGCCATGCAAACGCCCTACACCAACACAACCCTAATGACAACAGTTTTACAAGGAAAAGTTGAAACCAAAAGAAATCTGGGCAGACCACCCACCTCCTGTATGAAAACATCACCTACATCAGCTGTTTGAAGGTCCACGAAGTAGCACAGAAAAATCAAGACTGACAGAGAGTTCTTTTCTTGGCATGTCATCAGTTGTGTTATGTGGAAGTGAAGAATGGACTCTTAAAGCTCCAGATAAAAACAGAATCAAAAGTGCAGAGATGTGGTTCTACAGAAGACTCCTAAGAACAAGCTGGGCTGAAATAGAACAAACCAAAGCATTCTGGAAGAACTGAACAAACAACCTGAACTTTTAGGCCTGGTTAGGAAAAGAAAATGAAATACTTTGGACACGCTACGAGACATCAGAGCTGCCATGTAATGAAGACTGTGGCCCAGGGCAAAATGGAGGGCAGGAGACGACAAGGAAGACCGCCCGCTTCCTATGTAGAGAACATAGCCAAGTGGACGAAGTTGCCGAAAGATTAAATCTACGGAAGGACAGTTGACAGAAGGGGATGGAGACAGCTGACGGGGCATGCATCAGCGGCAACCATCAAGAATGATGTCGCCGACAAATAGATGGTAGTTGTTATGACGTCTGCTGCTGCGGCTATCATCGAACTCGATGATACTGACGGGTGTCGGGTGTCATGTGTCGGGTGACGAGGACAGCACTGAGAAAACGTGTTCAATGTAGCACACCCCAGACTGGAACACGCAACCACTGGCATGTGAATCCGATTCTTAACCAATTCAGCCTGCCCAGACTGAAAGGTATGTAAGGTTAAACTATAATTAGTTTCAGTTTCAGTTTCAATTTCAGTTTCTTAAGATATCGTCTCCGCGCTCGGAATGAATTCCATATGCACTTACGTCACAGGTGCCATGTAGGCCTAATGGATAAGATCCAGAATGATAACGGCACAAGCCCTAAGCCTGCATATAAACCCATGAGCTGGCCAGGTCCTGAGGTCCTACCTTAGATAGTTCCTTAACTCTGAGGTCGTATGGAAGTGAGGTGGCAGAGAATGCAACCTTTACCGGGGCCAGCACTACGAGGGCGGCGCCCATCCCCTCTCCATCATCATCATCATCATCAGATGCCCTGCCGCATGGCGTTGGCGACCATGGACTTCCAACCATCTCTATCTCTCGTTGCCCCCAGCATCTTCCCCACCCTCCTCATCCCCAGCCACTCTGCAAGTCCGTCCAGCATTCTCTCCCTGGGTCTACCTGGTGCTCTCTTTCCCTCCAGCTTTCCCGTTGTGACCAGGTGCTCCAAATCCCCCTTCCTCATAAACAACACACACATTCACCTATTTACACACACCGTCGCTTTAAATTCATATCAACTTTTTTTTAAATTTTTGAACCAAGAAAGCTAATTGGTCTTCAAGGGTGGGACCTGGGAAATCAACCTATATATACTATGATTTGTACAAGACAGCCGGGCAATGCCCTGCTCTTCACGATTTTCTACTGCTGTAGGATCTTTAGCCTACGCAGCCAGGAGGCACACGGTCCGACTCGTTTTTCGTCCCCTTTCGAACGACTAGACGTTCAGTTCGATTTTCCGGTCAAACTGAGGAGGAAAATCGAGGCCTGTACGGGGAGCGAACCCTGGAACCTCGAGTTTAGTTATTGGCAGGCGCACGTCTAAACCATTCTGCCACTATTCTCCCTTATATAATAATTAGTATGTCAAGTCATTTAGTCAGTCATTCAGTCAGTATGTGTATGTGTGTGTGTGTGTGTGTGTGTGTGTGTGTGTGTGTGTGTGTGTGTGTGTGTGTGTGTGTGTGTGTGTGTGTAAATAGGTGAATGTGTGTGTGTTTTGTTTGTTTGTTTTTGCGTGTGTCTTTAAATAAGTGAATGCATGTGTGTGCGCTATTTCTCTCTCTCTCTCTTTTCTGGTGTGTGTGTGTGCGTATGTGTGTGTGTGTGTGTGTGTGTGTGTGGTGTGTGTGTGTTGTGTGTGTGTGTGTGTGTACTCAACAGTATGTTCCTCCCCCTCTCCTTAACCTTCGTATAACTGATTGATTTAGGTCAGTTTTATGTGATATGACCTTCAAGGATAACCATCCCAATGAATGTGGCAGACGGAGGGGGATTTATCTACGTGATAACTTATCCGACACCGACACCACCAGAACAACGATATGTTAAATTAAGATGTTCAGATGGGTAGTAAGAATGCCAGTTATAATGTAGCGCTCCCTTGGTTAGAATCCATATCTATTACTGTATTAGCATGTGAATCGTAAGCTCAACCGAGATATTGAGGCCTGCCGGCTAACTTTCGTTCTCGACACTGTTGTTTTCATGACATTCCCTCCCCTTTTCGTTCCATTCATGGGTAGGACACCACACACACACACACACACACACACACACACGATGTCAGGCAACTTTCTTCTTTTTCTTCTGTAGCGTGTTCCTTTTTTTTTTTTTTATTTCTTTTTATCCAATGGAAATTCAGGTCAGATCGTTGCACTTGTCGACTTCCGGTGACGTAATTCCTAATGTTTCCATCAACGAGGAAAAGAAGAGAGCATCGTGAAAACGGAACCGTAACGTGCAACGCCAGATATCTGTGTGTTTGCACAAGTACACATTGATGCGCGTAAAGGGAGGGAGAAGGCTGTGCCTAGAACTTTTGCAACCCAGGAAATGGATTTTGTTTCAAACTCTGTATCTCAGTGCGCATGCTCATGAGGACGCCATTTTGTGATTGAAAGGAATTTGTGCAAGGTAGATTGGTGTAAACACTTTAGTGGACTGCTCGTGTTGTTATCGGCGAGTGCTAAACGGTCTGTGCAATTTGCAGAAAATTCTTTTGCGATATGTGTCACTGATATTTACTTAAATGTAATGGAAATTATTTCTGTTATTTTTGTTAAAAAATCGAAAGAACTTGCCCTTTGCGTTTTCCTTGGTGTCATCTTCAGTCTTGCAGACGAACAAATGTTCTTAAATTTGACGGGGGGTGGCTGCTGCATGATGCAGCAGACGATAGAAGTATGGGGCACAATGACAGACAGTTCAAATGAATAGAACACCTGGTTTACGTGAAATGAATCATCTCTGAAAATCGATAACATGAATCAGTGGATGAACCACTAGTCAACGGTTAGTGAACCAGTCAGTTTTGACCAACCACTCCCCCGTCAGTCTATCCATCGAACACAAAAAGTTGAAAGAATGTCTTGGTAGACTTCTTCTGACAGTTCTGTTGACGTGCAAATTATATGAAGCAAACAATTATAACCCAGTCCTATGCATGACATTGATTTAACTAAGTCGGTTTTTATTTTTCATACTGTAGATCTGGAGCAATCAGGTGTTTGCTTTGAGGAATGTGCTCAACCTCAGATCTTTTGTATTGTTGTGAATGAAAGGTTGCATCCTTCAACAGTTCATGCTGAGTAGTGCAGGTAACCAGCCACACCCCACTGGCATTTTGTGACCCCATTGACCTGCTTCCCTGAGCGAATGGCTGGAATGTAATTGTTTTGAGAATGGCACAGTACTTTTGAAGTTTTGTTCAGCTGTTGATATTGATTAGCCTATTCTATATTCACTAATTCAGTGCTGTACAGTCTTAAACATTTGATTATGGCATTGATAGTATAATTTTTTATTCTGCATTGACATGAAGAAGAGGCCTAGGCCTAATAAATTGGCCTAAATGTTCCGTTTAAAATTAAAGTTTGCCACATTCATGTGCCAGTTACATGTACTAGGGCTGTACAAGTTATGGTGTATTATAAGTCATGTAAGATTTAAATTGTTTGAAAGAAAACATGTATTTTTGTTTATTTATTTTGTTTATTTATTTATTTGTTTACAGACAACATCTGAAGAAAAAGGCATCACATTCATTCACAGATTATTATTTGTATAATATGCATGTGCACTACATCACAAAGGCCATGTGCTACAACTTTAAAAGCTAGGATTAAATCTGCATGTAATCCTTAGGCTACATTGGTTAGGTCTCAAGTTTGAACTGCCTTAGCTGAACAGCAGTCGTCATGATCATGTGCCCTGCCGCATGGCATTGGCAATCATGGCCCTCCATACGGATCCAATCTATCCCTTGTCAGTGCAAATACATCTCCCACCCTGTATGTCCTCAGCCACCCTGCAAGTCTTGAACAACAGTATGCAATGAATTTTTAGGTTCAAATACATGCAAACCCGTCTTATACTGCTCACAGGTTTGAATTTCTCCCTCATTTTTTGTGATCTATTCACAATTCCATAACTGTCTACCCTCACCCACACTGCATTCAGCAGAAAATGCATTAGCAAATCTGTGAAATTATGCTATGCACATTGGTGATGTTTGTAATAAGTCACAAGAAAAACAAATGACTGACAGATCCA
The DNA here is from genome assembly GCA_030674185.1 of Monoplex corrugatus. NCBI lineage: Eukaryota > Metazoa > Mollusca > Gastropoda > Littorinimorpha > Ranellidae > Monoplex > Monoplex corrugatus. The sequence continues at coordinate 57,434,797 of JAPXFY010000022.1, forward strand.
TGGATATCACCACAGACATTCAGCAACCCCACAATCCGTGCCAACTGGAGATGACAATTCTTTTTAAAGCCAGTGGCATCCTGAGTTACAGATTGAATATACAGGTCTCCCTATCTACTATCATGTATACACACAGGAAAAAAAGATTTTAAAGTATCAATTATCCAATATACCAAATAATTCAGTTCATGGCTAGGTTTGTAGTATGTTCCATTCGTGCACAGTGGATCTGTCAGACATGGCAGGGTGGGAGGAGGGGAGGGTCATTTTTCATTAAACTATATCGTGTCTCAGTCTGTTTACTTTGCTGTACCAGCACGAACAGAGATACTATTCATAATATTGGTATGTATACCATATCATAGTATATGTTTACATTAGGAGGTTGTTGACACTGTTTGCCGTTGTGCTCAATGGTGACAGGTGGTTCTACAGCCGTCAAACCTAACAACATTAGGCAGTGAAGTTGGGAGAAAACTTATTCTCTAGTCAGCTTTCAGGGGGATGGTCTTATTCCTTTGTCTTCCAGTTTTGGTTTTCCCAGTGCTAATAATATATGATATCCATGTTGTTCTTTTAGTGATCTCTACATCTGGATGGACTGCAGGTTGCTGTGAACATGAAGTTTTTATTGGTTGTTGTTGTTGGCTTAACAGCAATATAGATCTGACAGACAAAGCAAGACAGTTGAGCGGATTTTGTGTCCTGACCCCCACCCCCACCCCACACCCCACTGCCTTTGTCCAGATTGGCTCTGTTCTTGAAAGTTTCATTTATCCTAAATGTGGTCCGGATTTGACCCTATGCGGTCAGATTAGGAGGAAAGAGCTTTATCTCTGTGCCATCTGGGCCTCATTAACTGTGACAGTGTCATGAGTGTGTGTTTAAAATGTCGCAGAGAATGAAAGGAAGGTTGGGTGGTGCTTGGTTGGTAAACTAGTATTCAACTTTCAAGACAGGATAAATATAGGAAAAGGGTCACAGGCCTGTCTTACAAAGTGTCATGAGGCTTGAATTTCCCCCTTAACTCTTGGTTGGTTGTATTTTGGTAACCTTTTAGATATATTTTATGTACCATTCAGATATAATTTTCATTTCATTTCCAGATTTTGGCCATAAGTTTTCTTAGCTGCAAGGTGTTGAAGTTTATGATAATTCGTTCATTTGCTCAGTCAGTGACACCATGATGTCAATGTCATGCTATGAGCAGTGAAATGTTAACTCCACAAATGTTAATTGACATTGCTAAGGCTCCATTGATAGAGTTATTGACTCAAGACTACAGTATATCTTATGTATAAATTCTCATCTGTTGCCTTATTTTTATTATTGTGTTTTTTTCTGTCACATTGGAATAACCATGTAAAGTCAAGTTGCTCACTTCTGATCATGTATAATCTATTTCCCAATGAAAGTGGGCTTTTCACAGAATTTTGCTGGGGACAGCTCCTTTGGTGGCATGGTATCTTCAAAAGTTTGATATTCCTTGAATGTTCGCTGCACTGGGGATCTCGGTTCATTGTCTCACTGGAAAGAGCAGCACTTACTGACTTAGTAACTTGGGCCACCACTTAAGATCTAGTTCAAAACGCTATCCGATCTGATTCGAACCCGGGATTGTCTCCTCTCTGGCAGGCGCTTGAATTTTTAAATACTGGGCCACTTTATTCTGTTCTTTGGTGTTTCTCATAACCAGTGTCAGTGAGGTGACATTTTAATCTCCTCATGAGGTTTTCATCAGATTGAGTGATTTGCTGCATGTCTGTATTATGATGGTTCTGCCTGATTAGACAAATGAGGACTCTGGCGGATGTAGAATAGCGTCAGCTGTGGCTGACCAAGCTGATTCTTGAATGGCAGTCCTTGGTACATCAGTTGCAGTTGGGCTTATGGTTGTGGCTGGATGGTTAGTTGAGTTCGTTTCTCATCTGTGGTGATGCCTGTAAATGCAGCCTGTTACCAGTCACAGTGATTTGTAGTCGTCTCTTCCCAGATGTCCACCCCAATATCAGTGGACTTAGATGACATTTGTAAAATGTCCAAACATTGCAGCAGTGGGCAGGCTGTGGGTCAGGCTCCTGCGTTGAGCTCTTTGTTTAGAATACTTTTTGGGGTGTGGCTGTCCTGCATATCGTGGACATGGCAAAGTCAGTGTGATCCTTGTTGTAGGAAGAGGGTTGTGCCTGGCATGAAGGCAGCATACCAAGGCTGGCTGTGCTGCCGGCTGTTCTTCCGTAGCTGTCAGAGAAATCATGTAAACTGTTCCTATGGCAGAGTTGAGTATTACATTAGTCCACATTCTCATGTATGTAGTTCAGTCACAGTTAATAGTATGAAAAAAATTATTCTTCACTGATCATGCTACTATGTTAGCCCTTCAGTTGGTGCATTACACCCATTTTAAGGCTTTTTTTAACGTGTAAGGTTTGCATTGGCCGAAGGAGTCTGTCATTCATTGCCAGAATTTGGGGGGGAGGGGGGGCACATTTTTGAATCTGTTCAGGTGTGCTGAATCCTCCTCCAGCAGTGCATCTTGGTTGTGAAATATTAAAACATTTTGAATGCAGGAATATTGTTAGATAATCATATGACAGATTTCATTTTCAGATCAAAATATGTATTATAATGTAATGTAGCGTTACTTTACAGAATTGTTACTGTACTATTGACACATTGTGCTGTAGCCTCATGGTCAGTCATGAAGGAGATAACAGGTTACCGGTAGCTCAGAAAGTTAAGATATAATGCCACTTCAGAAAGAAAAGAAAGAAAGATATAATGCCACTTCAGAAAGAAAAGATAGAAAGTAAAGATAAATGCCACTTCAGAGAAAAAAGATATTAATCATGAAGAGAGTAACATGTTATAGTTAACTCTGAAAGAAAGAGATAATAGTTAATACCACTTCAGAAAGAAAAGATATTATATTACTTAAAATCTGAAGCACTTCCTTCTTGACAACTGGTCTAGTTTGGATCTTCTCCCATTGGGTGTTGTAGTCAGTGACAGTCCACTCTGGGCTATGAATTTAACAGAAACAGTTGTACCAGTTTAGAAAGTAGTGTGACTGATCTGCTTGTGCCTGGGTGTGGTGGTTCTTTATCATCTGTTGATAATCAGGGCAGCCTGATTGACAACGCAACTGTAGAGCGTCTGGATTGTAGAGGTTCGAGCCTGGTTTGGGAAACTCTGTGCATGCAGTGTCCAGTCTACCCACTTTTAATTAACCCTTTTACTCCCACACCTTATCCACCAACAGCAAAAACTTAAAAACCATTTGATTCACTCACCCTATCCACCGCAAAGGGTTAAGTTTTTTATAGCATGGTTGGCAATGCAGGATGCTAGTGGACAGGGTGCAGGAGTCAAAGGGTTAAGCATTTAAACCTTGAATAAGGTTGAGGAAGATAAAGCAGCAGGAGAAAGGAGAAGGACTCAAGTCTCAAAAAGCTGATCCAAGAGGACTGAAGTTTGTAGTTTTAGCATGTTACTCTTTATGACTTAGGATCATGGGACCACCCTTACTGTTATCTTTTGGTTATAAATTTAGCAGAAGTTGACATTGTCAGGATCGTGTGTAATCAGGGCGTGGTAGTTATCACTATCAGTTATCCGGATATGTTGGATTGTCTGACTTTTTGTTGTTGTTGTTGTTGTTTTGTTTTTTGAGTGGTTTCTGAAAAGCCGTTGCATGACAATGACAGCAGTTGAATTCCTTGGTCCATTTTTAAGTGATTACTGTGTCTATTGTAAACTGTAGAAAAAAAAAAAGGTTGTGAAAAAAATATGGTTGAACAGACTAGAGGCAGATCATTAATCCGGGAACCATCTGCGTCGAGTACTGTTTCAAGCACTGTTTGCTTTCCGTTATAAAAGAAAAAAATTTCCGCAACCCATCCCCAGTGCCTATCCCCCAAACTCAGGTGATCATTGTTCAACTTCTAAGTACTGTCTGTGTCATGCTCATAGTAAAGAAAGGTGTGTCATTTCATTATCAAATACCTCTTGTAATGTACTTCCTGCTGATTTGGATGTGTCCGTGTTTCTATTCTTTCACATTCTAATCTTGTAATCTTGTCTGTCTAAGTATTTATTACGGTTAGTGTTATGTATTTGTGTGCTCACTGTAATTGTACCACTGCAAATGTCGCTGTTGCTATATCCGTATGTTAAGTGAAACTGATGTGCAGCCAGTAATTATTGTGAAGAGAATGTGGACATCTGATCTAGTGATTTGTGGTGGGGTTTTTTTTCTTCTTTAATATTATGCTAATTTTACATTTGGAATAATGTGGCTAGCTGGTGACAGTTTGCGCTTACTATTTTCTGTTTGAGAGAACTTTCTCAGTGCTACTGCTGGTTTACAGATCTTTGAAACCTTTATCTTGTGTTGTGAGTTAGACTAGACAGTGGGTTGTGTAATGATGATACTTATATCCTGATTTTTAATGACTGTTGACAGTATCGCGCATTTGTTGACTGTTTTCTAGGAAAGTGAAGCAAGTTTCCTGAAAGTTGACGGCGGAGTTGACAAAATATGTTCAGACATAGCATCACTCGATGAACGAGATCAGTGCCACCCTTTTCAGCCAGGGGCCCTCATTTCACCCCTGCTGTCTGCCTGAGGTGGTTTGCCCTGCCTCATACCTGGACATAATTTAGAATAGGTGTGTATGCTTGTTTGCTTGTTTTTACTGTTATATTTTATTTGTGCTAGAAATTTGCTCTTTTTTGTCAGTGTCACTCTCTTTGTTTCTGCCTTGCTCCTTTGCTTTCAGTCATTTCTTCCTATCATTTTCTGTCTGGCTGGTCCATTCACCTGTATGTGTTCGATAAAGTCTTGCATACTTTTTCTTAGGATTGATATTGGGTACATGTATTATGTGCATTTTTGGCTCTAGGGAGGTGAGATGTATGTGGAAGCAATTGTAGGTTATTTATCAAATCCCGTTCATGCGCAAATGCATTAATATATGTAATAACTAATATGTACTTAATTTTTTCGTGCTGAAGTTTATGTTTTGAAGCGGTTATAACCCTGGTATGGCTCTACGCAGTCGGCTGGGCTTTAAACAACAATAACAATAACACAATGGGTAGATTTGGATTTTTTCTTTTTTTAATTTAATTAGGTATTGATACATAATTATAGGAGAAGAGGTGGGTGAAATCAGTTTTTTGAATGTTAAGAACAGGGGGTGAGATTACTTATTCTTTTTTCCTCTTTGCATCTCCAACTTCTGCACTGCTGCTGTGTTGCTACCCCCATGGTGCTCATTTCAGATTTCTAAAACTGCTCATTTCAGGTTTCTAACACACCTTGATACCATCTAGAACTGAGATCACTATAAGTATAAGAATAGGGTATGAAGCACCGCAGCATCTGGAACAATTTTTCACAATGCTCCTGTGACGAAAATGATGATGATACTGATGATGTTAAGAAATTCTCTTTTGGGTTGAGAATGAGAGGGGCTGTACTCTGTGCTTGCTTTTGTAATATATCCTGCCGTCAACACTGCCTGAGAGATATTGACACATGCACAGTCAGTTATGAAATTTGAGCAATACCTTCAGTGACATGTCTTGTCAAGTGTGGTCCCAGTCTTCGCAGTGAGTCCCATAGCACACTCGGTCTAGGAAGAACCTGTTACATAGAGCAAAAAAAAAAAAAAACAACCTCCACTGTAGTTATTCATGATAAAGGTGGGGGAGGGGTTTGAATCCATGGTATCTCGGTCAGTGGTCTTTTGCTTTAATCGCTTTGCCATGCTGACTTGAGTTGGCAAATAGAACAGGCCTGTAGACTTTCATTGTTTGGGGTTTACATGGACAATTTTAGGAATAAGTTGGTCGACTTGCTTTGTTTGCACTTGCAGCCTGCCCTGTAGATTGTTTTTAACAGATAAGGTGTGGTGCATTAAGTGACTGGGTCTTCTCAGTTATTAAATGTACCACAGTTCTCACTAACAACTTGCCATTTGAAAGAAATCTTTCTCTGTTTTTGGCAGAACAACATGGAACTCCATCACAGCATGTTTAAGACAAAGCAGTTATCTGCTTAATTTCAAAAAGCGCCTCAGTGCTATATCTCTTTCAGAAGTATGTCCAAATTCGTAAATCAGTGCTTGTGGTTCTTCTAAATCTAGTGGTATTCCGGTTTGTCATATGTGTGTGTGAGTGTGCGCACGCGCTTGTGTGTGTATGTATGCAAAGGGCATGTGCGAGTGTGAGTACATGTATCCCACATGTTTGTACTGCATTATAATGTATCAGCATGGAAATGTTTATGCTGCATTGATGAATTAGTGTATGTATCCAGTTGTTTACTAACGTCACAATTTTTAAACTGTTTGTAAAGTACAACAAGCATTCTCGGACATGTATGATTGAGCTATATAATGGAACTTTTAATATTGTTGTTATTTAAATGTACATAACAATAATCGGTATTAACCTCTTCCCAGCTTATGCCATGTCTACTATGGGCCATTTTGACATGTCCATACTTCCCTAACCGTGTCTGCCATGGGGGATTTTCGGCATCGAAATTTCAGGGGGAGAAGGGGGGGGGGGGGGGGGATGAATGGGAGATAATACAAGAAACTTGGCCAACCTCTTGTGGAGATGTCAAAATGCAGTTTTTTCCCCTTTGACCATTCAGAGAATTGAATATTAGTCTAATTCAGTAATTGGCATCGGAAAGTATGAAACCCGATAATGCGATTCAAGATGGCGGAACAACTGCCTATTCTGTCTCTTCCTCCACTGTGCTATATCTAAGAACTTATTGACTGTTGCATAGAAAAACTTTCAAAGAGAGTAATAATAGTAAGAAAACTTGTTCGCTTGATGTTTATTATATACAAAAAACACATTTTGCTCTGTTTTGTGTGGTTTTATGTGCTACTGTGTGTATGCATGTTCTGAAATCTTTTTTTTTTTCTTTCGGAAAAAGGCTCATTATATCTGCTCTAATTATCTGTTTGTCAACCAAATCAAATAACTATGACATCAAACCATAGCCAAGGGGGTATAAGGGAAAAAACATGCCAAAAACTGAAAAGATATTTTACGAAATGGATTAGCAGTGAACAAATTAGTGAACATAACAAAAAAAAAGCAAGATTTTGTTCCGACAGACAGCAAAACAAAAGGCCACAAATACTGTGGCAGGGAAGGGGTTAAGAATAAGAGCCTGATTAAATGACTTGGCTTCTTAAAGTCTGCCCAGGGTATGTTTCTTTTTAGCCCAGGGTATGTTTCTTTTCAGAATTAAGATGAACAGTATCAGTTTTTAGAGGCTGGTGAAGTAGCACTTGTATTCCTTTTCAAGCTTGTGTTACACCATGTTTGTTTTATTTTTATAGCTGTTTCTGTTTTATTTTTACAGCCATTTTCACCTGTGGGATTTACAGAAATTCCCATGATAGAAAGAAGGGATTATGTGTTCAGGTTAAATTTGATGTCAAAGTGCATTACTTAACAAAGACTTTTCGCTTTCTTAACGTAAGTGTGACTATCAGGATGTGAACTGGCTTGACAGAGAAGGGATTGAGAGGGAGGAATAAAAGTGGTTGCCACTGGTGGATAGGATCAAGGAGTGAAAGGATTAAGTAGAGCTCATCCTTCCACTTGCAGGTAGTAAAGGTGGGGGAGAGCAAGAGCGGTTGCCATGCCGCTGCTTCCCAGGCCGGGCAACACTAAGGATCCTCAGGTGGCCGGCCTCTTCAATGGGGATGACCCAGAGAAGATCTACACAGACCTCCGCGAGATCGGCCATGGCAGTTTTGGGGCCGTTTACTTTGTGAGTAATAAGGCCCAGTTGGTGTAGAGGTAGAGCTTTGGGCTTCCAGTCTGATTGCTTGAAGAGTCAGATCTGGAAGGCAGTTGGTGGGTGTGTGTGTGTGTATAATTTCAAGGTTGCAGAAGGTAAAGCAGCATGGGAGAGGAGATCAGCCCTTATGCAGGTGTGAATCTCATCCAAGGAAAATGTTGTGCTTGTGGCCGTCGGTCCAAGATCAGGCTTTGCTCATGTTTCTTGAAGCGGTGAGAGAGAGAAGAGATGGGCACTAACTGAACAGGTTTATGTGGGCACGAAGTTCACTGTAGAAAAACTAAGGAGTGTTGCCTCCAATCCACCGAGCTGTGAATGGGGGGTACCTGTCCCTGTCCAAGGCTGAGAAATATAAAACAACGAGGAAGCGGAGATATGCATTGACTGCATGGGTTGACATGGGCGTGGACCTCGCCAGAGGGAAAGTCTTTGTTGCATGCAACCGTCTGTCCGGCTGCTGTGAATTGTTACTGCCCTGTTCAGGGCTCAGCTAGAGATTGAGAGAAGATGGGCATGGACTAAACAGGTTTTGGAATTGTAAAAGAGTGAAGGAGAGGAGGTTGGTATTGACTGCATGGGTCAACAGGGGCTTGGACCTTGACAGAAGAAACTTTTATTGTATGCAGCCTTCAGCCTGCCCAGCTGTGAATGGGCACATGGCCCTGTTCGTC
>JAPXFY010000022.1:57448304-57518304 GCA_030674185.1 Monoplex corrugatus
TATTTATGTAGTATGATAGTGAGGAATGACACATGACAGGCAGTACATCATGTATTTATGCAGAAATCATTACTTGTGGAGCTGATTCTGATTTGCAGTCTGTTGATTCACTTGATAAGAGTGAAAATGATGATAATCTAGTGCATGCAGGCGATATTTTGATGTTGGTGTCTGAAGTCAGACTTGACCCAGATAAGAGTCGGAGTGACATTACTACTAGCATTGGCGATCGTTAAAACCGAAAGTACTATTGCTCCTTGTGTGTTGTAAAGTATACTGAACAAGAAAATATGTAGTGTTGTGGGGTTTTCTGGGCTGGGTGAAGAGATATGAATTTTTTTTAAATTTTAAGTCAAAACGTTCAAAATTCCCTGGCACAGGCGATTTACCTCTTTATTTACACTTTGGCACTGAAGGGGTTAGAAGTCTCCATATGTTTTATGACATGTCACTTTTGCTTTGTATTGGAGTTTGTTTAAGAGGGATTCAGTGCAGTCAGACAGTTCGGTATGCTCTCCGCCCGAATCTGCCAGCAGTTCTCTGACAGACTGTCTGAGCCTGCACAAAACCCTATACACTGGGATGACGAGAGAAGGGTCAGGTTATGAAACACCAAGCTGACACCATTAGAATGATAGAAACATTCAGATGGGAGGTGAAGAGGCCAGTTTTTAAAAAGAAAACTTGACCCACAGGAGGGTTGAACCCACAACTCTTGCAGTATGAGCATGGTAATCTAACAAGTGAGCTAATGGGCCATACTCCCCCATGAGGATGCCGGGGGCTCTTTCAGTATAAATAGTATCCCCACCTGGAAATTCTGTGCTAGAAATTTCCTCTTTTCTGTCACTCTCTGTGTTTCTGCCTTGTTCCTTTGCTTTCTGTCATTTCTTTCTTTCAGGTTTTGCCTGGCTGGTCCATTCACCTGTATGTGTTCGATAAAGTCTTACGTACTTTTTCGTAGGATTGATAATTGGGTACATGTATGAAGTGCATTTTTGGCTTTAAGGAGGTGAGATATGCGGAAGGAATTTTAGGTAATTTATGCCCATTTTTATATGTTTTGGTATCCTTAGGTATGCTTTAATTTTTATTCAGGTTTGTGTTTTAAATCTCCTATGTGATAAATTGGATGGAATGGTCAACGCCAGGGGCATGTCTATAGATTATGTGAGCGAATGCTTTGATATGTGTACTTAATTTTCTTTTTTGTATTGTTGTTTTTTTTCCTGTTGAAGTTTTGTATGTTTTGAGGCAGCTACAGCCCTGATATGGCTCTACGCGGTCGGCTGGGCTTTAAACAACAATAACAATAACGGGCCGTAGATTTATGGTGATTAGGCGGTGTGTGTTCTGTCCATTGCTGATCTGACCTTGGTTGTTTACGTTTCACCCAGCATTCATAACAATGAAACTTGACCACAACATGGTTTTGAATTACAGTTCACAAGAAACCATTGAAAGAGGTGGAGATTTCTGCTATCTGCCAAGGGGCGCTAGAAGGCATGGTGTACCTGCATGACATGGGCAAGATCCACAGGGACATCAAGGCTGGCAACGTCCTGCTGACAGAAGATGGCACAGTCAAATTGGGTATGTTGGTTTAGCAGGTTGGGTAGGGTGGTGTGGTCATGTAGGGTTGTTATGTTGGGTAAGATGGAGGCCTAGAGTACCTAGACAACATGGGCAAGATACATTGTGATTCCCCTATGAAGATGAAGGGGTTTTGTCAGCATAAATAGTTCCCCAGACTTCTGGAAATGCTCTGCTGGAAATTTCCTCTATTCATGTTACTCTCTTTGTTTCTGCCTTGCTCTATTGCTTTCTGTCATCTCTTCCTTCTTGTGTTCTGCCTTACTGATCCGTTTACCTTTATGTTTCCCATAAAGCCATATATACTTTCAGTTAGGATTGATAATTGGGTACATGCATTAATTGTGTTTCAGCTCTATGGAATTGTGAACAACTTAGTGGCAGTGTTAGGTATTTAGGCCAGCTGTTATGGATGTTTTTGTGTACCTAGTTATGTTCATGCAGTAATAAGTTCATTTTTTTATAATTCTCCTGGTGATAGATTTTTAATTTCCTGGTGATAAATTGGGTGGAGTTGCCAGCACCAGGGACATTTCCTCAGATTATTTGCATAAACACAATGATATGTGTACTTGATTAACTTTTCCAGGTTTTTGTCTTTTCCAGGTTATCAGTGTGTTTAGATGTGTGAATTTTGTTGAGATGATTAACCCTGATGTGACTCTGAGCAGTTGGCTGGACTTAAAACACTGAAATAAAAATAATGATAACTTCCATCAGTATGCTGTTAGTTGTCCTGCTGTCAGTGTGTTCTGACTACCATACATAGTTATTACAGAATTGAATCATAGCTTTGAATAGGTACAGTTTAATATAATCTAACCAAGCATTGAGATATACAGATTTATTACAGATAAGTGTCTGCTTTTTGAATGGGTACAGTTTTAATACCATGTCAACAAAACATCAGGACAATTTTTCATTATTACATTGAAGATCCTGGTAGTCTTGCAGTCTCCTGGTAAGACATTTGCGATAGTTGTATGTGCTAACTTCCTTTGTTTGACTGTTACAGCGGACTTTGGGTCAGCGTCGTTGATCTGTCCAGCCAATTCCTTTGTGGGGACACCGTACTGGATGGCTCCTGAGGTCATCCTGGCCATGGATGAAGGCCAGTACGATGGGAAAGCAGACATCTGGTCCCTAGGCATCACCTGTATAGAACTAGGTAAGTGTGGCGTCATGTCAACCAGGCTCAAGAGACACATACACCTGCAGTGTTGGTTATCAAATTTGAACAGCAACAGTGAGGCATGTATGGAGTGATGAGACTAGATTGTGTGGTTGCAGTTGTTTTTTTTAGTCTGTTCTATATACTGTGTTAGTCTGGTTAGTGAAATTCTGTGGCAGGTGTGTGTGTTCTTGTGTACATAATGTGTTTGTATGTCTGTGAGAGACTTGGAGGAGAGAGACAGTGTGTTTTCATTTTCTGGTTATGTGCAGGTTATTGTTTATTATATAAAAGGTAAATGTTGTTGTATAGCTGAGGTTATAGGGGAGTGTGGTGGTAGAGACCTCAACTTTTCTCAGGGTCAGCATTATGAGGGTGGTGTCCATCTCCTCTCCCTCCCTGCTTTACCTTCCCCTAACTTTGAAGACAGTCAGGTGCCTGTTCACAGCTGGGTAAATTGGAGGTTGCATGCACATATTAACCCTTTGACCCCACACTCTATCCACCAGCACTGAAAACTTGTTCCTTTGATTCCTTCACCATATGCAGGAAGCTGGTGGATAGGATGAGGGAATCAAAGGGTTAAGTTTTTGCTTTGCTTCCATGGTTGACAATGCAGAATGCTGGTGGACAGGGTGCGGATGTCAAAGGATTAAGTTCCACAGGCTTAATTCACACCATGCAAATAGATTGGAAGGGATGCTGTGTATCTCTGTGCCAACCAGGCCTCGTGTTATTGTGCAAGTCTTGGAAAAGATAATGACAGGTACAGGTAAAGTATGGAATTTGGGGAGAAGTGGAGAGGTTCACACCTGTAGAAACCCGGGAGATGGTCACTACCCTCATAGTGCTGGCCTCAACAAAATCTGTACCCCATCATTCCCCTGTGACTTCAGGATTATAGGATGACTCTTAAACTTGACTTTTGTATGTGTTACAGCGGAGAGGAAGCCGCCCCTGTTTAACATGAACGCCATGAGTGCCCTGTACCATATAGCTCAGAATGACTCACCCACCCTCTCCCATGGGGAGTGGTCCGAAGAATTTCGTAATTTTGTCAACGACTGTCTACGTAAGGCACCTTCTGACAGACCCACTGGCAGCGAATGTCTTTCAGTAAGTGCCACTGTGCAGCTTGCTTGTTTGTTGTGTGTTTTGCTGAGCCCTGATGATGATAACTGCATACACACACTGATGTTATGTGCTGTGTACATGCATCTTTGTATGTATTCCGTGGCATGAAAAATTGTGTTTCAGAATGGTCAGCTACACACCCATCTTATAATAATATAATAATAATATATATTTTATTTATATAGCGCAAATCTTGACAATCAAATCTAAGCGTGAGTAATCTTAGAGGTAAATTCTGTATGACATTTATGAATGATCAGCTTCACATGTGTTCTTTTTTACGTTTGGTTCTTGTTTTCTTGAGAATTATTTTGAGATATATAGAGCCTCCACTCACACACACATACATATACACATACACATACACATACACATACTCATACACATACACACACACACTCACACACACATATGCTCGTGTGTGCGCACACACACACAAACACACATTACACCTACACATATACACATACTACACACAGAGTACACAACACTTCACACATGCTCACACACACACTCTCACACATCTCACCACACACACATGCACACACACGAACACACACACAACACAACACAAACACACACACACACACACCCACCACACACACCACCACACCACACTGAAAGCTAAACATGTGGTTAAGGTATACTTTGCATGGCAACAAATTGACTGTTCAGTGAATAACTAAAGATCGGAGTGAACTTGTGTAAGGGGTACTGTTCTGTCAGATTTTGTGTTTTATGTCACAGGCTGAACATTAGACTTCCTTCTCAGATTAATGTTTGATACTGATTCAGTCTGTGGGTCAGTATTGGCATTGACCAAAGTTCTTTTACCAAATTTCAACAAGGAATTTAACTTTTGGTCATATGGTGACTCTTTACGTACTTAACTCACTTGCTACATGCAATTATGCCCCTTGCCGTTCCCCTGATATGCACCATTTGTATGGTCATGAGAAAAATTCTCATACAAACAAATGAAAACAGAGAGCTTTGAAAGTTGGCAGGTTATATATTAAAAGATTTGGTGTACAACATGCTGAAATTTCAACTGTCTAACCTCATGGTTACCGAGTAATGGTACAAGTAAAATTACAGAAATTTTAGGTAAAAAATGTCTTACAAAATACTCAGTCAGGTCAGTATATCAGTTCCTACAGTCACATTTTGAATGAAATTTCATAATACCAACTTGCACACACTCCTAGTGCACTGTAGGAAGAGATCGTCTTGAACAGCACTGAGATGTGGAGTGTTGTTTGGCCATTCGCTTTTTCATCGTCTGCTTTGCTGCAGAGCTAGTGGGTCGTGAACTTTGCTCTGTCTACACACCAACTGCAGAGTACAGTGACCTGATGGTCTGAAATGAGGCTAAGAATGACCGAAGAATCTATTTTTGGCATTAGTTTCAGATAACAGAAATATTGAAAGCCCCTGATTTTCAAAACCCTAAGTTGGATTTCTCGATGCTCATACACAAGCATTGTTGAGACATGATCGGGAAATTCTGACGCTCGTAGTGAGAGAGTTAAAAAGCACGTCATAACTCAGATTAGTATTAAGATTTTGTTCACTGGAATATAAACAAGTGTAGACTACACTTCATGGTCCCTACCACAATGTCATCAATGTGTGCAGCACCCGTTTGTGCGAAAGACACGTCGAGCAGATGTACTGGTGGAGCTGATTCTGCGCACCAAGGCAGCGGTACGCAAATTAGACAACCTACAGTATCGGCGTATGAAGAAGCTGATCATGAACGGCAGCTCGGCCACAGAGGAGGCCTTGTTGGAGGGTATGCCAAGCCCTCGCTCCTCTCATGCACATCTCCAGACTGCTGAAGGTAGAATGGGTGAGTTGTGCTTTTCATATACATGTATATCTTCTGCATCTGTCACTCATGCATTTCCCCCCATGGGGATGCGGGGGCTCTTCAGTATAAATAGTATCCCTCCTGGAAATTCTGTGCTAGAAATTTCCTCTTTTCTGTCAGTCTATCTGTTTCTTCCTCCTTTCTTTCTGTCATTTCTTCCTGTCATTTTCTGCCTTGCTGGTCTATTCACCTGCATGTCGATAAAGTCTTACGTACTTTCTCTTGGGATTGTTAATTGGGTACGTATTAAGTGCATTTTGGTCTCTAGGGAGGTGAAATATGTGGAAGCAATTTTATGGTAACTTATGCCTGTTTTTATATGTTTTGATGTCTTAGATGCTTAAGATTTGTATTCAGGTGTGTTTTTTAAATCCCCTGTGCGATGAATTGGACGGGGTGGTCAATCCAGGGCATGTCCTTAGATTATGTGCGCAATGCATTGATATGTGTACTTAATTGTCTTGTCTTTTTTTTTCCAGTTGAAGTTTTGTATGTTTTGAAGCAGTTACAAGCCCTGACATGGCTCTCACAGTCAGCTGGGCTTTAAACAAAAATAACAATAACAGTAACTCATGCATTTGTGAAGTGTTTATGGCTTTTTGATGATGAAGCACTGTACAAATGGTCATTATTATATAGGTTGTTGAGTGATTTGGTGAAAAGTTGTGTCCTCTTGTGCATGGAAAAGATTGATTTTCACGCTGCTTGTGTGTGGGTGGCTGGTGGGTGTGTATGTGGATGGGTGGTTGCGAGTAAGAACTCAGAAGTCAGTTGTCATAAGAACTCCGTTGTCATAAGGACCAAGTGTACTGCCACTTGTATCAGACACAAACTTAACCCTTTCACTCCCGCAACCTATCCACCAGCTGCAAAAACTTAACCCTGTCATTCCCTCTCCCTATTCACCAGCTTCCTGCAGGAAGCTGGTGGATAGGGTGAGGGAGTGACAGGGTTAAGTTTTGCTTTGCTGCCATGGCTGACAATGCAGGATGCTGGCGATACAGGTGGAGTCAAAGGGTTAATGTAATGAGTTGAGATATAGATCAACACATTGCCTTATCTTCATCTGTTTCAGTGGTAACATAAATAATGGGTGCATGTGGATGTGTGTGCATGTGCATTTCATGTCAACTGCAGTAGAGCCAATACATGCGTTTGGTATGAAAAATGTGTTGGCGGTGGTATAGTTGGCTGTTTATTTGATTTGTACGTGTGTGTGAACAAAGCACTTATTTGGCTCTGTCTCAGAAGTGGTGAATGGCAGTGGTGAGCTGGGTGTCTCTCTGTACAAAATAATACCCCTCTAGAGAAACCAAAAATAGGGTACTGCAAGCACCACCTATCAAAAGTCATGTGGTATCAGATTTTGCATTACTGAATTTAGATTTTATTGATGTTTAAAAGTTGTTCAGAAACTGAATTGGACTTGTGAAAATTTGAGCGGTCAGTGTTGATGATGACGATGGTAGTTTTTTCATATCTCACTGTTTCCTTCCATGTTTACCCAGTGATAGCAGATGAGGAGATCTCCGTGGGTGATGACACGTCCTCACAGGACGACGACCAGTTGGACAGCAAGTCAGGCAGCCTGGCCAGCCAGCATTCAGCCAATTATGCCAGTAGTCAGTCCAGTCTCACCAGTCTTACAGCCAACCAGCAGGACGATGTGTTACCCCCCACCATACTGCAGAGAGACCGCAGTGTGAGTATTGAATTTAATATCATCATATAGTACATAGCATATCAGTGTAAGTCTCATATTGTTTGTCAGGTACAGAGTAGATACACATATATATATATAAATGTTAGTCTGATACTGTTACTGCTGGGTACAGTGTAGTTACTTCATAGTTTTGGATGTAATTACTTTCTGGCAGCAAAATCAGGACCTATCCCCCATCTTTACTGTAGAAAGACGACAGTGTGAGTACTGAAATACTATTAATGCATTGAACAGCATATAAGTCTGATACCATCTAGTACAGTGAAATATATATACTATCATCTAGCAAGACAACGTGCTACCCTCCATCACACCGCAGAGAGACCACAGTGTGAGTACTGAATCTAATACTGTTGGTATAGTGGACAGCTTATCGATCAGATTAACATCTAGTGTAGGAAAATATACTGAGGCACTAAATGGTATTAGATCTATTTAATACCAACCAGTTGTTATATGATTGTTAAAGGTAACAAGACGTTGACCAGTTGAGGAATAGTGGGTGAGACCAGTGGATGTGTGATCGGAAGAGATCAGAAAGAATTGACTAATGACTGTTAGTTTATTAAAGAAGGTAAAAGTTGTGAGTAAATGTATGACTGTTGCATAAGGAGACGAAGAAAGTCACGATGAATAGAGATGATTGTACAAGAAGATCAAATAAGTGGACACATAAATAATAACTGTTCTGCTCCCACAGCCCCCACTGTCAGCTCAGCTCCACAATATGATTCAGGTAACTGAACCCAAGCATGGTGCATGACAGATTCCAAAACCCTACCCCCCTTCCTTTTTTTTCCCTCCCTCCCTTTTTTGTTTCAACTTACCACCTCCCCCTTCTTTCTCTCATGTCAGCCTAACCCTTACCATATTGAGAATACTTGCACGTGTGTATATGTACGGTCATTGTTAACCTTTTCACTTCCTCACCATGGTGGATAGAGTGAGGGAGTGTAGGGTTAAATTGTTTGTAAGAAAGTAGGGATGACTGGACTGTACTCCTTTTTCATACACACAATAACGTATTTTTTTAGCACACATTAACACATATCGCGCACAGTGTATAGATGGAATAATCAATACTTATGACTAAATATGTATCAGATTTGTTCCATGTCATTTGTTTTATCTCCTGTATTTTCTGTGAAATATCATGCACAAAACAATATTGTGTAGTTCATCATCTCTTGTACTTTGCAGCAGAAACTAGATTTTGAATCATTAAAAGATGGGTTTTGTAAACCCAAGCTGTAAGTGTTATTAAAGATTAGCATCTTGCAGCTTTTTAGCAAACAGACATGGATCCAGAGCAGTAGAATGTTGTCCAACAAGCTGTATATAAGAGTTAAGTGTAGGAATTTCTCTCAGATGATCAGAACCTGTTGCTGGAAGGTGAGCACTGCTTCTGAAAATGAATGAAAATGTGGTCTTTTTACTCAGCGTAGTTCATGAAGAAAAGATGTATATAAGCTTAGGACTTTGTGTTCCACCTTCATCTTCTTTTTTTGATAATTTTTTATGCTGGGACATTGAAGATTGTGCATTTGGTGGTGCCATTTGACAAGCCCAAAGGTAGTGCTGTCGGTTTGTTTTTACCAGTTGTGTTTTTTTTTTCCCCATTGTGCGATTGAAGGATTGGCCGTGCCTGTCGTCTCGCAGTGGATCATACAGTCCCCACTCGTGGAAGGTTCAGGTATACCACATCACACTACACTGCTTGGCCCGCTCTGTGTGCAGGCCACACCTTGTGCATTGTGGATTGCTCATTTGCATCTTGTTGTCTTCTTTCCCAAACTTTTTTGTTTCTGTATTTAATGTTTTCACTCCCTCATCCTGTCTACCAGCTTCCTGTGGGAGTCTGGTGGATTGTGTGTGGGAGGGAAAGGGTTACCATGTGGTACGAGTTTTAGTTGTTTCCATTTGTGTCTCTCTTTTTCTCCATTCTCCAGTTTTTTGTGGATAGTTTTGATATTTGTGTACTGTGGTTCTGTTTTCTTTTTGTCGTGGAAGTTTGATTTGATTTTTGTTTCTCTTTTGTTAATGTTGTGGTTATGTGAAACTAACTTCAGTTTGTGGTAGGCCCTGTTTCCAGAGTCGGCCTCTGTGTGCGTGTAATTTTGCACACGCACGTGCTTGCTAACATGCGTGTGTATTCCATATTGATTTGTTTTGTATATCACTTGCACACAGTTACAATATGTCAACCAGCTTCGGGTGTTCCGTCTTGAGCGTGCTCATTGGCAAGTGAACGAGTTTGGATAGTGATAGTATAAAATAGGTTGATAACTTTCCGTTTTGTTTCTCCTTCTATTCCCAGTTTTGGTTATTGCATTAAATGAATGATATAGAACTGTGATTCGTGTTCAAGTGTCTGCAGTACAGCTTCTCACAGACTATGGATACAGGTCTATGCTTCCTTTCAGAAGTGATCACTTGGAAAACAGTGCTGTGATGATGCATGCACTTCCATAGTGGCAGCTGCATGATGCTCAACTGTTGACGTTTGGTTTTCCTTTTCTTCTTTTACATTCCACCTACAGGATCAGGCCACATCTGGTGATGACTGTGGCCATTTTTTCCAGTCCCTGCTGGCTGCCATGGAACGTGGTGGTCAGAGTCAGCCATGTCTCCTGTCGCTTCACTTGATCCTGTTGAGGTACAGGACCTGGTGTTGCTCGAACTTGAAGGGATCTCATTGGGCCAGCGTCATTCTCATCTGGTGTAGATGACCGTTTAGGCATTTGCTTGATACTGCATGGTATCATGGATTGTTAGCAAACATCTGCAGGCCAGGTACCTCTGCCTTCAGCCTCTGTATTTTCTGTAGAGATTACTTGCTCATAACTCGTGGCCATAAGATCTACCTTGTGAAAGCAGAGCCCCTGTGAAAGCGGATGGGGGCTCTGCCCGATGGCTCCGCCTGACAGCTCCGTCATATACACAAGGTATTTTCTGGGTACGGCGTGCTGAAGGGCCACCGTGCCCCATCCTGATAGAAATCATCACCAGTTGGTCTGGGACTGCTTTAACGTCCATGCAGTCCTGGCTTATTTTTGCAGCTAACATCTATATGCTGAAAGCCATCCATCATCAGCTTTCTGCAATACATTTGAGTTGTGGATGGTTGCCTCAGTCCCAAGTGGAAGGAAGCTTTTCTCAGTGTTAGCTGTGAAATGCCCCCCCACCCCCTTTTTTTAAAATTTTTTTAAGGTTAGGTTAGAATGTGTGCAAGAGGCGTAAGTTTCCCCTGGTCCCTCTAAATATGTAATTTCTGTAGCCTGGACAGATACGGATTTGAATGTATATTCTGCCCATTTCTGGCCATCTTTTGTCATTTTTCTGGCTGCAGCTTTTTGGCAGTTTTGATGCTGATGGATTATTGCGGGTATGATGCCAGTTTTGGTGCTGGTTCATTGTCAGTATTGGTGGTTTGTTGCCAGTCTTGGTGCTGATTGTTGCCAATTTCTTGCCATTTTTGGTGGTTTGTTGCCAGTCTTGATACTGATTTGTTGCCAGTCTTGGTGCTGATTGTTGCCAATTTCTTGCTATTTTTGGTGGTTTGTTGCCAGTCTTGGTGCTGATAGTTGCCAGTCTTGGTGCTGATTGTTGCCAGTTTCTTGCTATTTTTGGTTTGTTGACTGTCTTGGCGCTGATTGTTGCCAGTCTTGGTGCTGATAGTTGCCAGTCTTGGTGCTGATAGTTGCCAGTCTTGGTGCTGATTGTTGCCAGTCTTGGTGCTGATTTATTGCCAGTTTTGGAGCTGATTGTTTCTCGCTGATTTGTTGCTGGTCTTTTGGTTCATTGCCAGTCTTGTGGTTTGTTGCCAGTCTTGGTCCTGATTCTTGCAGGTTCATTGCTGTCATTCTGTCCAGACTGACTTGTCTCTCACTGTTTTGTCTCAGTTGTTCCTCTTTTTGGGACATGGAATTCACTTTCAATCTGGTAATGGAAAAATGAAATACCACAGTAAAGTGTACTTGGAGAGAAGTTGTGAGGTGTGTGTAGTTAGTTGGGAGTGTGGCCCTGATTGGTTACAACTAACCATTAATGTGTTTTTAGTGTGTGGCATGCCCTGCATGTTGACTGTAATTGTAGATAGGATGAGATGTATGAAGTATGCATGCACTTGATCTTCCAGATGCATATTGACAGTGTGAATAAGTTATTGTTCTTCTCTGCCTGTAGCTGATTCTTAAGCAACAGATGACAGGAGCATTTACAACCCATTTCATTGGGATACCTCAGAAGACTGAAAACATTCAGTCCAGGACAAGATTTTAAAAGAAGGGTGGGTGGGGAGGAAGAGAGAACATCTATAATGAGGATTTCATTTTCCAGTATAAACATGATCACAAGTTGTATTGTGTGCCTGAATTTTCTGCATAAGCTGAAACAAGATTCTAAAAGTTGGCAGGAAGTTTCAAGCTGAATGGCAGCAATATAGATTTTCCAAGTACAACAGTAGAATCAAACTGTGATAAGTTGGGTTTTTTTTTAACAGCTGAAAATCAAGCATTAGACATGTGAAAACAAAAGTTCTTTTCATTCCGCGTTAAGTGGGTTCTGTTCAATTGATCGCAATGTAATTTAACATTTTGTGGACTCAGTTCAGGTGGTTTCAATATAATTCTTAATTAAACTGGAGTTGGAGTAAAGAGGCGCACATCACACAATTTTGACCAAAGTGTAAAAAAATTACCGAGTATCAACCTCAAAGATGTGGGAAAATAAAACACACACACCAAAAAAAAAAAAAAAATACACCACTGAAAATGAAAGATATGAATTTATCAAAGAAGTTTGAAAACGCCACTGAAAAATGAAAGATAAAGAATTTATAAAGAAGTTTGAAACACCACTGAAAAATGAAAGAATGAATTATAAGAAGTTTGAAAACACACTGAAATGAAGAATGATTATAAAGAAGTTGAAAACCCACTGAAAAATGAAAGATATGAAGTTTATAAGAAGTTGAAAACACCACTGAAAAATGAAGATATTGAATTATAAGATTTGAACACCTGAAAAAGAATAATTAAGAAGTTGAAACACCACTGAAAATGAGATAGAATTTATAAATTAACACACTGAAATGAAAGAAATATTATAAGTTAACACACTGAAAAGAAAGATAAATTTAAGATTTAACACCACGAAAAATGAAGAAGATTATAAAGAATTTGAAAACACACTAAAATAAGAATGAAAAAAAAGAAGTTTGAACACACTGAATGAAAGATATGAACTACGAATAGTTTACTTGAGTGAAATCTGATAGCTTCTTGTTAAGTAATCAAGTTGCATAGTCTGAAAAACAATTACAGGCACACTTTAATTCACTTCCGTACATACCTTCTTCAAAAGATTCGTACCACATGTATTCAGTTTCTGCTCCACTGGGAACACTGTTATGTGAAAAAAACACAAAAACAGCCACAAATCCATACTACTCTGTGAAACATTTTGCTGTGAGTGGCTGTGTCGAAACGCTTGTGACTCTGGGAGTGCAGAGCAGTGGGTCAGTTCAGAGCCATATACAGGTGTGTAAAGGTGTAATAAATGATAAAATGACAATTAGAGGGAGACAACTGCTACAAATTGAGGGTCCCAGGAATAGGTTTATTTCTCTGATTGATTTCAGTACACCTGAGAAAACTTAAAATCTGTCAGACCCATGCGCCTTACATGCTCTCAAGCAAACATTAGTGTGGGAAACCCATATCTGACACGACGACATCAAGTTAAAAGATAAATAATGACAGTGAGTTCCGTTCATAAGCATGTTGGTGATTTTCCTACTGTGTCATGTACCTGCACCTGGTTGTACCTATGTATTGTTGCACTGTTTCAGATATCGTCTGTCTTGTACCTTCCCCCTCCTTTTTTCATGGTGACTGTATTTTTGTCTTCCTGGAGTTCTTAAAGTTTGATTGTACAGTTCTGTTGTGTTTTGTTATGGCCTTACGTTTTTTTCGTGGTCCTTGCATGTTGTTATTTGAGTTCTATGAATGCACAATTAGACTTTAAGTTTTTGTGTGTGTGTGATCATGGCTGTATCTACTTTCATGGTCACAGCATGCTTGTGTTCTTTGAGTTTGAGGATGGAATTAGTGTACAGAGTTGTGTTTGGTTTGTGTTTCATCGTCATTTTTCTCTCTTTGATGGTGATTGCATTTTGTTGTTCTTTGAGTTCCTTGGTGGAATGATTGTACACAATTGTGTTTGTTTGTCTTCTTTGCCATTGTCATGGTGACTGCATTTTGAAGTGTTCCGTTGATTGCTTGTACTTGGTTGTGCCTCTGTGTTGTTTTGCACTCTCTTCCACCTCCTTCTGTAGGGGGTTGTGTTGTCGTGTTCCTTGAATTGATTGATGGACTGGACACAAGTTGCCCTTGTTGTATGTGTCGTAGTAGTAACTCTTACTTTCTGTATGGTGACTGCATTTGCTTGTTTTCTGATCCAGAATTTTGAGTTTGGATTTTTGATTGTCCTGGTTTTCCCTGCTTGATGTTCAGTTTTGTTTACCGATCATTGGTATTTTGAGAGGTATTGTTCAGCTCATATCACTTTTGATGTATTGTTGATGATGGTTATGTTCATTAACAATACAACATTTGCTGCTGTTTTTGGTGTTATGCCTTTTTGTTCAAATGTTAAGATGAAATTCTCTCTCTTTTTTTTTTTCGAAATTCATAAAGGGGAGCCTGATTTTTAAATTTGGTTACATTATAGGTATCTGCTACTGGGGAGCTTTGACTTTTTTCAGTTGAATTAAACGCATCTACTAGGTCGGCAAGTTTACATGATGGACATGTTCCACTTTAACTGTTTGTGTATAGTCTATCATATTTAGAGAGAAACATTAGTGGTTTGGTTACTTCACTTTGGGAATATGATTGAATGGGGAGATAATGTTTTCTGTTCATTGATGTCAACATTTGTGTATTTCTGTGATGGATGATGAGGGGGAAGAAGTGCTTAGATGCACTCTATTAATAGGTAAGGGATTGCATTGATGACTGTTGGTTTCAGTTTGTTCATGGCGTATATGCATAATTCTGTATGGTTATACCATGAACTGAAAAAGAAATGCCATATGATAGCAATCCTGAATAGTGTTGTAGAAATCCAGAATATTGACTGTGATATTTCTTGATGAGCAGTTGCTAGTTTTGGGTACAAGGGACTGAAATTGAGTTGAAATGATATGACTCCATGAAAGATTTGTTGTTTGTGTGTCTGTGAGTGTGACTAAGCCTGCAACTGACACCATGTCTCTTTCTAGTCCTACATGCACTTCAGAACTGTCCATGGAGTCTCCCAGCTGGTAATTTCATCCCTTTTTGTTTTATTCAAACACGTACACCATTTTATATATGTATGTGTGTGTTTTGTTTTTGGTTGTATGTATATATACACGCTTTTTTCGGTGTTCTCGTAGATTGTTTGAATTGAGAATTGTGTTGAATGTATGTTTAGGAGAGGGAATTGATGGTTTGATGATGTCTGGCACAGGTGAGCATGATTGTGAATGTCAGCACAGTGTCAGTATTTGACACATCTGTCACGGGATAGTAGTGATCGTCATGTACTTGCAGTTTTTGTAGAACGTTGTCTTTCATAAGACGTAAAGAATTGTGCAGATGATTTGAGTGGAGCGCTTTGGATTGAAATTTGGTATGTCAAAACCACATTTATTCCTACGACAAAGTTATTGACACCTCTGCAGCTTTGACACGCACTAGTGACTTAGTTATGGCTTACTGTGCATACTTAGCCTTATATAAATTCTGTATCAGTGAATTGAATACATCTATCAGGAGCAGGCTGGTTTCAACATCTTTATGGTTCAAACACTGTGATTTTGATTATTTGACTGTGGACATATTCCGCCATCATGAAGTGCAAGAGCTGGTTTGCCTTATTAAGCGTGACGAACATGTAGTCTGTCTAGACCCCATTGGACCGAGTTTTAGTAGTGTATGATGAGTAATTGGATGATTGTTCCACTGCAGAAGGAAGTTTTATTCATTGAGATTGACTAGGAAGGTTTGTTGATTAGAAAGGTTTGGTCGAAGTCTGAAGCCAATTTGGAAAAACAAGTCCGTTTTCTTGGGTCATTCATCCTGTTCGCTTTCAGATGTGAGCAAGCAATGCAGAAGAAGTTAACGAACAGATGGAATCGCTGTCAGTACTGTCAGCCGGATTACAGTCATTTTACTTGTTTGTGAGAAAAAGATAATGGTTTTACATAATTTCTAACTTGTGTTAGTTGTCCATGATGACACGAACACGAAAAAATAACAAAAAACTGCACATACAAATAGCATGTTGACTAATGTCAGTTATCTGCGATGACAGAAACAACTAATATGATGTTGACTTAAGTCAGCTGTCCGTGATGACAAAAAAAAAGAACAAAGTAACATGTAGAAGTGTCTCTGTGTACTAGATGTTATTTCATGACTGAGGCTACAGTTGATGTAAGAAAGACAGGCATTCCTAATATTTCTGAACAGCATGATCGTAACAATCAAATCATAATACCCACATCAAGACCAAAATCAGCTGCTGTCATTCTGTTTTATTTTTTGTGGCATGATAGTGGACTGTGAGTTTGTTTTTGATGTCACAGTTGTCTTTCTTGGCCAAGTTTGAACAAAACTTCAAAACGCTTTAGTACTTGAGGATAGTAGCATTGGATTTCACTAGACCTGTCTTACAGCCTGTTAATTGCTATTCTACACATGCAATACAAGCATGTTAAAAAAGAGAGACTGTAAGGAAAAGAAGAAAGTAGAGGAAGCATTAAAAAAAAAGCAGGGGGGGGGAGTGTTAATACTGACGCTATGATGAAAGCAGATGTGCTATAACTCTACAGTGTCAAAGAAGGCATGAAAAGGAATGACAATGAAATACTGACCTCTTTGAAATATTGACTTAATTTGTCAATTTGTCTTGCATTTTACAAAAACATTCAGTTGGTCAGGCATTTTACAAAAACATCAGTGACTGAGGCAGAAACATGTAGAGTAAATACATATTATTCCATAACAACAGCAATAATACATAATAATTGTAGTAGTAAGTATGATATGTCTTTTATATGATAATCATGAAAATACTAGTATTGAAAAACAAACATGAATAACACACATAGAATCAGAGG
Organism: Monoplex corrugatus; assembly: GCA_030674185.1. Taxonomy (NCBI): domain Eukaryota; kingdom Metazoa; phylum Mollusca; class Gastropoda; order Littorinimorpha; family Ranellidae; genus Monoplex; species Monoplex corrugatus. Next base: position 57,464,968 of record JAPXFY010000022.1, read on the forward strand.
AAACATGTAAAGCAGAGGAAAAGAAATTAAATGAGGCATTGAAAACAAGGAATGGGGAGGGGCAGAATGAGAGAGCAACAAGTCTTACATGGGTTGTTGTCACTTGGTATTTCACCATTTTTTATTAGAGGTCATTGTTTTAAGTCATTAGCATTTCTGCTTCCAATTTATTGATCAACATTTCGAATGTGATCAGGAGAACAGTCTCTGTCTGTAAATGAGAAAGACATGATAGGAAACTGTGGCGGACGCATGGCTTGTGTCTGTATTCAACTGGCAGCCACCAACAACAGGACTGTTGCTATTGATCAAACATTCAGTGTAGAATGAAGGTATCTTGGCACAGCTGGTGTCTTCTCACAAAAGGGACTGCTAATGAAAGGCTTTACTGTATACGTCTCGTCTACTTATGAAAGTGAATGCAGAGTAAAATCTATGATAAAGTGACTCATTGAAGATCTGCTGAGGGCATTGAATGCTGAGGAAATCTGTGATAATAGTGACTGAAGATTTGCTGAGGGTACTGAATGTAGTGACGAATACAATTCCTACTTGGTGACTACACAGCTCACTTATTGAACACCATATATCATATGTCAGTCTTCTCACTCCATTACAGTGAAAATTGGCCACAGCAAATCCTGTTAAAGTAAACTTTCGCACATTGTTGCATTGTCATGTGGGTGTAAAGTGTATTTGTCCATTGCTTTAGCACAGCATGTGAAAGCGCAGTGTGAATTGAAACTGTTGGTAGTAAGAATAAGATGAAATGAACAGCAGGCAAATAGTTTTGCTTTGTTGACATTGGAACTGCTGCATGAGAGGTGTGTATTTTTCTTGTCAGGTTTTGATATGCTCAAGTATTGTTCTTTAGTTAAGGTCTATGTTCATGTTCGTATGTATTGTACATGTACCAGGAGCTAAATGCTAAACTGGGCAGCTTCTGTAAGAAGTAAATTGTTGTTAATTTCTTATACATCGCCTTACGTCATGTGATGTGAACGTAAAAACTGAACTTTGATTTACCTGGTACTTAAACACCTGTCTGTCTTTTCATCTTATTTGTGAATAAGAATGTCTTCTTTGAGTTTAGTGTATTTGCATGGTACTTGTATACCTGTCTTCTTTTTCATGTCTGTGAGTAAGAATATTTTATTTTAATTTTGATAGCAAGATTTGCATGGTAATTTGTACCTTTATATGTTTGTGAGTAGGATTGTCTTATTTGATTTTTTTTAAAGTCCAGCTAGAGCAAGAAGATGGTAAATCGTCGAAGCAAATATTGTTTATTGCCAAGTTGATGAAGTGCAGGGATGGGAATTTTTCATCTAAATATGAATTTCCGTATTTTGGAGAGCTCCACAGGCCTGTGTCATGAATCAAGAATACAGTTTAATGTGACAAAAGATTATTTTAGTGCTGACTTTGCTGTGCAGTTGCATTACCTTGATACTAAAAAATAATTTTGAAGCTCGTTTTCTTAGAATGGTCAATAGTTGTGTGATCAAACTTTTGAAAGCTTGTTTTCTCAGAATGATCAGTAGTTGCGTGATCAAAATTTTTGAAGTTTGTTTTCTCAGAAGGGTCAGTAGTTGTATGATCAAAATTCTTGAAGCTTGTTTTCTCAGAATGGTCAGTAATTGTTTGATCAAACTTTTGGAAGCTTGTTTTCTCAGAATGATCGGTACTTGTGTGATCAAAATGTTTGAAGCTTGTTTTCTCAGAATGGTCAGTAGTTGTGTGATCAAAATTCTTGCAGCTCGTTTTCTCAGAATGATCAGTAGTTGTGTGATCAACATTTTGGAAGCTCGTTGTCTCAGAATTGTCTGTAGTTGTGTGATCAAAATTTTGAAAGCTGGTTTTCTCAGAATGGTCAGTCTTGCATTTACATGTTCTATAATGCCACAACTTCATCAGTATTCACAGTAGAGAAACAAAATTGGTATCAATACAAATTGTAGAGTCTCTACCTTTTCTTGTATGCAAAACTAAAAATGTGCAAAATGCAGCTTGTAGGTATGATGGATACCTTGTGAACGTGGTGTCTGTGTGAGAACGTCTTGTTGTCATTGTGGTGATGAGTGTTTGTCTGCATGGGTTTCCAGATTTTCTTAAGTTGTCTGTCAGAAAGAGTGGTAATATTACTGTTACATTTCAACACACTTTTTGTTTAGCTGCATGTTCACATTTATGTGAGTATCTGTGAGGATTCTGGGGGGCTCTTTCAGTGTAAATAGTATTCCTACTGTCTGGAAATTCTGTGCTCGAAATTTCTTCTTTTCTGTCACTCGCTTTGTTTCTTTCTTCCTCCTTTGCTTTCTGTCATTTCTTCCTATCATTTTCTGCCTTGCTGGTCCATTCACCTGCATGTGTTCGATATAAAGTCTTATGTACTTTCTCTTTGGATTGACAATTGGGTACATGTATTAAGTGCATTTTTGGCTCTAGGGAAAGATGCGAAAGCAATTTTAGGTAATTTAGTCTCGTTTTTATATATAATTATGTTTTAGTGTCCTTAGTTATGTTTATGTTTTTAGTGACTTTTTTTTTTTAATCCCTGTGATCAATGGGATGGAATGGTCAATGCCAGGGGCATCTCCTTAGATCATGTGCGTAAATGCATTGATATGTGTACTTAATTTGTTTTTTTCTTGTGTTGAAGTATTGTGTATGTTTAGAATTGGTTATAGCCCTGATATGGCTCTACGCAGTCGGCTGGGCTTTAAACAAAATAATAACTCATGTGATTACTTTGGGATATAGGCATCATTCATTTTGTGGACAAAATATTAAGTACAGTTCTCAGATATGGAAAATTTGTTTAAACTAAGTTTGTTCATGTTTTAAATCTTGTGTTGGTGAAAGTTGACAAGAGTTGAGAGAGGATGTGAAAGTAAATAGTGCATGAGTTCTAACTTTCTGGTCATATTCATTTCTTCTTTGTTACATGTCTCCTTCCCCCACACCCCTTCTTACTGCATGCTTTGTCCATTGAGTTAACATACGTAGACAAACTAACCACATTTGTTGAACATAACTGTTATGACATTTGCGAGGATTGGAAACTGTATGCATCACACATCTTTGTTTGTTTGTTTTAAGATCAGTGTATTTAGATAAAAGATGTTCACAAATAAAACTGCCTATGTGCATTGATCCTTTTTTTCCTGCATCATTTTCTACTTCACCTTAATGGCCCCAGAAGCTGGGACAATTTTTACCATACTATGATGATGATGATCATCATCATCATCATCATGATCATGATCATGAAACAGTTGAGTTCCATCAAGGATAGAGATTGTGTTGGTGCTATGGAGTTTCCATCTAGAATTGAGACCAAGTGACAGGGCTGTGCTCCGTGTTGTCATAATGTATCCTGGCATCAACCAGGGCCAAGAGATACAGACACAATATGCACCACACAAGTTAACTGATTAGAGACGTTTGTCTGGGGCATATTGCCACTGTTTCTGGACTGCACATAACAGCTGTTTTGACACATTGTATAGTAAAGGCATTCAGATCATGTGTGCATGCATGACTGGTACAACATTGTTTGGTTAAAATATTTGGAACATACATATGTTTATATATCTGTGACTGATGCCACGTTGTTGTGTTAGAATATTTGGAATATGTTTGTTGATAGGTCTGTGAGTGGTTCTGATGTGGAGAAATCCTTGTCATATTTGTATACTTGAAGTCTTCGTTTTGGAATGATTGACTGTCTCAGGACAGTCAGTTTTCTTTCTTTTTACCCACAGATAGACCGTTTGTTACAGTTAGGAAAAATACTGTTAAAAATCTAAAACACGAAGTGTTGGGCAAAATATAAGAAATATAAAATGCAAAGTGAGAAAGTGAAACTTTCTTATGTGATTGTTGACATTTGGATAGCACATATTGATTCTCGTACCCTATTATTTCAGCCTGGCTAACCAGTTGGAGAATACCCCTCCACCACCACCCTTTTCTTTTTTTTCACATCCAGTAGTATTGTACACATAACACAGAGTCCATAGAATGTGACATGCAGTGTGCAGGATCCTCTGATCAGTGTGTCACACCCGTTGGGGAATGCCTGAAAATGCCATATTGAGCTCATGGTGTCACAGCAGCATGCAGACAGAGTGCTACACATTTTTTACATGAGTGACTTTTAGAGCAGTCAGTCATTTCAGACCGTGACTCACATGCTGAACAATGTAATGAATCATTGATGATGAACTGTGAAAATATTTCAAATGTCTTTGTTGACGGTTAACCCAGGTTACAGCATGGTAATGCTGTAGTATTTTACAGTATCCTCTCTGTATCATTTATCATAGCTACGCTGATAAGAAACAGTAAATTGAAAATTCAAGAAGTAGATAGCTTTGAACTAACATGTTGGTATACACATATTGCTGAGTGATCTTGGCAAGTGTCACCACATTTCTTATGTTGTGCGGTAAGATATTTTCCTGTTACTTGTGTAGTAACATATTTTAAGTATATGAATGATAATGTGACCTGTGCCCTCCTGTCACTTTATTTCACATCACCGTTACTAGTAGTTGTTGTTTTTTTCCTCCTGTGGGGAAGGGATTGCTTCTTGTTATTGGTGGTTTTTTGTTTTTATTTTTTTTTTTTTTTTTTAGCTAGAGCTTCGCCCCACAGTGCAACACCACCATTCTTTTCTCTTTTTTTTTTTAATGAGCGTTACTGTTTTTCTATGAAAGTTTCTTAGCTTTCTGTACAGTTTTGCTTGGAATAACTCCTTTGTTGTAGTGGGATCTTAACATGTGCACAGGACCTCGGTTATTGTCTTATCAAAACAGTAGAACTCAGACCACCACTTAAGGTCTAATGGAGATGGGAGAGAAATCCCTGTCCAGGTTGTTACTTAAACATTGATTTCTCGAACCCTAGACAGTTGCTGTAAATGTTAAACTAGGCCACATTGTCCACAGGACAGTGGTTAATCAGTCAAGGAACCATACTTTTTATCTCCCCTCCTCCCCCCCCCCCCTTTTTTTTTTTTCTGAGACCGTTCAGGAGAAATGGGGTTGCACAATATATGACATGTTCATTTAATTAACCCTTTGACTCCCCACCCTATCCACCAACTGCAAAAACATAATTCTTTGACTCCCTCACCATATCCACCAGCTTCCTGGAAAAAGCTGTTGGACAGGGTGAGTGAGTCAAAGGGTCAAGTTTTTGCTTTGCTAGATTGGTTGACAATGCAGGATGCTGGTGGACTGGGTGTGGGAGTCAAAAGGGTTAAGAGAGGTGGATTCATCACACTCCCAACAACTCAGTACGTACTCCATCCAAATCTGCAAGCATTAATCTGGCAGACTCCCTGTGTGTATGCTAGGAAGGTGGTGAAATGGGGAGGCTGGAAGAAGGGTTTTATGAAACTCGTAAGTTGACACCACCAGAATGACGGAAACATTAACCCTTTGACTCCTGCACCCTGTCCACCAGCATCCTGCATTGTCAACAATGCTAGCAAAGCAAAAACTTAATTAACCCCTTGATTCCCTCACCCTGTCCACCAGCTTCCTGCAGGAAGCTGGTGGATAGGGTGAGGGAATCAAAGGTTTAATTTTTTGCAGACGGTGGATAGGGTGTGGGAATCAAAGGGTTAAGATGAGTTGCTAACAGGCCAGTTTTTTAATGTTACGGGCTGGGATTTTGAACAGGAAATATCAGATCTTGATGCCACAGGTATACCAGAAGAACCAACCACAGACCTAGTAATGAAAAACTGCCTGGCCCAAGTGTTGAACCCACAACCTTTGCTTTATGAGCCTCATGCTCTAACAACTGAGCTGATAGGCCCTCACTGTTAGATGACTGTCGGAACATTTTTGACAATTGAAACAAATAACCTAAGCTTGGGTACCATTTTGCTTCAGAATGGTAGAGACAAGGGAATTTGGCTAATTTTGGGGGGAGCTGTGCATGTAAAACCCAACTAATATATGCAAATATATTGCAGGGGTTGACGTGTATAATTATGGTATTACATGACATATAACTATGCAAAATGACATATAACTATGCAAAATGACATACAACTATGCAAAATGACATAACTGTGCAAAAGACATATAACTATGCAAAATGACATATAACTGTGCAAAATGACATATAACTATGCAAAATGACATATAACTATGCAAAATGACATATAACTGTGCAAAACTCGGAATGTGTACAGACAAGAAGATGATGATTGTACTCCTTGCAGATGACAGTTTATGAAAATAGCAGCAGATACGTTGATGTTAAGAGAGTGTACACAAGTGATCTTTTTCTGTACAGATATTGCAGTTGATGATATCCATCGGCATTCTGTTTCTGTACATGCCCCTAGATTGATCATGGTCCTATCTTGCTGTGTGTGCAGGCGTCGGGCGGCAGTGGTCGCAGCCTGGAGGTGGCAGCCAACAACTTTGCCACCATCCGCACCACCTCCATCGTGCGGCAGGAGATCAAACAGCACGCACACTCCAACGAGTATCGCAACTTCACCATCTACAAGCGACTCCGCAAGCAGCACCAGAAAGAGTTGCAGTCGGTGAGTCGGTCGTGTGGAGAGAGTGGCTTTCTCCGTTGGGTTTTTTCTTTTGTGGATGGAGGTAGAAGAGGGAGTTGGGGGCAGGGTTATGGGTGAAGTTGGGTTTGTGTGGACCTATTTGTGATCAACAGCAGACATGAACATACAAGTTGGTATATTCATGCAGACATACTTACCTTTGTGGACATAAATCATATAAAGTAAATTTTTATATTGTGTGCATAAATATGTTTATGCACTTATACATATATATGTATATCCTATTCATGCACACTCAGGTATACTATGTGCACACACAAACATGCATGCATTGACATGCGCGCACACACTCTCTTTCTCTCTCTCCCTCTCTCCATCCCTCTCCCCCTCTCTCTTTCACATACACACACTCTCACTCTCTCACACACATACACACACACAAAAACACACACACAACACACACACACACACACACCACACACACACACACACACACACACACACCACAAATACATACACACACACAAACACATACACACAAATAGTCCACACACACACACACACATACACACTTTCTCTCTCTCCTTCCCTCTTCTGTCAGGCTATCTATAACTTGCATATATGTTGGTTTTTTAATTAGAAGTGGAAACTATATTCTGCCATCATTTAATGTTATGATAGTATAACTTGTGTAATGTTATCATATGACTTGTTTAGTATTACTGATAGAGGGTATGTTTCATGTTTGATCAAGTAGGGCCTACATTTATGTTCTTTTGAAAAGTTGTTTTTCAGGAATCCCTTATATGCATGTTGTGTTTGTCAGATGGAGACACGGTTCAAAGGGGAGATGGAGGAACACAAGCAGAAACTGGATAGGGAGTACGAAAACCTGCGTGCCAAATTTAGCAAGGAGCTGGACCGTCTCAAGACTAATCACCTTTCTGAACTTGAGAAGCATGTGAGTCTGACACCTTGTTGTTTTGCATTTGGTGTATATACTTGTGAACGTGCTTTTGTCTGTGTGTAGTTGTGTGCTTGGTAAGTGTGTTTTTGTTTGTGTGTGCGCATGTTTGTGGGTGTTTTGTGCGAGTACATGTTTGTGTGTGCGTGTGTGCACGCGCACACTTTTTCTCTAACCTGGTAAGTTTGTGAATCCCTCAGCCCTTACCCCACCCCTTTCGTCACATCGTGTGTGTGTGTGTGTTTTTTTAATTTCAGTTTATGTACATGTTATTTCAGAATGACCAGAGTGATAATGTGTGAATTTGAAGGGAAAAAAACTTTCCGGCGTAATTTGTTCAAGTCCTTAAGTTTTTTTCCTTTAATTTGGACCACAAGCCAGGAGCAAAGGGAAGTCAAAGTACAAAAGTCTTATTTCATGGGCATGATCCGTAAATGATGACACCATGACCCAAACGGAAATATCTTTGTGTTGGTGATTTTTTGGGGTTGTTGAACTTGTTCTTTTGATTTTATTTGTGCATTATTCATGGATTTTTTCCAGATGTCATGACATAGCCAGCATTTTGCAGTAGGGATTTAAATAAGTAATTTTGGAAGATCATCACTATATTGTGAATTATAGTTTGTTTATTTGTTTTTTTGTTTGTTTTTGTTTTTGTTTCGGGAGTGGGGGTGGGTTTCAGAGAGACAACTGGTGATAACCTCATTCATGTAATAGCTGTTTGTGATGAGGTGTCTACCTTGTTCCCCCCCCCCCCCCCCCCCCCCCCCCCTATTTTCTTCAAGCTGTAAGCATGTCTCGAGCAAATCTAGTGTAGTTTAACCCAACAGGAATGAGGTTATGTATGGTTAGCCTTTGTACAAATGGGAGTAAAACTTGGGACTACAAATCTGTATAGATAAGAACAAGACCTTGTATCACAAATTTGTACAAATAAGAACAATGCCTTGTATCACAAGTTCTACCATTGCTTGAATGTGTTGTCCATGTTTTACCGACCTGTTGCTGCTTTCAGAATAAAAACAAGTCTGCTGAGGAGAAGAAGTTGATGAGAGACACTTCTCAGACCCATGACAGTGAGAAACGAAACCTGAATGATCAGATGAAGAAAAACTACAAGGTGGATAAAGACCGCATGAAAAAGGTGCGCTGTAAAGAAGCATGTATTCTCTGTGTGTGTGTGTGTGTGTGTGTGTGTGTGTGTGTGTGTAAGAGAGAGAAGTATATCTGCTGCTGTTCGTTTTCTGTTGGCCTTCACTTCTTCCTCCCCATCTCTCTTCTTTCCTGTTCTTATATTCCCCTTCCTCTTTTCTTCCTTCTCACTCTCCCTCCTTCCCTCCCCTTCCTTTTTTCTTCCTTCTCACTCTCCCTCCTTCCCTCCCCAGGAACTAAAGTCTTGGTTTCATTACTTATACTCTACCATTCCTCTTGACATGTCTTGTGAGTGCTGATTGGCAACAGTTAATTAGGCCTGTCCCTGCACAAAAGAATACCACTCTAAGCAAAGTGAAAATAGGATATCTTGTAGCATCCTCTATCCAAGAATCACACAATGTCATGTCCTACAAGAACCTTCCTTTAGGCAACTGTTGACCAGGCCTGATGTTCCTGCAACACTCCATTAGTTTGGTGAAACTTGCTGTTGTGGCTGATGATCAAGTAAGAACGATCTGCATACCCCTGTAGATGGTCTCGGATACAGTTTCCATGTACCTCTCTAAGCAGATATGGTGGACCCAGCTCCTAAATACCTTCTCAAACCACATAACGAGTTCAATCTCTTCAACTATAGTTGAGTTGTTCTTCATCTTTTTCCAGTCCATTTCCGTTCAGTTGGTAGCCTCTGGGTCTGATTCATTATGTTACAGATTACCATCTCCTTCCTTTCTTGTCAAAGGGACAGGCTTAGTTAAGTCTTGCTGATCAGCTCTTGTGAGACATGCCAAGATGTAACTTGCTTTGAGACCAGTACCAGGGTTTCTGTCGATAAGAATGAGTTTAGTATTACTTCTCTTTGCATTGTCACCAGGGTCTAGACACCAGCACGCCAAAGCGAGAGCGTGAAGACATGATGCGCGTATACAAGGAGACGCTGGCTCGACGACAGAAGGACGCCGAGTTCCGCCTGGAGAAACACCAGAAAGACTACCTGGACTTTTCCCTGCGCAAGTTTAAGCGTCGTGCCATCCTGTCCTTCCACAACCTGGAGCAGAGGCTCTTGAAAGAGGTAAGCGGAAGAAATGTGACGCCCCTTTTTTATTTGTTTGTTTTTATAATAAATCTTGTATTTTACAGTTGTTGGTAATTACACTGAGTGTCCTTTAACCCTTTGACTCCCGAACCCTGTCCACCAGCATCCTTTATTGCCAACCATGCTAGCAAAGCAAAAACTTAACCCTTTGATTCCCTCTCCCTATCCACCAGCTTCAAGCAGAAAGCTGGTGGATATGGTGAGGGAGTCGAAAGGTTAAGTTTTTGCAGTTGGTGGATAGGACGCGGGAGTCAAAGGGTTACATGGTCAAATGGAGTGATTGAGAGTTTGCAGTATGTGGCAGAGGCTGTTTTGAAAGACATCCCATGTGTACAAGAAAATTTTCTGTTCTTATTGTGGGTGTTTGTGAGAAAAGTACATTGTTAGTTTTCAGTGAACATAAAATACTGCATTTTGGCTTCCACTGAAGCATCTGTTAGGCATAAACTTATTTTTGTAGGAGCATTTGTAAGAAAAAAAGTTTTGTTTGTATTTGTGGGACACTAATGCATGAATAGTGTAGTCAAAATGAAAGTGACATGATATGATTTGGTGTGTGTGTGGGTATGTGTGCGTGTGTGTCTATGCCTGTGTGTGTGTATGTGTGTGTCTTGTAATTCCTCAGGAAATGGGCCAGAGGAAAGCCCAGTTAGACTATGAACACGCGATGTTGGTGCGACACCACGAGTCCACCCAGGACCTGGAGTACAAGCACCTGGCAGCCCTGCAGAAGTGTAAGGACGAGCAGCTCAAACGGCAGCATGAAACAGAGAAGGAGAATCAGAGGGATTACAACTCCAGAGCGGAACAGGAGCTGAGGAAGAAACATGCCCTGGAGGTCAAGCAGCAGCCTCGTAGTCTGAAGGTGAGGGCTTCAACGACTTGTTACATTACCATGAAATATTTCCTTCACGTTATCATGAAATATTTCCTTTTTGTAATGGTCTCATTGACCCTTTCACTCCACCCTATTTGCCAGCATCCTGCATTGTCAGTCATGACAGCAATGCAAAAACAATCATTTCATTCCCTCGACCTATCCACCAGCTTCCTGCAGGAAGCTGGAGGATAAGGTGAGGAAATGAAAGGGTTAAGTTTTTGCAGCTTATGGACAGGCTGTGGGAATGAAAGGGTTAAACAGTATTATCACAGTGTGTTAGTTATTACATAAATATAAGTAATTTCTGTATAACATTGTTCTCCAAACTCATTTGGACTCACTGCACATTACATAATCAGATATTTTAGTAGAGCGCATTCCCCATGGGGATGCTGGATTTCAGACACTAAATAGTAGTAATGGTAAAAGCTGCAAGTTCTGTTGTGTTATGGAGATGGTGGTTGTTGACTAAATATATTGCCTTCAAAACATTTCTTTGACAGTCATTATACAGATTGAAGACTTTCCATTTATAAGGGTGAGAATTTCCAGTGTGTGCTGCAAAAATTCCACTCATGACTTGTGTCATTTCATTAAAAAGTTGTATGTGTGTACAGGCCAAAGAAATCCAGATTCGCAAACAGTTCAACGAAGCAGTGAAGACACAGCAGAGACAGTACAAGGCCCTGAAGGAACACATACTGCAGACTACACCCAAGCCTGAACAGAAAACGGTAGTGAAGAAACTCAAGGAGGAGCAGATGAGAAAGTTGGCCGCCCTGGGTGACCAGTACGAGGCTTCCATTGCCGAAATGCTGCAACAGCAAAATGTGAGTACCACGTGTGGAACTTGAGTGTGTGATTGCTTGTATCTGTAGTAATTCGGTACAGTCTATGTAGAGTACAGTGTAGACCTAGAAAAATCAGTCGGTCTTAGTAGATACTTTTTAACTGATGTGTTAGTATAATAGTCTTGACTCAGTGCATAGTGAAAATGAATAAAAATGAGAATGAATAAAGCATGTTGGTGGCACTTGACAGGGATGCGGCCTCTGTTGATAAAACAATTGAAGAAATAGCGTACAGTTCTTCATTTTAGTACAACTGATAATCTCACTGGATGTTTTGCTTCTTGTTCATTTTTCACTGCTGCTTGAAAAATTTTGCCTACATTCAGTTGTTTCATGTTTTGTAAAACAGTCAAGCTTGTATGAAATGCAACTTAAGAATTCTTGGCATGGTTTGTACTGTTTAGTTGAATCAAAGTGGATAGAACCAGACAGACATCCCTTACAAGACTGTACATGTAACCAGTTGCCGTGATGTAGTGGTTAACGCAACAGACTTCCGACTGGAAGGTTGTGGGTTCAAGTCCCTGTCAGTCCCTTCAAAAATCATTATGGGATTTTTCGGCACAATCGGCTCCTACCCAGAGTTGGGCATGCTATGTGCTCATTGGGAAGAGTGGGACTACACAGTCGAGTCTCATCCACTTCTCGGATGCGTCATTGAGGGTGTTGCTCAAATCTTATGACCAGCACTGCAGATGTCAGTATCTCTTGGGCCTGGTTGACGCCAGGATATAGTATGACAGTAAGCATAGAGTACAGCCTTGTCACGTAGTCTCAGTCCTAGATGGAACTCCATAGCGTCATGATTATCATTCTCGCAGACATCATCATCATTGCATTGTAAAAACTGTGCCAGCTGCTATGGCCATTAAGGTGGCCTAGAAAATGGGACAAAAAAGAAAAAGAAAAAAATGCTGAACAGAAAGGTAACCTCCGTGAGTGCGTTGATCCTAAAAAAAATTTTGAAAAAAAGACTGTACATGTAATGTTTTTGTTTTGCACCGTCTTCTGCTCTGCTCCTGTATCACTACCTGTACTCCTGTGACCGTGGCTCTCCAGCACGCTTCCATACCCACCAAGACTGAAGTCTTCATGAGATCAGGCTTGAAGGGCCACATAACCTGGGAACTGTTCACAATGCTATGATGATGACATTAGTGGTGATGCAGTGGTGTTCCATTTCACATTTGAGACTGTGTGACAGGGCTGATACTTTACACATACTTTCGTAACATATCCTGGTGTCAACCTGCGCTCAGATTTCCTGACCAAAACTTCAGGTGTCAGTAATTCGTTTCCCTGACCGCTTTGTCACATTGACTGCGTGCATTTGTAGTTACCGAAAAAAGTATAATGGTAGATATTTCCAAGTGTGACAAAGCTGCATGACAGTCATAGATACTTTCTTATGTGACAAAGTTACATGACAGTCATAGATACTTCCAAATGTGACAGAACTACATGACAGTCATAGATACTTCCAAATGTGACAAAGCCACATGACATTTTTAGATACTTCCAAATGTGACATGACAGTCATAGATACTTTCAAATGTGACATGACAGTCATAGATACTTCCAAATGTGACATGACAGTCATAGATACTTCCAAATGTGACATGACAGTCAGATACTTCCAGCTGTGACATGACAGTCATAGATACTTCCAAATGTGACATGACAGTCATAGATACTTCCAAATGTGACATGACAGTCATAGATACTTCCAGCTGTGACATGACAGTCATAGATACTTCCAAATGTGACAAAGCCATATGACAATCATAGATACTTTCAAATACTGTCATTGTAAAATGGCGTGACAATCAGATGAACTGTTAAGTGCTGTATGTGGAGTTTTGAGTACTGTTGTCTATGTAAAATGGCGGGACCATCACCTGTAATGGTAGTTGCCTGTGGAGATGTAAGAATTACATGATAGTCGGATGAAATGTGACCTAGCATGGGATCACCACACTAAAGCACAACATTTTTATTTTTGTCTTTTCAAGTTTTTGTAATATCAAAGTTTTAATACACAAAAAGCAGAATTAATTGTTTTAGTTTTCTTTTAGACTCGTTTGAACTTAGTACTTTTGACAAGGAAAATTATATGCTCATAACATTTTGAAAAAAGACTAACAAAGAATTGCTTTTTAGGATGCTTTCAGTTATAAGATACAGAACTTTGGGAAATTGAAGGTTAGATGTTAAAGACTTGAAAGATGAAAAAATATCAGTTTACCCAATCAATTTTAGCCCTGTCCAGCTATATTGAGCTGAAGCCCTGACTTTAGCTGGGTTTTCCCATGCTGCGTCACAGATGTTTTGTGTTGCATGTGGAATGGTAAGGACTGTGTCCATATAAAGTGATATGACCACCTGCTGTTGCATGATGCCATCTGCTTGTGTTTTCTTGTCATTCCAGCTCATCATGGTAATACCATTCAGGCCTATGGGTTTCCATTCCTTCTCTGTGTCTGTGTGCTGGGTTGGGGTTTGTGAAAGCTTAGCAATATGTAGGAAGGAGATGGGATCCAGAGGAAGATGGTGGAGGGGTTGTATGTGTCTCTATGCATTATAGTGCTCTGTGTGTATGTGTGTGTGTGCGCGCGCATGTGTGCATGCATGCGCTCTGGGTTGGGGTTTGTGAAAGCTTCATGATGTGTGGAGGTGGTGAGAGTGGAGGGAGGCGGCTCCAGAGAAAGATGGTGTAGGTGCTGTGCAAATTGTAGTGCTCTTGTTTGTTGGGTTGGGATTGTACAGATGCAAGCTTCAGTGCAGTGGTGAAGGGATGGTGTGTGTGTGGGGGTGTATTATTATTAGCCTGTAGTGCTGTGCATGTGTGTGTGTGATGTGAACTTTCTGTGGACTGTAATGGTCCGTGTGTGTGTGTGATGTGAACTTTCTGTGGGCTGTAATGGTCCGTGTGTGTGTGATGTGAACTTTCTGTGGGCTGTAATGGTCCATGTGTGTGTGATGTGAACTTTCTGTGGACTGTAATGGTCCGTGTGTGTGAGCATGGGCCTGTAGTGTGTATGTAGGAGTTGGACATGAAAAGTCACATAGGCTGTGTTTTTGCTTATCTGGACAAGCCATGTGTGTGTTGGGGTTGGTGATAGGGTTGGACATAAGGTTGGAGATGGGAAGTTACCTAGCTGTGTTGCGTGTTTGTCAGTAAGCCATGTGTGTGTTCGGGTTGGGAAGTTGCATAGCTGTCTTGTTTATGAGCAAGCCCTTGCGGTGGTCTGCGGGTTCTGCGCATGCATTAGTGGTCTGTGTATGTGTTCCTGCTATATTGCTTTGTTTTTGTGTTGAGCAGTGTGGATGCAGACAGCCTGCTGCTTGTTAGGCTTTGGTACATGGTGTGTGGCTCTAAGGTAGACTTAAAACTTGTACGATGAAGTTTGGAGGAAGAGATGTAAAGAGATGGAAGATTGACATCATAGAACTTGTCGTGTGGTGGGGGTTTGGCCTCATTGTCAGTGTTGGTGACCGACCTAGTCTTGTTTCCAGTCACAGGAACACCCATAACAGATTTGAGATGACTTTGAGTCTGTTTTTAATGTATGTGATTTGACAGAGTTTGTATGGGGGGGGGGCAACTTTTGGGTTGCTGCACTTTTTAGTAATATTTTGTTAATTGTTGACTGTGGTCTGTTGAAAAATGATGTGAGAATTTGTTCCTTCTTGTGGGTTTTTTGCTTCCTTTCAAGGAACATTATCGGTGTACCTTGAATGAGAATGTGAATAGACTGGGAACAAGCTGTGCAGACATCGTCTTGTCTGCGCAACAACAACAACAACACACACACACGCTCACACATGCATGCACACACACACACACACACACTACACACACACATACTACACACACCACACACTACACACACATACACACACCACACGCACACACATACTACACACACACACACACACACTACATATACATGCACACACACACACACACACTACACATACATGCACGCACGCGCGCACACACATGCATGCACACACACAAGCACACACAACACACACACACACACACACACACACACCCAAGCACACACACACACACACACACACAAGCACACACACACACACACACACACTACACAACACACACACACACGCACAAGCACACACACACACACAAGCACACACACGCACACACACTACACACACACACACGCACACACACTTGACACACACACACACACACACACACACACACATACACACTGTCAAAGAAAAAGAAGCATAGCAACTAATTCTCTCTCTCTCTCTCTCTCTCTAATTCTGTCTGTCACTAAGAATAAATGACAATAATTTTCAGTTCTGTCAGGGGCTGTAAGTCAATCAGTGTTAATTGTGCCCAGTTTTGTCAGTGATTTAATGCTTAGTGACCGACAGAATTGGACATAATGTAATTAGTATTAACACTAGTGACTGACACTTCTTGTAGAACTGGAAATGATGTTTACTATTAACACAGATTAGCACTGCCTTGTGGAGTGGAAATGACAGTTATCATTTACCCTTAAGTATTAAGGATAATTCTTTTCTCTTCTGTCAGGGAGTGTAAGTCACTAAGTTCTGATAATAACTGTGTAATTTTCAGGGGAGTGTTAGGTCACTATGTGTTAATGATAATTATTTCCAGTTCTATGAGGTAGAGTTAATCACTTAGTGTGAATAATGATTGTCATTTCCTAGTGTGTGAAGTAGTGTAAGTCATGAAGTGTTAATAATGTACTTGCAGTTCTGTGAGTAGTGTAGGTGAGTAAATGTTGATAGTAAATGTGTTATTTCCAGTTCTGTGAGAAAGTGAAGTTGAAACAATGCTGAATTCCATTTATTTTCCCCAGTGTTAAGAAAGACACGGTCACAATAACTGTGTGCAGGTCCGACTGGATGAGACACAGATGGGGGAGGCGGGGGAACTGCGCACACGTCTGCAGCAGGAGCTGGAACTGTTAATGGTGTACCAGAGCAAGGTCAAGGAGAATGCTGATGCTCAGCACAAGCGGGAACGTAAAGTTCTGGAAGAGCGCGTCTCTCTGAGGAGGGCGCTGCTGGAACAGAAGGTAAGAGTGTGTGTCTTAGAGAAGGGGGTTGGGGGGGGGGGGGGAAGGAAGAGTGAGTATGTGTTGGTATTATGGATTTGGAGAAGTAAGACTTGTGATGTTCAGCACCAAGATAAGCAGAAGGTTCT
This sequence comes from Monoplex corrugatus, assembly GCA_030674185.1. Classification (NCBI taxonomy): domain Eukaryota; kingdom Metazoa; phylum Mollusca; class Gastropoda; order Littorinimorpha; family Ranellidae; genus Monoplex; species Monoplex corrugatus. The sequence continues at coordinate 57,481,685 of JAPXFY010000022.1, forward strand.
GGAAGAGCACACCTCTTTAAGGGTAGCATTGCTGGAAGACAAGCTTTGTGTGTTGGTGTCTGTGAAGTTGAAGACAGGAAAATGCAGAGACTCATCAGAACAAATATGAACACCAACTTTTTGAGGAGTCTGTGTAACAATTAATTGCACATTTAGTGCTATCGGCTCAGACGTTTGGACAAATAATCCTTTATTTAAAAAAAAAACAAAAAAACTTTTGCATATATGACTTCAATATATCTTCCATGTTCGTACTATGACAAATAAGGCATGAGTACATTCAGAAAGCATGTCCAGATATTTTTTCTTGCATTTATACCCCTGTTTCCATTTTTTTCTTTTTTTTTTTTTACAACTAAATTCTGCCTAGCCTCTCTCTCTCTCTCTCTCTCTCTCTCTCTCTCTCTCTCTGCATCTCTGTCTCTCTCTCTCTGTCTGTAGAGTCATGACTTGTGTGTAGAGGGTGACAAGTTTGATGTCTGTTGAGTCATGATGTGTGTGTAGAGATCAACAAGTTTGATGTCTGTAGAGTCATGACTTGTGTGTAGAGGGTGACAAGTTTGATGTCTGTTGAGTCATGACTTGTGTGTAGAGGGTGACAAGTTTGATGTCTGTTGAGTCATGATGTGTGTGTAGAGGTGACAAGTTTGATGTCTGTAGAGTCATGACTTGTGTGTAGAGGGTGACAAGTTTGATGTCTGTTGAGTCATGACTTGTGTGTAGAGGGTGACAAGTTTGATGTCTGTTGAGTCATGATGTGTGTGTAGAGGGTGACAAGTTTGATGTCTGTTGAGTCATGACTTGTGTGTAGAGGGTGACAAGTTTGATGTCTGTAGAGTCATGACTTGTGTGTAGAGGGTGACAAGTTTGATGTCTGTTGAGTCATGACTTTGTGTAGAGGTGACAAGTTTGATGTCTGTAGAGTCATGACTTGTGTGTAGAGATCAACAAGTTTGATGTCTGTAGAGTCATGACGTGTGTGTAGAGATGGACAAGTTTGATGTCTGTAGAGTCATGATTTGTGTGTAGAGGTCAACAAGTTTGATGTCTGTTGAGTCATGACGTGTGTGTAGAGGTCAACAAGTTTGATGTCTGTAGAGTCATGACGTGTGTGTAGAGGTCAACAAGTTTGATGTCTGTAGAGTCATGACGTGTGTGTAGAGGTCAACAAGTTTGATGTCTGTAGAGTCATGACTTGTGTGTAGAGATCAACAAGTTTGATGTCTGTAGAGTCATGACGTGTGTGTAGAGGTCAACAAGTTTGATGTCTGTTGAGTCATGACGTGTGTGTAGAGATCAACAAGTTTGATGTCTGTAGAGTCATGATTTGTGTGTAGAGGTCAACAAGTTTGATGTCTGTTGAGTCATGACTTGTGTGTAGAGGTCAACAAGTTTGATGTCTGTTGAGTCATGATGTGTGTAGAGGTCAACAAGTTTGATGTCTGTTGAGTCATGATGTGTGTAGAGGTCAACAAGTTTGATGTCTGTTGAGTCATGACTTGTGTGTAGAGGTCAACAAGTTTGAAGTCCCTTTCTTCTGCCTCTTCTGTAAATGCACGAATAAAAGAAACACAATCCTATGAGAATCAAGAAACAAGGGGATGTAATGATTCATACAAAACAGGAATGAAAGAGTTAAGATGGGCAGTGGACAGGCCAGTATTTAATGGCGCTGGCTCAGATTAAACTTGAGACATCAGTCGTTGAGTCCACAGCTCTATCCAAAGAATTAGCCAAGCCAGGTTAAAAACTTTGTCTTACATGGAGGATCAAACCTGTTGAGTATCCTGTATCAGATAAAACAGACTGCCCTAAACTGAATAAGTGATGACCATGTAAGTGTTGTGTTTCAGATGGAAGAAGAACGGGCCAACCAAGAAAAAGAGGAGTCGGACAAATGGCGAATGTTGTCGGAGCGACAGCAGATGGAGCTGGAGACATTTGATGTGGAGACGACAGCTATGGGGCTCAACGCTCACGACGTGGCCTCCGCTTCCCAGGATCCTTCACAGGATGATGAGCGACTGTCGACGCGTGGCTCCACCTTGTCGTTGTCGGCCAGCAGCAGTTCCAACTCCTTCAGCTCACAGACTCCATTATAACCCCACGCTTGATGGCTTAGCTGCCACACTGCGTCTGTCTACCTGCCCGACTCCAGTGGCTTTGTGGTAGACAGCGAGTTTCAGTATCACCTCACACATGTCTGACAGACACCGACTGGCCTACCTGCCGCAAATGATTGACTGACTGAACTGTCGAGACAGAAACAGGTAGGTTTGATATCACCTCAGGTGTGTCAGGCAGATGGATAGTGGCCTGACTGCAACCAGACCGACTGTTAGATTATAAGCAGGGAAAGTGTCGGCATCACCTCAAGTCTGTCTGCTGCAGGGGACTGAGCATATGGTTTAAGACAAGTGGAGTTGCCTCACATCTTTCTTAGGGATTGCACCCTGTCTGCCTGTCTACCTGCCTGCCTGCCAAACGGATGAGTAGACATATAGACAGGCTGTCAGGACATACCTCACATCCAGTGTCTGACCAGTGATGCTATGACAAGCCAGCAGATTAGAAAAAACAACCTTCACACTTTTGTGAGGTTAACGCTGTTCTGCGTGAGAAATCTGCATTGTGGTGTATGGGGTGAATGAAGTGGTAGTCCGGCTATAGGAATGATGATAGATTTAATGTTGTGTGGTAAAGAAGAATTGATGTTGGGTTTGCAGTGAAACCTGATTAATCTGTGCAAACCTTGTAGTATGGCTGAAGTTGAGTCACTCCCAACACAGGTAATAGTAAGTGTGAAGACTTGAAGAGATGTTGCCCCAGCACTGAAACGATAATGGTACTTGTCATTTCTTCAACTTGTTCAAGACTCACGGACTGTCGACATAGAGAGCTTCCTCGAGATTGGTGCTGTCATCGGTCTGCAGTCAGACCCCCCATCCTCCCCATCCATAGAGCAATGAGTGGTGCTCACATTCTGAACATGTTGATGCCTAGGACAACATTTTTGCTGGGACATTACACACGTTAGGATAGTAGGAAGCTGAGACAACCCAGAGATCACCACATGCTTTTAGTGGAGGTACATTTTGACCAGAGCGCAGTGTGAGAGTGAAATGATGGGCGTTTGGAAGTGTGACCGTTGTAGTCCTCACATGCTGAACAGATCCGCTCCAGTAATCCTCACTATGGTGACCATGCCCTCTTTCTGACCAGGACCATCACACCCCTGTCCAGCAGCATGTTAAAACAGGGCTCTTCAACCCTCATTTCAGATAGAGTGTGCTTCTCGATTCTTGACCAGGAGCATGTTATTTCAGGTTATATCAGAATACTTCAACACCGTCACTTCATGTAGAGTGTGTTTCTCAGTTCTTGTCTGGTTCACTAGTGTGTTGTCCTTTGTGGGAATGTCGAGTCTCAGGTGCAAGAGCTTCACATGGCCAGCCTGGATTGTCCATGGTGTAAGAAAAAAAAGAAAAAAAAGAAAGGGCCCCCGAGCATTGTTGTGTGATGGTTTCACAGCCTTTATGATAGTAAGTTGTGGAAAGCTGTGATTAGGATGTAACATGATGAATAATGAGACCCACACTTGTAACTTCAAAAGGTCAAAAGTCATTTGTTGATTTATGGACAGAAGAAAAAAACAACCCATATATGTTGACACAAAACATACTTGTTGAGGCGCAGACTGACAAACGTGTCCAAAGTCCAGACCGACAATTATGCTTTGTTGAAATTCTGTATGTGGATATTATTGTGGTGGTGGTGTGCGAGACAGACTTCTAGCCCTACAAAACCAGCAGCATGTGTGTGAGAGAGAGCTCTGTTCTTCCAGTTTATTTTATGGCCCACATTGGCACACATACAATCCAAGACTGGTGAGCACAGATCATTGCCAAACATGTACACCCACCACACCCATGGTTCTACTGAAGAAAAGGGGAAAGGTGAAGTAGGAAGGATATAGGGGGAAAATGTTTTTAAAAGAAATGAACTGTAAAACAAAGAAGCAAAAGTGTAGCGACTTCCATCGCAAGCTGTTGATCAACAAACACCTATGCAGACCAGTTCTAAGTGTGTGACACATCAGCCAACACATCTGAACATAGTCATGTGTGTGTGAAGAAGACAAGACTCGTGTATGTGTGGAGAAGACACAACTACAGACTTCTGAATCCAGGTCAACTGCTGATAGTCATTGTACAACAACCTGGCGACAAGAACAACAAGTCCGTTTGAGAACATTGGTTAGGATGGGAAAAAACATCAAACAACCTTGGTAGTGCGCACGTTTTTTGGCATTTGACTGAATGTGATGTGATGAGACTGTAAATATACACACATATTACATGTACAAGGAAATGTATATGTGTGTGTGTGTGCGCATGCATGCGTGTGTGTGTGTGTGCTCACATGCGTATGTGCAAAATGTGTGGTTGAGGTAAAGCTGATGGTTAAGTGTCCACATTGAAGAAATTTTTCCAGTTTTTGACAAGAGTGGTCTATGTGTGTGTGTGTGTGTTTGTGCGTGCGAGTAACATACATTTGATGTTGAATCCACAATGAAATAGTTTCCCCAGTGGATGGGGAGAATTGTGTGTAGTGTGTGTGTGTGTGTGTGTGTGTGTGTGTGTTAACATATTATAGTTGATGTGGACTTTACAGTAAAATAGTTCCCCTTGCGAATGGGGAGAATGGTGTTGATGTGTGTGTATACGTGTGTATGACATACAATTGATGTAGAATCTAGGATGAAGTAGTTTTCCCAGCGGTTAAGGTGAACTTATGAATTTGTGTGTTTGTGTGTGTAAGATATGATTGACATAGGGAATCTGCGATGAAGTAGTTCTCCCTGTGGATGGGGAGAACGGTGATTGTGTGTTGGAGTGGGTGAATTGTGTGTTGGGGTGGGTGACATACAGTTGATATAGAATCCACGATGACATAGTTTTCTTGTTCTGTGAGGGGAATAATGTGTGTGTGTTTGTGTGATACAGATAGACAGACATAAGTGGTTGATGTAGAAAGCACAATGAAGAAGTTCTCCCCTTGGATGAGGAGAATTGTGTGAGGGTCCAACAGAGCAGTGATGATGTTATCACTTGTCCAGACGATGTCGCTTTGTCAGTTGAACTGTGGAAAGCATTGATGGTGTGTGTAATTGTAAACATGGCAGCATGAGCCCCTCTCATCTCTTGATAATGGTGGTGGTGAGGGGTGATTGTGTGATATATCAGTATGTGTGACTGTGTGTGTTTAGAATTCAGAGCATGGGCTGCCAGAATGTTCACATGACTGTGTTTAGAATTTAGAGTGTGGACTGTCAGAGTGTTTGCAGCGTGTGTGTCTGCATACATTTTTTACCTTGCATTTTCTTTTCTCTTTTCTTTATATTTTTCAAACGTGTGTATCAGTTGGTAGAGACATAATTAGACTAGCTGTGTGACGTTCAGTTGTTAGTATTGTGAGACCTTATAGTTATACATACATGTGACCGTGTCAGTGTGTGTTTTCAGTTGTGTGTATGTCACTGTGTGTGATCAGAATTGCCCATTGTTATGTTGTATATTATGTTATGAAGAAAAAAGGATGTTGGAAGCTAAAGGATGTGTGTGCTTTACAGTAGCATGGGCTACCCCCCTCCTGGTGCAAATTAGTTTGAATGGTAAGACTTTGGGCACTGTGTAGTGTTTTAGCTGTCGATAGCTATGTTAATGCTAAATACTAGACCTTGGATTTATGTTAATTGCACAGCAGTATAATTTCTTCCAACGCATGGTATTTAGTTTATAGATATTCTAGAAATGTGACATTCTAAAATGGTAATTCTGTTAACTTTTAGCTTTGCTGGTGTTGTAAGTGATTGTTCTTTTTTTTTCAGGGAAAGGGGTCATGGTTACTGATTTTGGGAATGGTTAAGTAACATGGTTGTAATTTGTGTGCTTGATATGAATCACATTTTTTTTGTTTTGTTTTTCTATGAGATGTATTTCTGTATGCTATTCAGAAGACTTTTTTTAATTACACATACTATACCGTGGCTCACAAATGCAATAAGCGGCAGCGGTTTGCCAATTCTGCCTCGTAACAATAAAGTCCGAAGGGACCATAACTCTGAGAGTATCCATGTCTTGGCATGCGCATGTGCTCTTCCTCTTTTCTCGGCAGCCATCTTCCAGCTCGCCTCGTACGCTCTGAGCAGCTAAGTATTTTTCGATTTCGCTACGCGATCGATCGATTGTCATTGTTGTTTTTGTCTTGCCTATGTTTTCGTTTAAGGAGAAACTTATGTGAAGCAATTGGGTGGCAAAGCGAGGGTTAAGAAATTTCGTCCGCCGAATTCTCAAACCCACAAAGCGGTGGTTCGACCGGTGCAAAACCCGCTCTCTCTTCAACTTTGTCTCTCCCTTCTACGTCTTCTCTCTCTCACTCTATCGACAAGTCATCACAACTCAGCTACGGTTCTGTTGTGGTGACCACGAGCCCTCAACTCAGCTGCGGCTCAGTTGACTTTTCGTCATTTTGCGGCCTTCACACTGCCCATCACGGTGATCGACTCAACTGCAGTTCTGTCGATTCTGTGCTCGCCCCCTTCATACAGCTTAACTCCGGTTCTGCTGATACTGTTTCAGCCCCATGGCTGAAGGGCGAATTGGGTATGGGTCTCCTTCGGGAGGCAGGAAGGCCAGCACTTTGACTGAAACTGGCTCACCCCCTGGTTCGCCAGGTGGGCCAAGGGAGACAACCCCCCCTTTACGGGCGTCAGATCGTCGATCTGCCCCGGTTGTCTCCCTTCCTCCCCTGCAGCCTGCTCCTGCCCCGCCCCGCCCCAACCTCTCTGTCCCATTCCGGGACAGGGCACCTTGGCAACTACCAAGCGACCCACGGCAGGCTGGCACATCTCTGTCCCATTCCGGACAGAGCACTTGGGCACCTTGGCACATGCCAAGCGGCCCCCAGCAGGCTGGCCCTTTGGGCACTGGGGATACCCTGACCCACGGGGACCATTACCAGCGGGCCAGGCCCCCCCCCCCCCTTCATGGGGTCAGGGTCTGGTATCCCTTGGGCTCAGCCCATGCCGCATCCCATGGCACCGTACATGGCACCATGGCACCAACATTGGGATTTCCCCCGGCCTCGGCCGCGGGATGCATGTGGTGGCCCGGCTTTATGCCTGGTGCCCCACTGGCGCAGGCCTCATCCTCGCCAGCCCCTCCGGCACCCCTGGTGTCGGATCCCCCCCCGGGGGTACCTCCTGGGGGCTCGGACCTGGGTCCCACCGGCGTGGCACCCCGGTCAGACACTTCGCGGACTCTCGCCCCCTCTATAGGCGGGCCAGAGGACACAGGACTCTGGCTCAGAGGACGAAGCCCCTGCCCACATGGTCTTCTGCTTCCAAGAGGCCATGGACCGGATGGCAAGCCACGCGCCGGAGGCGGGTCCACAGTGCCAGAGGACCAAGGCTCCCAAGCCTTGCTCAGCCGAGCGCCTTTTCAGCACTCACCCTACCTCAGCCCCACGTGCCTCTTTTCTCAAAGAGTCCGACATGGTGGCTGACTGCCTAAAGAGAGTCCAGGACACCGCCAGGGGGAAAGAGGCACAGGATTTCATCCCTGGATCCATGCCTGACTTCCCGGGAGCCATGCCCTTCAGGAAATTCCTGAAGCCGGCCCCGCTCCCCTTCCAGCGGAAGCCCTTCATGGCCCATGAGGCCATCCCTGAGGCTCCCCTCTCACTCACACACGAGGACCTCCTCCTTGTCAGTGATCGGTCTCGGACCCAGCCGCAGCACATCTCCCTCACGGAAAGATGCTTGGCGGAATGGGAGGAGAACGCGAGGCGGGGGCTGGTGGCAGCCTCCGCCATGGACTCCTTTTTGGGCGGCCTGGCGGCAGCCCTTAAGGACCCAGACCACAAGTCATTCGCGGTACGCCAGGCGCCTGACTCTGCCACCATCGTGGCCTTCATCCAGGCCATGGCAGAGGGGCTCAAATGCTCCACAGAGGCCTTGGCCCGGACGTACCTCAACACCGTCATGGCGAGGCGGGATGCCATTCTCACGGCATCCTCGGTCGCTAGCTCACCGTCAGCCAAGGCCTCCTTGCGCGCGGTACCCGTCCAGCCGGGTTCCCTCTTTGGGAGCCACGTTCAAGCCATCCTGAAGTACCAGGCTGACATCAAAAGGGACCTCGCCCTCCATTCCAGACCCTCTCGCCCTGCAGCAAAGCGCCCGGCTCCAGCAGCCTACCCATCCCATGGGCCCACTCAGTCGAAGTTTTGCGGCTCTTCCAGGCCCCAAGGGCACAGGAAGAGGCAACAGCACTCGGGCCGGCCGGTTCCCCGGCCTAAGGCCCGCAGGCCGGCTCCTTCTCAGCCGGCCAACCCCCAATGACTCGCCCCCGGCCTGAGGCCATCACCCCCCACGGGCGATAATGTGGGCAGTCTCTCCTGACACATCGATGCATGGGAGAGGCTGCCCGCCAGCCCGTGGGCCCTGCGGGTGATCAGGTCGGGGTTCCGCCTTCCTTGGGGCCCAAGGAAGGCCCCTCTCACGCCCTCGCCCCCTGCTTTCGCACTTCCTCAAGATCGCTTGGCCTTGCAGGCCCTGGATCAGGTTCTTTCGATGCTAGCCAAAGGGGCCACGGAGGAGGTTTCCTCCAGTGTGTCCCCGGGATTCTATGGCCACATCTTTGTGGTCCCCAAAACTTCGGGGGGCTGGAGGCCCATCCTGGACCTCTCCCCCCTAAACCGGTTCCTCCGCGTCCTCCATTTCCGTATGGAAACCCCTATGTCCATCCGCGATGCCTTGCACCCGGACGACTGGGGGATATCCATCGACCTCAAGGATGCATACTTCCACCTCCTTATTCACCCCAGGGACAGGAAGTACCTCAGATTCGTCTGGAGGAACCGGATCTTCCAATTCAGGGCCCTGCCCTTCGGTCTGGCACCCGCCCCTTGGCTGTTCACGAAGGTGGCGAGGGAACTGTGCATGCATGTTCGGGGGAAGGGTATCCGCCTCAAGGCCTATCTAGATGATTGGCTTCTACTCGCCTCCTCCAAGGAACAGTGTGCACAACAAGCTTCCCAGGTCCTGCGACTCTGTCACAACCTGGGCTTTGTCTGCAACGAGAAGTCGGACCTCACTCCCTCCAAACAGTTCCAGTTCCTGGGCATGTCCTTCGACACATCCAAGTGGAGGGTGACCCCGACTCCCCAGCGCTTACTGCGCCTTCAGGGCCTCCTAGCCCAACTGCTCCCTCAACTTCACGCCCCGGCCAGGAAGCTGGCCTCCCTACTGGGCCTTATGGAGTCGCTGGCACCCCTAGTGCCACTGGGTCGTCTCCTCAAGTGGCAATTCCAATGCGGATTCCGGAAGCGTTGGTCACAGTCGCTTCATCCGTGGGACCTTCCGGTCCACCTGGGTCCTTGGTTCAAATCATCGGTGACCAAATGGCGCTCCCAGTCATACCTAGCCCAGGGAGTCCCTATCACACTGCCCCCCGTTCATTCAATTTTACCTGCGTGACGTCTCCCGTCTGCGCGAAGACGGATCCAGGGGTATCGCTTCCGCTGTGGTGGCCCAACACCCCATCTCAGCCACACGCCCTGACTCCTACCATTCCTCCAGGCATTAATCAGGTAAGCTCTCCATCCGGGTAGTGCTATTCTGCATTTGTGAGCCACGGTATAGTATGTGTAATTAAAAGGAAATTTTCCTTCTAAAATTACGTTTAATCTAACATACTTACCGTGGCTCACGCAGAGTCCCTCCCGTCCTCCCCTCCTTCCTGGTTCCTTCTATCCACAGTCAGGGTCTAGGTCTCCTCGAAAAGAGGAAGAGCACATGCGCATGCGCAAGACATGGATACTCTCAGAGTTACCGTCCCTTCGGACTTTATTGTTACGAGGCAGAATTGGCAAACCGCTGCCGCTTATTGCATTTGTGAGCCACGGTAAGTATGTTAGATTAAACATAATTTTAGAAGGAAAATTTCCTTTTTAGAGGAGAATGGCTGCTACATCAAATTTGTATTGTATAAGGGCTCTTCACCTCTTTTTGAGTTTCTGATTTTTTTTTTTCAAATTGATTTAAACAAGAGAGAAAAAATCCATTTTATGATAAGTATTCAGTATTATCTGTTCCTGATTCATGTTGAGTTTTGGTCTTTGGATTTAAGCAAAAAATAACCACCACATGGATAGATCACACTTTACAGATTCCAACTGTTCTGTTGTAGGACATTGTTGTGATGAAGTGTGCTCTGTGTGTGTGTGTGTGTGTATGTGTGTGTGTGTATGTGTGTGTGTACAATGTGATTGGATTGTAATACCTGTCTATACATGATTAGTGGTTAGTACTTAATACAATATTTATTGGCCAGTGATTTTCTTTTTCATTTGATTTTTTCGTCATTTTTGTTTGTAGTCAAATTGTATTCAGATGATACTTAACTTTATTAATTAATTGTAAATTTGGTGGTGTCATTTTCATTATCACTGTTGTTGTTGTTGTTTTGTTGTTGTTGTTGTTGCTAAATTAAGCTTGACATGTGGTGATGAACCTAAATTTTCTGTGAACATAAATCATAGGCTGTGATTTCTGTGTGAGATATATCATAGTGTTTGCATAACATTTGTAATAAGGAAACTGTTTGTTGAAGGTTTTACTAAGGAAACTGTTCATTGATGATCTTAGTCAGGAAAGTGTTCATTCAAGATCTTCATAAGAAAATTGTTTGTCAAACATCATACTAAAGAAACTGCATTGAAGATTTTTATTTTAAGAAAAATGTCCATTGCAGATCTTAATAAGGAAACTGCTGCTTTAAGATTTTGGTAAGGAAACTGTTCATTGAAGATCTTCAGTTTAAATGTAAGTACAGAGCAGTGTAGTCTTCAGGATGTATACCCAAGTCATAACATTTAACACTTTCATACCCTCACCCCATCCGTCGGGTATCCTGCAGGAAGGTGATGTACAAATTTAGGGAGTGAAAGGGTTGATCAGTTAAATGCTGCCTGGAGATATAGTACAAGTGTAAAGGCTTCAGGACAGATTTTGTTTGATGTTAAATAATTAGACCTTGAGGGACAGTCATGAAAGAATCAGCTTTTGAGTTTCGCTATGTTCGTCTGTGCTAGACCTGGGGATAAGTTTCAGGGAGTCACCTTTGTTTAGTTTATCAGAGGTTTGACAGGGAGTTTTCATTTGACTTCATTGTTCTTGTTTTGGAACTGGGGAATAGAATTAGGGAGTCTGCCTTTGTTTAGTTTATCAGAGAAGTAACAGGAATTTGTGTTGGTCAGTGTTACATGAAAGAACTGATCGGTCATTTATGGACTTAGTGTAACAGTTTATTGGACTTACTGTATCAAGTCATTCCGTATTGTAGCGTTTTGGTCCAAAGCTGTCCGATCACTTGGTTACACTCACCACTTCGTCTTTGTGAGTGATGAGAGACTGTAGGAGGAACACGAAAGTGTGGCGTCAAACAGCACACCATGGTGCAATGAATGTGACAGTTGCACAGCGTCAGTTGGTGGTTTTGGTTTGTGATTTGTGGGAATCAGTGTTTTGAACTTGTAGTATCCTTTGTGACTGATGAAGACGATTTCTGTGAGAATGGTTGTTTGACCTGTTTCCTTTTCTCAAGAGAACGTCTCCACGCTTGGAATAAGTAACATAAGCACTGACGCCACAGATGCCATGAGATGGAGATCTAAAATGATGATGGCATAAGCCTGTGCTCATCTGTATGCTCTGACAAGGTCTTGTGTGTTAATCGGTTACTCTCCCCTGTTGCAATCATTCGTCCTTTCTCTCCCTGTTTGTCACTTGTCTCCCCTGACAGGCCAAAATTCTTTATTGTCTTTGTGACTCTAGTGGAACTGCAGAACTTCACCCTGTACTTTAGTTTGATAAATGGGCATTGGGTTTTTTGAGCATTCCGGTTTTCCTTTAAACATGTTTGGTTATTTACCAATTCTTGTGATAATAACTAGTGTCAAAGTGTTTTTTAGTTTTATATTTTTGTTGACAAAGATGACTTGTTTCAGATTTTTTCTGTCTTCCTCCTAGTCCCAGCCTGTGTCACAAATGTTTAGAACTTGTCGTTTTGTTAGATGGTCCTGTTGGATTTTTGGTTCCTGTAAAACTACATGCAGTGTGGAAGGTAGTGATCGTAGTATTGATGTGAATTCTGGACACCAAGGATATGAAATGCGCAGCAAAACTTTGATGTTGATTTTTTGTTAGCAGTTGTTTTGTCAGGGTGGAATGGGAGCAACAACATGTCGGCTTTATTATGTCTCACTGACAAATTACAAAGGGGGCCTCATTCAGTATATCAGTAAGATTCAATGCTGACACTTTGTGACATTAAAACATTACACATTTTTGATGTTAGAGTGTTAAACATATGTGACATTAAAACAAACATTTGTGACAATAAAGCATTGAACATTTTTTTACATTAAAACATTAACTGTTTGTGACATTGAAACATTAAACATTAGTGACATTAAAAAGCAGAGAACATTAAACTTGAACATTCATGCATACATCATTGTAAAACGCGCGCGCGCACATGCACACGCACACACACACACACACACATACACACACACCACACCTCTCTCTCTCTCTCTCTCTCTCTCTCTCTTCTTCTTTTTACTTACTCACACAAGTGTGAAATCTTGTGCATAATAGTGAACATGAGCAACAGGTAGGCATACATTTATTTTTCTTCAGCTTAGTTGATTTTGTTTTGTTTTGTTTTGTACACATAACTGCAATCAAATATTGAATAGATTTTGGGGTTAAAGGTGGATTTTGTCAATTTTTCATTTTCAAGAACAAAACTTTGACCCTCTGGTAGCAGTTGGTAATGGTTTGCTATGTATAAGAAAGTCACATCAGCATGCACACACCTTTCAGCACCATGCTGTGTATATTATTCAGTGGTAATATTGATATAAAATGTCACATTGGTTCGAAACAGTTGCTTGTATCAGTGTGAAGTTTGAATAGCGCTGTGGTACCATTGGTATAAACTGTTGTATCGGAACGGTAGTCACAACGTTGGTGTAAACTGTCAAGTCTGAATGTTTGTACCAGTTTGTGTGTTGGGTCATCAGATGTGGCTATATTTGTTGTAAATTGTCAAACACAGCAGTACATACATGCATTTGATGCAAATTGCTGAGGCAACACAGTGCTCGCACTGTGAAGTGTTTTGTCGGACCATTTTGATATTGATGTAGAACCTTGGAGCAAGGCAATAGTTGTATGTTTGAATAGCAGTGTGCTGTTAGTTTGTTTACTTGTTGTGTGAGTGGCGAGTCCAAATTTGGCATGAAAACTATGAAGCAGTTACATCATTGTGAAGCGTTTGTGTTAATTGTAGAGCAGTAGTTGCGTAATTGTGTGGTGTGGTGCAGATTTGGAAGCTGTAGTTTGTTTAGGTGTGTACCACGAGGCCGATGTTGTGTTGGTGTGACTTGTCGTCTACAGTGAAGGATGTCACTTTGTGTTGGTGTGACTTGTTGTCTACAGTGAAGGATGTCGCTATGATGGTGAATGAGGCCGATGTTGTGTTGGTGTGATTTGTCGTCTACAGTGAAGGATGTCACTTTGTGTTGGTGTGACTTGTTGTCTACAGTGAAGGATGTCGCTATGATGGTGAATGAGGCCGATGTTTGTGTTGGTAGTGACTTGTCGTTGCAATGAAGGATGTCAGTTTGCTGTTGTGTTGGTGTGACTTGTCGTCTGCAGTGAAGGATGTCACTTATGTGGTGAATGAGGGCGATGTTGGTGTTGGTGTGACTTGTCGTCTACAGTGAAGGATGTCACTATGATGGTGAATGAGGCCGATGTTGTGTGATTTGTCGGCTACAGTGAAGGATGTCACTTTGTGTTGGTGTGATTTGTTGTCTACAGTGAAGGATGTCACTATAGTATGATGGTGATACAGGGAGTGGTATTAGTACAGTGTGCTCATCTGTCAGGCTTCAACACTGTGGCCTGGGTGGTATTAATTCTGCAGCCGGACTTTGGGAAAGTGTTGGTGGTGATAAAGTCGGTTCCTGCACATGATTCGTTCACTGACTGTTCTACACTAATGCTCATGTATTCGCTGTGGTTCCTCTTTTCCAAACTCATGTCCTCCTTGGCAATGGGGAATTGAGTTGATCAGACATTTTATTCAGTGTGCTACAATGGAACGTCTTTGTGTGTGCTTGTGCTGTTTGGGTCACAAAACTGGCTGTACTACAGAATGTGTGTGATGTGCATGTGTGTGTGTATGTGAGAGAGGGAAAGAGAGGAACAAGTGAGCATGTTTGTAGAATTAAAAGAAACAGAATATGAGTGACAATGCGAGATCGAGTGAGAGAAAAGACAGAAAACATTCGTATCGTTGTCGTCATCAATCATGGTGCAGTTGATGCGTGTCTGTACATTTATTCCAACGTAAGTTGGAAGCCAAGGCGAACGAATTGACAGACCTGTGGATATGTATACCTAACAATATAAACTATATATGGACTCTTATCAAGAGACATCTCCAGGCTATGTTGATAACCTGCCAACCTAGATAACCCAATAACATAATGTGTGTTGTGGTCAGTATAATAAAGATTGACCCGACCTACCTACTTTGCATAATGTATGAACATCATAGCAGAAGGCATCATGGGACGTGTCCTCGATGTACTGGGGGTGACATGGCGCCAGCCTCCATTGCAATGTGTACAGATGTACGTTGTCTTGAATGGTTTCCGCATGCTTGAGTCGGTGTGTGTAGGCCTACATGTTGCGTTGAATGGTTTCTACACGCTTGTCTTAACTCTTCCACTTCCTCATCGTGTCCGCTGGTTTCCTGCAAGAGGCTGGTGAATGAGATGAGGGAGGGAAAGGTTTAATGTGTACAGATGTATGTTGTGTTGAACGGTGTTTGCACGCTTATGTCAACGTGCATACGTGTGTGTGTGTGTGTGTGTGTGTTGTGGGATGTCTGCAATTCGTAAACTGTGTATCACTGGAAATGTGTACAAAATATGTCCTGGCACATATAGAGCTATAGGTATTTAACAATGCAGATTTGAAATGTATTTTCAACATAATGCCAGTTATTGAAAATAAAAAGGGGAAAAAATCACGAAAAACATTTGGAATTGTTGGTGCGTTTAAGTAATCGTGTATGTGTGGTTTGAGATGATGCATATTCATGATTGTATGTGCGTGCAGTATCCAGGGCATGTTTGCATGAACTAGGATATTATCCACCCTTAGGGTATGTATGTCGTCTTTCTAGAAGACATTGAAAATATTCTGTGCACAGAATCAGGATTATTGGTGTCGGTGAGAATGATGATAATGGGAACACCAAACTGATAATGCCATAATGATATCGTATCTAGACCAAGGAAATGGCTTCAGGTTGTTTCTTGTAATGTGAATGTTTAATCTGCATTATTCTCAAACAAAAATATGTACATGCTTACACACACACACACACACACACACACTGCACACGTAGATTCGCACGCTCCTCCTGCTTACACCGTCATGCACACACAGATGCTGCCTCCTTACACACATTCTCTCTCACACACTCATAGACACACGCACACATATTGCAATCCCAGCTGGCATTATTAATCCTTTCGCTGCCAAAGTGTAAATAAAAAGATGAATCGCCTGTGCACGGAGTTAAATTCTTGACTTAAAATATAAAAAAAATTCATATCTCTTCATTCAGCCCAGAAAACCCCACAACACTATATATTTTCTTGTTCAGTATACTTTACAACACACTAAGAGTAGCAGTACTTTCGTTTTTACGATTGCCAGTGCTAGTAATGTCACTGACTCTTATCTGGGTCAAGTCCGACTTCGGACATCAACACCAAAATACCGCCTGCATGCGCCAAATTACCATTTTCACTATTATTGACAGACTGCCAATCAGAATCAGCTCCACAGGTAATGATTTCTGCAACTTCTTTTGTTGTATAAGTTGTTTTTCGGGTCCGATTGATGCTCAGTGTTGAAGAGAGTTCGTCCGCCATTGTTTACAGTTGCTGAATAGTAGGGGTCACATTTTCAACCACGCAGGCAGAAAAGACCGTAAAACGTCACACATACATAATTAGCATCTATTTAAAGAGGGAATACTGAAGTTTCCTTTGATATCTCATACGTCACTGAAAGTGTTGGGGTTTTCTGGCTAAAAATAGGAAAAGTGGCCGACCAAATATTCGGTCGGTGGCACTGGAGGTGTACGTTTCTTTCCGACCAAATATTCGGTCGGAAGCAGTGAACAGGTTAAAAACTGGCCTTTTTGCTGCCCCTCTTAATGTTCCCATCATTCTGATGTTGTCAGCTTAGCGTTTCATAGGACCCATCTCCCCTCACCCCCATTTCAAGACCTTGCCAGCGCGTAGTATTTTTTTACAAAGATACCGGGAGTCTACAAGATAATTGCTGGCAGATATGAGTAGAGCGCATATGGAATTGTCCAAGTACTATGAATCCATCTTGAACAAACTGAACTCGAAACGCTTATGTATGGGAGAACATCGACTTCAAAGCACTATACAGCAGACTCCTTAAAGATCCTCTTCAGAGATGTTCTTCCAAATGCAGAATTCAAATTTTTACAAGAGATCAATAGATATCATCTTTCATGATCAGATTTTTAAATGCGTTTTAGACTTGAAAAGATAATTTGTGAGTTGTCCTTAACGTGATGTTAGCCCTGATGTGGCTCTTATTGTCTGTCGGCTGGGCTTTAATTAAGCAGTATGATATATACTATGAACTTGCTGTCAACTCCATAAAAGTCTTTGTATAGGAGAACATCATGTTCCCCAAGTATCAAAATTCCAAACACTGGAGATTCTCCCAGATGTGGATACCCTAGGTTTATGTGTAAATGCCCACAAGTTATTAATCATTCAAACATTTTTTCAACAGTCTGTACTGGAATAAAATCACTCCCACACTCACTCAGATCCACATCCTTTCAACACTTTGGGCCATACCAGAAGGTGAACTTTTACTTTGAAAAAAATCTGTCTTTATTGCAGAAAATGCCAAGATCAAACACGGAACTATCATTACCAATCATTGTTCATCTCTCTCACACACACACGCACGCACACACCACACACACACACACACACACACACACACACACACACACACAAAATGAAATCTACTCTACAAATGATAAACGGATTCATACCATAACTAAAGTAAATCACACAATTAAAAGAATGTCAATACAATTCAATTTCACTGAAAACTTTGCTGAAATTTTTGTTTTGTTTCACAATTTGTGATGAAGAACTGATTACTGGGCATACAGATATGAATGACCATACACCCTGGCAAGACGAAATAATGGAAAAACAAAATGAAAACAACACAGACTATATAGACACATGACAAATGCTAGACACAATAAATGGCACAACCTGATAACTTCTCAGACAAGCCTGAGAAAAAAACTGACCTTGATAAAGATCAAGGTCATGATCTAAGAACTTTTAACAATTTCTAAGTTCATGATTCTTCATGTAGTTTGTCCTCGACTTAATTTTTTTTTTCCAGCTTTTTCTCAAACATCTACGAAATCCACTTTCAAGTAAATTTGACTTGTTAAAAGTAACTATGTAACATACTAGATGTAACTTCATCAATCACAGATGGTCGCATTAAACCTGATGACGACTTAATAAATAACATACTTTACTCTTTCACCCCCTCACCTTCAGATGGATAGTATTAAAGGGTTAATCTCTATCCCTGTCCAGAAATATTTTGTTCACACACAAAACACACACACACACACACACACACATATATACACACTTCACAATGAAGAATTATATGAAAATGGGTATGAAACTGAAGGTACAGATTTCCCAACATCTGAACCAATAGGTTACAAGTGGAACTTCATGATACTTCAGGAAACTGACTAGACTGTTGTTGAATGGTTAGCTGCTGAAACGTTGGCAAAAAGGGGGCTATAAGCACCCAGACACATCAATAATGTTATGTATGTTTCAGTTCATTATGAGACACACTATCGTTGGCACAGCAATATCATCATAATTATTTTATGGTTTGGTTCATTACTAAACATACAGCAAAAACACTGCAGTATACACAGCAATAATATGATATTTTGGTTGTCAGTTCATTACAAGACATACAATGAAAAACCCAATTTCACTTGTCAGTTCATTACAAGACATACAACGAAAAACCCAATTTTACTTGTCAGTTCATTACAAGACATACAATGAAAAACCCAATTTTACTTGTCAGTTCATTACAAGACATACAATGAAAAACCCAATTTCACTTGTCAGTTCATTACAAGACATACAATGAAAAACCCAATTTCACTTGTCAGTTCATTACAAGACATACAATGAAAAACCCAATTTTACTTGTCAGTTCATTACAAGACATACAATGAAAAACCCAATTTCACTTGTCAGTTCATTACAAGACATACAATGATAAACCCAATTTTACTTGTCGGTTCATTACAAGACATACAATGAAAAACCCAATTTTACTTGTCAGTTCATTACAAGACGTACGCTGAAAAACCCAATTTTCACTTGTCAGTTCATTACAAGACATACAATGAAAAACCCAATTTTACTTGTCAGTTCATTACAAGACATACAACGAAAAACCCAATTTTACTTGTCAGTTCATTACAAGACATACAATGAAAAACCAAACATCAACACTTACTGCATGAGAAAGAATTGCGATCTAAATGAAACAAAAATTACTACAAAAGATGACATGAGTGTAAGGTATGATAAAATGAAAAATAAAATGACCAAAAGATTACACTGATTGTGAATATGACTACATTATGAATATGACCGTAAAACGTTCTCTACAAACAAATCAAAAAACCCAAATCAAATAATGGTGAATGCAGAATGTAAACTTTTCTGTTTTGTGTAGAATTAATGAAAATGAATACAGAAGTACACACACACACACACACACACACACACACACACACACACACTAAATGCACACACACTCTTACTTCATCATAAAAAGACCAATTCCAAATGAGTTTTAAACTGTTTTTTTTTTAAATCAAGCTTTATAAATTATGGAAGCTGTGTCAACTCTGCAACAATATTGAAATGAAAGCACATTTCTAAAAGTCTTTTCTTTTGTAAATACACTTTTCCCCGCACAGCATCCATCTTATAATTGTTCTACACATCCCTCCCATTTCGTCTTTGTTGATAATTACAGATTCTAATCATTACAGGTTCTATAACATAAAAAAAAGGCACAACAAGAACATAAACAACAGAACACTGAAAATAAAATGCAAAGTACATATGATCTTAAACGAGACGGGAATTCTGCAAAGACTTTCTAGTTTTAGTTCTGGCAGGATCCCCATCTCTATGTAAGAGACTTTCAGGATGAAAAAAAGCCCATATGGGCATACCCACCACAGTCAATCAAAAACTGAACAATGAGGCAGTAACAAAGCAAGTTTCATTCAACAAATAACCAGCAAGAACAACAACGCCAAGGTTTGTAAAACTTGGAAGATTTGGCTGAAGACAAAAAAAAGAATACCTTTGTAACATCAACATCTGTCATACACCATTAACCCTTAGACTCCCGCACCCCAGCCATCAACATCCTGCATTGTCAACCTTGCTAGCAACGCAAAATCTGAACTATTTGACCCCCTCATTCTATTCACCAGCTTCTGCAATAAGCTGGTGGACAGGGTGAGCGAGTCAAAAGACCGTTTTTGCAGTTGGTGGACAGGGTGCAGGAGTCAAAGGGGAAAGCTAAAACTCTTGAGGTCAGAGGGGAGTGAGGTGGTAGAGATCTTCAAACTTCTTCATGGGCCAACATTAGGAGTGTGGTGCCCATCTCCTCCCTTATGGCTTTACCTTCCCCGACTCTCAACACAGTACACCGGCTGGGTTGGAGGCCACACACACAAAGTGTTCTTGAGGCAGACTCAAACCCCAACAATCAGACTGGAAGGCCTGACATCTAC
Source organism: Monoplex corrugatus (assembly GCA_030674185.1). Lineage (NCBI taxonomy): Eukaryota > Metazoa > Mollusca > Gastropoda > Littorinimorpha > Ranellidae > Monoplex > Monoplex corrugatus. The sequence goes on from JAPXFY010000022.1 coordinate 57,501,778, forward strand.
CTGTGCACCGACCAGACTTAAATGCCTACTGTGTATAAGTACGATTTAATCCCGACAAACCATGCACAGAAACAGCAATAGCCTTCACATAAAGCTGACGCGTACAGATTAACTAGATAAGCACAGAATCAGTAATGATGTGCATGTAAATCTGACTTGTAGAGATTAACTAGATAAGCATAGAATCAGTAATGATATGCATGTAAATCTGACTTGTAGAGATTAACTAGATAAGCACAGAATCAGTAATGATGTGCATGTAAATCTGACTTGTAGAGATTAACTAGATAAGCATAGAATCAGTAATGATGTGCATGTAAATCTGACTCATAGAGGTTAACTAGATAAGCACAGAATCTGTAATGATGTGCATGTAAATCTGACTCATAGAGGTTAACTAGATAAGCACAGAATCTGTAATGATGTGCATGTAAATCTGACTCATAGAGGTTAACTAGATAAGCACAGAATCAGTAATGATGTGCATGTAAATCTGACTCATAGAGGTTAATTAGATAAGCACAGAATCAGTAATGATGTGCATGTAAATCTGACTCATAGAGGTTAACTAGATAAGCACAGAATCTGTAATGATGTGCATGTAAAACTGACTCGCAGAGATTAACTAGATAAGCATAGAATCAGTAATGATGTGCACATAACTCTGACTCAGAGATTAACTAGATAAGCACAGAATCAGCAATGATGTGCACGTAAAACTGACTCGTAGAGATTAACTAGAGATTAACTAGATAAGCATAGAATCAGTAATGATGTGCTCATAAAACTGACTCATAGAGATTAACTAAGATAAGCATAGAATCAGCAATGATGTGCTCGTAAAACTGACTCATAGAGATTAACTAAGATAAGCATAGAATCAGCAATGATGTGCTCGTAAAACTGACTCATAGAGATTAACTAGAGATTAACTAGATAAGCATAGAATCAGTAATGATGTGCTCGTAAAACTGACTCATAGAGATTAACTAAGATAAGCATAGAATCAGCAATGATAAGCACGTAAAACTGACTCGTATAATCAAGTTCAGGCATTCCATTTCAGAAAGTAAAAGTCCATTATGATATATACAACCTCATATATACAATTCAACCTATTTACAACTGCAGTGTGTACACAGAGTTTTAGTTATTTCATCAGTTAAAATTTTACCTTTCTTTTTTGTTTCTTACAAGGATTCAACTCGGTAGATATAATCAAAGAAAATGTTATATTTATTAAGTCACAAAAACTTATTGTCTATCTGCAATAAATTACCTAAGAACTACAATCATCTGTGCTTACCATTCATTAACAGCAAACTTTTTTTAATGAATGACTTTGTACAACACATGCACTCACCCTCCCACCCCACACTCATACATACCATATCCAAAAACAAGTACATCACTGACAGCCCCAAAACAAAAACCATGCACTAATGAATTGGATGAAAAAAGTTCCACACCCCTACAATCCCATTTACAACACACACACAACACACACACACACACACACACACAGACACTGACACATGCACGCACATGCAGACAGACACACACACAGACACGCGCGCACACACACACACACAACACACACACACACACACACACACACACACACAGACACTGACACATGCACGCACATGCAGACAGACACACACACAGACACGCGCGCACACACACAACACACACACACACACACACACAACACACACACAACACCATCCAACAGCAATAAAAAGATCAAACGCAAGAGCTTACAGTAAACAAGAAAGACTATCCACTGTACATATAAATATACACATACAAACACCATATATACACATACAAACACCATGTATACAAACACCATATATACACATGTATACAAACACCATGTATACAAACACCATATATACACATGTATACAAACACCATATATACACATGTATACAAACACCATGTATACAAACACCATATATACACATGTATACAAACACCATGTATACAAACACCATATATACACATGTCTACAAACACCATATATACATATGTTACAAACACCATATATACATATGTATACAAACACCATATATACACATGTATACAAACACCATATATACACATGTATACAAACACCATATATACACATGTATACAAACACCATATATACACATACAAACACAATATATATACATGTATACAAACACCATATATACACATGTATACAAACACAATATATATACATGTATACAAACACCATATATACACACGTATACAAACACCATATATACACATACAAACACAATATATATACATGTATACAAACACCATATATACACACGTATACAAACACCATATATACACATACAAACACCATATATACACATGTATACAAACACCATATATACACATGTATACAAACACCATATATACACATACAAACACAATATATATACATGTATACAAACACCATATATACACATGTATACAAACACAATATATATACATGTATACAAACACCATATATACACACGTATACAAACACCATATATACACATACAAACACCATATATACACATGTATACAAACACCATACATACACATACAAACACCATATATACACATGTATACAAACACCATATATACACATACAAACACCATATATACACATGTATACAAACACCATATATACACATGTATACAAACACCATATATACACATGTATACAAACACCATATATACACATGTATACAAACACCATATATACACATGTATACAAACACCATATATACACATGTATACAAACACCATATATACACACGTATACAAACACCATATATACACACGTATACAAACACCATATATACACATGTATACAAACACCATACTCGTATATACACATACAAACACTACTTACTGCTAGAGTTTCATAATATGCACCACAACCTGTTTGTTAAGAAGACAAGTAAAAACCCACAGTCGGCAAACACCACAACACCCATGATTATAAAGCATACTCTTTTAACCCTTTGACTCCCGCACCCTGTTCACCGGCATCCTACATTACCAAACATGCCAGCAAAGCAAAAACTTAAACCCTTTGACTCCCTCACCCTATCCACCAGCTTCCTGTAGGAAGCTGGTGGATAGGGTGAGGGAGACAAAGGGTTAAGTTTTTGCAGCTGGCGGATAGGGTGTGGGTGCCAAAGGGTTAATCTTATGTATTAGACACTAGCAATTCTGGATTTAGGACTTTGTGCAAGAGGGCATCATCACACTGGGACAATTCCATATGCACTCCATCAAAATCTGCCAAGAATTGCCTGGCAAAACCCTACGCACTGGTGAAGTCTTGAAACGGGGATGTGGGATGGAGACAGACCTATGTGACACTAAGCTGACACCACCAGAACGATGGAATATATCAAGATGGGCAGCGAACAGGCCAGTGTTTAATGCTGCAAGCTGGGATTGAAACTGAGGTATCAGATCTTGAGCCTATCATCATCATCATCATCATCATCATCATCATCATAATCATCAGGTGTCTTGTTGCATGGTGTTGGCGATTATGGACTTCCATCTGTCTCTATCACTTGTTGCCCCAAGCATCTCTTCCACCCTCCTTGTCCCCAGCCACTCTGCAAGTCCGTCCAGTATTTTCTCCCTGGGTCTACCTGGTGCTCTCCCTTACCCTATCCCACCAACTGGTAAAACTTAACCTTTGACTCCCACACCCTATCCGACCAACTGCAAAAACTAAACCCTTTGACTCTCTTACCCTATCCACCAGTTTCCTGCATGAAGTTGGTAGATAGGCTGGTGGAGTCAAAGGGTTAAGTTTTTGCTTTGTTAGCATGGTCGACAATGCTGGATGCTGGTGGACAGGGTGTGAGAGTCAAAGGGTTATCAGTTTTATAAACCATATGTAACAGTATCACTTTTACAGTTTTTAGTCTACATGAGCCATCAGTGTTCAACAGATCCAATTCTTCCTAGTCCACCCTACCCATTTCAAGACCTTGCCAGCGCATGGAGTCAGTTTCAGTTTCTCAGGATCGCGTCTCCAAGCTTGGAATTAATTCCACACACATGCATCAATGCCACTAATGACAAGTGATGGAGAAGATCCAAACTAATCATGGCATAAGCACCAAAAAACAACAACAAAGAAAGAAACAAACAAAATAGAGCAAGACAGTTGTTTGCAGAGTGGAGTGGGGCGTATATAATAATAATAATAATAATGAACATTTATAAGCGCAAACCTCCAGTACGGGGCCGGAGCTCGTGACGCTGCACACTAATAACATCACACACACACAGACACGCAGGCACACACACACACACACACACACACACAGACACGCACACACACACACACACACACGGACCCACACACACACACACACACACGGACCCACACGCGCGCGCATGCGCACGAGAACAAAGAGTGTCCACACAGTTACTACCTAGTCGGGAAAATAGGATTTAAATTGGAAAGTTTTGAGGGCAGTCTTGAAAGAAGTAATAGATTCAATGTAGCGAATTTCACGGGGCAGAGAATTCCAAAAAGTTGGTGCTGAATATGAAAAGGTGCAGTGACCGAAGGTTTTAGTTCTTACTCTGGGAATGCACAGTAGTCTTAAGTCAGAAGAGGAGCGAAGATTTCTGGAAGGTGAGTAGACGGATAGGAGATCAGAAATGTAACAAGGGGACGTTCCAGAGAAAAATGAATGACAGAGAATCGCAAGTTTGAATTCGATACGAGCTTGTACAGGAAGCCAGTGGAGGCGTTTTAGCAGAGGAGAGACATGATCTCGCTTACGGGATTTAAAAACAAGCCGAGCTGCAGAATTTTGCACTTTCTGTAGTTTATCTATTTGATCTTTTGAACATCCAGAAAGAAGTGAATTGCAATAATCCAGTCTTGAGAGAATGAAAGCAGAAACCAGAGTTTTTGTAGCATCAACAGAAAGAAGATGACGCAAGGAACTGATTTGGCAGAGATTGATGTAAGCAGTGCGACAGGTGTTGTTTACATGAAGTTCAACACTCATGTTGTCAGTGAAGTAGAAACCAAGATTCCTAGCTGAGGAGGAGAAAGGAATTTCAGTCTGATCAATGGTAATGGTAGTAGGTTTGGGAGATGGGGAGGTTTTGAAAGGAGAGGACAAAAAGAGAGCTTCAGTTTTGTCATCATTTAACTTTAATTTATTTTCTAGCATCCAGGTCTTGATATCTGAGATACAGTCTTCCAAGACTGGGATAGCAGAGTAGATATCAGAAGGAGAAGAATCAATTTCAAGTTGGATGTCATCTGCAAAGGATTGATGCTCAATGGAATGTGATTTTATCAAATCGGAGAGTGGCTTTGTGTAAAGAGCAAAGAGCACAGGTCCCAGAACGGAACCTTGTGGAACACCGAAAAGGAGATCAGTGGGTGGGGAGGAATGATTGATGACAAGGACTGATTGTGTCCTGTTCGTGAGATACGACTGAAACCAAGAAAGAGCGGTGCCTGAAATACCATACAGAGAGGAGAGTCTATTAAGAAGAATGTTATGATCAACAGTGTCAAACGCAGCTGACAGGTCTAATAGGGTCAGCACAGAAACATTTCCAGAGTCAAGGGACAGAAGAAGATCATTGGTAATTTTGAGTAGAACAGTTTCCGTGCTGTGATGTGGGCGGTAGGCAGACTGTGAAGCACAGAGCAGATTATTTTCATCCAAATAGGTAAGAAGCTGTTTCAGAACAATTTTCTCTAAGATTTTAGAAATGAAAGATAGGTTAGAGATGGGTCTGTAGTTTCTCAGGAGTCAGGATCCAAAGAAGGCTTTTTAAGAAGGGGTTTCACAACAGCGGTTTTGAGAGGGGATGGTAATGAACCAGATGTTAGAGAAGAGTTGATAATCTCAGTCAGAGTAGGTAGAAGGTCGTCGAGAAACTCAAGAAAAAGTGGTGTTGGCAGGGAATCCAAAGGGCAGGAAGTAGGTCTTGATTTTTGAATGATGGATTTCAGTTCAGATTCAGTGACAGGATGAAACCGGTGGAAAGTGGATTTTACTGCTTGAGTTTTAAACTTTTGTTTCATCTGGGGTAAAACAGCTTGATCTAGGTCAGTGCGGATTGACTGCACTTTCTGAGAGAAATAGTCTCTGAATACAGTAGGCAAATCATGCAGGGGATAGGTATTTGGAAGAGGAGATGTTTTATCTCTACCTAATAGCTTATCACACACCCTAAACAAGGTCTTTTGGGTTTGAGCACCGGCTATCTCATTTAGGTGAAACATGGACTTAGCATTACTGACAATTTTGCCCACTGCCTTCTTTGCAATATTAAAAATCTGTTTGTTGATAGTGATCGGGTTTTTCAGCCATTGTCGTTCGGCCCAGCGCCGATGTTTCTTTGCGGCCTCAAGCTCTTCTTTTACGTCTAAGTACCAAGGCTCGAGTCTGTTTGCGCGCAGTTTTCGTTGGCGCAATGGTGCGTGTTTGTCTAGCAAAGATGAACTGTCTGAGTGCAATGTCACCCTCTTGAATAACTCCAAATGACAAACTGCAGTTGATCAAGTATTTCACACGACCTGAATCAAAGTGATGGCCAAGATTCAAGAAAGCGTAAACCAGAGCCATGCAAATGGGTAATAAGCACACATACGTATTTTCATCATTAAAACCAACACTTACTTTTTTCAACATTAAAACCAATACAAACTTATTTTCATCATTAAAACCAACTTATACTTATTTTCAACATTAAAACCCACACAAACTTATTTTCATCATTAAAACCCACACATACTTATTTTCATCATTAAAACCAACACATGCTTATTTTCATCATTAAAACCAACTTATACTTATTTTTGTCATTAAAACCAACACTTACTTTTTTCAACATTAAAACCAACACAAACTTATTTTCATCATTAAAACCAACACATACTTATTTTCATCATTAAAACCAACACATACTTATTTTCATCATTAAAACCAACACATACTTATTTTCATCATTAAAACCAACACATACTTATTTTCATCATTAAAACCAACACATGCTTATTTTCATCATTAAAACCCACACATACTCATTTTCATCATTAAAACCAACACATACTTTATTTTCATCATTAAAACCAACACAAACTTATTTTCATCATTAAAACCAACACATGCTTATTTTCATCATTAAAACCAACACACACTTATTTTCATCATTAAAACCAACACATACTTATTTTCATCATTAAAACCAACACACTTATTTTCATCATTAAAACCAACACACTTATTTTCATCATTAAAACCAATACATACTTATTTTCATCATTAAAACCAACACACACTTATTTTCATCATTAAAACCAACACATGCTTATTTTCGTCATTAAAACCAACACATACTTATTTTCATCATTAAAACCAACACAAACTTATTTTCATCATTAAAACCAACACAAACTTATTTTCATCATTAAAACCAACACATGCTTATTTTCATCATTAAAACCAACACACACTTATTTTCATCATTAAAACCAACACAAACTTATTTTCATCATTAAAACATTAAAACCAACACATGCTTATTTTCATCATTAAAACCAACACATGCTTATTTTCGTCATTAAAACCAACACAAACTTATTTTCATCATTAAAACCAACACAAACTTATTTTCGTCATTAAAACCAACACACTTATTTTCATCATTAAAACCAACACATGCTTATTTTCATCATTAAAACCAACACACACTTATTTTCATCATTAAAATCTACCTTTCCATGTGGATTAAAAAAGTGACTGAATTGACTTAAACTGAACTGAACTGAACTGAAATGAACTATTTATTTCTCTTCATGCGTTTCTGGTTTCAGTGTATTTCACAACGCATGTATACTTTTTCATCATCCATTTTGGATGTTATTGTCATTTTGTCAAAATGCAAGTCATGCATGATTCTAAACGTTCCATGGTGTAAGTTTCACACAACATGCAATTTGCCACAATTCAAAAAAGAAAAATTCATGATCACATCTTCACAGATTAATTCTACAGCCAACATGTTTTTACAGATGAACGACTTCAGGACATTTGAAGAAAATTTTCAACACAAAATATACTTTTCACTTTTTGTTTTACGCATAATCAACAAAATTACAGCAATGCATTTTTGTTCAATGCATAAACAAAGTGGCAAATACATGCACATTCTGTTCAAAACACAGGTTACCATGACATGCTGCATAATTTCCTCATATTCACAACAATAATGCACACAATATGACTTTGTACATGTCTGGGATCCCAAGGCACTTGAAAACTTTGACACAGATCAAACATTAAGCTTGCCAAAATCTGAATTAAACAATCAGAAGTGTAAATTACAAGTCACAATCTAAATTAAAAGTCAGGAGTGCAAATTACAGCAGTCACCGCTATCATTTCATAATACTGTTTAACAAAAACTGACTGAAAAGTATAGGAGCCAACTAAGCTGCTTTACGATCGTCTGTTGAAATCACCGTCAGAGCCTCAGAGTAACTAACAATTATATGGACTACAATAATCTGGACATGTTGGAAAAATGTTAACACTTTGTTGCCAAAGTCGGTAACTTAAAAATGTTATCATCTGGTGTTGTTACAGTCCAGAACTCATACTGATCATACTCTTCAAGCTCATATTCATACCCCTTTCACAATAATGTCCTGTCACATGAAAATATTCCACAGACAAGGTGACAAACAGAACCACATCTATGGTAATGATGAAACCCAAAACAAGTGTGACTGCCTGTGTTCAAACAAACAGGAACCAGAAAGAACACAAAAAAGAATAAAATGCATATTTAATACAAGACAAGACAGGTACAAATTTTTGGCCAACTGGCCTTTATCAAATGTAAGATCACAAACAAACAAACACCAGATACAAAAATTACTAGAAAAAGACTGAAATTCTGTGCTGCTCCGTCCAGTGTGAGAAAAGGAATGCAGCACAGAATTCCTTTTCTCACACTGGACGGAGCAGCAGGGAAGTTTCAGTCTTTTTCTCCTAATTTTTGTATCTGGTGTTTAACGAAATCCAAAACAAGTGTGACTGCCCGCGTTCAAGCAAACAGGAACCAGAAAAAACACGAAAAAAGAATCAGAATGCATATTTAATATAACGAGACGTGTTGTATTAAATATGCGTTCTTATTCTTTTTCTGTGTTTTTTCTGCTTCCGATCTGGTGTTTGTTTGTTTGTGATCTTACGCTTGACAAAGGCCAGTTGACCGAAAATTTGTGCCTGTCTTGTCTTGTACTAAATACGCATTCTTATTCTTTTTTCGTGTTATTTTCTGGTTATGGTTATAATGACTAATAGAATCACATCTATGGTAATCGGACATAACACATCTAGGATAAGACTAATAGAATCACATCTATGGTAATCATGACTAATAGAATCACATCTATGGTAATCATGACTAATAGAATCACATCTATGGTAACATGACTAATAGAATCACATCTATGGTAACATGACTAATAGAATCACATCTATGGTAACCATGACTAATAGAATCACATCTATGGTAACATGACTAATAGAATCACATCTATGGTAACCATGACTAATAGAATCACATCTATGGTAACCATGACTAATAGAATCACATCTATGGTAATCATGACTAATAGAATCACATCTATGGTAATATGACTAACAAAATAACATTTAACCGTAATAAAATGATACTAGAACATGACTAATAAATCACATCTATGGTAACATGACTAATAGAATCACATCTATGGTAATCATGACTAATAGAATCACATCTATGGTAACATATAATAGAATCAATCAGTAACATACTAATAACCAATCTATAGTAATATGATAACAAAATCACATTAGGTAATTATGACTAACAAAATCAACATCTACGGTAATTATGACTAACAAAATAACATCTATGGTAATATGACTAACAAAATCACATCTATGGTAACATGACTAATACAATAACATCTTAGTAATTATGACTAACAAAATAACATTTATGGTAATTATGACTAACAAAATCACATCTATGGTAATCAATATCGTTTCTAAGGCTATCTACAATGTAGACTAGCACTACACACTCCATGAAATGTTTGCAAGAGAATTCAAACAAAACTGAAACACTCAAGGGACTTTAACCCTTTGACTCCCGCACCCTACCCACCAACAGCAAAAACTTGACGCTTCGATTCCCTCACCCTATCCACCAGCTTCCTTCAGGAAGCAGGCGGACAGAGTGAGGGGTTCAAAGGGTTTTAAGTTTTTGCAGTTGATGGACAGGGTGAGGGAGTCAAAGGGTTAAGAGGTCTTTGCTTTGAAAGTTGGCTGGCTCAGCTGACACAATGCCATCAACTCACGATCTAGCATCTCAAGTTCAATCCCAACTCACAACCTAAAAACTGGACCGTTTGCTGATCACTCAGAGCTTCGATCAGTCTGCGGGCACCATCATTTCGTTTCATGAGTTCTTACCCTTCCCACCCCCACCCCCACCCCATCCAAGTTCAAAACCTGGCCTGTACATAGGGCTCGGCACCTGCTCAAAAACCTGCCAGATTATTACTGACACATTCGGTTGGAGCGCTTACGGAACTATACCAAAGCATGAACCCATCTTGTACAAACAGGGAGCGTTAAATGACGAACTGGAGGATAATTAAAAAAAAAAAAACCACTTTCAGCGTTTTTAACAGCGTGATAATGAACAACCTTCAAGCTAGCAAAGACAACTGGTTCAGCAGCAATGTAAAAAAAAAAAAAGTGTCCCAAATCAATAAATATATATGTACATGTACAGTGGACCGACTGGCCTAATGTTATGTCAAAGACAAGGATACACAGCCAGTCAAACCTTAATGTTTATGAAAGACAAAAGGGTTCTCAATGAATACCTGCAGCAGTAAAAACAAAACAAAACAAAAACAAAAACAAAAAGTGACACCATCTCCTCACACAATTTTAACCCTTTGACTCCCACACCCAGTCCAAAAGTATCCTGCATTGTCAACAACCATGCTTGCAAAGCAAAAACTTAACCCTTTGACTCCCTCACCCTATCCACCAGCTTCCCGCAGGAAGCTGGTGGATAGGGTTAGGGAGTCAAAGGGTTAAGTTTCTGCAGTGGTGGATACGTTACGGGAGTCAAAGGGTTTAAAGTGATCACCCTTCCCGCAGCAGCAGCATCACAAGCTTTAAAACAAGCCTGCTTTTTTTAAAACCACCTCAGATTATGAGTACTAACAGTAAACGCAAACCCTTGCAACCAAGAATGGTTTGTGAACAACAATACTGAATTAAATCAATAAATAACCAGGATATACCCATTTTCATATTTACACTATAGCACTCATTATATACAAATCAACACCTTGAGTACTGGCCTGGTGGTAAATGATGGTCTACTTGATTTATCAGCGCCGTCTTTGCCAGACAAAGTGTTTCAAGTGTCATTAACAAACACAGAGCAGTTGTAAAAGGTAATCAATTTTTTAATACAGACAAAGTGTTTCAAGTGTCATTAACAAACACAGTAGCAGTTGTAAAAGGTAATCAATTTTTTAATAATCTACCGATACACAACATCATTCAGTGTAATTTGTCTACCTGGCAGTGCTAATTTCAATGAAACATTTTATAACTTGCTGATGTGCAAGTCACTGAAAATGTTGTGTTGGTGTCGAACTTAACCCTTAACCTCCCGCACCCTATCCACCAACTGCAAAACCTTAACCATTTGACTCCCACACCCTATCCACCAGCTTCCTGCAGGAAGTTGGTGGATAAGGTGAGGGAGTTAAATGGTTAAAGTTTTGTTTTGCTAGCATGGTTGGCAATGCAGGATGCTGGAAGACAGTGTACAGGAGTCAAAGGATTAAAGTTGCAGTGACCAATTGACAAGAAACAAATTTAATGATGAGAAATTCATGTGAAACAGACCTAACATGTGAGGAGCAATTCACATTCAAAACAAGTCCATTTCACAATGAGAAATTCATGTGAAACAAAATTCCATCAACAAAATTCCATCTAACAGTGGAAAATCCTTATCAAACAAGATTTCATCTAATGAGAAATTCACATTAAACAAATTTCATCTTACAATGAGAACTTCACATTAATCAGGTTTCACTAACGATGAGAAATTTACATGAAACAGTTTTCATTTTAACAAGAAATTCCACCAAATAGATTTCATCTAACAAGGTAATCTGACACTGACAAATACATATATGCCTCCTGTACAGCAACACAAATAAAATAAAAGAGACCACCAAGAACACACACACACACACACATATAATAATATACACACATACACACACACAATATATACACATGCACACACACACACCACACCACATGCACACGCACACACTCGCACAATAAATATACCATCTAATATCACTACAGTGAAAAGACGTTAAATCAAAAGAACGAACGAACATATAAATATACACACATACACACACACACATGCGCATAAGCTCACACACACACACACACGCAAGCACACCACACACACACAACACACACACACACCACACACATACACGCGCGCATAAGCTCACACACACACACACGTACACGCAAGCACACACACACACAAACACACACACACAAACACACACACATCTAAACACACACACACACACACACACCACAACATGTACATGCATGCATGTGCACTAACACATGCACACAGCCATATATCCCTTGCCAACAGTTTCTATAACATGATGTAGCAAACATTTCACACTGGTTTCTTTTTACACACCCACAGTTCTCTCACTCCTGACATACAAGTGGTATCATACAATTACACAAACACAGCCTGTTATATTATGTATTGTGGTTGATAGTTGTAGTATAATAAGGCTCAACACATCGTGTGTTGGTTCATGACTTTATTGCAACCACCATATCCGGGGAACCCCTTTTTCCAGTGATCTCCCTTAGTCGCTTACGATACTAACCAAATAGGACAAACGTTACACAGCCTTGTCCTTCACTTCTCGGTCCTCTCCTTCACTTCAGCTTTCAGTGAGGCCAACTAATTTTTTTCTCTTTAAAGACTACTTTAAATATTTAAACATTTATTAAAGATTAAAAATCCTTATTTGTGAAACTTAAAACTGCTGCTTGTTTAAACAGCTGATGCTTAAAGATTTCAAATATTTTAAGAAAAAGGCCCGATTTCAGTTTTAGCGATTTAAGAAAGAATGATAACTAAAAAAAGTTTCTCCCTTCAGTAGAAGAGCTGGTTTCTTTTTCATATTCATAAGAAATAAAAGCTTGTTAAAATCAAGACCCAAGATGTCAATGTTGCAACACTTCACAAGAAAAATATCTGAACACAATGAAGTACACAGAAACAAACTGTTTCACTTTCACAATTTCAGTTATCATGGGACTAACTGCAGCACAGACTTGCTCAGTTAAGCACCAGCCACAGAAAAGGGAAAGGCCTCTTGTTCCGTCTTAATGACACACATGGTGTAAGGTGACGATGTCCAACTGAACGATAATCGATGATTTGGAATTGAGGTTTCACCTACTTCTTCGTATACATTCATGATAATCATTTATTTCAGTCACCGTTGTCAATTAAGAAAAAAAAAGGAAAAAGCAGTCTTAGAGACGTAATAATGATATACATTGATTTTTTGAAGGAAACATATTCACATGCAACGGATGCAACCCCCCCCACACACACACACACACAAACTTATAGTGAAAAGACGTTAAATCAAAGAACGAAAGAACACACACAAAAGCACACAAACACAAAACACACACACATACACAACACACACACACAAAAGCACACAAACACATACACACACATACACACACACACACACACACACACACACACACACACACAACAACACATACACCAAACAGCTCAACCATGCCATCATCACCCCTCAAGATACATTTGAGGTGTAATAATCAACACTGTACCAACAGACATCACACTGCACAGAGCACACTCATAGCAACAGACACCACACAACAGCTGGATTTTAATGTTAACTCTCTTCAGCCCTAACCCACCAGCAGTTTCTTTTTCACACTCAAACAAAATAAAAACCCAGCAGCAATTACCACCACTCTCTATCCGTTGTCTAAACAATTAGCAATTATCACCACCTTCAAAGACTAATTACACAATCACCAAAGTTGGCAGGCTTCACAATTTACATCATACTTTTTTCTGGTTACTCAGTAGGTTGCTTGCTTGGTTTGTGGTTTGTTCCCATTCCCTTCTATACTTCCCATATTTTCTTCCAAATTTGCTCTTCTCTGAGCCAAACAACAAGTTTTCATTCTTTGTCAAACTGTCCTGTGTGCTGAACACCCATTGGTCTCTGTGCTTTTCCAGTCCACCACAAGTCCATGGACATCCAGTGATCTCCTGACCTGACCCCCAAAACGACTGCCAAAAGCTCACACTCACAATTCTCCAGCTTCACATTGACACCATACCATCCACTTCTTACATCTTGCAAAACAATCACGCAACCATATCATCCATTTCTTACATCTTGCAAAACAATCACGCAACCATATCATCCATTTCTTACATCTTGCAAAACAATCACGCAACCATATCATCTATTTCTTACAACTCACAAAACAATCACGCAACCATATCATCTATTTCTTACAACTCACAAAACACTCATGAAACCATATCATCCATTTCTTACAACTCACAAAACACTCATGAAACCATATTATCCATTTCTTACAACTCACAAAACACTCATGAAACCATATCATCCATTTCTTACATCTTCAAAACAATCACACAACCACATCATCCATTTCTTACATCTTACAAAACAATCACGCAACCAATCATCCATTTCTTACATCTTACAAACACTCATGAAACCATATCATCCATTTCTTACATCTTAAAAACAATCACGCAACCATATCATCCATTTCTTACATCTTACACAACAATCATGAAACCATATCATCCATTCTTACATCTTACAAAACAATCACGCAACCATATCATCATTCTACATCTTACAAAACACTCATGAAACCATATCATCCATTTCTTACATCTTACAAAACAATCACGCAACCACATCATCCATTTCTTACATCTTACAAAACACTCATGAAACCATATCATCCATTTCTTACATCTTACAAAACAATCACGCAACCATATCATCCATTTCTTACATCTTGCAAAACACTCATGAAACCATATCATCCATTTCTTACAACTCACAAAACACTCATGAAACCATATCATCCATTTCTTACATCTTACAAAACAATCACGCAACACATCATCCATTTCTTACATCTGCAAAACACTCATGAAACCATATCATCCATTTCTTACAACTCACAAAACACTCATGAAACCATATCATCCATTTCTTACATCTTACAAAACAATCACGCAACCATATCATCCATTTCTTACAACTCACAAAAGACTCATGAAACCATATCATCCATTTCTTACAACTCACAAAACACTCATGAAACCATATTATCCATTTCTTACAACTCACAAAAACTCATGAAACCATATCATCCCTTTCTTACGACTTACCAAACAATCAAATATCATTTATTGTGGAGATATTGTTGCAGTATACAGACTATTTCATGCTGAAGAAAATTACCATTGTTTACTATTTTTCCATCAGTGTGCTAGTTTCAAAATCAGAACATTATGTTGATGTGAAGTTTTACTTTTAAAAAAAATTTAAAAGGGCCGTTTGGCAATGACATACCCAACAGCAATTTTGATTTTTAAAATAATGTCAACTGATCACTGGCACCAAGTTTTCAGTGATTGTGCCCAACAATCCATCCATAACATCCCTGCAAGAAATTGTCATTATTCTTTCTGCATTAAATTTCTCGTTTAAAAGTTCATGTAAAAAAGAAGTAGCTTTTTGGGTGAAAATTGAGAAGTCTACGAGACATCAACACCACAATTACATATAGATGATACATCAAAGTGTCTTACTGCCATGATACATCTGTTATGATAAGAAAAACAAAACACAAAAATAAGAATACCAACATCAAGTAAAAGATCATAATTATTATACCAGCCATTGCACGTACACCTGCACCACTGGACAATATAGTTACATTCATTTGTTTGATAAAAAGAAGTCATGTTGCTACATATCATGAGTTTCTGACACAAAATAATCCGTAAGCTGCTACAATATGCAATTAACTCCACAAGCAATACAAAATGTAGACAATACAATGGCTTCTTCACGTTAAGGGACACTCATCAAGGAAGGACGGCGAAAGTTACATGGTGCCAATCTCCTCTTGCTTGTTTCAAGTTTGTCTTTTTTTTTTTATTTACTTTTTTTCTTTGCCCTCCTTGTTCCATCAATTTGAGTTCTGTCTCCTTATGTAAGAAACTTTCTTCTCTCTCCGAAACATAAGTTTGTGCATCAGTTTC
>JAPXFY010000022.1:57530804-57550804 GCA_030674185.1 Monoplex corrugatus
AACACAACACACACATACGTGTAAACCCCCCCCCACACACACACACACACACACACACACACACACTCACCTGTTGGACAGGAGTGACCGAGTAAAACAGAATCCGACGATTCAAGAGCTCAGCGAAAATACAGCCGGCAGACCAGATGTCTACAGCAGAGGTGTAACGGGCAGCACCCATCAGGATCTCGGGGGGCCGGTAGAACTGGGTCACAATTTCTGTGGTCATGTGAAAGTCTTCGTCGGGTGGTATATTCTTGACTGTCCGAAGTCACAAATCTAGGAGGACAGCAATAGCGATGGATTTTTTTTTTTTTATTGTTGTTGTTGCTGTTGCTGTTGCTGTTGTTGTTGGTGGTGGTGGTGGTGGTGGTGGTGGTGGTTGGTGGTGGTTGTTGTTGGGTGGTGGTGGTGGTGGTGATGGCGGTGGTGGTGGTGATGGCGGTAGTGGTGGTAGTTGTTGCTGTGATGGTGGTGGTGATGGTTGCTGATGGTGTTGTTGTTTGCTTGCTTGCTTGCTTGGTTTCCATTCTTGAACAGTAAAGTGTTTTGAAGTTTCGTGTTAACCCCTTGACTCCCCCGCACTCTATCCACCAACTGCAAAAACTTCACTCTTTGACTCCCTCACCCTACAGGAAGTTGGTGGATAGGGTGAGGAAGTCAAAGGGTTAAATGTTTGCTTCGCTAGCGTGGTTGGCATTGCCGGATGCTGGTGGCCAGGGTGTGGGAGTCAAAGGGTTAAACGGAAACAGTAGCAAGGGGAATGATCATATCATCAGACGGCAGATGCACATCAGAAACAGCTGGCAGAATCGGCCAAGCCAAAACAGCATTCAAGAAGATGACAAGCATTCTTACCAACAAATGCCTATCAATTAACATCAGGAAGACAGTTCTTGAATGTTATATACAACCAATACTGTTGTACGGTGGCGAGGCGTGGACAGTCAACAAACAAAGCCAGAACAAGACTGAGGCAGCCGAGATGTGGTTTCTAAGAAGAATGTTGAGGGTTCCATGGACAGCAAAGAAAACAAACGAGACAGTCTTGATGGAGGCAGACACAAGTAGATCACTCATAAGGAAGATTAGGAAAAGACAGGCAACATTTACAGGCCATTTTATGAGGAAGGGGGATTTGGAGCACCTGCTCACAACGGGAAAGCTGGAGGGAAAGAGAGCACCGGGTAGACCCAGGGAGAAAATGCTGGACGGACTTGCAGAGTGGCTGGGGACGAGGAGGGTGGGGGAGATGCTAGGGGCAACGAGAGATAGAGGCAGATGGAAGTCCATGATCGCCAACGCCATGCGGCAAGGCACCTGATGAGTAGCAAGGGTTAGATGTAAGACAGGTCCAATGGGACCTAATGCTACTATTCTTCGGTTTTTGAAGTTTCGTGTTATATCTGTAGAGTAGCAGGAACCAGACAGACATACAACAGATCTAATGAAACACTTAACCCTTTGACTCCCGTAGCCTGTCCACCAGCGTCCTGCATTGCCAATCATGCTAACGCAGCAAGAACTTCATTCTTTGACTTCCTCATCCCGCAGGCAGCTGGTCGATACGCTGAGGGAGTCAAAGGGTTAAAGTGTTTGTAGTTGGCCGATAGGGTGCGGGAGTCAAAGAATGAAAGCAGCTATCCTAGGGAAATGTTCATGTTCATATTGCTTACAGCCCAGCCGACTACGAGAGCCATATCAGGGCTAACACCACGTCAGTTCCTAGGGATATAAAGTATTTTAAAATCTGTAGTCTGAAGGCTGATGTTGGGAGAGATTTTACGTGGTGGTGGTGGTGTGTGGTGGTGGTGGTGGTGTTTGCTTAGGTTTGTGCACCCAACTAGTGTGTGTGTGGTGTGTGTGTGTGTGTGTGTGTGTGTTTGTGTGGTGTGTGAGTAGTGTGTGTGTGTGTGTGTGTTGTGGTGTGTGTGTGTGTGTGTGTGTGTGTGTGTGAGTGTGTGTGTGTGTGTGTGTGTGTGTGTGTGTGTGGTGTGTGTGTGTGTGTGTGTGTGTGTGTGTGTGTGTGTGTGTGTGTGTGTGTGTGTGTGTGTGTGTGTGTGTGTGTGTGTGTGGTGTGCGCGCGCGCGTGTGTCAGACGAGCAGTAAGGAGCTGTGCACTGGAAATGTGACAGCTGGCAGTACTGTGGGATTTGGTCAAACAGACAGAACTGAATTTATGTATGTGTTGCACGAACAGTTTGCTTATGTGTTCCAAAAACTGTTGTCAGTTATGAGCCGTGGTCATTCACGTAGCGTCAGTGTCAGTTTCTCAAAATGACGGCTCCGTGCACGGACTTCATTCCGTACGCGCTGACACCACGAATGTCAAACTTTGGCATAATAAACTTCACAAAGCTTTGTTACAAGGGCAGTCACACACATTAGGACCCACTGAGCGAGTAAGCTACAACTAGTCCTTGCTTCTCTGTTCATATTACGCACAACTTCACAGCACTTTAATACTTCTTCTCCTCTTTCAGGTAAAGGCACATATGGCACTAAGCCCATGGAAGCCTCCTTGCCGCGGTGGTGGCTCACAGTTCGGGGCTGAACAAAGCGTGTTACTCAATGCTGCGTCGGCGCCACGGAACAATCGTATTACACCCCATCTATCCTTTGGCGTCCAGACAACCAATCACCACTCCGAGACTTCGTGCAGAGCCCACTTTATCCTCACCGTTTGTCTGGACGCCCCTTCATCATGAGTTTTCGTCATCTTCCATTGTGATCTCCAATCCTTGAATCTTGTGAGTAGGATGTGCCTACACATTTCCGGTTTTGAGACCATTCCCACGTCCACCTCCCCTCCACCGAATCGAGCCCTTGCGTCTTCAGTTTCTGGGCACTCGCAGAGGACATGATGGATGTTTTCGTCCGCTCCAGATCCACATTCACATAATCCATCCTCCTCAGTTCCGATGAAGTGGCGGTAGGCCTTGAGCAGCTTGCAGTGACCAGTCCTCAACCGGGCATACAGTGTTCGTACAGATCTTGGCTATTTGTTCTCTACCTCAGACTTCGGGTATCTTCTGTCACCATACGTTACTCTTCGCTCTATCATGCTTATGTGGATACCAGCCCATTGAAGGAAACGAGAAAGCTGACGAACTTGCAAAAGATGGCTCGAGAAAGCACCAAAATGTGATCCTGTGACTAGAGAAATTGTTAAAGTGAGGATAAACAGAGGAAAGCACTTTAACACTGAAGGATAGTAGTGTTAGGTCCCACCTGACTTGTCTTACAGTTACAGCTAGTCCTTACTACTGTATTCATACGACACAAAACTTCAAAACACTTAATTACAAGTATAGTCACATTTGGTCCCGCTCAACCTGTTTTATGGCTAGTCCTTCCTACTTAACACACATACAACATAAGCAAATTGAAAAATACTTTACACACATACAACATAAGCAAATTGAAAAATACTTAACACACATACAACATAAGCAAATTGAAAAATACTTAACACACACACACATACAACATAAGCAAATTGAAAAAATACTTAACACACATACAACATAAACAAATTGAAAAATACTTTACACACATACAACATAAGCAAATTGAAAAATACTTTACACACATACAACATAAGCAAATTGAAAAATACTTTACACACATACAACATAAGCAAATTGAAAAATACTTTACACACATACAACATAAGCAAATTGAAAAATACTTTACACACATACAACATAAGCAAATTGAAAAATATTTTACACACATACAACATAAGCAAACTGAAAAATACTTTACACACATACAACTGAAAAAATACTTTACACACATACAACATAAGCAAATTGAAAAATACTTTACACACATACAACATAAGCAAATCGAAAAAGAAAAAGAAAAACAAACAAGGAAAGGGTGAATCACCTTAAATTTTATGATGAAAGCAGACTCACCATAACACATACAATGTCAAAGAAGTTATAGGTAAAAAAGGAATTACAGTAAACGTTGATTTCTACATGTCAACTGGTCAGAAACTAAAAACGCACGAGAAACAAAATACTGTTTGAAGGAGAATATCCATATTCATCATGACATGTTTACACATAACTCTGTACTCCTGTACACTGTCAAAAGTACTAAATGTGAAGATCGACTGTCTCTGTGGATCTCTACACTGCTGCAGTAAGTTGTGAACACACAAGCAATACAAACTTAAGCATAGTTAAACGAATATCATGGTATGTCATGTATACTACTAGTGAAACAAACGTCATCGTCGTTGTTGTTGTTGTTGTTGTCGTCGTCGTTGTTGTTTCGAGTGGAGCGAGGTTTCACACACGTAAGGAGGAGACTGACCTTACCTTAAGACAACAGTTAGAGTTGACCAGCAAGTTATTTGGTTTGAGGTCACGATGTAAGACACCAGCCGAGTGAATATACTTCAAGCCTGAAACACCACACACAATACTTCAAGCCTGAAACACCACACACAATACTTCAAGCCTGAAACACCACACACAATACTTCAAGCCTGTAACACCACACACAATACTTCAAGCCTGAAACACCACACACAATACTTCAAGCCTGAAACACCACACACAATACTTCAAGCCTGAAACACCGCACACAATACTTCAAGCCTGAAACACCACACACAATACTTCAAGCCTGAAACACCACACACAATACTTCAAGCCTGAAACACCACACACAATACTTCAAGCCTGAAACACCACACACAATACTTCAAGCCTGAAACACCACACACAATACTTCAAGCCTGTAACACCACACACAATACTTCAAGCCTGAAACACCACACACAATACTTCAAGCCTGAAACACCACACACAATACTTCAAGCCTGAAACACCACACAAAACACAACACACAATATTTCATGCCTGAAACACCACAAACAATACTTCAAGCCTGTAACACCACACAAACACAACACATAATACTTCAAGCCTGTAACGCCACACACAATACTTCAAGCCTGTAACGCCACACAAAACACAACACACAATGCTTCAAGCCTGTAACACCACACAAAACACAACACACAATACTTCAAGCCTGAAACACCACACAAAACACAACACACAACACTTCAAGCCTGTAACACCACACACAATACTTCAAGCCTGAAACACCACACACAATACTTCAAGCCTGTAACACCACACACAATACTTCAAGCCTGTAACACAACACACAACACTTCAAGCCTGTAACACCACACAAAACAACACACAATACTTCAAGCCTGAAACACCACACAAAACACAACACTTCATGCCTGAAACACCACACAAAACACAACACACAATACTTCAAGCCTGAAACACCACACAAAACACAAAACACAACACTTCATGCCTGAAACACCACACAAAACACAAAACACAACACTTCATGCCTGAAACACCACACAAAACACCACACACAATACTTCATGCCTGAAACACCACACAAAACACCACACACAATACTTCAAGCCTGAAACACCACACAAAACACAAAACACAATACTTCAAGCCTGAAACACCACACAAAACACAAAACACAACACTTCATGCCTGAAACACCACACAAAACACCACACACAATACTTCATGCCTGAAACACCACACAAAACACCATACACAATACTTCAAGCCTGAAACACCACACAAAACACAACACACAATACTTCAAGCCTGAAACACCACACAAAACACAACACACAATACTTCAAGCCTGAAACACCACACAAAACACAACACACAATACTTCAAGCCTGAAACACCACACAAAACACAACACTTCATGCCTGAAACACCACACAAAACACAACACACAATACTTCAAGCCTGAAACACCACACAAAACACAAAACACAACACTTCATGCCTGAAACACCACACAAAACACAACACACAATACTTCAAGCCTGAAACACCACACAAAACACAACACACAATACTTCAAGCCTGTAACACCACACAAAACACAACACACAATACTTCAAGCCTGAAACACCACACAACACACAATACTTCAAGCCTGAAACACCACACAAAACACCACACACAATACTTCAAGCCTGAAACACCACACAAAACACAACACACAATACTTCAAGCCTGTAACATCACACAAAACACAACACGATACTTCAAGACCTGTAACACAACACACAAAACACAATTACTTCAAGCCTGTAACACACCACACAAAACACAATACTTCAAGCCTGTAACACCACACAAAACACCACACACAATACTTCAAGCCTGTAACACCACACAAAACACAATACTTCAAGCCTGTAACACCACACAAAACACAACACCAATACTTCAAGCCTGACACACCACACAAAACAGAACACACAATACTTCAAGCCTGTAACACCACACAAAACACAACACCAATACTTCATGCCTGTAACACCACACAAAACACAACACACAATACTTCAAGCCTGAAACACCACACAAAACACAACACACAATACTTCATGCCTGTAACACCACACAAAACACAACACACAATACTTTAAGCCTGTAACACCACACAAAACACAACACACAATACTTCAAGCCTGACACACCACACAACACACAATACTTCAAGACCTGTAACACACCACACAAAACACCGCACACAATACTTCAAGCCTGTAACACCACACAAAACACCACACACAATACTTAAGCCTGAAACGCGACACAAAACACAACTCATAATAATAATCATACCAAATACAACAGAATCGTTATCATTCATTAGACAAATCTGGCTGGTGAGCGTACACACAATTGTTCAAGTTATTATTGTCATTAACCCTTTGACTCCCGCACCCTCTCCACCAACTGCAAAAACTTAACCCTTTGACTCCCTTACCCTATCCACCAACTTCCTGCTGGTGGATAGGGTAAGGGAGTCAAAGGGTTAAGTTTTTGCTTTGATAGCAGGGCTGATAATAAAAGGATGGTGGTGGACAGTGTGCGGGAGTCAAAGGGTTCCTAGTGTCTGAAGCCCAGTTTCAGTTTCAGTTTCAATTTCTCAAAAGGACGTCTCTGCGCTCGGAATGAATTCCATATGCACTAACGTCACAGGTGCCATGTGACGGAGTAGGTCCAGAATGATCACGGCACACGCCTCAAGCCTGCACATAAACCGCGGCACCTCCAATGGCACCCTGCGGACTGCCCAGAGCCATACCAGGCCTGTAACCATCTCATAAACAACACACACACCTAAACACATTGCACATCGTTTGGTCCTGGTAAAAACAAAAACAGGACAAGAACATTAAGTACACATATCACTGCATTTACACTAATGATCTAAAGATGTACCCCCGGCGTTAGCTGTTCGAATTCTTGTTGATGCTCAAAGCCCAGCCGACTGTACAGAGCCATATCAGGGCTATAACCATTTCAATATACATACAGTACTTCAACAGGAAAAAAAAGGAACAGAAAATTAATACATATATGTCAGTGCATTCGCGCAAATTATCTAAGGAGATGCCCCTGGCGTTGACCACTCCGTCTAATTTATCACACAAGGGGTTTAAAAAAAAAAACATAGCTAAATGCAAATTTAACCCTTTGCCACCTGCACTCTATCTACAAACTGCAAAAACTTAACCCTTTGACTCCCTCACCCTATCCACCAGCTTCCTGCAGGAAGCTGGTGGATAGGGTGAGGGAGTCAAAGGGTTAAGTTTTTGCTCTTCCAGCATGGTTGACAAAGAAGGATGCTGTTGGGCAGGCTGCAGGAGTCAAAGGGTTAAACAGAACTAAGGATACTAAAACATATGAAAACAGGTCTAAATTACGTAAGTTTACTTCCACACATCTCATTTCCCTAGAGCCAAAATTGCACTTACTATACATACCCAATTATCACTCCTAACAAAGCATGTAAGATTTTATTGAACACATACAGGAGAATGGACCAGCAAGGCAGAAAATGACAGGAAGAAATGACAGAAAGCAAAGGAGGAACAAAGAAACAAAGAGAATGACAGAAAAGAGGAAATTTCTAGCACAGAATTCCCAGCAGATGGGGATACTATTTACACTGAAAGAGCCCCCGTCACCCCGGGGTTGGGGGAGAGAGTTGTCTGATATGATTATTCCCTGGTGAACAAACAGTGAACACCACACCATCATTATCATCCCTGGTGAACAAACTGTGAACACCACACCATCATTATCATCCCTGGTGAACAGTGAACACCACACCATCATTATCATCCCTGGAGAACAGACAGTGAACACCACACCATCATTATCATCCCTGTTGAATAGTGAACACCACACCATCATTATCATCCCTGGTGAACAAACTGTGAACACCACACCATCATTATCATCCCTGGTGAACAAACTGTGAACACCACACCATCATTATCATCCCTGTTGAACAGTGAACACCACACCATCATTATCATCCCTGTTGAACAGTGAACACCACACCATCATTATCATCCCTGTTGAACAGTGAACACCACACCATCATTATCATCCCTGTTGAACAGTGAACACCACACCATCATTATCATCCCTGTTGAACAGTGAACACCACACCATCATTATCATCCCTGTTGAACAGTGAACACCACACCATCATTATCATCCCTGTTGAACAAACAGTGAACACCACACCATCATTATCATCCCTGTTGAACAGTGAACACTACACCATCATTATCATCCCTGTTGAACATGAACACCACACCATCATTATCATCCCTGCTGAACAGTGAACACCACACCATCATTATCATCCCTGCTGAACAGTGAACACCACACCATCATTATCATCCCTGCTGAACAGTGAACACCACACCATCATTATCATCCCTGTTGAACAGTGAACACCACACCATCATTATCATCCCTGTTGAACAGTGAACACCACACTATCATTATCATCCCTGTTGAACAAACAGTGAACACCACACTATCATATCATCCCTGTTGAACAAAATGAACACCACACCATCATTATCATCCCTGTTGAACAGTGAACACCACACCATCATTATCATCCCTGTTGAACAGTGAACACCACACCATCATTATCATCCCTGAGAACAGTGAACATCACACCATCATTATCATCCCTGTTGAACAAACTGTGAACACCACACTATCATTATCATCCCTGTTGAACAAACTGTGAACACCACACCATCATTATCATCCCTGTTGAACAATGAACACCACACCATCATTATCACCCCTGTTGAACAAACTGTGAACACCACACCATCATTATCATCCCTGTTGAACAGTGAACACCACACCATCATTATCATCCCTGCTGAACAAACTGTGAACACCACACCATCATTATCATCCCTGTTGAACAAACAGTGAACACCACACTATCATTATCATCCCTGTTGAACAGTGAACACCACACTATCATTATCATCCCTGTTGAACAGTGAACACCACACCATCATTATCATCCCTGGTGAACAAACAGTGAACACCACACTATCATTATCATCCCTGTTGAACAGTGAACACCACACATCATTATCATCCCTGTTGAACAAACTGTGAACATCACACCATCATTATCATCCCTGTTGAACAAACAGTGAACACCACACTATCATTATCATCCCTGTTGAACAGTGAACACCACACCATCATTATCATCCCTGTTGAACAAACTGTGAACACCACACCATCATTATCATCCCTGTTGAACAAACTGTGAACACCACACTATCATTATCATCCCTGATGAACAAACAGTAAACACCACACTATCATTATCATCCCTGTTGAACAAACTGTGAACACCACACTATCATTATCATCCCTGTTGAACAAACTGTGAACACCACACTATCATTATCATCCCTGTTGAACAAACTGTGAACACCACACTATCATTATCATCCCTGTTGAACAAACTGTGAACACCACACTATCATTATCATCCCTGTTGAACAAACTGTGAACACCACACTATCATTATCATCCCTGTTGAACAAACTGTGAACACCACACTATCATTATCATCCCTGTTGAACAAACTGTGAACACCACACTATCATTATCATCCCTGTTGAACAAACTGTGAACACCACACTATCATTATCATCCCTGTTGAACAAACAATGAACACCACACCATCATTATCATCCCTGTTGAACAAACAATGAACACCACACTATCATTATCATCCCTGTTGAACAGTGAACACCACACCATCATTATCATCCCTGTTGAACAAACAATGAACACCACACTATCATTATCATCCCTGTTGAACAAACTGTAAACACCACACTATCATTATCATCCCTGTTGAACAAACAATGAACACCACACCATCATTATCATCCCTGTTGAACAGTGAACACCACACCATCATTATCATCCCTGCTGAACAAACTGTGAACACCACACCATCATTATCATCCCTGTTGAACAAACATGAACACCACACTATCATTATCATCCCTGTTGAACAGTGAACACCACACCATCATTATCATCCCTGTTGAACAGTGAACACCACACTATCATTATCATCCCTGTGAACAAACAGTGAACACCACACTATCATTATCATCCCTGTTGAACAGTGAACACCACACCATCATTATCATCCCAGTTGAACAAACTGTGAACATCACACCATCATTATCATCCCTGTTGAACAAACAGTGAACACCACACTATCATTATCATCCCTGTTGAACAGTGAACACCACACCATCATTATCATCCCTGATGAACAAACAGTAAACACCACACCATCATTATCATCCCTGTTGAACAAACTGTGAACACCACACTATCATTATCATCCCTGTTGAACAGTGAACACCACACATCATTATCATCCCTGTTGAACAAACAATGAACACCACACTATCATTATCATCCCTGTTGAACAAACTGTAAACACCACACTATCATTATCATCCCTGTTGAACAAACAATGAACACCACACCATCATTATCATCCCTGTTGAACAGTGAACACCACACCATCATTATCATCCCTGCTGAACAAACTGTGAACACCACACCATCATTATCATCCCTGTTGAACAAACAGTGAACACCACACTATCATTATCATCCCTGTTGAACAGTGAACACCACACCATCATTATCATCCCTGTTGAACAGTGAACACCACACTATCATTATCATCCCTGGTGAACAAACAGTGAACACCACACTATCATTATCATCCCTGTTGAACAGTGAACACCACACCATCATTATCATCCCAGTTGAACAAACTGTGAACATCACACCATCATTATCATCCCTGTTGAACAAACAGTGAACACCACACTATCATTATCATCCCTGTTGAACAGTGAACACCACACCATCATTATCATCCCTGATGAACAAACAGTAAACACCACACCATCATTATCATCCCTGTTGAACAAACTGTGAACACCACACTATCATTATCATCCCTGTTGAACAAACAATGAAACACCACACCATCATTATCATCCCTGTTGAACAAACTGTGAACCCCACACCATCATTATCATCCCTGTTGAACAAACAATGAACACCACACCATCATTATCATCCCTGTTGAACAAACAATGAACACCACACCATCATTATCATCCCTGTTGAACAAACTGTGAACACCACACCATCATTATCATCCCTGTTGAACAAACTGTGAACACCACACATCATTATCATCCCTGTTGAACAAACTGTGAACACCACACTATCATTATCATCCCTGTTGAACAAACTGTGAACACCACACTATCATTATCATCCCTGTTGAACAAACTGTGAACACCACACTATCATTATCATCCCTGTTGAACAAACTGTGAACACCACACTATCATTATCATCCCTGTTGAACAAACTGTGAACACCACACTATCATTATCATCCCTGTTGAACAAACAATGAACACCACACCATCATTATCATCCCTGTTGAACAAACAATGAAACACCACACTATCATTATCATCCCTGTTGAACAGTGAACACCCACACATCATTATCATCCCTGTTGACAGAACCAAAAACATATGTGAAACAAACACCACACTATCATTATCATCCCTGTTGAACAAACTGTAAACACCACACTATCATTATCATCCCTGTTGAACAAACAATGAACACCACACCATCATTATCATCCCTGTTGAACAGTGAACACCACACCATCATTATCATCCCTGCTGAACAAACTGTGAACACCACACCATCATTATCATCCCTGTTGAACAAACAGTGAACACCACACTATCATTATCATCCCTGTTGAACAGTGAAACACCACACCATCATTATCATCCCTGTTGAACAGTGAACACCACACTATCATTATCATCCCTGGTGAACAAACAGTGAACACCACACTATCATTATCATCCCTGTTGAACAGTGAACACCACACCATCATTATCATCCCTAGTTGAACATAACACTAACATCACACCATCATTCATCATCCCTTTGTAACAATCATGAACACCACACTATCATTATCATCCCTGTTGAACAGTGAACACCACACATCATTATCATCCCTGATGAACAAACAGTAAACACCACACCATCATTATCATCCCTGTTGAACAAACTGTGAACACACACACTATCATTATCATCCCTGTTGAACAAAACAATGAACACACTAACACATCATTATCATCCCTGTTGAACAAACTGTGAACCCACACACATCATTATCATCCCTGTTGAACAAACAATGAACACCACACCATCATTATCATCCCTGTTGAACAAACAATGAACACCACACCATCATTATCATCCCTGTTGAACAAACGTGAACACCACACCATCATTATCATCCCTGTTGAACAAACAATGAACACCACACCATCATTATCATCCCTGTTGAACAAACAATGAACACCACACCATCATTATCATCCCTGTTGAACAAACTGTGAACACCACACCATCATTATCATCCCTGTTGAACAAACAATGAACACCACACTATCATTATCATCCCTGTTGAACAAACATGAACACCACACTATCATTATCATCCCTGTTGAACAAAGTGAACACCACACCATCATTATCATCCCTGTTGAACAAACATGAACACCACACTATCATTATCATCCCTGTTGAACAAACTGAAACCCACACTATCATTATCATCCCTGTTGAACAAACAATGAACACCACACTATCATTATCATCCCTGTTGAACAAACTGTAAACACCACACCATCATTATCATCCCTGTTGAACAAACTGTAAACACCACACTTATCATTATCAATCCCTGTTGAACAAACTGTGAACACACCACACTATCATTATCATCCACTGTTGAACAAACAATGAACACCACCCATCATTATCATCCCTGTTGAACAAACTGTGAACACCACACTATCATTATCATCCCTGTTGAAAACGTGAACACCACACATCATTATCATCCTGTTGAACAGTGAACACCACACTATCATTATCATCCCTGTTGAACAGTGAACACCACACCATATTATCATCCCTGTTGAACAGTGAACACCACACTATCATTATCATCCCTGTTGAACAACAGTGAACACCACACTATCATTATCATCACTGTTGAACAACAGTGAACACCACACTATCATTATCATCCCTGTTGAAACAGTGAACACCACACCATCATTATCATCCCTGTTGAACAGTGAACACCACACTATCATTATCATCCCTGTTGAACAAACAGTGAACACCACACTATCATTATCATCCCTGTTGAAAAACAGTGAACACCACACCATCATTATCATCCCTGTTGAACAGTGAACACCACACCATCATTATCATCCCTGTTGAACAAATGTGAACACCACACATCATTATCATCCCTGTTGCAAACAGTGAACACACACCATCATTATCATCCCTGTTGAACAAACGTGAACACCACACTATCATTATCATCCCTGTTGAACAAACTTGAAACCACACTATCATTATCATCCCTGTTGAAATGAACACAACATCATATCACCCTGTGAACAACACGTGAACACCACACCATCATTATCATCCCTGTTGAACAAACAGTGAACACCACACCATCATTATCATCCCTGTTGAACAAACTGTGAACACCACACTATCATTATCATCCCTGTTGAACAAACAATGAACACACCACATACACCTATCATTACATCCCTGTTTGAACAAACATGAACACCACCACACATCATTATCATCCCTGTTGAAACAAACTGTAACACCACACATCATTATCATCCCTGTTGAACAAACAATGAACACCACACATCATTATCATCCCTGTTGAACAAACATGAACACCACACTATCATTATCATCCCTGTTGAACAAACGTGAACACCACACATCATTATCATCCCTGTTGAACAAACTGAACACCACACCATCATTATCATCCCTGTTGAACAAACTGTAACACCACACCACATTATCACCCGTTTAACAATAACACCACATCAATACCCTGTTGAACAAACTGTGAACACCACACTATCATTATCATCCCTGTTGAAACAAATGAAACACCACACCATCAATTATCATCCCTGTTGAACAAACTGTAAACACCACACTATCATTATCATCCCTGTTGAACAAACTGTAAACACCACACTATCATTATCATCCTGTTGAACAAACAATGAACACCACACCCTATCATTATCATCCCTGTTGAACAAACTGTAAACACCACACTATCATTATCATCCCTTAACTGTGAACACAATACCTGAACACACACACATCATTATCATCCCTGTTGAACAAACTGTAAACACCACACTATCATTATCATCCCTGTTGAACAAACTGAACACCACACTATCATTATCATCCCTGTTGAACAAACTGTAAACACCACACTATCATTATCATCCCTGTTGAACAAACAGTGAACACCACACTATCATTATCATCCCTGTTGAACAAAGTGAACACCACACTATCATTATCATCCCTGTTGAACAAACAGTGAACACCACACTATCATTATCATCCCTGTTGAACAGTGAACACCACACTATCATTATCATCCCTGTTGAACAATGAACACCACACCATCATTATCATCCCTGTTGAACAATGAACACCACACTATCATTATCATCCCTGTTGAACAGTGAACACCACACTATCATTATCATCCCTGTTGAACAATGAACACCACACCATCATTATCATCCCTGTTGAACAACGAACACCACACTATCATTATCATCCCTGTTGAACAGTGAACACCACACTATCATTATCATCCCTGTTGAACAAACAGTGAACACCACACCATCATTATCATCCCTGTTGAACAAACAATGAACACCACACCATCATTATCATCCCTGTTGAACAAACAATAAACACCAACACAGTGTGAAATACACACTGACGTACACAAACGCACACACAATGACACATACAGAGGGACACATACACAGTGACATCACACATAATGGCACAGAAAGAGAGACACACACACACAATGACACACACACACACACACACTGACACACACACACTGACACACACAGAGTCACACACACACACTGACACACACAGAGTCACACACACAGAGTCACACACACACACACACAGGCTCACACAACCACACAAATGTGACACACACACAAAACACCAACACACACTGTCACACACACACACAGTCATATACACACACACACACACACACACACACACAGACACAGAGTGACACACACAAACAATGACACACACACAGAGTGATATACACACACACACACACACACACAGAGTGACACACACAAACAATGACACACACACACACAGAGTGATACACACACACACACACACACACACACACACACACAACACACACACACACACACACACACACACACACACACACACACACACACACACACACAATGACTGACCACGCAAAAGCTGGTAGAGAAACAGTTGCACATGATCCTGAGTGAGAATCTGGGGGCTGGCCAGGATCTGGCCCAGGTCGGTCTGCATCAGCTCTGTCAGTATATAGCTGGCCGCTGTTAAAGAAACCTTCATCTATCACACTGCCAAACTTTGTCAATATAATAGAAATAGGAAGCAACAAAAGTACTGGGTTGGAGCTAAATAGCAAGAAGACTGAAGTCATGGTAATCAGTAAAAAAAAAAATTAAAAAAAAACAATTAAAAAAAACAATTAAAAAAAAACATGAAATCCCCTCATGCAAAATAACAGCAAATGGCACAACCTTGAGACAGGTTGATTAGTGAAAATATCTGGGAACGGTCATCTCACCAGACGGCAGATGCACATCAGAATTAGCCAGCACAATCGGCCAAGCCAGAACAGCATTCAAGAAGATGAAAAGCATTCTTACCAACAAATACCTATCAATTAACATCAGGAAGAGAGTTCTTGAACAGTGGTGGACAGTCAACACGCAAAGCCAGAACAAGATTGAGGCAGCCGAGATGTGGTTTCTAAGAAGAATGTTGAGAGTTCCATGGACAGCAAAGAAAACAAACGAGACAGTCTTAATGGAGACAGACACAAGAAGAGCATTGATAAACAAGATTAAGAAAAGACAAGCAACATTTATAGGCCATTTTATGAGGAAAGGGGAATTGGAGCACCTGGTTACAACAAGAAAGCTGGAGGGAAAGAGAACACTAGGTAGACCCAGGGAGAAAATATTGGACGGACTTGCAGGGTGGCTGAGGACAGGGGGGTGGAAGATGTACTTGCACCGACGAGGAATAGATTCGTATGGAGGGCCATGATCGCCAACGCCATGCAGCAGGGCATATCATGATGATGATGATCTCACTGCGATCTGTCACACTGTCATTTATCACACTGTCATCTGTCACACTGTCATCTGTTACACTGTCATCTATCACACTGTCATCTGTCACACTGTCATCTGTTACACTGTCATCTATCACACTGTTATCTATCACACTGCCATCTATCACACTGTCATTTATCACACTGTTATCTGTTACACTGTCATCTATCACACTGTCATCTATCACACTGTCATCTGTTACACCGTCATCTATCACACTGTTATCTATCACACTGCCATCTATCACACTGTCATCTGTCACCTGTTACACTGTCATCTATCACACTGTCATCTATCACACTGCCATCTGTTACACTGTCATCTATCACACTGCCATCTATCACACTGTCATCTATCACACTGTTATCTATCACACTGTTATCTATCACACTGCCATCTATCACACTGTTATCTGTCACACTGTCATCTATCACACTGTCATCTATCACACTGCCATCTATCCCACTGTTATCTATCACACTGCCATCTATCACACTGTTATCTGTCACACTGTCATCTATCACACTGTCATCTATCACACTGTTATCTATCACACTGTTATCTATCACACTGCCATCTATCACACTGCCATCTATCACACTGTTATCTATCACACTGTTATCTGTTACACTGTCATCTATCACACTGCCATCTATCACACTGCCATCTATCACACTGTTATCTATACACTGTTATCTATCACACTGCCATCTATCACACTGCCATCTATCACACTGTTATCTATCACACTGTTATCTGTTACACTGTCATCTATCACACTCATCTATCACACTGTCCATCTATCACACTGTTATCTATCACACTGCATCTATCACACTGTTATCTGTCACACTGTTATCTGTTACACTGTATCTATCACACTGTTCATCTATCACACTGTTATCTATCACACTGTTACTGTTACAACTGTTATCTATCACACTGTTATCTATCAAAATAACTGTTATCTATCACACTGTTATCTTCACACTGTTATCTATCACACTGTTATCTGTTACACTGTTATCTATCACACTGTTATCTATCACACTGTATCTATCACACTGTTATCTATCACACTGTTATCTGTTACACTGTTATCTATACACACTGTTATCTATCACACTGTCATCTATCACACTGTTATCTATCACACTGTTATCTATACACTGTCATCTATCACACTGCATCTATACTCATCACACTGTTATCTGTTACACTGTTATCTATCACACTGTCATCTATCACACTGCATCTATCACACTGTCATCTATCACTCTGTTATCTTACACTGTATCTATCACACTGCCATCTATCACACTGCCATCTATCACACTGTCATCTATCACACTGTTATCTGTTACACTGTCATCTATCACACTGCCATCTATCACACTGTCATCCACTTATATCACACTGTCATCTGTCACACTGTCATCTACATGTTTCACAACTGTCATCTATCACACTGTCATCTATCACACTGTCATCTGTTACACTGTCATTTATCACACTGTCATCTGTTACACTGTCATCTATCACACTGTCATCTATCACACTGCCATCTATCACACTGTCATTTATCACACTGTCATCTGTTACACTGTCATCTATCACACTGTCATCTGTCACACTGTCATCTGTCACACTGTCATCTTCACACTGTCATCTTCACACTGTCATTTATCCAGCACTGTCACACTTTATCTACACTGTCATCTAATCACACTGTCATCTGTACACTGTCATTTATCACACTGTCATCTGTCACACTGTCATCTGTCCACTGTCATTTACACACTGTCATCTGTCACACTGTCATCTAGTCACACTGTCATCTGTCACACTGTCATTGTCACACTGTCATCTGTCACACTGTCATCTATCACACTGTCATTTCACACTGTCATCTGTCACACTGTCATCTGTCACACTGTCATCTATCACACTGTCATCTGTCACACTGTCATCTGTAACACTGTCATCTGTCACACTGTCATCTGTCACACACTGTCATCTGTCACACTGTCATTTGTCACACTGTCATCTGTCACACTGCCATCTGTCACACTGCCATCTGTCACACTGCCATCTGTCACACTGTCATCTGTCACACTGTCATTATCACACTGTCATCTGTCACACTGTCATCTGTCACACTGTCATCTTCACACTGTCATCTGTCACACTGTCATCTGTCACACTGTCCTCTGTCACACTGTCATCTGTCACACTGTCATCTATCACACGTCATCTGTCACACTGTCATTTATCACACTGTCATCTGTACACTGCCATCTGTCACACTGTCATTTATCACACTGCCATCTGTCACACTGCCATCTGTCACACTGTCATCTGTCACACTGTCATTTATCACACTGCCATCTGTCACACTGCCATCTGTCACACTGTCATTTATCACACTGCATCTGTCACACTGTCATCTGTCACACTGTCATTTATCACACTGCCATCTGTCACACTGCCATCTGTCACACTGTCATTATCACACTGTCATCTGTCACACTGCATCTGTCACACTACATCTGTCCATATTTATCACACTGTCATCTGTCACACTGCCATCTGTCACACTGTCATTTATCACACTGCCATCTGTCATACTGTCATCTGTCACACTGTCATTTATCACACTGCCATCTGTCACACTGTCACTGTCACACTGTCATCTGTCACACTGTCATCTGTCACACTGTCATTTGTCACACTGCTCATCTGTCACACTCTGTCAATCCTGTCACACTGTCACTGTCACACTGTCATCTGTCACACTGTCACTGTCACACTGTCATCTGTCACACTGTCATCTGTCACACTGTCATCTGTCACACTGTCATCTGTCACACTGTCATCTGTCACACTGTCATTTATCACACTGTCATCTGGATGGGGAGGAGAGAGAGAGAGAGATATGCTAATTAAACTAGCTTCCTTATCTGTCATGATGATGAGACTGTCATGCAAGCAAATAAGGAAGCTAGTTTAATTAGCATATATATATATATCTCTCTCTCTCTCTCTCTCTCTCTCTCTCTCTCTCTCTCTCTCTCTCTCTCTCTCTCTCTCTCCTCTCTCTCTCTCTCTCTCTCTCTCTCTCTCTCTCTCCCCTCCCCATC
>JAPXFY010000022.1:57555804-57560804 GCA_030674185.1 Monoplex corrugatus
AGAGGGCACAGTCTGCTTTCAAGTCTTGTTAGACAACCAGTGCTAATGAAGCATTCTCACTTTGAAATTTGGGAGTTGGAAGCTGGTGGATAAAGTGAGGGAGTCAAAGGTTTAAGTTCTTGCAGTTGGTGGATAGGGTGCGGGAGCCAGAGGGTTAATTAATGAAGCAACAAGATGGGCGGGGAACAAGGCACCAAAGTTAATGAAGCATTAATACAAGATGGGCAGACAACAAGCCAACTTGTGTGTTGTGGGAAGGGACCGAACTGGAGACATGAAATTTGTTGTCCACCACTCTATCTAAAGCACCAGCCAGCCTTCAACACAGTGTCAGTACTCACACCCCTGATGTATTGACAACCTGGTACTCACACCCCTGATGTATTGACAACCTGGTACTCACACCACTGATGTATTGACAACCTGGTACTCACACCCCTGATGTATTGACAACCTGGTACTCACACCCCTGATGTATTGACAACCTGGTACTCACACCCCTGATGTATTGACAACCTGGTATCCACACCCTGATGTATTGACAACCTGGTACTCACACCCCTGATGTATTGACAACCAGTTACTCACACCCTGATGTATTGACAACCTGGTACTCACACCCCTGATGTATTGACAACCTGGTACTCACACCCTGATGTATTGACAACCTGATACCACACCCTGATGTATTGACAACCTGTACTCACACCCCTGATGTATTGACAACCTGGTACTCACACCCCTGTGTATTGACAACCTGCTAAGAGGGCACAGTCTGCTTTCAAGTCTTGTTAGACAACCAGTGCTATTGAAGCATTCTCACTTTGAAATTTGTGAGTGTGACATTACTGACAATCTGCACACAGACCAGAGTTCATTCAGCCTCCAACAGATGGCTATCACCCGAGGGCAGGGGACGGAGGTCCAAGATCCCCATACCCTATTTTGTTTTGTTGCTCACATTCCCTGCAGACTGAAGACGAAAGATGTCTGTGGAGAATTCTATCTTAACCTTTTGACTCCCGCACCCTGTCTACCAGCATCCTGCATTGTCAACCATGTCAGCAAAGTAAAACATTTAACTCTTTGATTCTCTCACCCTATCCACCAGCTTCTTGCAGGAATTTTTCTCAAAGAGTTTACAGACTCGGGTTATTCCGAGAGCATCGACGTCATTGTAACTCTTGACTCCTGCACCCTCTCGCCAGTATCCTGTAACCCTTTCACTCCCTCAACCTATCCATCAGCGTCCTACATGAATCTGGTGGATAGGGTGAGGGAGTGAAATGGTTAAATTTTTGCAGCTGGCGAACAGTGTGCGGGGGTGCGAAAGGGTTAAAAGGGGAACAAGAGTTAAATTCTTCGTCAAAAAGCATGGACTTTACTTCTTTCCGTGACTCAACACTGGAATAAGCGTTTGAGCTAAACAGCTTTTACAAAGGCTGAGGTATCTTTGAGAATTGCGAGACCAATTTTTCTGCCATTAATGAGAGAGAGAAAGGAAGAGAGAGAGGGGGGGGGGGAGAGGCATACACAGACAGAGAAAGAGAAAAGAACAAACACTGAAGGGCTGTGGCAAACACGAAGTAGACAGTTTAACTGTTAAACTGCAAGATCATAGGTAGGGTGATGGAAAGACAGCACGCAAGGTCACAAGGTTAACAAGAAACCCCAGAGGGCCGCGGATGTGACCCAGAGCACCAATGCCCCACCACTCTCCGGACAACCGTCTCCCAAGTTCCCAACACAACCCAATAGCCATTTGATCTAGTGGGGAGGGAAAGACAGCACACAACAAGTAATGACTGATTATCTACTGATGACAATTCCCACACTACACGGAGACAAGCCAGGGAACGTCAAACACAAAGATCAAAGGTAAATCCAGTACACACCTCTACCACTCCGCCCTCCAAAATTAACCCTTTGATTCCCTTACCCTATCCACCCAACTGCAAAAGCTTAACTCTTTGACTCCCTCACCCTGTCCACCAGCATCCTGCGTTGTAAGCCACGACAGCAAAGCAAAAACGTAACACTTTCACTCTCTCACCCTATCCACTAGCTTCCTGCAGGAAGCTGGATGGGAAGGGTAAGAGAGTGCAAGGGTTAAGTGTTTTGCTGCTGGAGGATAGGCTGCGGGAGTGAAAGGGTTAAGAAGTGAGCGGAGTGACTACAACTTGACCAAAGGGCTTTTCTGTCTCCGAGATTTTCTGTTCTTCTATATTGCCAGGGTTTGAATTATCTACCTTCAACTTTTTTTTTAAGGATCATCGTACTCACGGAGGTTACCTTTGTGCTCACCTTTTTCTTTTTTCGTCCCATTTTCTACGCCACCTCAATGGCCACAGAAGCTGGCACAGTTTCTTTTTTTTTTTTTTTCTTTCTTTCCTTTTCTTTTCTTTTTTTTAACAATGCCATGATGATAATATCGATGAGGATGATGATCATGTTGCTAAGGAGATCCATCTTGGATTGAGACTGCGTGACAGGGCTGTACTCTGTGCTTACTATCATAATATATCCTGGCGTCAACCAGGCCTGAGAGATATAGACACCCGCGGTGCTGGTCAGAAGATTTGAGCAATACCCTCAATGACGCATCCGTGAAGTGGATGAGACTCGACTGTGTGGTTCCAGTCTTCCCAATGAGCCCATAGCACTCCCAATTCTTGGTGGGTAGCAGCGGGTTAGAGCCGAAAAACCCCACGATGATATATTTTTGAAGGGACTGATGGGGATTCGAACCCGCAACCTTCCAGTCGGTAGTCCGTTGCGCTAACCACTACACCACGGTGACTGGTACGTTCAACTTGTAATTCCATCCACGTATTGTGAAAATCCGAGTCTGTCCCAGCTTGTTTATCTCGTCCAGACACGTATGTAAACAAGATAAAGAATCTTGCCATATTTCTGTACAAATTTCAAAAAAAGAGACTTGAAGAGATTACATCAGAAATTCGATTTCAATTTGGTCTGTCTTGTGTTGTTCTCTCGAGTTTATTCAATATATATGATGATCTGCATATTCAGAAAACTTACCAGCATAGGCTTTTATACAAGCTCAGAGAATCCGCCAGATAAGTGTCGACAGATTTGGGCGGAACACATATGGAATTGTCCGAGCACAATGAACCCCTCCTGAACAAACTCAAAGCCAGTTTTTAATGTTGCAGGCTGCGATATATCCGACTGAGTCCGCGGCTCCATCAAAAGAATCAACCAGCCCTTTAAAAAGTGTAAGGGGGGGGGGAGCTGGGGGAGCTGGAGGGAGGGGGGGGGAGCCAAAAAATGAAAAAGGAAACATTCTGATCATACTGCATCACAAGGATTCTACATATGGCTGGACATTCACTCAACAGCCCACGTTTCTTCATGTTACATGTGTGCATATTAATGTATGTATCACTCTGTGCATGTATTCTAAAGCTGATACCACACTGAGTATATTCTAACACAATTCTGACGTTGCTTAATGTTAAACAAACACTGAACAAGCAGTTTCCCCGCGTTACATGTTTGTAGATAAATATACAATTAAATATATGTACACGTATGATAAAGGTGTTGCCACAATGACTACATGCACAACACGGTTTTACAATTAACTTGTCTGTGGTTCGTACAAAGGGGATTCATCACACTAGGACAATTCCATATGCGCTAGACCAAGTCTGCCAGAAACTATCTGGCAAACTACTTATAATAATAAATAAATAATTACAATATTTATATAGCGCAAAATCTTGATAAAATCAAATCTAAGCGCTGAAGCAGACACACACGCAAGCACGCACGCACGCACGCACACACACACACACGCACGCACGCCACACACACACACACACCACACACACACACGCATGGCTATAAATGGGGAGAAAGAATAAAAGCAATAAAAGCAGGAATAAAAGCAATGGAAAATTATAGAGAGCATAGCATATACAATTATATATTATAACCATGTGATTCCCCTCCAAGCGGAGACAGGCTGCAGAGGGGGGGGGGGGGGTTTGAGTGAGGTTAGGATTTTATGCGGGGGAGAAAAGGTGAGTTTTGAGAGCGGACTTGGAGACAAAAGTAGGTTGCTGACGGACTGAGAGAGGAAGTTTGTTCCAGGAGAGTGGACCAGAAACAGAGAAGGCTCGTGGACCATAGGTATTGAGCTTAGTGCGTGGAAAGCGAAAAGTCAGAGGATCGGAGGCAGAGCGGAGGGTACGTGAGGGAACATAGATCTCAAGTAGGCTTGACAGGTAATCGGGGGCTGCGTTATTGAGGCTTTTGTAGCACATGATGTCTAGTTTGTACTGTATGCGCTTTGATACAGGGAGCCAGTGAAGTTGTGCCAGGAGAGGAGATATGTGGTCAGCTTTTTTCTTTTTGAGTACAAGGCGTACAGCATTGTTTTGAATGCGCTGTAGGATGTGAATGGTGGAGGCAGGAAGACCAGACAGGAGTGAATTGCAATAGTCAATGCGAGACATTATGAAGGAGAGAACGAGTTTTGCAGTTGTTTCGACAGAGAGATACTTCCTGATCAGCCTTATACGATGGAGATGATAGTAGCAAGATCTGGCAGTTTGAGAAACAAAGTTGTTCATGGAGAGGGTAGAGTCAATGCAGGCACAAAACCCTATGCGCTGGCAAAGTCTTGAAATGGGGGAGAAGGGCCTATGAAACACTAAGCTGACACCACCAGAATGATAGAAACATAAACTCTTTGACCCCTGCACCTTATCCACGAACAGCAAAAGCTTAACCCTTTGACTCCTTCATCCCATTCTACAGCTTCATGCAGGAAGCTGGTGGACAGGGTGAAGGGAGTCAAATGGTTAAGTGTTTACTTTGCTAGCATGGTTGACAATGGAAGATGCTGGTGGACAGGGTGAGGTAGTCAAAGGGTTAAGTGTTTACTTTGCTAGCATGGTTGACAATGAAGGATGCTGGTGGACAGTGTGCGGGAGTCAAAGGGTTAAGACAGGCAGTAAACAGGCCAGTTT
>JAPXFY010000022.1:57565804-57583304 GCA_030674185.1 Monoplex corrugatus
TTTTTACGTCAATTCTATTTCAGGCGTCGCAACTGCGTCAGTGCCATTTTCACCACAAATGCGTCGCACTTAATGAAAAGTATGCCAACCACGTACTTACACATTTTTACGTCAGTTCTATTTCGATCGCGGCGTCCCGGTGTTGGAGTTATTGGAATCCTTTCAAGAGGGATTCATCACGCTCGGACAGCTCCATATGCGCTTCACCCCAATCCCCCAGCAATTATCCGACAGACTTCCTGAGCCTGCACAAAACCTTACGGCCGGCAAGGTCCTGAAACGGGGAAAGGAGAGAAGGGACCTATCAAACACTAAGCTGAGACCACCAGATGGAAGGGACCTATCAAACACTAAGCTGACACCACCAGAATGAAGGGACCTATCAAACACTAAGCTGACACCACCAGAATGAAAGGGACCTATCAAACACCATGCTGACACCACCAGAATGAAGGGACCGATCAAACACTAAGCTGACACCACCAGACAGAAGGGACCTATCAAACACCATGCTGACACCACCAGAATGAAGGGACCGTCAAACACCTAGCTGACACCACCAGACTGAAGGGACCGATCAAACACTAAGCTGACACCACCAGAATGAAGGGACCTATCAAACACTAAGCTGACACCACCAGAATGAAGGGACCTATCAAACACTAAGCTGACACCACCAGAATGAAGGGACCTATCAAACACCTGCTGACACCACCAGAATGAAGGGACCTATCAAACACTATGCTGACACCACCAGACTGAAGGGACCGATCAAACACTAAGCTGACACCACCAGACTGAAGGGACCGATCAAACACTAAGCTGACACCACCAGAATGAAGGGACCTATCAAACACTAAGCTGACACCACCAGAATGAAGGGACCTATCAAACACTAAGCTGACACCACCAGAATGAAGGGACCTATCAAACACTAAGCTGACACCACCAGAATGAAGGGACCTATCAAACACTAAGTTGACACCACCAGAATGAAGGGACCTATCAAACACTAAGCTGACACCACCAGAATGAAGGGACCTATCAAACACTAAGCTGACACCACCAGAATGAAGGGACCTATCAAACACTAAGCTGACACCACCAGAATGAAGGGACCTATCTAAAACAACTATCAACTAAGCTGACACCACCAGAATGAAGGGACCTATCAAACACTAACGCTGACACCACCAGAATGAAGGGACCTTCAAACACTAAGCTGACACCACCAGAATGAAGGGACCTATCAAACACTAAACTGACACCACCACAATGAAGGGACCTATCAAACACTAAGCTGACACCACCACAATGAAGGGACCTATCAAACACTAAGCTGACACCACCAGAATGAAGGGACCTATCAAACTGTAAGCTGACACCACCAGAATGAAGGGACCTATCAAACAGTAAGCTGACACCACCAGAATGAAGGGACCTATCAAACACTAAGCTGACACCACCAGAATGAAGGGACCTATCAAACAGTAAGCTGACATCACCAGAATGAAGGGACCTATCACACACTAAGCTGACACCACCACAATGAAGGGACCTATC
This sequence comes from Monoplex corrugatus, assembly GCA_030674185.1. Lineage (NCBI taxonomy): Eukaryota > Metazoa > Mollusca > Gastropoda > Littorinimorpha > Ranellidae > Monoplex > Monoplex corrugatus. The sequence continues at coordinate 57,567,368 of JAPXFY010000022.1, forward strand.
AAACTGTAAGCTGACACCAACAGAATGAAGGGACCTATCAAACTGTAAGCTGACACCACCAGAATGAAGGGACCTATCAAACAGTAAGCTGACATCACCAGAATGATAAAAACATTAAGATGGGCAGCCAACAGGCCAGTTTTTAACGTTGCGGGCTGGGATTGAACTCAAGATAACAGATTTTGACTTGCCCACCTGGAAAATTTTGAAAATTTACGTTTAAAATGGCGCAATCTGACACATATCTGAACTTAATTTATATTTTTTTTATAGGTTTTTGTTGTTTTTTTCGCGGATTCTCACTCTCGGTTTTCGCGGAAATCCGAGAATTCGCGGAAAAGTGGGAGCCCTGGTGATGAAATCCAACCACTTAAACGGTAAATGCATTTTCAGACGTCACAGTTACCATAATTACACATGGCTAGCTGCACAACATACTCGTTATGTCACATTAAACTGCTTAGCCATGAGAAAATCAAACATCGCGCTGATCCCAGATGGCATTTGACCCCACGTGCAAACTGTACAACAAAAGCACATGGGAGACTGAGGTCGTGGGATTATCGGATGCCCATCCGCGGGAGCTGTCTTGATTAGTTAGTTGAAGTATCTGAAGAGGATTTGTTTGCCCTGTGAAGAGTTCTTAGAGGCTAAAAATGGTTGCTTATTAAGGTCTGGCAATCAAAAAGACAGTGCTGGAAGGAGATGAAATCCTTCATACAGGGCCACCTAAGTGGGGTGAACTTGGTTGTCCATGCGTCATCTTTGATTCTAGACATTACATCATCATCAGGTGCCTTGCCGCATGGTGTTGGCGATCATGGACTTCCATCTGTCTCTATCTCCTGTTGCCTCAAGCATCTCTTCTACCCTCTGTCTTCAGCCAATCTGCAAGTACGTCTAGTATCTTCTCCCTGGGTCACCCGGTGCTCTCTTTCCCTCCAGCTTTCCCGTTGTGACCAGGTGTCCAATTCCCCTTTCCTCATATAATGGCCTATAAATTTTGCTGTCTTTCCTAATCTTCCTTATCAATGATCTGCTTTGTCTGCCTCCATCAAGACTGTCTCGTTTGTTTTCTTTGCTGTCCATGGAACTCTCAACATTCTTCTTAGAAACCACATCTCGGCTGCCTCAACCTTGTTCTGGCTTTGCTTGTTGACTGTCCACGCCTCACAACCGTATAACAGTATTGGTTCTATATAACATTCAAGAACTCTCTTCCTGATGTTAATTGACAGGCATTTGTTGGTAAGAATGCCAAAACAGCACTCAAGAAGATGAAAAGCATTCTAGACATCAAATGAGCGATATGTGGAGGTTGACCGGCGTAGAGAATAGCTTATTCAGATCAATTCTTTTATAACTAAATAGCAAGACGCACAACAAAGGGACGGCCATGACGAAACCTTTCCTTCCTCTGTGTTAACCCTCACGACTTTTTAAGCGGGCTGATTGGTTCTTTTGGTTAACCCTTTGACTCCCGCACTCAATCCACAATGCAGAAAAGTTAACCTTTTGACTTCCTCACCCTATCCAGCAGCTTCCTGCAAGAAGCTGGTGGATAGGGTAAGGGAGTAATAGGTTAACTTTTTGCTTTGCTGTCATGGTTGACATTGCAGGCTGCTGGTGGAAAGGGTGCGGGAGTCAAAGGGTTAAGCCGGGGACTAAAAATCTCGTGTCTCGAGTTCAATCCCAGCCTGAACATTAAAAATTGGCCTGTTCGCTGACAGTCGTAATGTTTCCATATATTCTGCTGGTGTCAGTTTTAGTGTTTCGTGGATCCTTCTCCCCCCACCCCCCACCACCACCACCCTCCACCACCACCACCCGCCAATCCCCCTCATTTCAAGATCTTGCCAGCAATAACAATACTAACGATGATAATGATAATGATGATGATGATGGTGGGTGGTGGTGGTGGTGATGGTGGTGATGATGATGATGATGAAGGTGGTGGTGGTGGTGGTGGTGGTGGCGGTGGTGGTGGTGGTGATGATGGTGATGATGATGATGATGATGATGATGATGTCTTGGTTAATGTCTGTAACTGAATTTTGTTATTTTCAGTGTTATTTTTATTTTGAAATCAGACCATTTTATTTGGGCTCAATGCTTTTAGAAAAATTAAATCATGAAATTGTCAACACCAACACCAACACCAACACCACCACCAACAAAGATCTTACCAGCAAACCGCCTTTTGCCTAGGCCCAAAAGTCTGCCACATAATTATTGTTGGCAGATTTGGGTGAAACACATATGGAATTGTCCGACTATGACGAATCCTTCTTGAACAAACTCCAAGAAAACTATCCACCCAATCAGCCAACGCCCATCACTATAATTGTAAACAATTTGTGTACATTTCGATACGTCCCAGGTTCGATACGTCCCAGGCTGATGCGCGCGCGTGCGCGTGAGTGTGTGTGTGTGGTTGTGCGCGCGCGTGTGTGTGCATGTGTTTATGTGTTGTACAGCTGTGTCTATGTGTGTGTGCGCACGTGCGTGTGTATGTGTTGCGCGCGTGCGCATGTGTGTGTGCGCGCGCGTGTGTGTGCGTGGTTGTGCGCTCGCGCGTGTGTGCATGTGTGTTTGTGTTGTGCGGGTGTGTGTATGTGTAAGTGCGCGCGTGCGATTGTGCCCGCGTGTGTGTGTATGTGTTGTGCGCGTGCGCGAGTGTGTATGTTTTTGTGTGTATGTGTGTGCCCGCGCGCACGTGTGTGTATGTGTGTGTGTGTGCACGCGCACACAGGCAAACACACACACACGCGCGCGCACACACTTACACACACACGCGCGCACACACACACACACACAAACATACGCGCGCAACACATACACAAACACGCGCACGCACGTGCGCACACATACACATAGCTGCACAACACATATACACATTGCACACACGCGCACGCGCGCACAACCACACATACACACACACACGTGCATCAACCTGGGACGTATCGAACCTGGGACGCGTCGAACCTAGGACGTATCGAGATGTCCCCAAAACTTTAATAGCGCGATTATTGAGCCAGCTTGTACGCATTCCGTCTATTATAATTATGTGCTTGAACCAAACAATATACTGTACGCAAATAAATTGTCACCCTTCTCATGAGAGAAGCAGACATAGAAGACATGGGAGTAAATATTGGTGGTAGAAACCTGTCAAATTTACGCTACGCAGATGACACAGGATTACTGGCAGACAACATTACAGGCTCTAGGAGGATCCTGTACAGGGTAGACCGGGTTGGAAAGGCAGCTGGGCTGGACTTAAATTCAAAGAAGACAAAGGTTATGCATGTTGCAGGCAAATATAACACTAGACAGGACCAGATCATGCTAAACCAAGTCCCTCTAGAAAATGTCAAGGACTTTAGATATTTAGGTTCAGTCAAGACACACGATGGAACATGCTCAAAAGACATAAAGATGAGAATTGGAATGGCCAAGAACAGTATGGTTCAATTGAACAATATTTGGAAAGACCACAGCATAACAGCAGACCTTAAGATAAAACTCTTAAAATGTCTTGTCTGGCCAGTGATGTTATACGGCTGCGAGGCATGGACAATGAAGAAAGAGGATGAAAGACGAGTGGAAGCAGCAGAGCTGTGGTTTTACCGAAGACTGCTGAGGGTCAAATGGACGGATAGGCGCTCAAATGAAAGCATACTGAATGAGTTGGGTACTACACGCAAGCTTCTAGTACTCATACAACGGAGGAAACTGAAATATGTTGGACACGCAATCCGTAATGAGAGAACAGACTTGATGTCCACTGTCCTCCAAGGTAAAGTGGAAGGAAAGAGAAACAGAGGACGGCCACCTGCATCACTTGCTAGAAACATCACAAACATCAGTGGCAAGAAACTCCAGGAGGTGGTCAGACTTAGCCAAGATCGAGAGTGCTGGAGGCAACTTGTGAGGACATCATGTGCAGCGGCCAACACTGTTCCCGGTGACGCCGACAGGTGAGACAGGTGAGAAATAAATTGTAGATTACACAATACGCAAAACCGTACAACGTATTGTATGCAAATTACCTGTATACAATACGCCAATTGATCAGGTGGATTAGTTTTGCGAAGACAGGTTTCCAAATGTCGTCTGCTTTGTGACCGTAAAGGGCAGAGCACTGTGGGGAGCATCGTAACAGTTACGTGCCGATTACCCAATGTGAGTGACAACCCTAAGTCCACGCCCTGTCAAATAAGACCCCGGTACGCTGAGTGCGTTAATTAACTTTTACAGTCTTTCTCACTAGTAGGGTGACAAATTAGGTGGCCGTGTGTCACGCAGCAAGAACACGGACCTCATGGCAAACATCTTTCGAGGAAAAAACAGTAGCACAAAGGAAGAAAGGCAGACCTCCAGTCTCGTACATCGAGAACATAACCAACATCAGTGGCCTAAATATTCAAGAAATTGTTCACAAAAAGTCAAGACAGAGCGGCCTGGAGGGAGACGGTGGTGTCAAAATGTGCAGCGGCCAACACCAAAACCCGGTGACGCCGACGGGTGAGACAGGTGAGGGTGAAAACCTACGGGGACACACCAGCTTCAAAATTATTTAAGAACCAACAGCCCGTGTTAAAAAAAAAAAAAAAAGGCTCAGCTGGGGATTGAACCCAAGACCTTTTTCGAGGCAAGCGTAGTAACCGCAAACACACATTCTCATGGCGTCAGCTTAGTGCATAGGGGGTCTACCGGATAAATTACTGGTAGTCTTTGGGTGGGGCGCATATGTAATTCTCCGCGTGCGAGGAATCTTGTCATGAATAAATTCTTATCTCGGGGTTTTGCTAAATCGAAGTGGTCAAAAATCAAAAAGTGGTATGTGTTATATATATGTTATGCGTTATCGTTTTTGAGTGTTATGCGTGCTGTGTGCGTGTTACTGTTACAATGTGTGTTGTTGTGCATGTTACGTGCGCGTACGCAAATTATGTGTTTTGTATGTTTTATATGTGTTATATGGATTTCCTGTCAGTAACACTAACCAACACATTTTCCTTCCAACTCAATACACAGGCGAGTTGCAGGACTTGGAGGAAGGCAGCGACACAACCACAGACTTAGGACAACACCTGGAAGGATAATTTACGTTTCAGCTTGAAAATAATCTATTGCGCACGCTCTCTCTCTCTCTCTCTCTCTCTCTCTCTCTCTCTCTCTCTCTCTCTCACACACACACACACACACACACACACACACACTCACACATACACATTTTTCTCCTCTCTCTCTCTCTCTCCTGACACACACACACTCACACACACACATTTTCTCCTCTCTCTCTCTCTCTTTCTTCTCTCTCTTCTCAGTCTCTGTATACAGTATTCTATTATGATCTGTCTGTGCGCCTGGCCTTCTCTGCTCTGTCGTCCAGTCCGTCACATCTGTCTGTCTTCTGTCTCTTCTCTATGTGTCTGTCTGTTCTGTCTTCTCTCTCTCTCTGTCTCTCTCTCTCTGTGTTTGTCTCTCTCCTGCTGTCTCCCTTATGTGTCACTCGCAAGTACACACACACACACACATCACACAACTTGTACCTCCCAAGAAACTGTCAGGCATCCCCATTAAACCGACATGCGTACACAGACTATCTGGCAGACACCCTGAGAGAGAGAGACAGAGACAGAGACAGACAGACAGACAGACAGACAATATGCATGCCTAGATAGATAGATAGATTTTGTTGGTGGAGTATGGATAGAGTAGGATGAGTTGTGTGTGTGTGCGCGAGTGCAGTGATGTTATACGAGTATGTGATGAGCATTTGTGTGTGTGTGTGTGTGTGTGTGTGTGTGTGTGTGTGTGTGTGTGTGTGTGTGTGTGTGTGTGTGTGTGTGTGTGTGTGTGCGAGCGCGGCGGTGTATGTGCATATGTGTATACGTGAGTGTATGCATGCATGTTGTTTGTGTGTGTGTGTCATGCGTGGTTATGTGGTGTGTGTGTTGTGTGTGTGTGGGCGCGCGCGCAGTGTGTGTATGTGATAGTGTTTGTATGAGTGTTGTGTGTTGTGTGCATGTGTGTCTGCATGCATATGTGTGTGTGTGTGTGTGTGTGTTGTTTGTTGTGTGTGTGAGGTGTGTGTGTTTGTGTGTGTGTGTGTGGAGGGGAGGAGAGTGTGTATGCATGCATGTGTGTATGATGCATGTGTGTATGCATGTGTGTGTATGCATGCTGTGGTGTGTGTGTGTGGTGTGTGTGAATCCCGACATGTCAGAGTGGATGGCTATACTACATACATATATGTAGATTGTAAAAAAGTCGGCCAAGGTTGCACGTACACCTGTCTCTCGTGCTATTTCTATTCCACATTCCTTGTTTCCCTTCACGGATATTTTGTGTACGACTTTGTCTTGGTTCGCTTAGGCTTGGTTGTGTTCTTTGTGTGACCAAAACACACAACACACAACACACAGGCGCACACGCGCATACACACTACATTCATACATACATACATTCACACATGTACACACATACACAAGTACACACACATACACACACGCGCACACACACACATCACACACACACATACACACACAAAGCGGGGTGGGGGGGGGGTGTGCGGCGAAAGAGACAGAGACAGACAAGACAGACATAGATCACAGAGACAGAAAGACAGCTACAGACAGACAGACAGAGAAGAGACGAGAGAGACACACACACAAAGACACACAAAACAGACAACAAAACACAGAGGAAGAAGACAGCTACAGACAGACATAGAGACAAGACAGAAAGACAGCTACAGACAGACATAGACACAGAGACAGAAAGACAGCTACAGACAGACAGACACAGAGACAGAAAGACAGCTACAGACAGACATAGACACAGAGACAGAAAGACAGCTACAGACAATAGACACAGAGACAGAAAGAAGCTATAGACAAGACATAGAGACAGAGACAGAAAGACAGCTACAGACAGACATAGAACAGAGACAGAAAGACAGCTACAGACAGACAGAGAACAGAGACAGAAAGACAGCATAGACAGACATAAGACACAGAGACAGAAAGACACTACAACAGACATAAGACACAAGACAGAAAGCAGCTACAGACAGACATAGAGACACAGAGACAGAAAGACAGCTACAGACAGACATAGAGACACAGAGACAGAAAGACAGCTACAGACAGAGACAGAGAGAAGAGACAGCACAGACAGACATAGAGAAAGAGAAGAAGAAGTAAGACAGAATAGAGACACAGAGACAAATAAGCTAAGCAGACACAGAGACAGAAAGACAGCTACAGCAGACTATAAGACTCGAGCGTGCATGCTTTGACAGATAGTACAGTGACAGAAGACTAGTACAGACAACACATACGACACAGACAGAAGGCGCTACGACATAGACACAGAGACAGAAAGATAGCTACAGACAAGACATAGACACAGAGACAGAAAGACAGCTACAGACAGACATAGACACAGAGACAGAAAGATAGCTACAGACAGACAGAGACACAGAGACAGAAAGACAGCTATAGACAGACATAGAGACACAGAGACAGAAAGACAGCTACAGACAGACATAGAGACACAGAGACAGAAAGACAGCTACAGACAGACATAGAGACACAGAGACAGAAAGACAGCTACAGACAGACATAGACACACAGAGACAGAAAGACAGCTACAGACAGACATAGAGACAGAGACAGAAAGACAGCTACAGACAGACACAGAGACAGAAAGACAGCTACAGACAGACATAGAGACACAGAGACAGAAAGACAGCTATAGACAGACATAGAGACACAGAGACAAATACAGCTACAGACAGACACAGAGACAGAAAGACAGCTACAGACAGACATAGAGACACAGAGACAGAAAGACAGCTATAGACAGACATAGAGACACAGAGACAGAAAGACAGCTACAGACAGACATAGACACAGAGACAGAAAGACAGCTATAGACAGACATAGAGACACAGAGACAGAAAGACAGCTACAGACAGACATAGAGACACAGAGACAGAAAGACAGCTACAGACACAGACACAGAGACAGAAAGACAGCTATAGACAGACATAGAGACAGAAAGACAGCTACAGACAGACACAGAGACAGAAAGACAGCTATAGACAGACACAGAGACAGAAAGACAGCTATAGACAGACATAGAGACACAGAGACAGAAAGACAGCTATAGACAGACATAGAGACACAGAGACAGAAAGACAGATATAGACAGACATAGAGACACAGAGACAGAAAGACAGCTATAGACAGACAGAGACACAGAGACAGAAAGACAGCTATAGACACAGAGACAGAAAGACAGCTATAGACACAGAGACAGAAAGACAGCTACAGACATAGAGACAGAAAGACAGCTATAGACAGACATAGAGACACAGAGACAGAAAGACAGCTATAGACAGACATAGAGACACAGAGACAGAAAGACAGCTATAGACAGACAGAGACACAGAGACACAGAGACAGAAAGACAGCTATAGACACAGAGACAGAAAGACAGCTATAGACACAGAGACAGAAAGACAGCTACAGACAGACACAGAGACAGAAAGACAGCTATAGACTGACATAGACACAGAGACAGAAAGACAGCTATAGACACAGAGACACAGAGACAGAAAGACAGCTATAGACACAGACAGAAAGACAGCTATAGACACAGAGACAGAAAGACAGCTATAGACACAGACACAGACAGAAAGACAGCTACAGACAGACATAGAGACACAGAGACAGAAAGACAGCTATAGACACAGAGACAGAAAGACAGCTACAGACAGACACAGAGACAGAAAGACAGCTATAGACACAGACAGAAAGACAGCTATAGACACAGAGACAGAAAGACAGCTATAGACATAGAGACAGAGACAGAAAGACAGCTATAGACACAGAGACACAGACACAGACAGAAAGACAGCTATAGACATAGAGACACAGAGACAGCTATAGACACAGAGACACAGACAGAAAGACAGCTACAGACAGACACAGAGACAGAAAGACAGCTATAGACACAGAGACAGAAAGACAGCTATAGACACAGAGACAGAAGACAGCTATAGACATAGAGACACAGAGACAGAAAGACAGCTACAGACAAGACATAGACACAGAGACAGAAAGACAGCTATAGACAGACAGAGACACAGAGACAGAAAGACAGCTTAGACAGACATAGGGACACAGAGACAGAAAGACAGCTATAGACAGACATAGAGACACAGAGACAGAAAGACAGCTACAGACAGACATAGAGACACAGAGACAGAAAGACAGCTACAGACAGACATTGAGACACAGAGACAGAAAGACAGCTATAGACAGACATAGAGACATAGAGACAGAAAGACAGCTATAGACAGACATAGAGACACAGAGACAGAAAGACAGCTATAGACACAGAGACACAGAGACAGAAAGACAGCTACAGACAGACATAGACACAGAGACAGAAAGACAGCTATAGACACTAGACAGAAGACAGCTATAGACACAGAGACAGAAAGACAGCTACAGACAGACATAGAGACAGAGACAGAAAGACAGCTACAGACAAAGACAGAGAGAGAGAGAGAGAGAAGACAGCACACACAACACACACACACACACACACACACACACACACACACACACACACACACACACAACACACACACACACACACACACACACTCACACATACACACACAGAGCGGGATGGGGCGAAAGGGACAGACAGACAATAGAGACACAGAGATAGAAAGACAGCTACAGACAAAGACAGAGAGAGAGAGACACACACACACACACACATAGAGAGAGAGAGAGAGAGAGAGAGAGAGAGAGAGAGAGAGAGAGAGAGAGAGAGAGAGAGAGAGAGAGAGAGAGAGGAGAGAGGACCAGTCAACAGCTGCAGCTATTATAACGTCGGCGTGTGCTGATGCGTTTTGTCAGTTATGTCATGTTGAGAGGTAGATGTGTACACACACACACACGTACTGACGTAGGCCCTACGTGTTTCCATGTCTAAAACTCGTTGGAGTTTGTTTGCAGTTTTTTGTTTGTTTGTCTAGAGGAATTCATCGCATTCGAATAATTCCATATGCACTCCACCCAAGCCTGCCAGCTGTTAATCTGGCAGACTCCTTGAGCTTGCGCAAAAGGCTACGCGCTGGCAAGGTCTTTGAATAGGAAAGTTTGTGTGTGTGTGTGGTGTGTGTGTGTGTGTGTGTGTGTGTGTGTGTGTGTGTGTGTGTGTGTGTGTGTGGTGGGGGAGGGGGGTAGGACCTATGAAACACTGAAGTGACACAACCAGAAGGATTACAGCATTCACATGGTCAGCTTTGATATTGCGGATTGGAATCAAAGACATTATAAAACGTCTTTGGTTGGGACTGAAATCCAGAGATCATGGTCACGTTGGATTTTACTTGTACTGTTTAAGAGACACAGGTTTGCGTAGGCGCTGTCTAAGTCTATAATCGCTTATCACACTGGTGTTAGTATGTTGAAATAGTTCGATATTGCGCCATGGACCAGAAAGGCAGAAAATGATAGAAAGAAATGACAGAAAGCAAAGGAGCAAGGCAGAAAACAAAGAGAGTGACAGAAAAGAAGAAATTCCTAGCACAGAATTTCCAGAAGGTGGGGATACTATTTATACTGAAAGAGCCCCCAACATCCCACGGGGAGTTGTTTAGAGTATATAAGCCACAGACACCTTGTATAATATATATATTCAAAATCAGAAGGATTACGCTCCAGCCCTTAGTGCAATGGATTGAGGTGTAAACTTACTACAGGGGTTTGAGCGTAAGCACCGAAGCACGAAGCAGGGAAACTGGGTTTGCAGACAATGGAAAAGAAAGCAGGCAGGTTTGGGCAGGTGCCTACCTGCGATTGGCACAGAGGCGGAACAACAGGGAGAAAAGCAGGCGGGGGAAAAGAACCGTCGTAACGGCCCCGTAAATCGAGTGAACGTTGCATGGCACGCTATGTCATTCTGTTTGTCTGATCGCTGGCACGCTGTAGTAGAGGCAAGCTATGTTTGTAAACCCCACGCGTCTCTTCCTTTGAGTTGGGTGTCTAGAGGAGGTATTTCTTTTCTCCTTCAGTGGTATTAACTTCCCAGCGTGATAACGATTAGGGACTGAGATATTTCTGTTTCTAGCTATCTATATATCTGATCTGGTCAGGTCAGGTCAGGTCAGGTCACGTCAGGTCACGTCAGGTCAGGTCAGATCAGATCAGGTCAGGTCAGGTCTGTCTGTCTGTCTAGCTAGGTATCGAGTTATCTATCTGTTATCTATCTGTCTAGCTAGCGAGTTTATCTATCTATCTATCTATCTATCTATGTATCTGTCTGTCTGTGTAGCTAGCTAACGAGTTTATTTATCTATATGTTTGTCTATAGATCTGTCTATGTAGCTAGCTAACGAGTTTATCTATCTATATGTTTGTCTGTCTGTCTGTGTAGCTAGCTAACGAGTTTATCTATCTATATGTTTGTCTGTCTGTGTAGCTAGCTAACGAGTTTATCTATCTATATGTTTGTCTATCTGTCTGTGTAGCTAGCTAACGAGTTTATCTATCTATATGTTTGTCTATCTGTCTGTGTAGCTAGCTAACGAGTTTATCTATCTATCTATACGTTTGTCTATCTGTCTGTGTAGCTAGCTAACGAGTTTATCTATCTATCTATCTGTTATCTATCTGTCTAGCTACGAGTTTTATCTATCTATCTTATGTTCTGTCTGTCTGTGTAGCTAGCTAACGAGTTTATTTATCTATATGTTTGTCTATGATCTGTCTATGTAGCTAGCTAACGAGTTTATCTATCTATATGTTTGTCTATCTAATAGATCTACTAATCTATCTAATTATCTATCTATTCTATCTATCTATCTGTCTGTCTGTCTGTCTGTTATTTCTTTCTCTTCCTCTTCGCCCTTCTCTCTATATACAGACAATTATATGTGCATATGCTATTATTATTATATTATTATCTATCTATATTTTGATACATACAACAAGTATGTTATATAGATATGTGTATATATATATCGTATATATTTATATACATACATATCATATATAAATATTATACATATATCACAATCTGCGTGCGCGCGCACACATACACAAATATATGTACATATGAAATGTGGTTTCTAAGAATAACACTGAGAGATCCATGGACAGCAAAGAAAACAAACGACAAACTCTTGAAAGAGACAGAGAGACGCAAGCAGATAATTAATAAAGAAGATTACAAAAAGACAAGCAACATTACAGAACATTTTATGAGGAAAGATAAATTAGAGCATCTGATCACAACAGGAAAGCTGGAGGGAAAGAGAACACCAGGTAGACCCAGGGAGAAAATACTGGACGGACTTACAGGGTAGTTGAGGACAGAGAGGGTGGGAGATGTACTTGCAGTGACAAGGGATAGATTCGTATGGAGGGCCGTGATCGCCAACGCCATGCGGCAGGGCTCATGATGATGATGATGATGATGATGATGATGATGATGATGATACCCCATTTAGATTAACACACACCCGTGTCAAAGAAAGTATTAGGACAGAGCGGTATACTTAAGATCTGCAAAACGCAATCGCTCCTCGATAAAGTCTCGCATTGACGATCGCAATTCACTCCTGTCTGGTCTTCCCGCCTCCACCATTCACATACTACAGCACATTCAAAACAATGCTGCACGCCTTGCACTCAAAAAGAAAAAAGCTGACCACATCTCCCCTCTCCTGGCACAACTTCACTGGCTCCCTGTATCAAAGCGCATACAGTACAAACTAGACACCATGTGCTACAAAAACCTCAATAACGCAGCTCCCGATTACCTGTCAAGCCTACTTGAGATCTATCTTCCCTCAGGTACCCTCTGCTCTGCCTCCGATCCTCTCACTTTTCGCTTCCCACGCACTAAGCTCAATACCTATGGTCCACGTGCCTTCTCTGTTTCTGGTCCACTCTCCTGGAACAAACTTCCTCTCTCAGTCCCTCAGCAACCTACTTTTGTCTCCAAGTCCGCTCTCAAAACTCACCTTTTCTCCTCTGCATAAAATCCTGACCTCACTCAGCCCCCACTGCAGCCTGTCTCCACTCAGTGTGGAATCACATTGTAACATATATTTGTTTATAATATGTTTTCTATTGAATTCTTTTTTCTACTTTGAGTACACATATATAATTTTCCATTGCTTTTCTTCTGCTTCCCCATTTATAGTCATGTATGTGTATGTGTGCGTGTGTGTGCATGCGTGCGTATGTGTATGTTCAGCGCTTAGATTTGATTTTATCAAGATTTTGAGCTATATAAATATTGTAATTATTAATATTAATTATTATTATCTGTCTGGAATTCAGTCCCAGCCCACATGATAAAAACTGGCCTGGTCGCTGCCCATCTTAACGTTTCCATCATTCTGGTGGTCAACTTTGTGTTTCAGAGGTACTTTGATACCGTCGTCCACCACCACCACCACACAACAACAACAACAACAACAACAACAACAACAACAACAACAACAACAACAACAACAACAACAACAACAACAACAACAACAACAACAACAACAACAACAAACAACACCAACACAACAACAACAACAACAACACCAACAACAACAACAACAACACCAACAACACCAACAACACCAACAACAACACCAACACACCAACACCACCACCAACAACACCACCAACAACAACACCAACAACAACACCAACAACAACAACAACACCAACAACACCAACACCAACAACACCAACAACAACACCAACACCAACAACACCAACACCAACAACAACAACACCAACACACAACACCAACACCAACACCAACACCAACACCAACACCAACACCAACACCAACACCAACAACAACCACCCGTCACTATTTCAAGGCCTTGTCAACGCACAGGGTTTCGTGCAGGTTCATAACATCTGCCATATAAATGCTGGCAGATTCGAGTGGAATGCATATATGGAAGTATCCAGTTTCGAAGAATCTCGAGCAAACTACTTACTCAAAGAGTCTGCCATATAACTGCTGGCAGATTCTGGTGAAGCGCATATGGAATTGTTCAGTTTCGATGAATCTCAAACAAACTACTCAAAGAGTCTGCCAGATAACTGCTGACAGATTCGGGTGGAACACATATGGAAGTGTCCAGTTTCGATGAATCTTGAACAAACTACTTACTCAAAGAGTCTGCCATGTAACTGCTGGCAATTTTGGGTGAAGCGCATATGGACTTGTCCAATTTCGATGAATCTAGAGCAAACAACTTACACGAAGAGTCTGCCATATAACTGCTGGCAGATTCGGGTGGAACGCATATGGAATTGTCCAGTTTCAATGAATCTCGAACAAACTACTTACTCAAAGAGTCTGCCATAATTTCATCATCTTAGAGTTATATATAAAAGATAAATAGCAAGATTCCCTGTACTCTCCCACAAAGTTTTGTGGGAAACAACTCTGATCTCAAAAAAAAAAAAAAAAAAAAAGGCAGATTTGGGTGAAGCGCATATGGAATTGTCCAAGTTTGGTGAATCCCCCTCGAGCAAACTACAAACTGTGTGTGTCTTGAGTGTGTATTTTACCCCCTTTTTACATACTGAAAGAATCCAGGTAAATACTTCAAACGGGAATAATTAAGAGATCCAAAACAAGTGTGACTGTCCGCGCCCAAGCAAACAGGAATCAGAAGAAGAAGAAAACCAATACAAGCGCGTATCCAACAAAACAAAACAAAACAAAACAAGTGCAAACTTTCGGCCAACTAGCCTTTGTCAAGCGCGAACGCACGGGTACGGTCACAAACAGATCACAAACACCAAACAATGGATAATAAAAACGGGACTAAAAACTTCCCTGCCGCCTCGTCCAGTGGGTAAGAAATGGAATAATTAAGTTTAAACAGGAATGGTTGAGTACATGTATAGTTTACAATGGGAAATGATTGTTTTAATAGTGTACATTTCTACTGATAGAACATGATTGTATATCAAATACACCCCAACATGCACATTACTATACATGTACAATGATCCATGTATTGACATAACGTGTGTGTGTGTGTGTGTGTGTGTGTGTGTGTGTGTACGTGTGTGTGTACGTGTGTGAGTTGTGTGTGTATGTGTGTTGTGTGTGTATGTGTGTTGTGTGTGTATGTGTGTGTGTGTGAGTGTGTGTGTGTGTGCGTGTGTGTGTGTGTGTGTATGTGTGTGTGTGTGTGTGTGTGTGTGTATGTGTGTGACAGAGAGCGCGAGAGAAAGAGGGAGAGAAAGAAAGTGTGTGTGCATCAATTTATGTGTATAAGTGTGTGAGTGTGTAAATTATGTGCATATGTGTATGTATGCGTGTGTGTGTGTGTGTGTGTGTGTGTGTGTGTGTGAATGAGTGAGTGAGTGAGTGAGAGAGAAAGAGAAAGAGGGAGAGGGAGTGAGTGGTGTGTGTGTGTGTGTGTGTGTGTGTGTGTGTGTGTGTGTGTGTGTGTGGTGTGAGAGAGAGAGAGAGAGAGAGAGAGAGTGTGTGTGTGTGAGTGTGAGTGTGTGTGCGCGCGCGTGCCTGTGTATGCGTGTGTTCGCGTGTTTGTGTGCGTGTCTGTGGTGTATTTATGCGAGCTTGCGTGCGTGTGTGTAGATATGTGTTAACGTGCATGTACGTATATGTCCGTGTGCTGTGTGTGCGCGTGGGTGTGCGTGTTCCTCCTCCCATCACGACTAGACAGACACGTCAGGAAAGGCGGTTGGCGATAATTATCTCCTCATCATTTAACCCTTTCAACTCCCACATCCTATCCACCAGCAGCAAAAAAATTTAACCCTTTCATTCCCTCACCCTATCCAACAGCTTCCAGCTTGGTAGATAGCGTGAGGGAGTGAAAGGGTTACGTTTTTGTTTTTGCTGT
>JAPXFY010000022.1:57595804-57603304 GCA_030674185.1 Monoplex corrugatus
ATTATGACATACAGTGATACACACTGAGCTTACACTCACCAAATCACGCCGTATGCTCCGTGGCCGACAAGTTTGTCTTCTTCTTCTTCAGGTGTCGGACTGACCGCACTGTTTCCTTGCTGGCACGTAGTTGCCATTGGCCTCAGCACACTGGAAGAAGCACAATAACCCATGGGAACCAGCTGGTGATGCGTGTTGGGAACGATAAGCATGCTTATAAAAAGTTACACTATTCACGCTGTACAAGATAAGTCACTTAGAGAGCGCAGACCAGAAACCTTGATCAATCGAGGTGAACGGTTGATGGTAACAATTATCCCGATAAACTACTTCCAACCACGTTGATCATCGTCTCCCAGTCTGAACTGACCCTTCCCTCTCTCCCCTCGATGTGGAGTCAGCAAGAAAACAGGGTGACTGTCCGGCTGAGGAGCAACTGGCACGAAAACAAAGCGGCGTGATTGTACACCTGACTCAACACGAGGAGAGACCGTCACACCAACACTGTCACGTGACCAGGCCTAAAAAACACACCAGCTAACTCCCAGGATGCAGTATTTTCCGGAAATTCCCCTTCACCAAAACGGCACAAAATGGATGAAAGTGATGCATTTTCCATGTTTTTGACTTACAATTACACCTGTATATATCTAATCACACTAAAAAAAAATCATTTTAGTCTGGTCTAGTCTGGTTTTCTTTATCATTCGAAAGATCTGTGGCAAAAAAGGCACGGGCTATTTCTGTCGTCTGCAAATGATTGGCAGCACGCAAACGATGGCACGCGCGGCTCGCGAGTCTGTTCGGGTGCGTTCAGAGCGTTGTTTTACTGAACTACACAACACAATGCAGGTTCAATCAACGCGGAGAAAACCAGAAAACAGGATGACGCGGCCAGTACAATAAACATTAAATCTAGCTCATTTTGTTTTTCTAACAGAATTGTTAAATTGTGGAATAAAATTCCTTTTGAAATTAAATTTACTAACAGCATTAACAAATTCAAAAATTTCCTGGACGATGACGCAGAATTCAAAATTTTATTTAAAAAAATAGACTGAAGCAGATTTGCTCAAGTATGAATATTAAGGCATGCTTTTCAGACCCCGAAGATGAAAGCGTAAAACAAAAAAGATAGGGCGTTAAAAGGCCAGAAGGCCTAGGCTACGAGCCAGCCCTCAGCTACTACTACTACTACTAGATGTCTATGAAAAAGAAACTTTAGAAAATTGAATTCATACGCGCGCACACACACACACACACACACACACACACACACACACACACACACACACACACACACACACACACACACACACACACACACACACACACACAATTCATTGACACACGTCTTTCGCGTTCCGATTTTTTTCAGATGTGTGTATGCATGTTGTTTTGCCGCCTACATAGTACAGGTATTATGTTGTTATACAGTCTGCATATCTAATCTGCAGTGGGAATGCATGGTGGGCGTTTTCATGTTTCCAGAGGCCACCAGATACTGATATGACTTAATGATCTTTAGCGTGCATGTTTGATGTTCTGCGAGCCTATGTAGCCTACAAAGCCCTGGTTCGTCCCACCCTAGAATATGCCTCACCAGTCTGGGACCCCTACACTACTAAAAACATTGAAAACATCGAGAAAGTCCAACGCCATGCAGCTCGATGGGTTGTGAACCGCCACCGTCACACTTCAAGTGTCGATTCCATGCTGACACATTTACAGTGGATCCACCCTAGCAGACAGAAGAATAGCAAGGCTGACCACCTTCTTCAAATACCATCGAGAAGAGGTCAGCATCAACACCCCATTCAGGCCCACACCAAACACCCCAGCACGGTCGACAAGACAGTCACACAGGGAGACGTATCTCCTCCCTGCCGGTAAAACGAACTACAGGAAATATTCTTCCCGAGGACTGTCAGGGACTGGAACAGTCTGCCCCCCGAGGTTATCTCTTCAGCCTCGGTGGAGTGTTTCAAGTCCCGAATCTGACCAGCCAGCCCTCCTCCCCATCCTCTACCACCACTACCCCACCCCCAAAGCCAGTTCTACATACCAGCGTCCTAGCCAGCGGAAACCCCCAGTTTCTATACACATCAGAACCATCAAAACGATGATGGTGGATGTTCCAAGAAAGAAGAAAAAGAAGAAGAAAACCTGAAGTGGGTTTCAGTGGACACATGCTGACCTGGAAGATCTGAAAAATGTCCACCCTTTATCCACCAGGCAGGAGATACCCAGGCAGGATCGAACCCCCGACCTTCCAAATTAAAGTCTGATGTCTTACTAATTTGAATATCGTATGCGTCACACACCAGTACTAAAGTATGTCACACAGTCAGTAGAGTGAGTGAGTGAGTGAGTGAGTGACTGACTGACTGACTGACTGAGTGACTGACTGAGGCAGCGTGTTCACAGCATGAAAAAACGAATACACAAAACATATGTATACTTTGTCATAAACAAACACACGATGAGTAAAAGTTACCTGACAGCCCTGAGGTCGTAGGGGAGTGAGGTGGTAGAACTTCAACTGTTCTCTGTGCGATCAGCACCACGAGAGTTATGTCTGTCTCCTTTTCCTCATTGCTTTACCTTCCCCGACCCTGGTGCCAATTCACAGGTGTGAGGAAAGTTTCATTGTGCCAGACTCCAGCTTGTGTAATCAGATGGAGGGAGAAGAGTGGCACAATGGTTCAGACATTTGCCTGCCAATAACTAAACACGAGGTTCCAGGGTTTGCTCCCCGTACAGATCACGACTTTTCTCCTCAGTTTGACCGGAAAATTGAACTGAATGTCTAGTCCTTCGGAAGGGGACGGAAAACGAGTCGGACCCGTGTGCTTTCTGGCTGTGCACACTAAAGATCCCACGGCAGTTGAAAATCATCAAGAGCAGGGTATTGCCCGGCTTCCTTGGTATAAAACATTGGAGATATAGGTTGATTTCTCAGGTCCCACCCCTTGACGACCAGTTAGCCTTCATGTCTTTCTGAAGTCTCGGTTTAAAAAAAATTTGTGAATATGAATATGAATTTGAAGCGAGGGAGAGGGGATGGGCGCCATCTTCGTGGCGCTGGCCCCGGGAAAAGTTGAGGCTCTGCCACCTCACTCCCCTACCACCCCAGGATTATGGAACTATGTATGTAGGACCTCAGGGTTTATGTGCAGGATTAAGGCTTGTGCTGTGATCATTCTAGATCTTTTCCATCAAATGGCACCTGTGACATTAGTGCATATGGAATTCATTCTGATCGCGGAGACGTCATTTTGCGAAATTGAAAGTGAAATTGAATCAGACTGAAAGTCGGATTTTATTTTTTTTTTTTTTTTTTTTTTAAGGATCATTGCATTCGGGCAGTTTCATTGTATGCAATAAATTTCGTGTTCGTGTTCGTGTTCGTGTTCGTGTTCGTGTTCGTGTTCATGTTCTCTCTCTCTCTCTCTCTCTCTCTCTCTCTCTCTCTCTCTCTCTCTCTCTCTCTCTCTCTCTCTCTCTCTCCTCCTCTCCTCCCCCCCCTCTCCCTCTCCAGATTGAATAATTATGTAAAGCACGGCGATCGTTCTTTGACATGGATTGTTTGCAATATCCAAATAGAATAATTATTATCATCAGGTGGAAACGAAAGATCAACGGTTCATGGTTCAACGTATCGTGTCATAATCATAAATACGTGCGTTGTGTGTGTGTGTGTGTGTGTGTGTGTGTGTGTGTGTGTGTGCGTGTGTGTGCGTGTGTGTGTGTGTGTGTGTGTGTGTGTGTGTGTGTGTGTGTGTGTGTTTGTGTGTGTGTGTGGTGTGTGTGTGTGTGGTGTTTTGTGGAGTTGGGGTGTGTGGTGTGTGTGTGGGTGTGTGTGTGTTGTTTGTGTGTGTGGTGGGGTGGGTGTGTGTGTGGTGTGTGGTGTGTGTGTGTGTGGTGTGGGTGTGTGTGTGTGTGTGTGGTGTGTGGTGTGTGTGTGGGTGTGTGTGTGTGTGTGTGTGTGTGTGGGTGTGTGTGTGGTGTGTGTGTGTGTGTGTGGTGTGTGTGTGTGTGTTGTGTGTGTGTGTGTGTGTGTGTGTGTGTGTTGTGTGTGTGTGTGTGTGTTGTGTGTGTGTGTGTGTGTGTGTGTATGTGTGTGTGGTGTGTGTGTGTGTGTGTGTGTGTGTGTGTGTGTGTGTGTGTGTGTGTGTGTGTGTGTGTGGTGCGCTTGTGTGTCTGTCTCTCTGTCTGTGTGTCCCGCATGCTACGATCAAGTCCTGAAATTCCGCAATCACATCAGAAGACGGACTCATTGCTCACGCCAGCAAAACACAGCATTGGGAAACTTGATTAACCCTTTGACTCCCGCACCCTGTCCACCAGCATCCTGCATTGTCAACCATGCTAGCAAAGCAAAAAGTTAAGCCTTTGACTCCCTTGCCTTATTTACCGGCTTCCTTTTTTGGAAGCTGGTGGATAGGGTGAGGAAGCTGGTGGATAGGGCAAGGAAATCAAAGGGTTAAGTTTTGCAGCTGGTGGGCAAGTTACGGGAGTCAATAGAACAACTGAACGCACCCAGCATAACACAAAAGAGGTACTCTGTCTGAACGCTAACAGAGCACAGCGCAGAGAAACCTATGAACTAACTGAACGTACCCCATCAGTCCCTGCGATACCTATTTATAGGCGTGGCCTAAAATACTTCTGACGCCTTTCATGATAGGGATTTTCGTCGTGTGCCGATTGGCTGTTTGTGCCCATGCGTTATGCAACATCTGGAATTGCGCGCGTGTGATCATCGCGGTGAATCAGCGTGTATGGGTGCGTGTGTGTGTGCGTAACTGCGTTTTCCTAAACACACCTTGCAGCTGACATGGCTTTATCATCGATGAAGAATAACAAACCGGCAGTTTGAAACATAAAACAAATCGTCTTTCACTCTGAAAGCACTGGTTTATTTTCAAGGTCATCATCATAATGAGTCGTGCCGCATGGCGTTGGCGATCATGGCCTTCCATACGAATCTGTCCTTTGTCGCAGCAAGTGTGTCCTTTACCCTTCTAGCCCCCATCCACTCTGCAAAACTAGTATTTTCTCCTGGGTCAGTCTGGTGCTCTTTTCCCCTTTGCCTTTCCTTTTGTGACTAGGTCTATTGCGCAAATTTCTCTCGCCTCATAAAATGTCCTATAAATGTTGCCGGTCTTTTCCTAGTCTTCTTCATTAATGTTCTTTTTGTGTTTGCTTCTTTCAAGACTTCTCGTTTGTTTTCTTTGCTGTCCACGGAACTCTTTAACATTCCTCTCAGAAACCGCATTTCAGTTGCCTCAATCTTGTTCTGACTTTGCTTGTTCATTGTCCAGGCTTTGCATCCGCAGAACAGTATTGGTTCCATATAACATGAAGAACTCTCTTCATTCCTTTTCTCACATTGGACACAGCAGCAGGGAAGTTTCAGTCTTTTTCTCAAAATTTTTGGATGTGGTGTTTGTTTGTTTGTAATCTCACGCTTGACAGTTGGCCGAAAGTTTGCGCCTGTCTTGTCTTGTCTAGTATTAAAAACGCGTTCGTATTCACCTTTCGTGTTTTTTTCTGGTTCCTGTTTGCTTGAACGCGGGCAGTCACACTTGTTTCGGATTTCTCTTCCTGATGTTGTATTACAGATATTTGTCGGTAACAACGGTTTGTTTGTTTGTTTGTTTGTTTTTTGTTGTTTTGTTTTGTTCGGTTTGGTTTTGTTTTATTTCTTTAATGCTGTTTTAGCATGGCCAATTCAGCTGGATACTTCTATTATGCATCTGCCAGGTTTGGGTTTGATACTGTCTTGATATCTCCTGCCTGATCGGTAAAGAATGAAGGCTTTTCCCGTCTCCATAGTCACCATGTGTAAACCTGCCAGTGACTAAAGTCATGTGTATGTCTGTTGGCTTATGGAAACATGAAATACCCAGCATGCACAACCCACTGAAGACTGAGTATGCAGACTTGATCTTGATCTTGATGTGTAGACGTCGGCAGAATCCAATTCTGGATATACGCGCCAACAGCAACATACCACCTGCACAGTGTGTAGGCACAAACAACGTGCATAGACGCATCTAAGAAAAAAAATGGGAACACTGAAACTACAATAACTACAACAACAACAACGATGACGACGACGACGACGACAAGAACAGAACAAAATAAACACAAAAAACATCAATGATGGAGTACATGGTCTTATGCATGGATTCCAATACCAAGCAATATATAAAATGAAGTGGAGAGGTGGCCCTGGTGGTTGAAGCACATGTCGTGAGGTTCCATTCCCGATCAATGATTTTCTCCGCCCCTTCCTCCTGCTAGATTTTGAATATGGTCTGGGTGCTAGTCTTTCAGATGGGAAGGAAACTCTCAACATATACGTAGTGCAAGTTAAAGATTCCATCCCTTTCAGTATGCGCTTTGCGTACATTGAAGATGCAGCAGCATCAAGAGGGTTGAACTGAATTATTTCTAGTTTGAGAAAGAGTGGGGAAAGTCAAATACAGTCCAGTTTTAGATAATATGTGAACAGGCTGGCTGGCTCTTGTGACAGAGCCGTGGACTCAAGATCTGATGTCTCGAGTTCAATCCCAGCCCGTAACATAAATACTGGCCTGTGCGTTGCCCGCCCTCAGTTGCTCAGTCGGCTGAGCATCGGATTCACATGCTAATAATGATTGTGGGTTCGAATCCCGGGGTACGCTACATTAAAACTGGCCTTCTCAATGTCCGATCTTAACATCATCGTTGTTTTGGAGATGTCAATATAGGATTAGATAAGTCCCCCTTCCCCCACTTCCATGGGATGGTTATCCCCGTCGGCCATATCACCTTAGGTTGGTGTCGACGTAAAAACTGAACCAAATCAATCAATCAAGCCTGCCTGTTTCCAATCATGCTAGCGGTGTCAGCTCAGCACTTAATAGCTCCTGTCCCACTTTCCATTTCAACACCTCGCCAACGCACGAAGTTGCCGGAAGCATTGTGGGTGGAGCGCATATGGAAGTGTCCGAGTCCGATCAGTTCCACTGGAAGAGGCTCTCAACTCTCAAACTGTTTTATTAAATTATGTACAGTTACCATACGCCATGCTGTAGTGGTTAGTGCAACAAACTGCCGACTGGAAGGTTGTGTTTCATTTTTTTAATTTTTTTTTTTAATCAGTCTTGTCAACATCATTGTGGGATTTTTCGGCTCCAACCGGCTCCTACCCAGCGCTGAGCGTGCTACGAGTTCCCTGGGAAGACTGGGACTACACTGTCGAGTCTCATCCACTTCGCAGATGCGTCAAATCTCCTGACCAACGTCGCGGGTGTCTGTCTATCTCTCGAGCCTGGTTGGGAGGCCAGGATATATTATGATATAGTAATCACAGAGTACAGCCTGTCACTCAGTCTCAGCCTTAAATAAGTGCAAGTGCAAGAATTTGTTCAGGAGGGATTCACTGCACTCGGAAAACTCCATATGCGCTCCACCCAAATCTGCCAGCAGTCATCTGACAGGCTTTTC
>JAPXFY010000022.1:57608304-57628304 GCA_030674185.1 Monoplex corrugatus
TAGTAAAACAAAACAAAATACAAAAAATCATGAGAAAAAGACTGAAACTTCCCTGCTGCTGTGTCCAATGTGAGAAAAGGACACAGCAGCAGGGAAGTTTCAGTCTTTTTCTCATAATTTTTGTATCTGGTGTTTGTTTGTTTGTAATCTTACGCTTGACAAAGGCCAGTTGACCGAAAATTTGCGCCTGTCTTGTCTTGTTGTATTAAATACGCGTTCGTATTCTTCTTTCGTGTTTTTTTTTTCTGGTTCATGCCTCTCTTTGGTTTTCTCTTGGCCTTTGACCACAATTTTTGTTGATTGCTGCAATCCTTGCCTGTTGGTTTGTGCGGGTCCGATCACTTTTTGTAGTTTGACAGAGTCATCAGTCTGAAAAAAGACAGGGGATCGTGGGGCAGAATGTCAGCGAAAATCGCAGCATCAGCATCGGCGATCTCACCCTCCACGTGGTAAATGAATTCACCTGCCCAGGATCGACAGTCTCCAGTAACCTGTACCTTGACCCACAGATCAACAGGTAGACAGGGAAAGCTGCTGCTGCCATGACTAAGCTGTCTAGGAGAGTGTAGGAAAAAATTAAGCTCACCACAGCCACCGAGACTGGGCTATACCGAGCCTGCTTACTGAGTACTCTTCTCTTTGGCAGAGAGAACTGGACAACCTATGCATGCCAAGAGCGCCGCCTGTGTAGTTTTTACCTACGGTACTTGCTCCGGATCCTGAACATTTCCTGGAAGGACTTTGTGTCAAATAGGGACGCTTTGGCCGGATAGAGTGCATATGGAATTGTCCAAGTGCATTGAATTCCTCAGGACCAAGCTGGTAGACTTCGAGCTGGAGTGACAAGGTGCTGACTACTGACCTATTCGAGAGCGTTGACTTACCAATGCGTCGAACAATGAACTGAACTGAGAGACTTTAACGTAGACTGAATCAATATTTTGATTAACTGTTTCCAATAATTTTAGTAGAACCACGTTCAATAAAAAAACAAAAAAAAAACCCTGATTACACACACACACACACACACACACACACTCTCTCTCTCTCTCTCTCAATGCTTTCTGGGGTTGATGAAGGGTAACGCATGAGGCATGTTATCCGACATCCTCTGGTCGATCTTCTAATTCAGTTTACCACGTAATTCATTGATTTACTGTTCAGCATGTAGACCACCCAAACACACAACTTGTTTTCTGGTTGACTTGAACTAGCAGAAAGCTCTCCCACTGCAACAACGAAAATGGCACGCGACATGTCCAGCCAATCAGAAACTGACTTTCTGCTGCCCTCCTCTTGTCGTTCCCAGGCGAAGGCGTAGTAGGGTAGATAACTCTGCTGTTATTCAGTCTTCACAAGTGCAGAAGTTTATTAGAAAGTTTATTCCAGTTCTGAAAATTGCACGATGACGCTTTGCGGTTGAATGTTACGGTAAGTAATCTGGTAGAATGCACAACAAAGCTCAAGATCGCTTGAAAATATTAGCAGTTGCATGGAATTTGTGCTTGTGGTAAGGTTTTCTGCAGTTGAAGCGTAGGCCAAATGGCCGTCAACTGTCTTGTTACCAAATTAATGATCAATTACCGAACTGGCTGGACTTCATTTTTACTCGTTCCGGTTGTTTAGTGCATTGGGCTGTAACTTAGAGTAAGTTATGTATATATGACAAACATGATAACCTACAGTGCAGGTTTTTTTTTTTTGTGTGTGTGTGTGATCTAGATATCTATTAGCATTATTATTAGAATTGTTCATTTGTTGTCATTTGATAAATTGATTGATTACTTTCAACTTTGGTTATTGTCATGATTGTGTTCTTCTTCTTCTGTTGTGTGGCCACAATCAACACTTTGATTATTTTGCCACAAAATAGGGGGTTTCCACGAACCGGCTGCCTGACTAGAAAAAAAAAACGTGTGTGTGTGGGGGGGGGGGGGGGGGTTAGTATTTTTTCAGCATTCCGATTTTTCTCAGATACTTGTATGCATGTTGTTTTTACCAACACTGTTCAGGTGGTATGTTGCTGTTGTCTGCTTACCCTCTGTTTGGTGGGTGTGTACGCTAGGTGTGTTCTTGTTTCCATAAGCAGACACTGACATGACTTACTTACAGGTGCTTTATTATGCATGTTTGATATTCTGCATGGGTATACACATGCAGTTCAAAAGGGATTTTGGCTCACAACATAGATCTGCACAACTGTTTACATGAGAGAACAGAAAAATCTCCACACTTTACCCACCAGGCAAGAGATACCTAGGCAAGATTGAACACTGTACCTTCTTATTGGTAGTTTGACATTTTATCCACTTTACCACCACACTGGTCAGTGTGATTTAGCATGTTATTAAGTGCATGAAGCTTTCTTCTCAACTTATGCTATAACAGGTATGAAATGCCCCTGTGCTCATTATTTTAACCACTGTACTTCCCCCACTGTCATTACTGAATCAGAATTTTGTTCGGTATATTATATGATTAACAGTAATGCACCAGATGATTACATGTCTACTAACTATTAGCTTTATGATTATTATTATGTCTTGACCGCCATTGATTGTGCATACACTATGAGACAGTGTTCACACTCACAGACACTCTTGTCTCACTCATAAACACACACTCTTGTCTTACTCAGATATATACATTCTTCTTCTCTCTCTCTGTCTCTCTCTCTCTGTCTGTCTCTCTCTCTCTCTCTCATATGCACACATGCATACACACTCACACTCACATATACATTCTCTGTCTCTCTTTTCTCTCACTCACTCACATTCACACAAATACAGAGATTCAGACAAGAGTACAAACATACCTGCTCATACGAGATACTTGTGGACACACATGCTCTCATCATGCCTATATATGTACACACACAACACGCCACACATGCTCACACACTACATGCAACATGTATGAACGAGCTCCTGCTCAAAAATGAAACAACACACGACACACAGACACACAGACACACAGACACACACACAGACAGACAGACACACACACACAACACACACACACACACACACACACACACACACACACACACACACACACACACACAACACACAACACACCAATTTGTATGTATTCATGGAAACAACAGACAAATGTGTGTGTACAGACAACCACATGTGATTACAGACATGTACCCACATACTCATGTTCATGTATGTGATGGTGTTGTATGATGTGCAAAAAGCTCTGTGTGTGTATGTGCGGTTGTGTGTGTGTGTGTGTGTGTGTGTGTGTGTGTGTGTGTGTGTGCGCGATGCTGTTGCATATATGTCTGTGGACGTGTAAATGTGCTTATCTGAGTGAGACTTACTTGTGTTTTTATTTGTATGTTTTATCAGCAGTTTGTGTTATATCACAAAACAGTTATCATATGTCAAAGAAAAGATATTTTCTCAATCTGTCTCAGTTTTCTTCTGTCCCTGACATTTTCTCAGCCTGAAAAATTCCAGAATAGTTGGATTTTTTTCAAGAGGGATTCATTGCACTGGGACAGTTCCATATGTATTCGACCCAGAACTGGCAGCAATTATCTGGCAGACTCTTTTAACTGTGTCTGCATAAAACTATGCCCATGGGAAATCCTTGCAGAGGGGAAGGAGTGGGGTTGGGAAACCTATGAAACTCCAAAGTGACAGCCCCAGAATGATTGTAATGTTAAGATGGGCAGCAAAAGCAATGGCAGCATCAGGCCAGTTCTTATGTTGCAGGCTGGGTTTGAACTCAAGATATCTTGAGTCAAGGGGTCTGTCGAGAGAGCCAGACAGCCCTGCTTGAAAAATTACAAGACAACAAGCCCTGTGACCCACTTGAGGGTCAAACCTCATTATCAGCGTGGTGCTTTAAGCAACTCAGCTAACGGGGTTACATCATTAATCTCATCTGTCATCCTGTTAGTATATCATCGAGTTTGATGATAGCCACTCTAGTGGATGTCACAACAGTTAATTCTCCTCCATTCATTCGGTCTTCCTTCTCTGTGCGATTCATAGATCTAAAAACCGCTGATGTTGGTAATGTTGTTCAGACTGGAGTTGGGTAGTCCATCCAGATTTCTCTTGGCCTCAATTTTTCCTTGCAGAACCGTTGTCATTAGGGTTGTGTTGGTGTTGCAGGTTACATGGCCAGTGTACTTCAACTTTCCTTTGTTGAATTTTGCCAGTAGTTGATGTTGGATATGAGTTTGATTAAAATGCTTTCATTTGTTCTTTTATTGGTCCATTAGACTCTAAAAAGCTATCTGTACAATCATATCTTGCTGCTTTGATCATATTTTCTGTATGTCCGGACTTTATAGCCATATTGATAATTGGCCAGATCAGATATTTTAAAATTTTGATTTTGAGGTTGGTGTACTTCTGTCTCTCTGAATGTTGTTGAGTTGGATCATTTTCTGTTTCGCCATTCCTAGTTGTATTTTGATGGCTTGAGTACAGGTGCCATCTTGAGCTTTAACTGGGCGTAGATATTTAAAGTCACTCATAGTTTTCTAATGCAGTCTTGTTGATGTGAATATCTTGATATGCTTGTTTTCACATCACTGGGGTAAACATTAAAAAAAATCAGATTCTGTTTAATCTGTTGTTTTATGGACCAGAATGGAAGCCAGTGCCATTCACATTCTCAGATGACAACTTTTGTTTTTGCATTTTTATGATATTGTTATTTTTATTGTTATTTCTTCATCATGATCATCATGTCCATGTTGCATGGCGTTGTGATCATTGACCCTTCCATACAAATCTGTCTTTTGTCGCTTCAAGTATATATATCATTACCCGTTTTTGTCCTCAATCTACAAATCCAATAGTTTTTCACAGGTCAACAGATATTTCCCTGTTTTTTGTAAAATGTGCTTCAGCCCCCTAGACATCAGACGTGACTGCCCGGGACTTCCTTTCATTTATTTCTTTTTGTGATTGCACCTTTAATACTATCTTACGTTTTTTTGCCTCATCCAATCTCAACATTGTTCCAAATACTTTTCCCTGGTCTACATGCTTGTTCTTAGTTTGCTTGTTGTACTGTGCTCAGCTTTGTTTCCACAAAAGTATTCTATGTAATTCTGAATCTTTCCTGATCTGATCAAGGCTTTGTTGTAGATGCTTTTTGACTGTTCTTGGATTGTGTTTTGCTGGTGATGCATGGAATTCTACTTTTGTCTGCCACATTCAGTGAGCTATTTTCTGGATAAACTTATCAACTTATTATGAATGATTAAAGAAATTGCTTCTACATGTGCAGTTTTGTTGTTTTTTTGTTTGTTGTTTTTTGGTTGTTGTTAAGGATCGACATGTATTTGCTTTACTTGTGTCTCTGTTCGTGTCAAATGCTTTTGTAAAATGCTTGATCATTGACATGTATCAATTTTTTTATCATTTGTAAAACTTGTTTGACTTTCTATATGTTGACTTTATATGTGTTAAGCTTCATCCACTTTCATCATACTGTTACAGTTGACATGTTCTCCCCCTACCCCCCAGCCCCCCACCCCACCCTTTCATAGATTTTATGCTTCCTTTACATTCTTCTATTCCTGTGGTTCTGTGTTTACAGTTACTTTTTTCTTTTGTTTTTGTTTTTTTGTTTGTTTTTTCCAGTTCACTTTTAATCTATTTGTTTAGGTTAGATTAATGTATTTCACATTATGATTTATATTTTGTATGCTTGTATGTGTAGAGAAGTAAGGACTAGCTGTAAGAAAGCTCTGGTGGGATCTGCTGTTACTATCCATAAGTAATTGTTTTGAAGTATGTACTTTTGAAAGCTATATGGTTTTTTTTTTCTCACAGGTGTCCTGTCACTGCTGACACTGCAGACAGACAACGGCATTAAACACGGCAACACGCTGAATGTAATACTGGGTCAAAAGTAACAGCTTGTTGGACACATGATGGCCAGCATGATTTGCAAACGGCGCCTGCATCGCTTGCGATCGGGCAGGAACTGGTTTGTCATGGTGATTGTAGGGGTGTTGTTGCTAGGTGTCCTGCTGACCTATATGACCTTGACTGGTCAGGATACTAGATCACATATTCGTACCTACTTCCCGACAATCAACACGCAAAACTTCCAGAACAGAAATGCTCACATAAACCAGAAGCTGCCACCATCATACAACCAGGTGGATGTGGATCATCAGTATAGATCTGATGTAGATGTTGGAGCAGTAAATTCACAATTGAAGTTTGAGTTAGAGGGGGAGAAAAAGATGTTTGGTAACTCGAAGTCCAGTTGGAAAGTAAGAGAACTGTTAGGACTTTTGTACCCGCAGACATGGGCAGCAGCCAAAGAACCTGACGAAATGGCCATCGTGCTGAAGGACAAGATGTTGGAATTGAACCTTAAAAGCCCCATGTCTTGTAAAGACATCGGCCTGTACCAAGTCCGTGGAAGCGTGAGTCAGTCGTGGCATAAGTTTGTGGAAAAACTGGACAAACCCTGGTTAAGTTATGGCAGCTGGGATCCTTACTACGTGCAGGCCCAGCTATCCAACGTACAGAAGCCCATGGTCATGAAAAGCCAGGCAGATGACATGCGGACCAAGACAGCCTGTCAAAGGCAGGTTGGAGACTCTGTTTTCTGTGACCTTATGGGGAACTACTTTCTGATGCGAGAGATCTTCCTCCTGCGGTTTCTCCATCATCCCAACTTGATCAGGCTGCTGGGGTACTGTCTGCGCGGTGACACAGTGTCTCACATTCCAGACAAGAAGGGCTTAATTCTGGTGCTGGAGATGGGGGAGCCTTTCATTCTTGGTGTGGCGGCCTCCTTTTCCTGGTCACGCAGACTACAGGTAAGCAGCAACAATTAAGAACTACTATAGTTATGTGATAAATGGGATTCCTGATATTAAATTATTTATGATAAATTCTCAGAGTCCAGTTTGTCAGTCAGCCAGAAGCTTTCAGACCCTCCCAGGCTTTCTTCCCAAGGCTTTTGTTTTATCAGCTGGACTGAGGACTGCTGCAGCATCCAGAAGCAGAGCTTGGTGAAATCCCTTAGAGGAGACTAAACCTGAGTTCCAGGCATCTGTCAGATTAATAGTATATAAACTGTTTTGTTTGTGTTCTATAGTTTGTTTAAGTTTTCAGGATTATCTTTTTTCCGGGGTCATCAGTGTATTGTGATATCTGTATCTTGTTTGAAATGGTTTATAGCCATGATGTGGCTCTCAGCGGTCGGCTGTGCTTTAACCCTTTGACTCATGCACCCTGTCTACCAGCATCTTGCATTGGCAACCATGCTAGCAAAGCGAAAACTTAACCCTTTGACTCTCCACACTATCCACCAGCTTCCTACAGGAAGCTGGTGGATAGGGTGAGGGAGTCAAGGGTTAAGTTTTTGCAGTTGGTGGATAGAGTGTGGGAGTCAAAGGGTTAAATTCTGATAGTAATAATAATAATATGAAGAAGAAGAAGAAGATGATGGTGATTGCTTGTACATTATTGATATCTGTTTGCAGTTGGCACGTGGTGTAGCGTCGTTGTTGTCTATTTGCACACGTCACCACTGGGCAGCGTGGGATTGCCGCGTGTACAACTCAATGATCTTTGTGGTGGTGAATGAAAAATTCTTGAAGCTGACAGACTTGGATGATGCAGACATCGAAGAAAAAAGCTGCTCCAGAGATGAGGATTGCTTTTTTGAAACCAATAATATTGGTGAGAATATTTATCGTCTTAATGGTTTATGAAAGTGAGACTGAGAGTGTGTGTGTGCGTATGTGTGTGTGTGTGTGTGTGTGGTGTGTGTGTGTGTGTGTGTGTGTGTGGGTTGTGCGGTGCTGTAATTTCTCTTGCCTCATAAAATGTCCTTAAATGTTGCTTGTCTTTTCCTAATCTTCATCAGTAATGTTCTTCTTGTGTCTGCCTCCTTTAGGACTCTCGTTTGTTTGAACAGTATAATGCCAAAATAAACTTTCACGTGTCCATTTTTAATACTCAATGGAACAACTAGATGCAAATATTCTCCACGTTGAAAACTGCTTTTCTGCATGACATGCTCTTAGCTCTTGAGGACCTTCAGTGAGACCTTCATTGTCATATATTTTCTGTATGTTTATGTGTTTTCGCATGTGAATAATGATTGTCCTGTATGTATAAATTCTATCACTTCTGTTACCACATTGTTTGTTGATTTTGATTATCTTACCGCAAAGAGTGTCATTCAAAAAAAAAAAAAGAATGCTGACATGTGCTTGGATCTTGACATTCAGTTTTAAACCTCCAAAACCTCCAATGTATAAAATAACATTTTGTATATTCTGTATGTATTGTTATAGGCTGTTCATACCTCAACAGTACTTTTTCGTATGTATATGATTTGATATCATTTTTCGTTACCACATTGTATGTTGATGTCTGTTTATTGTAATACAAAAAATGAATTGAAAAAAAGTTTATTAAATATAAAAAATTAAAAAAAAGAATGAGAGAAACACAGGGTTTAAATCATGGATCATACAGGGATTTTTTCCTTCCCCGTTCCTCAGATTTCAAGTGGAAGTTGTCGTGTAGGTGATGTCAGTCTTTAAGATGAGATGATAAAACGTGTGTAGCATGTACTCAGATGCACGTTAAAGACCCCACAGCAACAGAAGGAGTTGTCCTGGCAAAATTCTGTGGAAAAAGACCCTTTCATAAGTAAACACACCCATCAAAGACATGGTATGCAGACTGTGCAGCAACATACTGCTTGTGCAGTTGAGGCAACACAAAGTGCATTCATGCTTCTGAAAAAATCAGAACACATGAAAGAAACGAAACAAAAAAACAATAGTTGCCACTGCAGTCCCTGGCAAGAGCAGTCCAAGTTTCGTATGATAAAGCCATTGTGACAAAGAAGATATGATACAAATGAACACCGAATAGTACCTATGGTTTGATGTATCAAATACAGGTTTCATTCTCTGTTTTCATGTGTTTCTGATTTCTTCTCAAGAACACTAGGACTCACTTTGATCTAGCACCTAGATTGTTTATGGATGGATTGAATGTCAGTGTGAATGGCCATTTTATGATCAAGTGCATGTACCTGTTAAAAAAGTGAAAGGGTGAGGGGCACAGTAGTCAAGTGGTTAGGTCACTGACTCACTGGTCATCTGTTTGGAACCCCCCGTGGGGATGCCGGGGACTCTTTCAGTATAAAACACTATCCCCACCTTCTGGAAATTCTGTGCTAGAAATTTCCTCTTTCTTGTCACTCTCTTTGTTTTGCCTTGTTCCTGTGCTTTCTGTCATTTCTTCCTGTCGATTTCTGCCTTTCTGGTCCATTCACCTGCATGTGTTCAATAAAATCATTTGTACTTTCTCTTAGGATTGATAATTGGGTATATATATTCGTTGCATTTTTGGCTCTAGGGAAGTGAGATATGCAGAAGGAATTTCAGGTAACTTAGACCTGTTTTTATGTGTTTTAGTCATTAGTGTCCTT
This sequence comes from Monoplex corrugatus, assembly GCA_030674185.1. Lineage (NCBI taxonomy): Eukaryota > Metazoa > Mollusca > Gastropoda > Littorinimorpha > Ranellidae > Monoplex > Monoplex corrugatus. The sequence goes on from JAPXFY010000022.1 coordinate 57,617,755, forward strand.
AGTTTTGTGTAAATTTGTACTCAGGTATGCTTTTTTAATCCCGTGTGCGATAAAATTGGACGGAGTGGTCAACGCCAGATTATGTGCGCAATGCATTGATATATGTACTTAATTTTCTTTTTCCTTTTTTTTTCCTGTTGAAGTATTGTGTAAGTTTTGAAAGGTTTGTAACCCTGATGTGACTCTACATGGTCGGCTATGTTGAAGTATTGTGTTTGTTTTGAACTGGTGATAGCCCTGATATGGTTCTACACAGTCGACTGGGCTTTTAAGCAACAATAACAATAACTATATAAAAAAAAATGTTTGGAAGGTGTGGGTTTGAACCTGCTTGGGTTCCAATTGATGGCTAAAGTCTAAATATTTTTCTGATTTCTGAGATTGATATACATGTGTACCTGCTAAGTGCTTGAACCTCCTTCATGTGTATGCACGTCTATCTATCTTTCGGCCATTGAAGTCCGTTGTTGGACATAGGCCTTCCCCGGCAGCTTCCAGTCACTTCAGTTCAGCGCTTTTCCTCTCCAGTTCTTGTCAAATCCATCTAGGTCGTCTGTCTGTCTACTTTTCTGTCTTCTGTGTTGTGAGTGCCGTCTCTTGGTATCCAGAATGTGGTTTTTGTTGTCCAACAATTGTCCATTCTCTGGGTGAGATGCCCTGCCCAGTTCCATTTCAGTTTGTTGATGGTTTCCAGGATGTGTCGCGCCTTTGCTCTTTCTCTGATTCACTGAGCCATTTTGTGATCTTTCCAGGTGATACCAAGCATGATTCTTTCATGTGCTCGCTGCATGGACGTTAGTTTCAAAGTGAGTTTTTTCGTTAGATTCCATGTTTCTGCACCGTAGGTGACTGTAGGCAGAGTGCATTGGTCATAGACTTTTTGTTTCAGGACAGTGCATTCTGCCCACGGTCACCTACGGTGCAGAAATGTGGAATCTAACGAAAAAACTTGCTTTGAAACTAAGAAAATACAGAATGTCAGATATGTTAAAGATTCTATCAGCTATGTCGGTGTTCTATAGCTTAAGGAAACACAAGAACACCCCAGCATGCACACCCCCTGAGAACATAGGTCTGCCTTAACCTTTTGACTCCTGCACCCTATCCACCAGCTGCAAAATCTTAACCGTTTGACTCCCGTACCTATTCATCACCTTCCTGCAGGAAGCTGGTGGTTAGGGCGAGGGAGTCATAGGGTTAAGGTTTTGCTTCGCTAGCATGGTTGACAATATCGGATGCTGGTGGACAGGGTGCGGGAGTCAGAGGGTTAATGTTAAGGTAGAAATATGGTCATGCAGCGCCCACTTCTGTAGTCGGGTGCATGATGAGGCTGATAGACCACAGATGAATCAAACAAAGAAACAAAGAAAAAAGGACAAATAAAAACTCAAAAGTGCAAATACAAAAAAATGAACAGATCCATAGAGAATATTTTTACAAATTAAAATTAATTTCCATTTTGGTTGTAATTGTGTACAGGAGTGGCCTGCAAGAAAGGTAGTTGCCAAGGTCTGAACCAGAAGACAAATTTACGTCTCATTGGGAACCGGATTCTTGTACCCTTGCTGCAAAATGGCCCGCCCGAATTACGCGGTGCTGTGGAAGAGATTGTGAATCGGATATATCATTTGGATATCTCTCCGAGGAACTGCTGCTCCTTCTGGATAAGTTGCTGACAGAACAAAGTGAGTTGCTTGAGCGAGAGAGAGAGCGAGAGAGAGAGAGAATGTGTGTGTGTGTGTGTGTGTGTGTGTGTGTGTGTGTGTGTGTGTGTGTGTGTGTGTGTGTGTGTGTGTGTTTGTACTTGATTCTGTATATGTATGGGTGTGGGTGTGGATGGGTGGGTATGTGTGTGTGTATGTGTGTCTATATGTGTATGTGTTTGTGTGGTGTGTATATGTATATGTTTGTGTGGGTTTGTGTGTGTATGTTTGTGTGTGCATGTTTGTGTATATGTGTGTCTGTGTGTGTGTCTGTGTGGTTATAGTGGTGTGTGTGTGTGTGTGTGTGTACATGCATCTGTCATAAGGAATCTCTTGACTTTGAGAAGAACTTGCTAAACATTTGTAATGAATTTGTGTGTGTGCATTTTTGTGTGTGCTTGTACACGTATCTGTATGCATTTGTGGATGGGCAGGACTGGCCTGACTGCAACTCATCACATTCCCAATTTATTTGATAAAATCACATGGACTAATTCACAACTGATACCTATCTCATCAGCTGTCATTTCATTTTATCACCTGTCTTCTTTCAGAATTTCTTCAGACTCTTGAGCATTTTTCTTGTCAGTACTTTAGCAGGTCTTCCCAGATTATGCTTGCCTTTAACATCATTTTGTCCTTCTTTAATGAATGACACCCACTTACAAACTGCAGCCTGCGAAAGAGATTGTGTCCCACATAGACTTTGCAGTGTCTTCAGTATATATAGTGTGTATAAGTGCGTCAGAATTTTCTGTGAAAAATCAAATTTCAAGTTAAGTGTGCTATTTTTCAACACTAAACATGGCCATGAAGCTTGAATTGACTGTACCTAATGTGACAGTAAAAAACCAAAAAACCAAAAAACCAAAAAACCAAAAACAAAAACAACCCCAAAATAATTTCACATAATTTTGAAATTAGATTGCAGTGTCTTCAAGATACATATGTATATATACTCCTAATCATAATTTAAGGGCCACTTCTTCCTTCCTCTCTAATTTTAAGTTGAAATAATTGACAATGTTTAGAATTGATTCTATGTTTTATTTCATCATTTCCACACCTGTTTTGGAAAAAGAAATTAGCACAATGACCCATTAGTGAACAGCACATGCATTTAAAGGAACATCCCCCCTTTTCAAAAAACAGAAAGTGTCAGATTTGGCCAATCTGTTTTCAATATCGCGTGTGTCCGCCCCGAGCCTGGATGCATGCTTCACAGCGCCGATGCATCGACCCCACAAGGGTACGGAGTGTGTCCTGAGGGATGGCCGCCCACTCGATCTGCAGGATGTCGACCAGCCTGGCCAGGGTGCCCGGTGGGGGGTGGTTGTCCCTGATGCGCCTCCCGAGCACATCCCAGAGGTGTTCAATTGGGTTCAGGTCAGGTGAGCACGCTGGCCAGGCCATACGGACGACTTCATGCTGCTCCAGGAAGTCGGTCACAAGGCGTGCTCGATGCGCAGGTGCATTGTCGTCCTGGAAGATGGCGCCTTGACCAAGGTCCACAAGCGCAGGCAGTGCCACGGCCGCCAGAACCTCGTCCCGGTACCGGACCCCGTTCAGGATGCCGTCAATGGGGAGCAGGGGGGTCCGGGTACCACGGCTCATGCCACCCCACACCATCACCGACCCGCCGCCATACCGGTTATGCTCTTGGACAGTGGCGTCAGCGAACCTCTCCCCTTGACGTCGCCACACCCGAGCCCGGCCATCGTTAAAGGTCAGGGTGAACCTGGACTCATCCGAAAACAAGACCCGGGCCCACTGTTGCCTTGTCCAGGTCACGTGCTCCCTGGCCCAGGTCATGCGGCGCACTCTGTTGACCGGTGACAGCACGGGTCGGACGGCCGGTCTCCGTGACCTCAAGTTTGCCTCATGTAGCTGTCTTCTCACCGTGCTGCAGCTGATGTTAGCACCTGTTGCGTCCCTCAGCTGACCCCTCAAGGTCACCGCAGTGGATGCCCTTTCCCTCAGGACGGAGAGGGCAAGGTAGCGGTCTTGCTGTCTTGTCGTTACTCTGGGTCGACCCGTGTGACGCCTTTCCTGGACTGCTCCAGTCTCATTGAAGCGCTCCAGCAGTCTCTGGATTGTGGAATGCGACACTTCAAGTCGTCTAGCAACTTCCCGCTGCGCTAGGCCTTCTTCAAGCAGAGCGAGGGCTCTCCCCCGCTGCTCATCCGTCATCCGTCGTCTTGCAAGCATGGTTAAAACGAACCAAGAACGGGTCCTTTTTATCCTCGTCTGCGGGCAACTTTGGCTGGAGTAGTGTTCAAAAAGGGCTTGCCTTGCACGTGCAAAGCGAATTTTGTCGCTACCTTGCCTGCGTCGTCAGAGAGACCCTGCTGAAGATTCGACAATTTCGTGTGGAAATTGTCTTCCTTGGGCCGCCCATTGCAAATCGGCAAATCCCCAAACACGTGCCAAAAGGAAACTGCAATGTTGTCTGAGCTCTTATCCATTCAGTTACGGCAACGAATTGGAGAAAAGAGTAAGAGAAAATAGGTTATTTCTCCTTTCAAAAATGGACTCAAAAACGTTCCTGGCCCTTCAATAATGACGTGTAGTATATATATAAATGCATCAGAATTTTCTTTGAAAAATTAAATCTTGATTTAAGTGTGCAATTTTTCAGCACTAAACATGGCCATGAAGCTTGGAATGACTGTATCCAATGTGACATAAAAACAACAACAAAACCAGTGTCACAATAATTGCACATAATTTTGAAATCAGATCATGGTATAATTGGGCCAGGTCTTTGTGAAGTTTTAAAGCACTGCAATATTTTTTTCTTTTATTTATTAAGACTTTCTTGCTGTTTATTGTACGCCCCTTTTGATATGTATGTTGTACATGAATAAAGCAAAAATGACACTTTATGAAAATTTATCAATTTTTTTTCTGTGTAGATGTTCCTGTAGTTCCTGCAGTTCCTGCAGCTGTCACTAATAGACCTGAGATCCCCAAGAACAAGGATGGTGGTGATGTGAAAACAAAACGGAGGACAACTGTAATTATTGTATTTATCCCCATTAACTTGATTATGTGTTTAGAGCCATTTAAGTCTCTTTGTATGCGCGTTTTTGACCGATGACATGGGGGAACTGGAAAAGGAGGTTGATGTCTCCTTTTTCTGTTTGAAATGTCTGCCATCTACTTAATACTACACTTTGGTTTTGGTTTTGTATATTCTGTTTTGATTTTATTCAGTTTCTCAAGATGACATCTCTGCGCTCGAAACGAATTCCATATGCATCAACATCACAGGTGCCATGTGTATAGTGATCATGGCATAAGCCTTTGAACCTGCACATAAACTCATGAGCTGGCCAGGTCCTGAGGCCCTTCCTAGCTGATGTTTTACCTGGTGTATAATTTTTATACTGCCAGCTCCAAGCAAAAACGAACCAGAAAAACACAGAAATAGACTTAGAACATACATTTGATGTAACAAAATATGGCACGTGGAAATTTTCAGCCAGCTGGTCTTTGTCAGGGGTGTACGAAAAACAAGGAAAAATAAATATGCAACACTTGGCGCCCGCACGCGCGTGCGCGTGCGCGCGCGCACACACACACACACACACACACACACACACACACACACACACACACACACACACACACACACACACACAACACAACACAACACAACACAACACAACACAACACAACACAACACAACCACACCACACCACACCACACCACACCACACACACACACACACACACACACACACACACACACACACACACACACACACCACACACATACACAGAGTAGACTAATTCCCAAATGTTTTAAAAACAGCAGATGGGTATTGATTGGTTTGTTTAGATTTTATCATTTCGACATTTGACATTGTCAGTCTGCTCTCTTAAGTATTTTTCTAGAAAAAGAAAGAATACTACCAAAAAGACAGGCACGATAGTCAGCGAGTTAGGACATCAGACTTCCATACACAAGGTTTGGGTTTGATCCTGCCATGGTATGACCTGGTGAGTAAAGGGTGGAGATTTTTTCTGATCTTTCAGGTCAAGATGTGTGTAGACGTGCTAGTGTCTGAAGTCCACTTTGTGTGTATAACACACATGCGCAACATCAAATACACATGTTAATTAACCCTTTGACCCCTCACTTTGTCTTCCAGCATCCCGCATTGTCAGCCACGACAGCAAAGCAAAAACTTAACCCTTTGATTACCTCACCCTATCCACCAGCTTCCTGCAGCGAAAGCTTAATCATTTCACTCCCTCACCCTGTTTACCAGCTTCCTGCAGGAAGTTGGTGGATAGGTGAGGGAGCAAAAGGATGAAATTTTTGCAGCTGGCAGATAGGGTGTGGAAGTGAAAGGGTTAAAGGTTCTGTATGTTATACCAGTGTTCAGTGACCTATGGAAACACAAAATATTATATACTCCCTGCAGTTGTGCTTGTCAGAAATGGACTATGTAGACAGTGTTGCGGCATAATCATGATGCCTGGACATTATGGGTTAAACAGCATATACATATACACAGTTGTGAAAGTATTGTGTGAAACACAAAAATACAAACATAACAACATAGCAGAGCTAACCAGTTGCCGTGGTGTAGTGGTTAGCACAACGGACTGCTGACTGGAAGGTTGTGGGTTCAAATCCCCATGAGTCCCTTCTAAAATCATTGTGGGATTCTTCGGCTCTAAGCGGCTCCTACCCAGAGTTAGGCATGCTATGGTTCATTGGGAAGACTGAGACCACACAGTCGAGTCTCATCCACTTCACACATGCGTTATTGAGGGTGTTGCACGAATCTTCTGACCAGCACTGTATGCAGGTGTCTTTATTTCTGGGCGCCAGGATATATTATGATAGTAAGCGTAGAGTACAGCCCTGTCACGCAGTCTCAATCCTAGATGGAACTCCATAGCATCATGATTATCATCCTCATTGACATCATCAACATCGCATTGTAAAAACTGTGCCAGTTTCTGTGGCCATTAAGGTGGCATAGAAAATGGGACAAAAAAAGGTGAGCATGAAGGTTACCTCCCTCAGTGCGATGATCCTGAAAAAAGCAAAAAAAAGCAGAGCTTTCCTAAGGTATAATAGCTGTTTTTTATTTTTTTTATTTATTTATTTTTTGACTGATGAGGTTTGAATCCCTGAGCTCATTGCCAGTATTCTATTGCTGTGACCAATTCACCATGTTGGCTGAAATCTGTTTGGTGTGATCAGCAATTATTGTGTATGGCATTGTTATTTTAGCTGGCTGATCTGTCCTGTTACTTGAGGCTGTTTGATGTGATCAGCCATTATTATGTATGTCATTGTTGTTTCAGGTGGTTAATATGTACTGTTACTTTGATTAACACATAAATAGAATAGTGTTATTGAAATCTTCTTTTAAAACAAAATAGTTTTTCTGTGCTTTTTCATTTCTTGTTTTTTCTCTCCATTGTTTAAAACAAAATAGTTTTTCTGTGCTTTTTCGTTTCTCTCTGTTTCTCTCTCTCTCACTCTTTCTCTCTCTTTTTCTCCCTCTCTCTCTTTCTTTTTCTCTTCCTATGTATGTATGTATGTATGTATGTATACATGTTTGTATGTATACATGTTTGAATGTATGTCTGTATGTATGTGTATGTATGTGTGTGTTTTTGTGTGTGTGTGTGTGTGTAGTGCTTGTGTGTGTGTGTGTGTGTGGTGTGTGTGTGTGTGTGTTGTGTGTGTGTGTGTGTGTGTGTGTGTGTGTGTGTGTGTGTGTGTGTGTGTGTGTGTGTGTGTGTGTGAAGACAATGGATGGGTAGACAAACATTATTCACTTATTTGATTATTTATTATTTGTTCATTTGCTTATTTGTTTGTTTATTTTTCAGTCTGTTTGTGTGTCATATTTACATTTTTGTTTCTCTATTTATCTGCCTGTGTGTGGCTGCAGTTATATACAAATGATTTCTCTCTTAGTGATTGTATCCCTTTGACTGCCGCACCCTATCCATCTGCTGCAAAAACTTAACCCTTTGATTCCCTCACCCTATAAAAAACTTAACCTTTGATTCCTCACCCTATAGGGTGAGGGAATCAAAGGGTTAAGTTTTTGCTTTGCTAGCATGGTCAGCAATGCAGGATGCTGACGGACAGTGTGCAGGAGTCAAAGAGTCAAAGTATTTGGAAGTTTCAGTGTCAGTTTCTCAAGATGACGTCTCTGCACTCAGAATGAATTCCATATGCACTAACATCACAGGTGCCATGTTTATGGTGATCATGGCACAAGCCTTGAGCTTGCACATAAACCCATGAGCTGGCCAGGCCCTGAGGCCCTACCTAGACTGTGTTTTACCTAGTCTAATATTTTTATACCTGTATTTTACCAGTCTATCACTGGAATAATCTTGATTGCAAGAAAATGGCATGTGTTAAAGTATTTTGAATTGAATTGAATCAAACCATTTGTTGTTCAACAGGGTGTACTGAATCCTCGGCCAGAGATGTACGTGCGGTTGAACTCGTCCAACTTTCCTGGTCAGTCTGACTTCCTGTGCCCGGAGTCACGTGTGACGTGGGGCTGTGTCATGGTGTTCGATGGTCTGGCAACTGCCATGGATTGGTGTTCTGCTGATTTCATGTGTAAAGCCATCGTTGTTTTCTCCGGACACCCTGAACAAGATGGTAAGTTACTGCTTTTTATGTTTTAGAGTATTTTGTTTTTGTGTAGAAAAAATTGTGTGTGTGTGTGTGTGTGCGTGCGTGTGTGTGTGTGTGTGTGTGTGTGTGTGTGTGTGTGTGTGTGTGTGTGGTGTGTGTGTGTGTGTGTGTGTGTGTGTGTGTGTGTGCGTGCTGTGTGTGATGCCCTGTGTGTGTGTGATGCCCTGTGTGTGTGTGCATGTGCACGTGCACATTGTGTGTGTGCCTCTGTAGTTTTCTACATGTAAATGGTAGAATGACAAACCAGTTTATCTTCTATTTTGTGTTGTTTTGTTGTGTGTTCTGTTGGTCGTCTGTAACTACATCCATCATGAAGCCTTTGTCAACGTTGACTTGCAGACAGAGTAACAGCAGTGTTCAAGAACGACAACACCGCTCCGCCTAAGTCGGGTCTCGGGGCCACACTGTTCCTCAAACAAACCAGCCCTCACATCGAGCCTAACATCATGCAAGACCGGAAGGTGCCGGAAAATGGTGGAATCCCTGACGGCAAAAAAACAGAAGACGCAGCCCGTGGAAAAGAATCAGACAAAGGTGACATCCGCGCACAGAATGAAGAAATGATAGACATCAAGAAAGCGGACGGCATCAATGGTGTGTTAGACAAGGAGGGGAGGGGAAAAGGAACAGACAAGGGGAAAGGAGCGGAGAAAGAACTGGTCAAGTCGGACCCTTGGGCCAAAGTGAAGGAGACTCAAGAGTGCATGAAACGGGTGCGACAGAATCAGGAGGAGGCTCTGAAGGCTCGGGAAAAACGCATCATGGTTATCATGGCAATGAAAGGTGGGTGGCTTTGTTGTTGTCAGAAGGGGTTTTTGGGGGGTGGGGGATGAGGAAATGGGCCATTTACATGTGACCAAGATTGTTCCAGTGATAGGCTGACACAATATTAGTATAAAAAAATATAGACTAGGTAAAACATAGGCTAGGTAGGACCTAAACACAATATTAGAATAAAAAGGTATAGACTAGGTAAAACATAGGCCTCAGGACCTGTCAGCTCATAGATTTATATGCAGCTTAAGGTTTGTGCCATGATCGCCATACACATAGCACATGTGACGTTAGTGCATATGGAACTTGTTCCAAGCACAGAGACGCATCTTGGAAACTGAAACTGAAACTGAGAGATGGAAGAGAGAAAGTATGGCTGAAATAATCCTTAGATGCCCTATGATGTGATCGTCATGAATTAGGGTATTGGGGGTGGGGGGGGGGGGGAGGAACAGAGACAGAGAGAAGGTGTGGCTGAAATAATAATCCCTACATGGCTTATAATGGAGCCATCATGAAATAGGTTATTGGGGGGTGGGCGGGAGGAGGGAATGGAGTCAGAGAGAAGGTATGGCTGAAATAATAATCCTATATGGCGTATGATAGAGCCGTCATGAAATAGTTTGGGGTGGGGGGGGGGGGGGGAGTGGAGAGAGAAGGTTTGGCTGAAATAATAATCTTTACATGGCTTAAAGTGTTGAGGTTTTTTTTTCTTAAGAATTTCATGTGCATACTAATGCATTGTCAGTATACGCTCACAGAGTTTAAGAATTAAGAATGCGTGGATGGTCATGTTTAAAGAATGTATATGAATCGGAAAGATAAATATCACCACACACACACGCACGCACGCACGCGCACGCTTACACACACGCATGCGCGCACACAAGCACATACATACATACATACACAAAAACACACATACAGTGTATATAATGCTTGAGACTGTAGTATAAAATAGTTAACAAGAAACACCATGCACTAAGAAAATTATAATACATAAATTAATTTGTTTTGTTTTTTATGTTAGTCACGAACTTTGAAAATTCAAGATGAATTAAAAACTCAGGAATGAAATGTTTGCTCTTTTTCTTCCTCCCCATGAGAGGCACACACACGCACCGCACGCACGCACAGCACCAACGCACGCACACCACGCACCGCACCGCACGCACCGCACGCACGCACACGCAACGCACGCACACACACACACATCACACACACACACACACCACAACACACACACACACACACACACACACACACAGAGGAGATGATTAGTGTTATGGTTTGGTTTTTATTTGCCAAGTCAATGGCGTTCATCTCATGTCATTCATTTCGGATCCACAACACACAACCAACCCCAAGTTCATTAAGTCCAAG